>JAHIAL010000136.1:0-654793 GCA_021605145.1 Aegilops bicornis
GATTGGAAATTGTATAGAATTTACGGATTAGCATAAAAAGGATACTTGAATAAAGAATTTTTCTTAATGAAAGACCTCGGTGAAATTTGCTTATATATTGGGCATCAAGATCAATAGAGATAGATCAAGGCGGCTTAATTGGACTTTCTACGAAGCACATACCTTGATAAAGAGTTTTAAGAAGTTCAAAATGGATGGGTCCAAAGAAAGGGTTCTTTTTTAGTGGTACAAGGTTTGAAAGTGAGTCGACTCAATGCCAGGCCAACTGCGAGAAGATCGAGAGAAAATGAAAGTCATTCCTACGCCATTCCAACCATAGGTTCCTCATGTAACATGCAATGTTGTGTACCCGGACCTGATGTGTGCCTTTGCTATAAGTTTTAGCGGTGATACCAAACTAATCTCAGAGTGAATCACCTTTGGACGGTGATCAAGAACATCCGTAAAATACTTGAAAAGGACTAAGGATATGTTTCTCGCTTTATGGAGGTGAAAAAGGCTAGATTTGTAAATGGTTACGTACAATGCGTGCTTTGACACTGGATTAGGATGACTCTAAGTACTTGCGACCGGATCACGTGTTGCCATTGAATGGTGGAGCTTGTCGGTTGGTGCAGTTCCAAGCGAGGCGTCGTATGGCGGGATCTACGTGTGAAGCCCAGTATGCATAGGCGCCCGGAAACAGCAAATGAAAGAGTACGGATGAAGAAGTTCATGTCAAGTCGTGTAATACCTAGTGCATCGGGTCCAATGAAAAACTTTTGTGACAACATCTGGGCAATTGCATGGCGAGCAGAATCCAGATTTCACAAGAGGCCAAGCACATCGGGAGGCAACTTCAATTCCATCCAGTGATCATAGTCGAGGAGGGAGACTTAGAATTTTCTAAAATACATTACGGGTCTGGTGTTGCCGGGCCAGATTGACTAAACCTCTTCCACGAGCGAAACATAGTCGATGCACCAAGACTCCATGGGTGTTAGAATCATTACTATGCAATCTTAGATTATTGACTCTAGTGCAATTGGAGACTAAAGGAAATATGCCCTAGAGGCGATAATAAAGTTGTTATTTATAATTCCACATATCATGATAAATGTTTATTATTCATGCTAGAATATTATTAGCAGGAAACTTAGTACGTATGTGGCGATACATAGACAAAGCAGAGTGTCCCTAGTATGCCTCTACTTGACTAGCTTGTTGATCAAAAGATGGTTAAGTTTCACGACCATAGACATATGTTGTCATATTGACGAATGGGATCACATCATTAGAGAATGATGTGATGGGCCAGAGACCATCCGTTAATAGCATAATGATCGGGTTAAGTTTTATTTCTATTGCTTTCTTCATGACTCGTATGGCTTAAGGCTAATTCGATAACGGATCGAATCTTACGTAACAAATTGTCATCACCAGATTCGAGTAATCTTGACACCACCACAGTGCCGAGAAGGATTTATAACAGTAGTAGCAATCACACACTTATTGGTGATCGCCGTTGTCAAAAGCTGAGGACTTGTGCCAATAACAATATGGCTTAAGGCCATGCAATAACGACAATAACGGCCGAGAGCTTGGAAGATAAGTGGGTACATCAACTCCGGTGACATCGAGTATAGAACCACGACCTAAAGCACTTTACTCGTAAATGCGAAAAATGCGCAACATAGAAAGTTGCAGCCCGACAGCAGGTCGACACATGGAATATGCTTTGGCAATACCAACACATAGAGAATAATGAATGATAAGCCTGTACTACAGGTGCACATGAGCCAGTGGAAAGCTCCTCTGATTCACGATTTTGCATAAAAGCCAGATTTTCCCTTAACAAGCAAGGAATAAATTTGAACAACTATCATGGTGGTATTTAAACATTGAGAATGGTTGACAGCATCCTCAATCCCAATTAAAAAGTAATCCTTAATAAACCCAACAATATTAAATTAGAGTAACATGTTGAGATTCACGCAGTGTTAAGTACTAGATACTCAAAGATGTCCATAACGAGACACATTAATCATGATTAGTTTATACTCTGCGGAAGTTTCGCCTTTTCCCCACAAGACTTTGATACGCCTCGTTTTGGTTTCTCATACTTCTCTGAGGTGTTTGAGAAGCGGATGACCGAGACATAGTCTTTGAAGAGCGTAGCACCTTCGATGGGTAGACCGGTACACCTACATCCCCTACATCTGCTAGTCACCACTATAAGAGTTAGTGACGACTTAATCAACTATGCCAGAGCCACATAATGACATGTGTACGCACCACGGAAAGTTACTAGTTTGAATAATCTCATGATCCTTTGAGCCTCTGGGTGGCGGTCCATAAAAAACAGGCCAATCACTGGATACCCCGGTGCCTCAGTCCACCCAGATGTGTATTTAAGTTGCCACCTTAGATAAAACCATTAATTTAACAATCTCACATACATCATGGATAATCACTCACCCAATCCCGTCTACTAGCATAGCATGGCATAATAAGCAACGTAGAGGTAACTCCCCAAAAGGTTTGATAATAAAGCAGGAGTAATAGGTACTACCTCAATCTACTTCCATCCCACAATTTAATTAGATCCTAATCATGCAAGTGTTTGAAGATTGCTCCTAATGCATAAAAATGGGTAGTAGAAAAGGTATGATCAGAGTGTTACTTGCCTAGTCGATGATCTGAGAAACCCTAGAGATTGAAGTAACAATGACGCAACTTCAGATGATCTATCGCGGACCAAACAACAAGCACTACAATAAATTACTCCATCTAATGCTGCAGATAAATCTCAGATAAAAAGATCTGACGAGAAATTCCAACTTAAGAACCACAGTTGCAAAAGCAATCCCGAGTCGAACAAAACAACGGAAAAACAACCCGTGAAAGAAAAATAGCTTCGGTTCTAGCAAGTTGAAACTAGGTCGAATTTTCACAGTGAAAGAAACTTTGTTTAAGATTGATTAGTTGGAGCAATGGTTCGACAAGAAACTCCGGTAACGAATCACTACTGATTCGATAAACAAAGCGAGAAGATAAGCTTCGACGAAGATCGAATGCGATAAATGTTGATCGCGGAAAGAATAATGGAATAAATCCGATTAAAAAGAAAAAGCGGCGAAGCAGAAGTTAAGCGAATGGGCGTTCGTTAGCATCGAGAAATAACCCGGTGATCACGTTAAGTTAAGGCGAGCGGTCAGGTCGAGCAACTTTCGCTAAACAACAAAACGGGAAATAAAACCGAGGCTAAGGTTTGAAAAAAGCCAGAGCAAAAGAAAAGCGGAGATAAACCGATCTAGGGTTTTGAAAAAACCGAACAGGAAAAAAGAAAAGCAGAGGAGCGGTTTTTATAAAAAAACCGAACCCAGAGGAGGGTGGCGCAGCGGCTACCTCGATGAGCCGAGACTTAATGGTGGCCAGGCGGCGTGGCTAGTGGCCCGGCTCTGATGGCTGCGAGTTGGGGAGAGGAGGGGGTTGTGGGGAGAAGAGGGGGGTGTTGGGGTATTTAAAGGGGAGGAAGGGTGGCTTGGGGAGGGGGGCAAGCAAAGGGAGGAGGAGGAGGAGTCCTCCTCGGATTACAGCTTGTTGCGCCCAGGCTGACTCGCGGAGAAAGCCATTTGGGCAGGTGGGCCCCCTTGGCCGAGCGAGGTATTACTTGCGATTTTTTAAATCATTGTGCAGTAAAAAGCAGAATAAAAATAAAATCTAAGCGAACTCCAAAATTTACAAAGTAAATTTTCCCGACCTCTAAAATGAGTCCCGAACAAATGATGAACTTTACTCAAAGGACCAAAAATGCAATTTGTTTTGAAATCACGATATTTTTCCTAAGGAAAATAAACTCCGAAAAATCCGAGAATTTGATTTATTTGTAAATCTTCATTTTTTTTCTAATGTTTGGGAAAGTCATATTATTCCCTCTCATATTTTGATATTGAAGAAATTATTTGAAGATGAAATAAATAAAATAAATGATCTTTTTTCATAATTGAGGAAACTCAAATATGAAAATTTGAAATCTCCAACTCTCTCGAGGGTCCTTGAGTTGCAGTGAAATTTCTAGGATCGTAAGCCCAAAGTAAGAAAATATGTAGTGCATGATGATCCCTGATAACAACATTCCAAATTGAAACTTTAGGATATTTGTGGCCGACAATATTTCTCATATTCCTTTGACCATGTGAAGTTATGCAACTCCGAGGAAATACCGGAGGAACACCTTGTGTGCTATCAAACATCACAAAGCGTAAACTGGGTGATTATAAAGATGCTCTACTGAGATGTCTCCAAAGGTGTTGTTTGTTGGGTTGGCATAGATCGAGATTAGGATTTATCACTCCGAGTATCGGAGAGAGTATCTTTAAGGCCCTCTCGGTAATGCACATCACTATGAGACTTGCAAGCAATGTTACTAATGGAAGTTAGTTGTGAGATGATGCATTACATCAACGAATAAAAGAGACTTACCGTGTAACAAGATTTGAACTAGGAATGATGATACTTAGATGGTAATCCGGAATCTCAGAGCAAGTAACATCTCCCCAGATGACAAAGGGGAATGGCGTATATATGTTGTTAGCATGCGGTTTGACCGAGCAAAGATCTTAAGTATTAGGGAATATGTAAGGAGCCAATATGAGGACATCAGAGTTCCGGCTATTGGTTATTGACGGAGATGTGTCTCGGTCATGTCTACATCAGTTCTCAAACCCGTGAGGGTCCCACTTGCAGCTATAACGTTCGATGACAATTTGTATTATGAGTTGTGTGTTTTTGGTGACCCGCAGTTTGTTAAGAGTCGGATGAGATCCCTGAAGCGAGGACATGACCAAGGAGTCTCCCAGAAATGATTGAGAGGTAAAGATTGATATATTGGAAGGTTATATCACGGACACGAATGGTTCGAAGAAAGAGGTTAAAGGATTTTTAGCGTCCCGAATCTTAGGGAGGTTCTACGGAACCCCGAGAAAGTTAATGGGCCTCATGGGCCATGGTGGAGAAGAAAGAAGGCAGGCCACGGGAGGTGGCCTTGCGCCTCCCCTTACCCAATCCAAATTGGCCCACAAGCCTGAGTGGGGCGCCCCACTTTCCTTCACTTCTTCCCCCTTTCCCCTTTCCCCCTCTCCGTTGGAAGGAAGGGGGGGCGAATCCTACTAGGAGTGGAGTTCTAGTAGGACTCCCCCCCCCCCTTGGCGTGCCTCCTCCACTGGCATGACCTCCTCCTCCCCTCATCATTTATATGCAGGCGGGGGGCACTCCAAAGGCACATCAGGTTGTTCTCTTAGCCGGGTGTGCAGGTGCCCCCCTCCTGATTTACTCCTCTGGTATGACATAGTGTTAAGGCCAGTGCTTAGGCGAAGCCTGCATTTGCATGAATCACACATCACCATCACCCGTCGTCATGCCGAAATGCAAATGCTGATGGCCAGAACTCTCCCCTCGACCCTCTGCTAGAATCAAGAAGTTTGAGGGGCGTCATCGAAGAAACTGAGCGATGTCTGCGAACACGGAGGTGCCGTACATTCGGTACTAGGATGATGGTAGGATCGTGAAGAGCGTTTGACTACATCAACAACGTGTAAACCCTAACGCTCCCGCTTTCAATCTACGAGGGTACATGGATACACTCTTCCCCTTCGTTACTATGCATCTCCCTAGATAGACCTTAGCACGTGATCGTAGGAAATTTTTGAAATTGAATGCTATGTTTCCCAACAAGCGACAATCATTATCCCTTTCGACCAGGAAATGCGATTACGGCTAGGATATTATTTATGTGCCAAAATGCTGCGGTAATTCCCACAAAATGTCTCAAATATAACACATGGAGGACCTGAAATGCTTGTAACAAATCAAACCCGTGGTATAATGGTGATTGTAGCGATGGGAAAAATTTTAGAAGTGACTTGATGAACTCACGCATTCTTCATTTCGAGTGAAATTAGTACATCTTCATTTCAAGCGAAAATTATTTTTTTGTGCTACCACGAAGCGCTTAGAGGCAATCATTGCATTCATGGAGCCCTTTCATTGTGACGCCGACCAAGGATATTTTTCACCCTTTTTCACCTAGGGCGCCAACTCACCCACGAGGGAGTCTGGATTAGGGGTGTCCGGATGGCCGGTACTATAACCTTTGGCGGACTCACTGGACTATGAAGATACAAGATTGAAGACTTAGATCCCGATTGTCCTGGATAGGACTTTCCTTGGCGTGGAAAGGCAAGCTTGGCGTCTGATGATATGTAGATCTCCACTCCATTTGTAACCGACTCTATGTAACCCTAACCCTCTCCGAATTGTCTACTCTAAAACGGCTTGAAGGGTTTTTAGTCCGTAGGAGACGGACGACAAGGTATACCATAGGGCTAAGCTTCTAGGGTTTAGCCTCTTTGATCTAAATGGTAGATCTACAGCTTGTACTACCCATATCATCAATATTAATAATCAAGCGAGGAGTAGGGTTTTACCTCCATCGAGAGGGCCCGAACACAGGTAAAAACATCGTGTCCCTTGTCTCCTGTTACCACCATCCGCCCTGAGGCGCCGCGATTCGGGACCCCCTACCCGAGATCCGGTCGGTTTGACACCGACGATTGGGTGCTTTCATTGAGAGTTCCTCGTATGCGTCATCTTTAGGCCCGATGGCTCCTCCAATCATCAACAACCCGATGCAGTCCAGGTGAGACTTTTCTCCCGGACGAGAATCTCTTAAATGATTCGGCTGGCTTTGCTGCTTTGCTTGGCCAGCAATTAAGCAGCCATCTGGAGCAGATCGAAAGCTCGCCCCTGGCCATCGAAGTCCAGATTTGGAAGATTTGAACTACTACGGTACAGACGTCGCGGAGACTTGACCGCCCGGATGGGTTCGAGGCCACATCCGTGGCCAACGCGCCTTTATTCGCCTTGTACGATGGGCATGATCTAGCTACGCACCCGCCCGAGCGGTGCCACTGGAGGCCCCGCACCCGTGTCGTCGCTCCGACCCCTTAGCTTCCGGGCGGTTGCATGCGCTCAATCGAGGCCAGGTGGCTAGACACCCACCTCGAGGGCTACAATCCTCTCTGGCCGGTCGGGCCAAACACCAATACCTTGTCGCTGCGAAGCTTACTTGAGCTCCAAGGTGCCGGACTCCTCTCTAGACTCCAAACCTTCGGCGACCCCTGTGCCAATTGAATCCGATTGAGGCGCCGATCATTCGGAGTTCACCGCCGCGGACATCTTTCCAGCACTCACCCTTGACGACATTACTGAATTCACAAAAGTCTCTCTCTTTATCAGAGAGAGCCCTGGCGGGACTATAAATTCGGCAGGTTGGGATGTGGAATGACAGAAGAAATTCTAAGCCCACCCCACCACCCATACGTAGCCACTTTGTCGATGAATTTAGCAGGCATACTCCGACTTACGACTTCCAGGGAATATTGAGCCAGTATGAACGCCGATCACGAGAGAGGCGATGCCAAGAACCAGCCCTCTGGCAGAGGCCTTTGGGAAAGAGCCACCTCGTCGTATGACATATATACATAGTGGACACACCCTAAAGAAAGGAATTAAGCGATGGAACAGCGGAGGATGACCCCTCAAGAAGCAACCCTAAAAGCGCCCGGCGTCCGGTGGCGCCGCTCCTAAATCCTGCCATAACAAAAATGAGTGATTAGAGCACCCGGGAGATAATACCGGGCACGATGCCGAAGGACAGCCCCCTCCAAGCCGAAGTTTATGCAGAGGAGAGATAGGCGAAGCGTGCAGCCTCATGAGAAGCGTGGCAGACAATGAGGTAGAGGGAGCCCGATAATTACATGCCTCCCTCCGAAGAGCAGGGGCAAGCCTCGTGCAACAGGCAATTATTTATCGTGCTCGAGGGATACCATCGAACAAGAGCGTTTCAAAAGCAGGCTTATAGTACGGTGAGCAGCCTCCAAGAAAAGCGAACCCAACGACTTAGAGCCGGTGACCAGCTATACTTGCTAGCCCGACGGATGAAATTTGAAGTCCTTCGCGGCGAAAATGTCTGTTCGAATCTCAAACGCCCTCTCAAGAGCTACCCAAAGCGCGGGCTGCTACCCAGATTAGAGGAGGAAGCACCTGAAACCTACATCACCGGCGTACGTCTGGCCAGGTGATGCCCGGCCACCTAAGTGGCAGCGACAGAAAGGAGCCTCTCGGCCCCACTCCACTCAAGCCGCGCAGCCAGCGTCGCTCAAAAGAAAGTACCAAGGCACGGGAAATCTGCGCCGGGACACTGCCGAGATATATTGGAGGGACAAGGCCAAGGCCGAACAAGATGCGATCTCCACGGATCGCGTGGGCGCCCACGACGCGACGCATTATTGTGATAACGTCCACGCCCGGATATGGCAAATCCGGCCGGGTGGAATACGATGAACAAAGCTCATTTTGAGCTGCGATAGTGATATAGCCGATGTAGGCGCACGCACCCACTATGCTTCACACCGAGATGAATTAATGGATCATCAAATCCACGAGGGTTTCAAACCCGTAAACGCCGAATCATCGACGCTTTATGGCACAGCAGATCCTGCGGTATGGATACGAGAAGTTACCTCCTTCATATCCACATGGCCCATGGCGGCGATAGTGATACCACGCCATCAAATACACCTCCCACTCAAGCAAAGAGACCAGTCTTGCCATTGGCTTAACAGCTTGCGGCCGAGTCAATTGGTACTGTTGGGGAGGACACATAAGCCGCATTCCTCGAAACAATTTCGAGGCACCTGTAATGTGAGAAGCCAGACGCATGATGACAGCCTAAGCCACATAATTCAGCAATGACGAGAAGAATCGGCGGAGACAATCTTGAACCAAGTTCCTAACCAAAGAAAAAATCAAATAAATCATTGTTCGGTCCGGACGCGAAGGCCCTTGCAGCCTTCAAACCATAACATTTATGACGAGTGGCTTGCACGACACCCTAGGATAGGAAAAGCTGAAATCCATAGCAGCCCTCATAGCACCTCATGACCAGTTTCTTGTGCCGGAAGAATACTTAGCTGGCTAGCTCGTAGTAATAACACTGACCAAGAGCCCCTGGTAATTTGGACTACAAGGACAGCAATGCTTGCCAGTCGCATGTCGCAATAACAGCACAACTGGCGTCGCATTAACAGCGACAATCGCTGAGAGACTCTGACGATTAATGCCGGATTAGGAGAGCTCTAAACCGATCGTCGTCACGGAAAAAGCCTTTTAAAGAAAATACTCACAGGCCCGTCGATTTGCACGAATACTTTCGATCCACTCGTGCTAGATACATGGCACTTTTAGAAAACTCAGTAATCACACCAACAGGCGATTGTTGGGTGTTACATGACGAAGCAAGTTAAGTGCGAAAAAGCAGAGACAAGGGGCTGCATAAGCGATAGTGAGGAGGGAGCCCATTTTTGACACGCCGAACAATAGGGAATGAAGGGCTTCCCCCCACAAATCGCAATGACGGTAAACATGATATCTGAAACCCACATCCCCAAAAGGGGCGGGCGTGCACTCGGGGCGTATCATGCATTAGGGCGATGTCAGGTCCCAAAGAAAGTTCAACCCGTGTAGTCCTCCTGCCGCCCGATCACTTTTTGATGCAGAGGACCACCCACTAGCATCCGCCATGGCCAGATTCGCCGCGATGGTTCTAGACCCAGGTCATTGGCCGGATTTCACCTCACTAGAAGTCCTTATGGGCCAATGACGCTTTGAACCTGCTTTATGGAATCACGAGGTCTGGTCACGAAAAATGGGCATAGATCCCCTCAAGGATTAAAACCCACAAAGAGCGACCTTTAAAAGCGTCATACCGAGATGTAGAGCCAACTGCTATGCGGAGGCTCAATTACGCTTGAGAGTGGTGCTTCGGATCCCGGATAATTTCAGAAGCGAGGAGTTAATCTTACGGACATAGTCCCGTTCCTTCAGCGGTGGCTATCACGCGATTGCTTTCGGGACTGAATTCGCATTTGCAAAGTTCAATGGGTGCCACACTACGCATACCTCAAGCTCAAAGATGCGAGGCCCTCGAAAGTCATTTATAGTCGATGGAAACACCAAAGCGCTCTCTACGAAAAGGCAGGAGGAGCCATCCCAATGGCCCGGCCTACATGGCGTGGGAACTACAAAGTAGCCTCTCGAGGCAATTCTCGGTCACGGCTATTTCAAGCGTCACGGGACATGCCGTCAACCGAGTAATGCCTCACAACATCAGACCACTTGCTGGCAGCGCGTTCCGTTGCACAAGCGTGAGCAATGCGGCCCCAACCCCAGCCCTCGCGAACTTGCGAAAGCGAGTACTTTCACAGCGTACATAGATGCGCTCTGCGGAAATACCACTGGGCACATTGGGGGAGGGGCGACCACGGCATGTCAAAATGCGGCTCCAACCGCACTAGGGGCTCGGTTTAAATCATTCTTTTCTTGCTTACTTTTCGGGACTCACGCTCTCCGGAAGGCTTCTATCCGGCGACTAGAATGTCGCGAACTGCGATGCAACAACCGAGGGAAGCGAAAGCTTCACATTAAGTGTCGAATTGGTCTCTATAATGACCCAGCGATACTTGTTTCACATATCTCATCCCTTGCAGCTAAGCCCTTGGAGGGGGACATGTCTAATAGTCCCATCTGCTTGCTTATCGCACTATTCTGTAACATAGATTACTGCTTTTTACAGCCTTTTGAATAAACAATGCATAGCTTTTGTCTATGTATTGCATTCCTTTTTTATCCTATATATGTTCGTTAATGACCCAGCGTATGTTGCTGACCCAGTACACTTTTAGTGCGGCCAAATACCTGAAATTAAGTACATGCCCAAAAATACAGTGTGATAAGTCCAAACACTTTCACAAAGTCACGGCACCCGAACTTATAGCACTATATGCATCGGCTCCGAATCATGTCTTGGAGTCAATAGTTGGGTTTGCCCGGCTCCCATGTTTTAGTTTTACCTTACGTTCCGTTACATCGGCTAAAGGTAGCTATTTGGGAGAACCACTATGATTGTTGCCCAGTTGAGCTGGGCTAAGCACCTCGGTGGAGAAAGCTAAATGACCGGCGTCATGATAAGGCGAAAGCTGGTAGCTGTTCGAGGAAGGTTTTCGAGTCCCTAAGGACTTATGCAGCTTAGAAGCGAAGAAGTCGGCTTTCAGCCCGGCCTAAGCGTGAATAAGCGCCCCAAACTTCGGTCTTCCGAATACTAGGGCTTCTTGAAATTTAAAATTATAGAATTCTATGGCTAGTGAGAGTGTTCCAAAGCATTATAGTCTGATTGCCTTGTTCATTGTGTTGGCGCCTCCCTCGGAAGGACCCAAGAATGGGGAAAAAGAAGCGCTCAAGTTTATCCGAACACCCAGCACTTTTCATGACAGGAAGCGAGAAGCGGCGACTCACCATCTCTCAAATTTAATAAATGGCCGCCACGAAGGTAATATTTTTAAAATTCAAAAGCGTTGCTCAGCGCTTTCGGTATATGAACAAGTTTTGAGCGTACGAAGGATCACAAATGCGAGTTTACTCAAAATTACATCTTTCGACATTCATCAGCTATATAAAGTAGGCACCCTTGAGGACACCCTCATAATACATCTCAAGGCTTGCGATGCTCCCTTGCCCGGCGGTGGTCCGTCCGTCCCACAAGCTTCTCGGCGTCCATCTTGCCCCAGTGCACTTTGCATGCACAGGCAAGGGCCCTCTGAGCACCTTCGATGCATCTGGGCTTGATGACTTTAAGCCACGGATAGGCATCCACCAGCCCGCCTCCACCAGCCCAGTAGCTCCCAGGCATGGCCTCCCAGAGCCACCCTGTTGGGACTATAGAGACCCTTCATGGCACTGTTCGGCCACCTGCCATGGAGCTCTCGACCATTTACAGTGCAGCCCCATTGGTGGCTCAAAGAGCACCGGTGTCACGGCCTCGGCATCTTGAGACCAGAACACCTTCTCTAAAATCGAGCTCCCTCACTCGGCTCCCGGTGGGAGAATCTGTTCTCGGACATCTTTGGGGAAGATCTGCGAATGCCCCTAGAGCTCCGGACTCGGGTAAGAAAACAATTAATTCACTTTCGCGTGCTTGCTTTGCATAAAGAATGTCTTACCGCCGCTATCTTCTTCATCACCTCAATTTCTGGAGGGCTTTTTGGGCTTCGGCCTTGGCAGATTTGGCGCTCTCAAGGGGCCCGTGGCAGCTTCGAGACTCTCGAGTCTTTGAGTCAAGCTCAAACTCTCATGTGTTTTTTTCACGAGGCACAGGAGCCTCTTGCTGCACCTCCGCCACCCGGCGCCTCTGCTTCTCTCGCTGGTGTGCTCCACGGCCGCATTGTCTTGACCTTGGGCAGCGCTTCGCCAGAGGTTTCCACCTCGGTCGTGGCCCCTGTAATACTCACGTTGGTCCTGTCCTTTTTTGGAACCACATCTTTCTATATACTTACATATGGTATTACTTACCTTCCTTGTCTTCGAGCTGCTTCTTGGCAAGGTGAGCTTCGTTCTCTCGGACCGCTTTCGAGGCTCTACTTCAATGCACCGACCTCGCGATGCGGTCGCGGCGGTCAGCCAGGAAAGTCGGCGCGCCTTTGCATTCCTATATTGACATACTTATGTTAAACTCCTGCGTATATCTTTTAGATCCTCAGTTCAGCTTTTCTTTCCGAACACCAAACTGAGCATCAGGGGCTACTATCTGTGCGGTAATATTTTTACATATCTTAAATACATACCTCAAAGCACATTAGAAAGGTAGCACGACTTCGATCAAGACTCTCTTGGCGGACTGAACCTTCTTGATCACCGCACTCATAATAGATGCGGTGCTCCTCGTCCGATGGGCATGGGCGCCGTTAAGCACCTCGGTAAATTATCCGGTGCCTCTGGTTGGGCCGGAGGTCACCGGCGTCGTAAACTTGCCCTTCTTGCTATGGGGGCACTGCCGGACTCGAAACCACTGAAGGTTCGGTGCGGTGTCGGCCGGGGGTGGACTTAAGAAGCCCTTGGTTTTATCACCTTTGCGCTTTGGAGTCACGGAGGTAGCCTTGCAGCGCCTCCAGAGACCACCTCCTCTGGCTTGGACCCTTTGGGACTCCACCTCGGCATCATTCGCGAGGCGGGAGGAGGCGGCGGAAGTGAAGTGCTATTCACATCCGATGAACCAGGAGGCTGCTTCGACCAAGCGTCGAGCCTTGACTTAGGCGGATTGCATGATTATATTTGGCGTCGGAAGATCTTGTGCAATAAAGGCATCGCCATGAGTTATTACGGTATCCGGATACTTACGATTTTGCAAGGGCTTGACTGGATGGCCCTCCTCTTCGCCCGTCGTCGGCGTTGGTGGAAGTAGTCCCACGCATGAAGGTCCTTCCTTCTTGGACCTCCGCCCCCCGATTGGGGCGGCCTTCCTTTTCTTCTCTCCCCGGGGAGAGACCTCTTTCCTCCTCCTGCGTTTTCGTGGGAGGAGTCCGCCTCTCGAAGTCCTCTCGGATGATGAGTCCGAAACACCACCCGGTATGGGAACTCTTTGAAGTTCCCGTGTAGCTTTCTTCTTGGCCTTCTTCTCGGCTGCACCATGTAAGGTGCGGGACCGGCAACCGCTAGCGAGCATCCAGATGAGTCTTGAACAAAGGCGTCGGACAGTTGACTTGTTACGGCCTTCTTACGCCAGTCTGTCAAAGGCATGGGGCTTAGATCCGCATGATAAGTCAAACTATGAAAGACAAATATCACCTGTAAGAGGAAAAACAACTTGCATGGCTGGCTTGATCTTTGCCTGCGGCTGTATCCATGATCCTCATTAGCGGATGCAGGAGCCTCGGCGCCCTTGAATAGTGCCTTCTAGGCATCTTAAATACCGTTGTGTCGAAGAGCCGCTCAAAGTTTGGTCGCTGGGCGGATCAAACTCCCCACAAGCTGAAAGCCCGTTGTTGGCATGCAGGAGGATCCAACGGATGAGCATGACCTGGACTACATTGGCGAATTTAACCTTCTTGTCCACTAGGCTTTGGGCCGTGAGTTTGGAGTCGGTCGGCTCTTAGAATTACCTCCCAGCAGGCACTTCTCTTTCCGGAGGTGAGCGGCGTGGGGATGCAGTTGGAACTCGGGGCCGCTGCCCATTCGGAGTCCAGCTTGGCTCGGTGATGTAGAACCACCCGATTGCCACCCCTTTATGGTCTCCTGAAAGGAGCCCTTGAGCCATGGGGCGTTGGGCATCTTGCCCACCATAGGCGCCTCAGCACTTTCTGCTTGCTTTGGCCACCCACTACCTTGACTTGACATTGAGAAGGTCTTGACCTAAGCCAAGCGTGGGAAAAACTTGATCACGGAGGAAAGCCTACTTCGCACCTGACGATAAACGCCGAGATGTTGAGGATGAAGTTGGGGCCCGGATCATGGGCGTCCGAGCCGTAGTAGAACAGAGCCCCAGGACAAATGGGTGAAGTGGGAAACCTGAGTCCATGGAGGAAATGGGTGAGAACACCACCCTCTCATGGGGAGCACCAGGGTGGGGATGATTTTTGCCCTTGTCGGGGAGCCGGAATGCAGGATGTCCTTGGACAAGTATCCGGCTTTTCTCAGCTTCTTGATGTGTCCCTCCGTGGAGGAGGCCATCCACCTGCCTCCTGCTCCGGACATGGTACGTGGAGAAAGGTTGAGGGTGGGAAGTGCGGACTTGGGCATTGGAGCTCGAGTGCGTGAAAATGGATAAGCAAAGGAGGAAGAGAAGAGAATAGATGAAAAAAAGGTGGATCCTTATCCCTTATATGGGCGGACGAAACTATGTGCCCCCCACCAGCACAGTAGTAGTAAACTTCGCTTATCTCCCAGCGTAATTAATGGCACAGTTGGGTTACCGCCGCCCGTGTATTGATGAGAATACCCGGAATAAAGGGACCACGATCTACTGCCCGACAAGGCGTGCCAAAGAACGCTTCTCGCTAAGCAGCGAGGTGGGATAGTAAAGCGATTCAAATAAAGGCTTGGCCGTGGCGATATCCTGACTGCCGGAATAAGTCAATGATTGGATTTGTGTAAATATTATTCTCTCTCTGGTGGTATGTGGAACTTATTTTGCCAGAGCGGACACTATCCTTGTGTTTCAAAATCTTCTATGAAGTATTAGGAGGAGGAACCCGCCTTGCAATGCCGAAGACAATCTGCGGCTGGCGCGGACTTCGTCGTCATTGAAACTTTGGTTAAAGACTCTTGAGGAGTCTGGATTAGGGGGGTGTCCGGATGGCGGACTATAACCTTTGGCGGACTCTGGACTATGAAGATACAAGATTGAAGACTTAGTCCCGTGTCCAGGATAGGACTTTCCTTGGCGTGGAAGGCAAGCTTGGCGTCTGGATATGTAGATCTCCTCCCATTTGTAACCGACTCTATGTAACCCTAACCCTCTCCGGTGTCTATATATAAACCCGGAGGGTTTTAGTCCGTGGGGCCAGGACGACAATCATACCATAGGCCAGCTTCTAGAGGTTTAGCCTCTTTGATCTAGTGGTAGATCTACTTTTGTACTACCCATATCATCAATATTAATCAAGCGAGGAGTAGGGTTTTACCTCCATCGAGAGGGCCCAAACACAGGTAAAAACATCTTGTCCCTTGTCTCCTGTTACCACCATCCGCCCTAGGCACCTTGCGGATTCGGGACCCCCCTACACCGAGATCCGCGGTTTTGACACTGACACCCCCCACACGCCGCCAGCGTTTCACACAACTAGTCCACCCAATCTCCATCGCCCGGCTCCCTCCCCGGATCCATAGCAGAACCCTCTCCAGTGCTGGCATGCTTACCCTGGTCGTGTGCCCGCTCTTCGGCGTCAAGCCTACCTCCACTGCCATTCCCAACAAGCAGTTGCCCGTGCCTCGCCATCTTTTTTTGCTCGCCAGTCACCCTCGAGCATATTGATCCTGTAACCCTCAACAATCCTGTGGTCCAGCCGGTTTTGCATTAAGAAGCATGTTGATTCTTTGGTCTCCATTGCGGTGAGGCATATTTCCTCGCAATCCCTCTTACATTATTTTGTTTCGTATTTTCCCAAATTGGTTATAAAATAACGGAGAGCATATATATGCTCATTATCTACCTTCCTAACTAGTACATATAAGTTGTATTTGTTCCAATAAGTTACTGCCGATTTACAGATCGCGGGCGCCCGAGTCAAACAAACTTGACAAGTAAGCCGTACATTTTCTAAATTATTGCATGACATGTTTAGACAGCTTGATACGAAGTTGTAAGTTTTATGCTTATCCTCCTTTCCTGAGTTTCACATGTGTTCTCTGTAGATGCCGATTAGCAGCAACAACACTCATGCTTCAAGCGATGTATTTTCATCTGATTCCGACAACCCTGGGTCTTCAGCAGATGGTGAGGATCAAGTAATGTTGAGCAGGATAGAGCTGCAGCAATTACCCTTCAAATTAGGGGACATGAAGGAATGCTCCAAGGAAGCCCACAAACCAGCCTAAAGGTGTATATGAAATGTCGAGATCGATTTAAAGTCTTGGGCTCCAACTAAACCGGATAAAGCACACACGAGGTTCGAGGTGTGTGTGGATTTGTTAGCGAGGCAAGGCTCAACATTAATGCGGGGTTTGGAAGGCTAACGAAACGCAATGAAGGATAGTCGAGGACATCATGGATCGCTTCAGCGTTCTAGTAGTGATGGAGAATGCGGGTGGAACACCTTGCCTTGAAGAAGGCTAGGGATTGATATGTCCATTTTGCATCATATTTACCTACTATTATTTATAATGTTTTTATGCATAATAATGATTTTTGGAGTAATTCTAATGCCTTTTCTCTCATAATATGCAAGGTACACACAAGAGGAGAATTCGGTAGCTAGAAATCTGGACCTAGAAAAGCTACGTCAGGCCACCTAATCTGCACAACTCCAAATTAGCTGAAACTTTGCGGGGATTTTTTGTGGAATATATGAGGAATATTGGAGTCAATAAGCACCAGAGGGGGCCCACTCTCGGTGTCAAATGTAACACCCCTAAAATTTTAACCATGATTTGTTTATAATGTTTTTTGCCAGGAGATTAAAATTTTATTTTTTGGATTTTCTTTTGATTTCTGAACCTCTCTCTTTCTTTGATATTATGGAATTTTTACCCCAAGTGAAAACTTTCCAAAATATTATTGGACTTGTATACTCTCTCAAGAAAACATTTCTTGTATCAGTGGAATTATTTATATAATTAATTTTCGTGAGCTTTATTTCTTTTAAAATGGATTTTCATAAGATTTGGAGTCAGTTTGCACTGCAACCCTTTCAAATACTCTTTCAGAATTTCCACCAAAATATGGGGATGACATGTGATGTCCCCACATCACTTTTATGCAAAAATCCCTTTGGTCAATTAGAAATTTTGAGCTCTACCTCAAATTTTCAAATCTGGTCGATTATATGTAAAATTGCACTACAACCTATTTAAATTTTCTTCTTTAAAGTTTCCACCAAAATTAAGGGATGTTAGTAGGGTATATAATTCAACTTTATGCAAAAAACCATTGATGTTCTTTGAAAAATTTGAGCAAAACATCCTCTTTTGCTCTCTGGTCGATTGGATGTTTTCTACTACAACCCTATTTTGTTTTGCTCTAGTGCCCATGATCTTCCTTTGCTTGTAGTACACCTACCAAACCCTTAAGTCCAGGAGACTAGACCCATTGGAGTATTTTTTGGTACATGGATTAATACCATTTCCTTTTGTCCAGATTTGGCTTTCTCAAAAACTTGCACTAACAAGTTTCTGGTTTTGCCCAAATGACTTTGCCATCATCACCTACACCTAAAGAGACCCGAAACTGGAGATCTTGGCCACCCAAGAGATGCCTCGATGGCCAAAACATTCTGTCTAACACCTTGAGTGCATAATCAGAATTGGCATGAACACTAGTTTGCATTTTAAACCTGCTTGCTTTGCCAAACCAGCATGTCCACTAAGCTCCTAGCTAACCCTAACCTAGACACCAGTAATCCCGGCCTCACCCAAACCTCCTGGCATGCCTTGGCATTTGCGAACACTTAGCATCGTCTTGGCGCGCCTAGGCGCCGTTTTGTGCAGCATACCGAAGCCCGCGTCCCACTTACGCCTCCCAGCGCCCGTTCGGCCCTTCCCGCTCCCGGCCAGCAGCCCGGCTCCTCCCTCGCCCAGCGAGTAGCCCCACAGGCCCATAAGCGCCGCCCTTGGTCGGCCATGGCGGCTAATGACGGCCGGCCAGGCAGGCTCTGCCATGGGCAACCGCCCGAAACCCCGGCAGCGTGCCCATTGCCCCTGGAGCAGCCCGAGCTTATCCAGGAGCTCGTCCACTAGCGCCCGTCGCCACCACGCGCCCCCTTGGCTACAGAACGGCGGTTCACCGATCTTATCCCCGGCCGCCACAGAACCGAACTCGACCACCTATAAGAAGAGACCCCGAGTTCGACCAGGCACCCATGCAACCTCAGATGATCCCTCTAGAGCTCCCCTAGCCCGCAATCGACAGAGGGAGGCCGTCTTCCTCGCCTCCGGCCAGTTCGGCCGCCGCCACCCTCCGGTCCCGCTCATCGCAAGTAGAGCCTCCCCTGTCCTTCCAGTGCCACCATCCCCCTCCCCTCGATCGTGCGGAGCCGCCCCACTTCTCAAACATGATGGGAACCACCGCAGCTCTGATCCCCAAATTCTTGAAGCTGCCCTCTGCGCCGGGCTACGCCCGCCATTGACTCTCGTCGTCCCCACTAGCTTTGTCGACCACGGAGGATCGCCTTGGACCAGCCGGATCCATCCCACATCCTCGGATCCCGTGGGGAACCGCCATTCGCCAGTGTCGATCCACGAACCCATCACCGCTTTCGGGCGGAGGAGGAAGGAGGCGGGGTGGCGGCTGGTCAAACGACCCGGTGGGCCCAAAGGACCTTGTCGGTGACCCAGCCAGCGAGCGTGTTTTAAGTGGGCGTATTCCTCCAAATACGCCGCTGAGAGGAAATCGTAAGCCCCCGAAAGCGTTTTTCTTTTGATTTTTATATAAAAAAAGCAGAATATTGACTAAACTTTGGTGGCTATAACTTTTAAATATAAGTCCAATTGACTTGATTCCTTTTTTGTTGTTTCTCAAATTCTGTCTAGTTTATTTTCATATTTATCTGAAAATTTTCCAAAACAACTTTTTGTACTGTTTTGAAACTATGTGTTGATTTAAATTTTTCAAAATAGGAATTTTGAAGAAGAAGGCAACTTTCAAAATTTTTGGAATGCACCCTGCCTCTCCACAACTTGAAGGCAAGCTTTCCGAACCACAGCATAATAATTTTTGTGATTTGTTTGATATGGTTACAACACCACCTTGACATGGAGCATTCGTTATTTTATGTGATGATATGATCATACGCATGAGTGCTTATATGAAGATTCTTTGTTGTTGGAAATAGATATTCTTGTGATAGTAATCACCCTCATATGCCTTTCATGCCCTCTACGGAAGGAAGCTTGGGAAAGTCTACATCTTGGGTAGACACGAGCTTATCTCTAGTTCCTCGTCGAGAGGCAGTTGTGTCGGTATGGCATGATGAGAATGCGATGGGTGGTGATTACATGCAGCCGGTTGAAATATTTTTGTTATGATAATCATTAGGGGAATACTTAAACCTCTGAGTCGAGCCATAGATCGAGTCTTGTTCAGTAACCCCATACTTGTTTCGTGCTACCACTTGTCCCTTGAGAGGTAAGTGCAGTTCGATAAGTTGTCAACCCCTTTCTAGCACACACCGTCTGAGAGAGGCCATGGTGGAAGATACCATTGCAGCCGGTAGGCATGCCACACTGTTCGAGGGCATGGGTGTTTTCGGTTGGAGCGAAGGGTAGCTCCCCTAGTTTCTTGGCGTGTCATAAAATTTGTGATCCCATGCCAGAGTCGAGGTTGTAGCCTCCCCACTTAGAGTTTCTCTTAGCGGGTGTCTTGGGTGATTCCGGACACGGTAAGAGATTAAGCTGGTGTGTCTGAGCCAGGTGTGTTTTCAATTAAAAGATCGTGAAGCGGAATTAGTCGATGGACTAAAGGAATCCGTTACTCGTGGGTAAAGAGTACATCCTCTGCAGAGATTATATCTATTGAATAGCCGTGTCCATGGTTAAGGACTACAGATGCAGGATGGGTCAAGTGTCGGTCTTAGTGTCGGTCTTCGGAGGGAAAACTGCTAAACTGGAACATGGATCATGACTTGTGACTCGTGATGACTATGATTATTATTAATATGGACTAACCATTTACATTATCTGAATTATTGAGTATCCACAGGGCGGTTCTACCTCACAGGTATTCATTGTGATTATTCTCTTATAAGCCCTTTATGTGGTGTATTTCCGGATGCCGATTGTGGCATGCTTGTTATTTCTTTTTATTTATAAGCCCTTTATGTGGTGTCATTTGAGGCCTTGGGTTATGTAACATGCTTGTTATTTCTTTTATTTATAAGCCCTTTATGTGGTGTATTTGAGGCAATTGGCGTAACATGCTTGTTATTTCTTTTATTTATAAGCCCTTTATGTGGTGTCATTTGAGGCGCTGTGTAACATGCTTGTTAATTCTTTTATTTATAAGCCCTTTATGTGGTGTATTTGAGGCCCGATTGTAACATGCTTGTTAATTATTTACTCTATAAGCCCTTTATGTGGTGTCGCCTGACAGCCTTGGTATGGCATGTTTGCTACTTATTTCCTTTATAAGTCCTTTATGTGGCGTCGCTCGGGCCTTTGGTGAAACATGCTTATTATTATCATCCTTTCGAGGCGTCACTTCAGACACTCGATCGGTGCATTCTGTTTCTACTCGTTGATTGCATATTCATATTTGACATGAATAACCTGCTTGCGTGCATCATGATTTTTATTTGTGACTGACGTTGTGATCATACAATACTTCAGAGCATGATTATCATTTGCTATATTATACCCGTGTTCTTAATGTTTGCGAGTACATTCAAAGTACTCACTGGCTTGTCCCTGGCTATTGTCTTGGCCAGATTTCTTGCGTGGAGAGGAGCATTGCGATGACAGCCCCGGAACCTAAGCGATGTGAGAAGCGATCTCGCGAAGATAGGAGTTAACGGTCGGCTGTTCTGTGGAAATGGAGTCCCATGAACCTTTGAAGAACATAAACCGCTTCCACAATCAACCACTAGAAACCATTTGTTGTACTTATAGGCCAAAAGCGGTCTTGTACTACATATTTTGTATTTTGCTTGGAGTTTACGTATCAAGTTGGTGTCTCATCATTCTTGATAATCCACAGGGGCTGGTGAGCACAAAGGGCCATTTTCTGGGAAATCAATATCCTGAAAACCCGGTCCTGACATCAAAACCGGCGGATCTCGGGTAGGGGGTCCCGAACTATGCGTCTAAGGTTGATGGTAACAGGAGACAGGGGACACAATGTTTACCCAGGTTCGGGCCCTCCCTATGGAGGTAATACCCTACTTCCTGCTAGATTGATCTTGGTGAATATGAGTATTACAAGAGTTGATCTACCACGAGATCGTAATGGCTTAAACCCTAGAAGTCTAGCACGGATGACTATGACTATGATGATTGGCCTCTGACCTAGCCCTCCGGTATATATAGACAGGAGGGATCTAGTGTTACATAAGATCGATTCTGAGAGAAAGGAATCTTCATATTGGACGCCATACTTGCCTTCCACGCCAAGGAGAGTCCCATCCGGATCTGGAGAGAGTCTTGGTCTTCTTATCTTCACAGCCCATCGGTCCGGCCCATGTCTAATAGGTCGGACCTTGAAGACCTTAGTCGGGACTCCCTCAGTAGCCCCTGAACCAGGCTTCAATGACGAGGTGTCCGGCGCGCATATTGTCTTCGGCATTGCAAGGTGGGTTCCTTCTCCGAATACTCCAATGCGGTATTTGGACGCAACGAACATGTCCGGCTCTGCAAAACAAATCCCACACACAACCGTAGAGAGTATAATATTCCACGAGTCCCATCCACTGACAACTTTTGGCGATGCAATACCACGTCATCACCCGGTCATTATTTTGAACCGTTTTTCAACCTGCCGCTTGAGATCTGCGGCCTCATTATGCGATCTGTCAAAGCGGTGTGTCTCCTTATTGCGGGATTCTCATCAATACGGGCGTGGGTAATCCAACCGTTTATAAGCGGTTTAACAGCCCTTGGGGACGGAGTGAGTTTTAAGGCGAGTGGGGAGGCACTTGATATTCTTTGCCTTTATAAGGAAATAAGTTTCCTTTCTTCACCCACGCCTTCTCTCTTTCTCTGCCCTTCCGTTCTCGAGCTCCAGCGCCCAAGTCCTCCTATTTTCTGCCTCAAGAAAGCACTAAACCATGTCAGGATCTGGAGCGCAAGGCAAGTAGATGGCATCCTCCGTCAAGGAGAAGGACATCAGCGAGCTTGAGAGGCCAGTATCTGGCGAAAAAATCGCCCACGGCTTCCGGCCAAGGGCAAGTCGTCCCCACCACGAAGCCCAATGAGAGGGTGGTGTTCATCCCCCATTTCATCCAGCGTTTTAGGGTTTCCTCTCCACCCTTTAGTCCCACGGACTTATGTTCTATTATGGGATAGATTTCCATGATCTAGCCCCAAACTCCTTCCTCAACATCTCGGCATTTATTGTCGTGTGCGAGAGCCTTCCTCCGCATTCCTCCCCATTTAGGACTATGGCTCCAAGATCTTCAGCGTGAAGCTGAAGGTCGTGGATGATCAACCACCTTGAGTCTTGGAGGTGCCATGGTGAGCAAGATGCCCAATGTCACATGGCCCAAAGAGTGCGTTTGTGGTGACCGTCAAGGAGTGGCGAAGCTGTGGTTCTATATCCACAGATCCTCGCCATGGCGCCACTTGAGCGCGGCTCACGAATTCAAGTCAGGAGCTCCAATGCGGCTCACCTCCTGGATAGAGAAGGGCCCAAATTGGTCTTCGTCAAA
The DNA here is from genome assembly GCA_021605145.1 of Aegilops bicornis. Lineage (NCBI taxonomy): Eukaryota > Viridiplantae > Streptophyta > Magnoliopsida > Poales > Poaceae > Aegilops > Aegilops bicornis. Next base: position 22,944 of record JAHIAL010000136.1, read on the forward strand.
CGAACTGATAGCGCTGCAAATGTGCATCCAAAGCATGGTGGATAAAAACATCAAGCTCGTCGATGTGATTCGGTGATGCTAGTTAGCGAGATCCTTCCATGCGAGCGAACCTGCCCTTTATGGGTATTCGATCCGGAAGCACGGGCCTTGGAAAGGCTCTTGGAACCACTCATGAAGATGTGGAAGTTGCTCTTTAAAGGGCAATGAGGCATACGGACATAGACTTCCGAACCATGAACACGATCTTGCCCATCCTGCCGGTCACGGTAAGTCCTTCACATCTCAAGGTGCATCCTCCACTTGCTTGATCAAGGAAGATATCTAAACTTCACCATTTATTTTTCGAGGCTGGGCGAAGAAGGCGGAGGCGGATTCGATTATGCAGCTCCGCTGCCGAAGAACCAGTCATCCCGCTCTGGAGAAGATCTGGTCGGTGCCCTATCGGTAGCCGGAGAAGAAAACCAAGGGGGTCGGAGTGGCCCCCGCCAAAAGGGAGCTTCAGGCGTGTCGTCCGAAGACCAAGACTCACTCCTCTGCCCGAAGGCGGCAGCGAGGAGGACGAAAGCAACTCTCCCCCTGATGGGGGAAGGAAGAAGAGGGCGCCTCCACACATCTGGAGGCGGAGGCGCCCAATATGGGGAAGGACCCCTCGCGGATAACTCCGTGTGGGATGTCGGCGACAGCAGCCAGGCGCCCCGAGAAGCCCCTGGCCGCATAGTGACTAACGAAAAACCCTGATGCATCCCTATATCCGGCCTCTCTACTTCAGAGTTTTAACATGTTGAATTATGCAATTGTTGTCCGGCCCGCGACAGCTCCCTGCGATCCTCATCGGGGGATTCGCTGGATTCAAAGGCGATGGCCAGCGAGTCACCACCGTGACTCACTCTCCCGAGCCAAAGGCGGCCTTGAGATGCTGTCCTGAAGGACCTTCCCTGACCAGGGAGAGGTTCAGGAGGTCGTCAAGGTGGCGCTAGAGGATGACTCCTCGGCCGCCGGACACCCGGGGGAGAAAGCCCCCATGGAGACTGGCGATGGGGGCCATATCAATTCGGCCCCGGCCGAGATACCATCCGGAGACCTATACAGCTCGGGGTCAAGCGATCTACCTCCTTTGAAGGGAGGAGCGTGCCTATTCCGCCAGTGACCTCTGTCCAACCAGAGGCACTAGATAATCTGCTGGAAGCGCTACGAGGCACTTCCATTGTGGAGGAACACCGTGTCCTTATGGGTACGATGGTTGAGAGGGTTCAGTCTGTCAAGAGCGGACTGACCGAAGCCTGCACCAGTCTGTTGACAGGCTTTGAGGTAAGCAACACAAAAGAAAAAGTCATGGCATGAGCGGTAGCCCACGAGACAACTTTGTCCGGTGTTGGAAGAAAAGCGGACGGAGGATCAAGTAATTTTCGCGAGGATACTAACTAAATATGTCTTGTGTGAATGTGCGGCGTCGTTGCTGGCGCAACCTCTCATCTTCTTTGAGGTCTCCGGACTAAAAGAAGAGTGCAGAGGCGGGCTGAAGAAGAGCTTCGGCCTTGTGAAAAGGCATTTGGAGGACAAGCAAGGTATGTAGTGGCTTCTTTGTATATTCGAAAAAGAATAAATGATGTCTCTTGACGAAGTGCAATGATATTTGTAGGAGCAGAGACCGAGGTCGAGGTCCTTAAGAAGGCACTGGTCGAGGCCAAGGAGAAAGCTGCCAAGGAACAAGCCGCTCATGAGAAGCACGAGGCCAGGCTTGATGAGGTCCAGCAGGAACTCAAGGATGCCGTGAAGAAGTCACGAGTCCTTGGAAAGCGATGTTTGGCTCAAGAGGCCGAACTCACCAAGGCTCGCCAGGCGCACAAGAGGCCGGCCGAAGCCCAAAGCACCCTCCAGGAGATCCAACAGGCCAAGAAGATCGCCGCGGGTAAGGCTTTTATTATGCAAATCAAGTATGTGAAGAGGAGGTATCTCTTACTGACCCGGATTTGGAGTTCTCCAGGGGCGTTTGCGGATCTGCCGCGTAGTGTTTCTGACGCTGCGGAATTCTTCCGAGCCGAAGAGGGGAGCTCAACGGAGAACCTGTTATGGTCGCAATACCTTGTGCCAGAACATCGGGTGCCCTTTAGCGACCAGCTAAAACAGCTGGTCGAGCTGCATAGGGTGGCCGAACTAGCCATGAAGGATTTAATAATCCGGTGTAACTCTTGAAGCTATACCCACAGTGCCGGGACTGCGTGGGCGGCTGGTCAATGCCTGCCCTCCGGCTTGATGTTATCAGCGGTCGGTCTACATCGAGGGTGCGGATGGCCTTCGCCCAGCGCCAAGGTGCGATGGGCGAAGATGAGCGCCCGTCAAGCTCGCGACCGAGGTCCGCTCGAGGGCAAGGAGCACCGCCGCCCGAACTGTGTTTTGACAATGTCACAGAGGATCCGCATTGTGGCGGCGCGATGCACCAAAAGATGTAATCTTTGAATGAGTACATTGCACTATCTTGCCTGTATTATGGAACACAAGTTAATTTATGTAAGATAAATGTTTGTTTAATATTTTACCTCCCTATCTTGGCCGTGTTTATGAAATTACGAGAGTTGGCCGGTTAAATGCGGCTTCAGCCCCCACGTAGATAGTACGGGGGTGTTTGGGATGGAATATAAACACTCTAGATCCAATTGTTTGGTCCTTGAAGGAGGTGTTTAGCGCAACGAACCAGGCAATCAGACTATCTGGCTTTATCACCCTCACTTAGCCATAGGAGTTTGACAATGAAAATTTAGGCACAGCCCCTAGTATCCGAACTAGGGTACTATAAACGCCTGATCGTGTAAGAACCAATCCCTCGCATAATTCAGAAAAAATCGCTAAAGATTTGAAACCTCCGAAGAGCTGACCGGCTCTCGCCGCATCATGACAGTCAGTTTTTGGCTTTCTCTACTGAGCTGCTCATCCGGATAATCCAGGACACAATCGTAGTAGTTCTCCCTTTACTACCCTAGCCGATATAGCATAGCGTGGGTAGTAAGCACAGGGCCGAACAACCCAACTATTGACCAAAGACATGATTAAGAGCCAATGCATACAATACTAAATTAGGTGCCAAACTATTATTGTAAAAAGTGTTAGGACTTTTTGCCGTATTATGGGTCGTGAAGAAGCCCCTGGCAGATTAAAGTGTACCAAAGTGTACATGTGCAACTTTGAGAAGATTACCAAAGAAGGAAAACAGGAGTAGTAAGCTAGTGCCGCAGAAGTTGGGCCACAAACTGTTTCCATTATAGTTTGATTAATCGTCAAAGCGTGTTAAATGCAGGTGGTGCAATAAGCAACCGGGCTATTTAACATGCCACTACCAAGGGAGAGCTGCGTGCGGGCCTGAAGATAGGTAGAGTGATCGTTAAAGAGACCACCTAAAAATTCCCTTGTACGCCAGTGCTTCTTGCCATCTTGGTGTATCCGTCCTGTTGAGAGGACCAATGATCAGGCCGTCGGAAGAAGCCTGCAGGAAAGAAACCTGAAAGGATAAAAAGGAAAAACTGAAAGTATGTGTGTAAAGGCGGTCGAGCCGTAGTGTGGATCACAAGATAGTTATGCCTCCGTATATGCCAATGTTATTTTGATTGGGTAGTTTTTTATGCGTGGTACAAATGCCGACAATTTTTTGGGACTGGTACGGAGGCAAAATTACTAATCGAGCTCTTGGCAGGCTGAGTTGTCTGGTCTTGAGTAAATGCGGACTCGTTTGGCGGTGTCAAGGGAGTTCGGTAAACCAATTAAGGATTACGCTTGAGAAGGCCGCTCTGTACTTCTGCTGCTAACGTGGCGGTGTGCTCCTCTGTACAAAGGGAGCATTCCGTATTTCCGTTGACTGTTATGACGCCGCGTGGTCCGAGCATCTTGAGCTTAAGATAAGCGTAGTGTGGCACCGTGTTGAAGCGGCATAATCGCGGTTCATCCCAGCGATGCATGATAGCCGCTGCAGCGGATGATATCGAAGATCAGCTCTTAAGCCGAAAATTGTCAGGGGATCAAAGTCAACCTCGAGGGTGATTGAGCCCGTCTGACGGGCCTCCACGCCTGGTATGACTCCTTTAAAGGTAGTTCTTGTGGGCTTAATTCTTGAGAGATTAATGCTCATTTTGCGCGCTGTGTCCTGATAGAGCAGGTTCAAGCTGCTACCTCCGTCCATTAGGACCTGCGTGAGGTGGAACCCATCGATGATTGGATCGAGGACCAGTGCGGCTGACCCACAATGACGGATACTGGTCGGATGGTCTCTGCGATCAAAGGTGATCTGACAGGAAGACCATGGGTTGAATTTTGGGGCGACTGGTGTCCTTGAGTGTGCACTTGCGTTCCCTCTTGGGGATGTGGGTAGCGTATATCATGTTCATCGTTTTGACTTGAGGGGGAAACTTCTTCTGTCCCCCTGTGTTCGGTGGCCGAGGCTCCTCGTCATTGTCCTCGCTTGGCGACCCCTTCTCCTTATTCTTGGCATTTAACTTGTCGGCCTGTTTAAAAACCCAACAATCTCTGTTGGTATGGTTGGCTGGGTTTTCTAGGGTGCCATGGATCTGGCACGGACGATCGAGTTGTGGTCCAAGATGGATGAGCCAATTGTTCTTTTGAAAGGTTTCTTCGGCTGGCCGTGCCTTAGAGCCACGAATCCGGCATTGACCGTCGTATCATCGGTGTTTTCACTTTGTTGTTTAGACGCTTGTGCCTATTACGTTGGGGCTTGCCGTTGCTATTTCTGGCTTCAGAGGGTGCCGGCGTCGCTTGCATTGTTATTGCTACATGCCAGCCAACAATCCTCGCCCGCACAAAAACGGGTCATGAGTGCCGTGAGGGCCGCCATGAACTTGGCTTTTCTTGGCGAGGTGGCCAGGCGAACCATTAAATGTCGTGGATGCTATGCTTAAAGGCCGCTAGGGCTTCGGCATCCGGGCAGTTCACGATCTGGTTCTCTTTAGTTAAGAACCTAGTCCAGAATTTCCTAGCTGACTCTCCGGGCTGTTGAACTACGTGGCTTAAGTCATCGGCATCCGGAGGTCGGACGTATGTACCTTGGAAGTTGTCGAGGAAGGCGTCTTCCAGGTCTTCCCGGCTGCCAATTGAATTTTTGGGCAGTATTCAGCGATGCCGAGCTGGTCCTTTGAGTTTTAGCGGGAGGTATTTGATGGCATGAAGATCATCACCACGGGCCATATGGATATGGAGAAGAAAATCCTCGATCCATACCACGGGGTCCGTTGTCCCGTCATATGATTCGATGTTCACGGGTTTAAACCCTTCCGGGAATTCATGGTCCATTACTTCATCAGTGAAGCAAAGGGGGTGTGCGGCGCCTCTGTATCGGGCCACGTCGCGACGTAGCTTGGATAGAGTCCGTCTGCGGTTCTTGGCCGGGGCGTGAGTATGATTGTTGCGTCCGGCTAGATAGCCGTTGTCGCGTGTTGGGGCGCGTCCCTGTGATCCATATATCGATATGTTCTTACCTGCTCTACTGCCCAAGCCCTGCCATGAGTCGCCGTATGTCCACTGAGCTATTTTATCTCTGCCTTTCACGGTGAGGTGGGGCGGGCTGGTGTTCGGCTTGAGTTGCCGCTTTGTCCCGACCACGTGGTGGTCGGTCAGCTGCATCACGCAATGATGGTACCGGCTCCAGCGCCTCTTCATCAAACTGAGGTAGAAGTTTACGCTTCGAGTAACTTTTGGCTGGGCGCTTGAGGCCGTATTCCTCGGCTGCCAGGACATCAGTCCATCTATCGTTTAGCAGATCTTGATCAGCTTGAAGCTGCTGCTGCTTCTTTTGAGCTCCTTGCGGTGGCTATTAGCTGGCGCTTAAAGCGCTCCTGCCGAGAGGTTCCTCAGGCACGATAAAATCCTCGTTGCCGAGGCTCACCTCCTCCTCGAAGAGCGGAAGATAATTATTGTCTTCCAAGTCTTCATTTACGGCCTGTTTGTCAGGGCTAACTTGCCCGTCTTCCCGATCGTCCTGTTCGGCCATTTGTTCATCGGGATCTTCTCTGTATTTGGCACCATCCGGAGTGTTATCATCTCCTGTGCCGGTGTTCTTTATCTTTTTGCGGTGTGATTTAGGCGGCGCCGCTGATAACGGCGCTTTGGTTTTATCTTAGGAGGCTCATCCTCAACGGATTTTCCTTGTCATCGCCGCTATTATCTTTTGGTGCATCCACCATGTATACATCATATGAGGAGGTGGTGATCCATCGTCCAGATGAGCAGCGGGTTTTGGGCCTCCTCTTCTCCAGCATCGTCGTCCATACCATCAATGTCTTCGGAGCCGTAATCGAGCATGTCGGTTAGGTCCTCGACAGTGTCTATGAAGTGGGCGGTGGGTGGGAAATGAAATTCTCCGTCATCAGCCTCCAGTTCGAACCAGATATAATTCGGCTGTGAGTCCCCCACTAAGGATAGATTTTTTAATGAGTTTAGCACGTTGCGTAAGGGCGAGTGCCGGAATATGCCTGCGGAGCTGAATTCGACGATGATTATACGATCCGGCTCAGCGTGTCACGGACGCACATGGTTCGAAACTTGTGGCGGAGATGAGTACATGGTTCGGTGACCACGAGATGTCGCTTGAAGTTAGATACGTATGCGGCTCCAACGCTGCTGAGTCTGCGGCTTCCGCGGCGGGGTTGAGCTTCCCATCCTCGTATGGCACGATCTACTCCGGATCTAAGGCCAGAGCAGTTACAGGTGCTATCTCCTGGGTATGGTCCGATGATAGATTTACGTCATGTTCATCGCGGTGGCAGGGAGCGGTTGCTGTGGTCTCGAATCCATCAAAGATCAAGTCTCCACGGATATCCGTGACGTAGTTCAAGCTTCCAAATCTGACCTTACGACCAGGGGCGTAGCTTTCGATCTGCTCCAGATGGCCAAGCGAGTTGGCCCGCAGTGCGAAGCCACCGAATACGAAGATCTGTCCGGGAAGGAAGATTTCCCCTTGGACAGCATCATTGTAGATGATCGAAGGAGCCATCAAGCCTTTTGATGACGGCACAGTGGAACTCTCAATCAAAGCACCAATGTCGTTGTCAAAACCGGCGGATCTCGGGTAGGGGGTCCCGAACTGTGCGTCTAAGGTTGATGGTAACAGGAGACAGGGGACACAATGTTTACCAGGTTGGGCCCTCCCTATGGAGGTAATACCCTACTTCACCTTGATTAATCTTGATGAATATGAGTATTACAAGAGTTGATCTACCATGAGATCATAATGGCTAAAACCCTAGAACTCTAACCTGAATGACTATGAATATGATGATTGGCCTCTACGGACCTATCCCTCCAGTTTATATAGACACCGAAGGGATCTAGGGTTACATAAGGTCGGTTACAGAGAAAGGAATCTTCATATTCGGACGCCATACTTGCCTTCCACGCCAAGGAGAGTCCCATCCAGGATCTGAGGAGAGAGTCTTGGTCTTCATATCTTCAAAGCCCATTAGTCCGGCCCATGTCTAACAGGTCGGACGCCCGAGGACCCCTTAGTCCAGGACTCCCTCACCCGCCAGGTGGGCATAACCCACCTGGGCACACTAGGGAGCCCAGGCACGCCCAGGTGGGTTGGGCTCCCCTCGGCCCACCTCCAGTGCCCATCTTCTGGTATATAAGTCATTTTGACCTAGAAAAAATAAGGGGAGGACTTTTGGGGTGAACATCGCCCGTCTCCGAGGCGGAACTTGGGCGGAGCACTTTTGCCCTCCGGCCGGAGGCGATTTATTTGAGGAAATTCCCTCCCAGAGGAGGAAATCATCGTCATCATCATCACCAACAACTCTCCCATCTTGGGGAGGGCAATCTCCATCAGCATCTTCAACAGCACCATCCCCTCTCAAACCCTATTTCATCTCTTATGTTCAATCTTTGTACAAAAACTATATATTGGTGCTTGTGGGTGACTAGTAGTGTTGATTACATCTTGTAGTTGATTACTATATGGTTTATTTGGTGGAAGATTATACGTTCAAATCCATTATGCTATTTAATACCCCTCTAATCTTGAGCATGTTTATCACTTGTGAGTAGTTACTTTTGTTCTTGAGGTCACGGGAGAAATCATGTTGCAAGTAATCATGTGAACTTGATATGTGTTTGATATTTTGATAGTATGTATGTTGTGATTCCCTTAGTGGTGTCATGTGAACATCAACTACATGACACTTCACCATACTTTGTTATAAGGGAATGTGTGGAGTAGTAATTAGATGACGGGCTTCGAGAGTGACAGAAGCTTAAACCCTAGTTTATGCGCTATTCCGTAAGGGACCGATTGGATAGATCCAAAAGTTTAATGTTATGGTTAGAATTTATTCTTAATACTTTTCTCGTAGTTGCGGATGCTTGCGAGGGGGTTAATCATAAGTAGGTGGTTTGTTCAAGTAAGAACAGCACCTAAGCACCGAATCCACCCACATATCAAATTATCAAAGTAGCGAACACAAATTGAACCAACATGATGAAAGTGACTAGATGAAATTCCCGTGTACCCTCAAGAATGCTTTGCTTATTATAAGTGACCGTTTTGGCATGTCCTTTGTATCAAAAGGATTGGGCTACCTTGATGCACTTTTGTTACTACTATCATTACTTGCTCGTCACAAATTATCTTGCTATCAAACTACTCTGTTACTTACAATTTCAGTACTTGCAGACATTACCTTGCTGAAAACCACTTGTAGTTTCCTTCTGCTCCTCGTTGGGTTCGACACTATTACTTATCAAAAAGACTACAATTGATCCTATATACTTGTGGGTCATCAAGGCTATTTTAAATGGCGCCCGTTGCCGGACGGCGCTCTTGGTAAGTGGAAATTGGTAAGGAAAAATTATTACTACGTGCTGAAATTTATTATCACTTGTTACTATGGAGAACAATCCTTTGAGGAGTTTGTTCGGGGTATTTTCACCTCTATCGGAACCACAATTAGTTACCCCTCAACCTACTACACCTACTGAAAATATTTAATTTTAAATTCCTTTGGGTATGATAGAACAACTGCTAGCTAATCCTTATGCAGGAGATGGAACCGAACATCCTGATATGCATTTGATATATGTGGAAGAAATTTGTGGATTGTTTAATCTTGCAAGTTTACATGGAGATGAGGTTAAGAAGAAGGTTTTCCTTTATATTTGAAGGGAAAAGCATTGGCATAGTATAGGTATCACGATGATATTGGATCTTGGAATTGGAATCGATTGAAATTGGAGTTTCACCAAAAAAATAATCCTATGCATCTAGTCCATCGTGATCGAATTACATATATAATTTTTGGTCTCGTGAAGGAGAAAGTATCGCTCTAGCTTGGGGGAGGCTTAAGTCAATGTTATATTCATGCCCCAATCATGAGCTCTCAAGAGAAATTATTATCCAAAAAATTTATGCTCGGCTTTCTCATAATGATCGATGCATCCTTGATACTTCTTGTGTTGGTTATTTTATGATGAAGACTATTGAATTCCAGTGGGATCTTTTGGAAAGAATTAAACGCAACTCTGAAGATTGGGAACTCGATGAAGGTAAAGAGTCGGGTATTAAGCTTAAGATTGTGTTAAAACTTTTATGAACACCGATGCTTTTCAAAAGTTTAGCACTAAATATGGACTTAACTCTGAGATAGTAGCCTCCTTTTGTGAATCATTTGCTACTCATGTTGATCTCCCTAAAGAGAAGTGGTTTAAATATCACCCACCTATTAAATAAGAAATCAAAGAACCAATACTAGCTAAAGAGGAAACTATTATTTATAATGTTGATCCAGTTGTTCCTACTGCTTATATTGAGAAACCACCTTTCCCTGTTAGGATAAAGGAGCATGCTAAAGTTTCAACTATGTTCAACAAAAGTTATGTCGAACACCTAAACCTAATGAACAAATCAAAGTAGAGCGTAGTGTTGCCATAGTTAAGGATCTCCTTGAAGAAAATATAGATGGGCATGTTATTTACTACATGTAATGAAGCTACTAGAGTTGCCAAACACGATAAAGCGGATAATCATAGACCCGTTGTTGGCATGCCTGTTGTCTCGATTAAAATAGGAGATCCTTTGTTATCATGGTTTATGTGACATAGGTGCTAAGCGTGAGTGCTATTCCCTTTACCTTATATCAAGAAATTATGAATGACATAGCACCCGGCTGAAATAGAAGAAATAGATGCTACTATTAAACTTGCTAATAGAGACACCATCACACCACTTGGGATTGTTAGAGATGTTGAAGTCTTGTGTGGGAAAATAAAATACCCTACTGATTTTCTTGTTCTTGGTTCCCCACAAGATGATTGTTGTCCCATTATCTTTGGTAGACCTTTTTTTAACACAGTTAATGCTAAAATAGATTATAAGAAACAAATTGTCGGTGTTATCTTTGATGATGAGTCTCATGAGTTTAATTTTTCCAAGTTTAGTAGAAAACCTCATAAAAAAGAATTTCCTAGTAAAGATGAAATAATTGGTCTTGCTTCTATTGCTGTGCCTCCTACTGATCCTTTAGAACAATATATGCTAGACCATGAAAATGATATACATATGCATGAAAGAAATGAAATAGATGAGATCTTCTTTGAGCAACGTCCTCTGCTTAAACACAATTTTCCTATTGAAACACTGGGAGGTCCTCCTCCACCTAAAGGTGATCCTTTGTTTGAATTAAAACAATTTCCAGACACTTTGAAATATGCTTATCTTGATGAGAAGAAGATATATCCTGTTATTATTAGTGCTAACCTTTCAGAACATGAGGAAGAAAGACTATTGAAAGTTCTAAGGAAGCACCAAGCTACTATTGGATATACTCTTGACAACTTAAAGGGCATTAGTCCCACTCTCTGTTAGCACAAAATTAATATGGAACCTAATGCTAAACCCGTTGTTGATCACCAACATCGGTTAAATCCGAAGATGAAAGAAGTGATAAGAACGGAAATATTAAAACTTCTAGAAGCATGTATAATATTTCCTATAGCTGATAGTAGATGGGTGAGTCCAGTTCATTGCGTCCCTAAGAAAGGAGCTATTACTGTTGTCCTAATGATAAGAATGAACTTATTCCACAAAGAATTGTTACAGGATATAGAATGGTAATTGATTTTAGAAAATTAAACAAAGCAACCAGGAAAGATCATTACCCTCTGCCTTTTATTGATCAAATGCTAGAAAAATAATCTAAGCACACACATTTTGCTTCCTTGATGGATATTCTGGTTTTTCACAAATACCTGTTTCTCAACCTGATCAAGAAAAGAATACTTATACTTGCCCTTTTTGAACTTATGCTTATAGGTGTATGCCTTTTGGTTTATGCAATGCACCTGCTACCTTTCAAAGATGTATGACTGCTATATTCTCTGACTTTTGTGAAAAGATTGTTGAAGGTTTGATGGATGACTTCTTTGTTTATGGGAAGTCTTTTGATGATTGTTTAAGCAATCTTGATCGAGTTTTCCAAAGATGCGAGCAAACAAATCTTGTCTCGAATTGGGAGAAGTGCCATTTTATGGTTAATGAAGGTATTGTTTTCCGCCATAAAATTTACGAAAGAGGTATTGAAGTGGACAAAGCTAAGGTTGATGTAATTGAGAAAATACCATGTCCTAAAGATATCAAAGGTATTAAGTAGTTTCCTAGGTCATGCTAGTCTCTATAGGAGATTTATCAAAGACTTTTCTGAAATTTCTAGGCTCCTTACAAATCTTTTGAAAAAGGATGTTCCTTTTGTTGTTGATGATGATTGTTTAGAAGCCTTTGAAATACTCAAGAAAGCCTTAATTTCTGCACCTATTGTTCAACCACCTGATTGGAACTTGCCTTTTGAAACTATGTGTGATGCTAGTGATTATGTTGTTGGTGTTGTTCTAGGACAAAGAGTTGACAAGAAACTAAATGTTATTCATTATGCTAGTAAAACTCTAGACAGTGCTCAAAGAAATTATGCTACTAATGAAAAAGAATTTCTAGCAGTGGTGTTTGCTTGTGATAAATTTAGATCTTACATTGTTGATTCAAAAGTAATTGTTCACACCGAACATGCTGATATAGAATATCTTATGGAAAATAAAGATGCTAAACCTAGACTTATTAGGTGGGTTCTCTTTCTACAAGAATTTGATTTGCATATCATTGATAGGAAAGGGCTGAGAACCCCATAGCTGATAACTTGTCTAGGCTTGAAAATGTTCTTGATGACCCACTACCTATTGATGATAGTTTCCACGATGAGCAATTAGCTGCAATAAATGTTTCTCATAATACTCCTTGGTATGTTGACTATACTAATTACATTGTTGCTAAATATTTACCACCTAGCTTTACATACCAACAAAGAAAAAATTCTTCTATGATTTAAGACACTACTTTTTGGGATGACCCACATCTTTATAAAGGAGTAGATGGTATTATTAGATGTTGTGTACCTGAGCATGAACATGAAAAATTCCTACTGAAATGTCACTCCGAAGCATATGGAGGACATCATGCGGGAGACAGAACTGCTCACAAGGTATTGAAATCTAGATTTTATTGGCCTACTCTCTTTAAGGATGCCCATAAGTTCGTCTTATCTTGTGATGAATGTCAAAGAATAGGTAACATCGGTGGCGTCAGGAAATGCCAATGAATTATTCACTTGTTGTTGAACCATTTGATGTTTGGGGATTTGATTACATGGGACCTTTTCGTTGCTCTAATGGGTATACACATATTTTGGTTGATGTTGATTATGTTACTAAGTGGGTAGAAGCTATTCCAACCAGTAGTGCTGATCACAACACCTTTATTAAAATGCTTAATGAATTTATTTTCCCAAGGTTTGGAGTTCCTAGATATTTAATGACTGATGGTGGTTCACACTTTATTCATGGTGCTTTCCATAAAATGCTTGCCAAGTATGATGTTAACCATAGAATTGCATCACCTTATCATCCTCAGTCTAGTGGTCAAGTTGAACTTAGCAATAGAAATAAAATTAATTTTGCAAAATACTCTCAATAGGTCCCGAAAAGAATTGGTGTAAGAAATTAGATGAGGCACTTTGGGCTTATAGAACAGCATATAAAAATCATATGGGTATGTCTCCTTACAAAATGGTTTATGGAAAGGCTTGTCGTTTTCCTCTTGAGTTAGAACATAAAGCATATTGGGCAATAAAAGAAATCAACTATGATTTTAAACTTACTTGGGTAAAAAGAGGTTATTTGATATTAGGTCATTAGATGAATGGAGAACCCGAGCTTATGAAAATGCCAAGTTATTTAAAGAAAAAGTTAAAAGATGGCATGATAAAAGAATCCAAAAGCGTGAGTTCAAAGTTGGAGAGTATGTTCTTTTGTACAACTCTCGTTTTAGATTCTTTGCAGGAAAACTCCTCTCCAAATGGGAAGTACCCTATGTTATCGAGGAGGTTTATCGGTCTGGAGCTATCAAAATAAATAATGCCGAAGGTACTAACCCGAAGGTTATTAATGGGCAACGAATAATAAATTATATCTTAGGTATGCTCATTAATGTTGAAAGTAACATTATCAAACTATGACACCGAGGAACATATAAAAGAGACCTTAGGAACACTCGAGAATCGTGTAAAGAGGAGGTATGTGATACGGTAAGTAAGCGGACTCGAAAAATCCATAAAAAATACTTATTGTCAGTTTTGGAATATTTATAAAATTAGGAAAATAAGAAACTGTCGGGGTTGTGCCCACCTCGGGTACCTTCCGGACTCCATTTTTCTACCGTTTGCTTGTTTCCCAAGATAAAAAATCTTTATATACCTCCCGAACCTGTTGACCATCGTATCATGGAGAAATCTTCTATTTTCTTTTCTTGATGTTTTCTTGATAGTTCTGAAAATATGTCATCCCAAGACTCGGAGGGTGAGAGCTATGTTGCTGATTTTATCACAAACCCTAAGTCTTATGGGGATGTGGAGCATTATGGTTTGGACTTGGGAGGAAAAGGAAGATTATTATCCTAGGGGAAGGAGGAGGCGAGCTCGGGGCCGAGGATGAAACCCCATTGCCTCAACCTAGGGACATGAATGTGGAATTCAAGAAGTCAAGCCTCCCCAACAAAGCAAAGAGGCCTAAGGTTCAGTTTATACCCTTTCGCCTTGTGACAGCCTGATTTTTGGCCCTTTCTTTTTCTTTTGTTTTTCTGAGGTTTTTGCTTGAGTTTTCTTTTTCCGTGGCTTTGTAGTGCGGAAAGTCAAGAAGATGACCTCTTCTTTGTTTCAGTGGCTTGTCACACCCAAATCCTTCCATAGACCCTGTCATTTCATCCTAGCCCAAATTCAATATTCTTTTCCTTGGGAATATTCCTTTTCTATTAAAGGAATAACCCAATTTGCCCTAGGTTGTGAAGCAACCTATATTTCTATCACTCCTAAATTTCCCAAATAATTATCATAAATTGTTTTGGGTCCTATCTTCATCAAATATGGCAAAATATTTAATTTTACTCATGTTCCTCCTCATGCTCAATTAATTCATTTCCTATTACATCTGAATGGTAGAATGTGAAGCAAGTGCTATTTTCCTTTTCCCAATTAACCTCAAACTCCTTGGACACATTTTCCTGTCCATATCATTTGCCACATGCCAAAGTTCAACCTCATTTGCCTAGTAATTATTTAATTATGATTCTCCAAAGTTCTGTCTAAGGGAGGCTGGTTGTGAAAGGAAGTACAAGCTAGGCATATCCAAATGAGTTGCCATTTTGCATGGTCCCTCGTATCATCATATCATAGCCCTCCACCAAAGTAGAGCTCATTTCATGCCTCCATGTGAGCTCACCTTCAATTCTTCGATTCTGTCCAAAATTCCAGATTGTGAAGCAAGTATATTTTATCTTGCTCCATTATGGCTGCCATTTTTTCTAGGACTTCTATTATCAATATAACTTACCTCCACACATTTTGGCCATGTTTCATCAAGCCATTTGTCCTCTAGAATTTTTGCAAGTTTCTGGTCAGTGGAAATGGTTGTGAAGGAAGTACCATTTTGGTTTATCCAAGTTGTATGAAACCTTTTGAGCATCTTCATAGGACCAAATGACTCTGCCTTGCCCAATTTGAGCTCAATTTGACACTCCATGTGAGTGCATCATCCTAATCTTGATTCTGGACCATCTTTGGCAGTTGCAAAGCAACTCTATTAAATCTTGATCCAAACCCCTCCATAGTTACCAGGATGTAAGTACTTCTTACCCTAAACCTCTAAGACAACTCCATTTGACCCAATCACCTCCCTGTTGAGCAGCAGTACACGATCAAGTTTACTGCAGTAAACTTATGAGGTTGTTTACCAGTTAACCATAGCACTTTTAACCAAGCTACCACCGCAGTTTCAACCTCCCCTGGATGAACTATCAGCTAGACAACGTTTTGGGTGTTGTTGAGCATTGAATTCCCTTGTTCACATGGTGACCACGACAATGGCGTGCCTGTGCACGCGCTCTGTGCGCTGTGGCGTATCTAGAGCATCATTTGTGCTTTGGCACCGCTCCCACTCGTCGTCTTCGCGCGCGTGAGCATGTCCAGTGGCTGCATCTCGTCATCGCCGTTGCCCTGGACCCCTCTCCCCCTCCGTCCGCTTCCTCACCGACGCAATCCGCCGCGCATCCACGAGCACACAGTGCCGACCGGGCATTTATGGCGTTCGGCTTCTTCTCCTCTTGTCCACGAGCTCGGCCTCGTCTCCGTGAACCCTGCCCTCGTCCGTTCCACGCTCGTCGCCTCCTCACGAGCTCACGCAGCGTGGGCACACGTCCAGCGGTGCCGGCTCGGCCTCCTCACCATGACTATATATAGCCATCCCCGCGGCCTCCCGAGCACCTCATCAGCCTCGCCTCACTCCCAGCTTCCTCCTTGTCTACTCGCTCGAGCTCCAGAGCCCCTCATTCCACCTCCATGGCCGCCATGTCCACCTCGGCTTCGGCCTAAATTAACCCAAATCCGAGCCCTGTGCTACCTCTAGCCACCACCATCATTTTCCCCACACTTCGACGACTCTCCCCGTGCCCTTGCCCTCTCGCCGGAGCCTCTTTTGGGCCGTGCCCCGAAGACCACCACCGCCTCTGCCTCCTCCCGTCATCGTCTCCCCTTCCATCCCCAGCGGCCGCTTCCCTCCTGGATGGGCGCGCCCGGGCCAACCCGCCCCATTGGTGGCCTCGCCACGAGGATGGCGAAGTTAGCCGGGGACGGCGCCATTGCACCGCCCCCTGCCTCCTCATCCCGTGCTTGGGGCGGGTGAGGAAGAATACGACCATGAGCCAGGAGGGCCCCGGGTCTCTCCCGACCCCACCCATCATCCACACGCGTTGACCCCCGCCGTCCACGTCAGATAAGTGGAAGCACCTTTCGCTTAATACGTTTCCTGTTGGGGAAAGCGTACTTTGGTCTTAGTTCGATGGAGAATGCGTTTTCCTGATGGGAAGGCGTATTCTCATTTAACTACGGCTGTAAATGTGGTTTCTCTGCTGCGGCGTATTCCACTAAAGATGTTTTCTTTTTTTACATCGAGCCCAGTTGTGAAATATTTCTTTCTGAGATGGGTCCTGGCGGAAAAAAGCTATAACTTTTAACCACAACTCCAAATGAGGTGATTACAAAGCCCGTCTTTGTTTACGTTGAACCCGTTCTGTTGGTTTCATTTTCACTGTGGTTTGACACTTTGTGAAAATGACTTTCCTTGCGTAAACAGCCCCTCAGAAGGCTGTTTCGACCAAATCTTTCAGCGGCTTCACCGCACTTCTCCCGGTGCCTTCTTCACCCCGAGGCAAGCCACAATACCCACTTGCATGATAGTCATGCGGTGGCCATGGTTTTCAACGAATATTTATTAAATGTTTGCTTGTTTAAAATATGGTTATCGTTGTTTGATAATGCTTACGGGTTAGTGCTTACTTGCTTGCTATCTTTGTTATGCACTGGTTATCATGCCACCTTTAGTTGCTAGTATTACTTTAAAATTGCCATGCTTGATAGTAGTACATGTTGGGTTGGTCATGTTCTTGGTAGCATGACTAACGTCGATTCTGAAATCTTTGTTAATATGCATTGATCCTTTGCTGTTAGTTGGTGAAGTGTTACTCTGTAATGTTATTGATGAGTTCTCGCATGGTATTTATTGTTGATGCTAGTGGTCATCCTATGTTTCTGAGAAGTATGTACTTGTGATGTTCATGTTAGTTAGTATGCCATGCTCCGTTGGATATGATTCATTGTTGATATAGTGGATAGTTATGTCGTACTCTCATGCTTATGGTGATATCATGCTCATGCATTGTAATTACATCATGTTATTTTATCATGGCTCAACATATTTGCATTCAAGTTTAACCAGATTAAATTGAACTTGAACAAGCTGTTGGTGAGTCATGGTGCCACCATATCAGCCCGACGATTGCAACCATGCTTACCTTATGGGGAGGTCCTAGTTTGGGTCTATTAGCCGTGCCTCTCGTCGGTGCCTCCAACTAGGGAAGGTTATGGGCGTGCTTACCACGATCGGTGGCGGACATAACCTTGTGTGCCCCTGGTTTGGATGATAAGCGCTTTTGTCCCCGAGTGGGATCGTTTTGGCCACGACGGTGGTCGGTGTGTCTTTGGTAGACACGGGGCCACCCAGGACTAGCCCGTTGGGGATTGGGTCGGAGTGGCCGAGAGAGTGTCATGGTAGTAGATCGGTTTTGTCGGAATCAGGTATGCGCACATATGGAGTCTTGAGACCATGGGTTCCATGGTGTGGAGTGCAGTGTGCTAACCTCTGCCAGTGTATATTAAATCAATCGGTAGCAGCGCTTGCATGAATAAGGGCCCAGTTCGTGTCGGTCACACCGTGAGTCAACAATATTAATAATAACTTGATTAATGACAACCCTGGTTCGATGATGAGATAAGTTGGTTGTAATCACCGGAAAGATCACCATTTGAGACCAAGTGTTGGTCCTGGTTGTGATCGCCGGAATGATCACCGTGGTATCGAGGATCTGGGGTTGTTGGATATTAAGTGATATTGTGCGAGAATCGTGGGTAAAGATCAAGCTCACGGTGGTCATTTAATGATTACTACGGTATTGTTTATACCAATCTTGATTTGATCATGAGATGATCGTGTGATGTCAGGGTTGGTAAGTGATGCATGTGATGGTTCACGAGGTAACCCGAACAAAATAAATAATGCATATAGTGTCATCAAGTTGCATGCTAGTATCATCGATTTATATGTTCATGCCATGATCATATATTGTCCTAAGCGATATTATGTTCATTTTGTTCATGCCATGTTATCAGGATGACCTCATGATAATTCACCTGTAATCTATAATCACCATGTTGTTGTTTGTCTTGAATGCTTACGGTTAATTGTGAGCTTGCAAGTACATTCAATGTCTTGACTTGGCGTGTCATGCCGACTTGCGGTCGTGCTGGATTGCTTGCTTGTTTGGTGTTGTTCTGTGTTCGCGAGCTAGGATAAGCGTTCCGGCGAGTCCTGCGGAATGGAGTTCACCACCGTTGTCGTTATTCATTTGCTAGAAGTTTTTCCGCTGCTTGAGTTGTTCTCTGCTTGCATGAAACAGCGAGAATGGCGTAGTGTCGCCGTGCCGATGTTATTCATTGTAATATCGGAGACCTTGTAATCATACTCGTGTAATAATAGAAAGCTGGTTTGTTCTATGCTAAGTAGTTCCGTATTCCAGAAGACTTCTCCTCGATCTACGAAATTTGGAATATGGGGCGTTCGATTTTCCACAGGGGTGCCACCGCCTTTGCGAGGAAAATAAGCAAGATTTATGCAAAAGGGTATTGGAGCTTGAGCGGGAGATCAATGAATTAAAGGAGGAAAATTCTATCCTCAAGCGTAAGCTGAGGAAGAGGAACAAACCATCTACCACTTCACCACCACCACCTTCTTCTTCATCACCAAAAGAAAATTGAGTATCGGGTATGGGCACTCCCCTTGGCTTCCGCCAAGCTTGGGGGAGGTGCCCCGATATCATATCACCTCCACTATCTTTTGCCTTTACCTATTTCAATTATCTTTTGCTTTAGATGAATAAAAGTTTAGTTAGTTCCTTTCTTTTTGAGAGTTTGCTTAGTGATCTATCCTTGTAATCATGTGTGAGATATATAATAAAGTTTAGTTTGAGTTTTTGCTTTCTTTACTTTCTTGTTCCAATTAAAGAAAGGAAATTAATAAATGAAAAGATCATATGCTAATCTTATGGTAGGTAATGACACCACATAAGGAAAAGTATAAGTAGAAAATTTTATTAGAGATTGACAAACATAGCATTGGTCAATGATGCAACTCATGAAAGGATTAATAAGGAAAGAGAAGATTTACATATAAATACACTATCCTAGAAATCTTTTGTGATTGTGAGCCCCCATCAAAATATTATATGCCAAAATTGTTGACGTTGGACAAGGAAGACAACTTAATGATTTATGTTTGTTAATATTCACATAGAAGTTATATTGTCATAGATCCTTCAACATGTGGTGCTTGCCCCCATCTTTGCTAGCCAAAAATTCTGCACTAAGTAGAGATACTACTTGTGCATCCAAAAACCCTTAAACCCAAATACTATTTTCAAGAGTCCACCATACCTACCTATGGATTGAGCAAGATCCTTCAAGTAAGTTGTCATCGGTGAAAAAAGGCAATAAAAATTGCTTCTAAAAGTGTGAGGTTATTTAGTGTAAGAGAAAATTGAGCGTTGTACGAACTTGTGATGGTAAAGAAATAAAAGCGATAGACTGCATAATAAAGGTTGCCATCACAAGGGGCAATATAACATGACATTCTCTTTCATTAAGGGGTTGAGCATACAAACAAATAAGCGCACGACAACCTCTGCTTCCCTCTGCGAAGGGCCTATCTTTTACTGTTATGTATTTACTTTTATGCAAGAGTCAAAGTTTTCTCTCTATTCCTTTTTATTTTTCTCCTTTCGCAAGCATCATGTGGTGAGGAAATATCTAGGCACATATGTCCAGTTGAATATGGGTAGCATGATTTACTATTGTTGACATCATCCTTGAGGTGAATACGTTGGGAGGCTAAACTATAAGCACATATATTTCTATGTGTCCGGTTGAAACGTTTTAGTCATGTGTATGTGGTGAGTGTTAGCAATCATAGAAGACTATATGATGGTTGAGTATGTGGACTTGCCTAAAGGCTCCAATACGTGACCCTTCCTGAAAAGATGTCGAATTGTATTTGCAAAGTGGACTGAGAACATAGTTTGTTGGTTTCTAATAGACTTTATGCTTTATACTTTGATAGTGTGATGAATTGTTACTTATTTGTGAAAAGTCTATGATAAATGTTATGTGATAAAGTTTTATGTTAAGGTTTGTTGCTGTTATAATAATTCACGTGATGCTTCTATGTCTGTATTCTGTTTTTATCGACACCTCTCTCTCTAAGCATGTGGACATGTTTTTTTATTTCGGTTTTTGCTTGAGGACAAGCGGGGTCTAAGCTTGGGGGAGTTGATACATCCATTTTGCATCATGTTTACCTACTGTTATTTATAATGTTTTTAGGCATAATAATGCTTTTTGGAGTAATTCTAATGCCTTTTCTCTCATAATATCTGAGGTACACACAAAGAGGGAGAATTTCGGCAGTTGGAAATCTGGACCTGGAAAAGCTACGTCAGGCCACCTATTCTGAACAACTCCAATTGAGCTGAAACTTTGCGGGGATTTTTAATGGAATATATGAGGAATGTTGGAGTGAATAAGAACCAGAGAGGCCCACCAGGTGGGGACAACCCACACAGGTGCGCCCGAGCAGGCACGCATACAGTGGGTTGTGCTCCCCTTGGCCCACCTCCGGTACCCATCTTCTGGTATATAAGTCATTTTGACCTAGAAAAAATTAAGGGGAGGACTTTCGGGACGGAGTGCTGCTGTCTCGAGGCGGAACTTGGGCAGGAGCACTTTTTCCCTCCAGCGGAGCGATTCCGCCAGGGGAAATTCCCTCTCGAAAGGGGAAATCATCGTCATCATCATCACCAACAACTCTCCCATCTTGGGGAGGGCAATCTCCATCAGCATCTTCAACAGCACGATCTCCTCTCAAACCCTAGTTCATCTCTTGTGTTCAATCTTTGTACCAGAACTATAGATTGGTGCTTGTGGGTGACTAGTAGTGTTGATTACATCTTGTAGTTGATTACTATATGGTTTATTTGGTGGAATATTATATGTTCAGATCCATTATATATGCTATTTACTACCCTCTGATCTTGATCATGTTTATTACTTGTGAGTAGTTACTTTTGTTCTTGAGGTCACGGGAGAAATCATGTTGCAAGTAATCATGTGAACTTGATATGTGTTCGATATTATGATAGTATGTATGTTGTGATTCCCTTAGTGGTGTCATGTGAGCGTCGACTACATGACACTTCACCATATTTGGGCCTAAGGGAATTAATTTTGGATTAGTAATTAGATGATGGAGTTGCGAGGTGACGGAAGCTTAAACCCTAGTTTATCGCTCTACCTAAAGGGACGATTGGATCCAAAAGTTTAATGCTATGGTTAGAATTTATTCTTAGTACTTTTCTCGTAGTTGCGGATGCTTGCGAGGGGGTTAATCATAAGTAGGAGGTTTGTTCAAGTAAGAACACCACCTAAGCACCGGTCTACCCACATATCAAATTATCAAAGTAGCGAACACAAACTGAAACAACATGATCAAAGTGACTAGATGAAATTCGCGTGTACCCTCAAGAACGCTTTGCTTATTATAAGAGACCGTTTTGGCCTGTCCTTTACCTCAAAAGGATTGGGTTTACTTGCTGCACTTTTTTACTACTATCGTTACTTGCTCGTCACAAATTATCTTGCTATCAAACTACTCGGTTACTTACAATTTCAGTGCCTAAACATCACCTTGGTGAAAACCACTTGTCATTTCCTTCCGCTCCTCGTTGGGTTCGACACTCTTAATTATCAAAAGGCTAAAATTGATCCCATATACTTGTGGGTCATCGGGGATGCTTGGAGAATCTTGGAAGCATGTGTTGTACAAGAAGTACTTGAGTGAAGGCAAGGACCCAATCCCATACCCCCAAATTACAAAAAGCGGACTAGGCGAGAATTCAAAAGGGTAGAAGGCAACTAAGCAGTTTGGTGAGAAGAGTGCCAAGCAATTGCAACTTTAGAAGAAGAACACACACACCACCATATGGGTGTGGCGAGATCTACGCATGAAATCGATATGGGACCGGGAGGACAAAGAAGTAGTAGCGGCGGGTGGGAAACCGGCCTTTAGTGAAATCAGTGGCGAACGCGCCAGAGACTACATGCGGGCACGTGCAAGGAGGCGTGATGACGGAACTTATTACTTTGAAAAATCGCTTGACGAATAACTGTATCAAGTGATGTTAAAGGCTTCCAAGATCCTGGAAGGTTCTCTGAGGAACTTCGAGGGCCATTGTGGCACCCGGCTTAGAAGGCCGGGCGCCCCTTATTCGGCCGGAGATCGAGGTGAAGTCTTACGGAATACGACACTGGCTTGGCATAGAACCAATCATCTCTTGTAACAAAGGATAATGGTACAAGGGTGCGATGTTACAAAAGATCACATCGGCCTGGCGACACTCGCTTTGCTAAGGTAGCTCTATGCTAGCAATGGAACAACTTCGTGGCGTGGAATACTTCTAGCAATGAACAACAGCGAAGGTGGTGAACTCCACTCCTTGAGGACTCTGGTACAGGACATGATCTAGCTCGCACAAACGACAACCTCGACAAGCAATCAATCAATCACGGCATCACCTGCAATCTGGCATGACACGCCAGGTCAGTACATTGAATGTACTTGCAAGCTCACAACAACCAAAAGCATCAAGGCAAAACAATAACGTAGCATTTACAGGTAAAGTTAATTAACAACTACTATGAGGCGAAAGCAACTACTAAGCATGATATGAAACTACTACGATGCTGATAAACCAACATCTCAATCTCAGTAACCATCTCACTCTTGGCTATCCGGCCAAGAAATGTACCATCTCGATCACCTCGTGATCCACCTAATCACCTCGTGATCAAAACATCCACGTGATCACCTCGTGACCACATCACAAACTGAATGATCATCCTCAAGATCATCTCAACATCATCATCGGCATCACCTTGGCTATTTATAATTCACATATCAACATATAAATCACCCATAAGTCATTCCATCATTGTGAGTGTTGATCGAGCGGTGTGACCTAGTACGAACTTGTGCCCATGACCGAGGACGCGGCTATCGATAGATTTAACACACACTCTGCAGAGGTTAGTAGACTATACCCACATCACAGAACCCATGGCCTCTCGCTCCCATTCGGGTGGACCAACGGCATTCTAACAAAACCAATCTACTGCCATGACACTCTCCTGGCCACTCCGACCAACACCCCCTCTGGGTTCGATCACAGGCGGCCCGATGTCAACTCGTGACATCCAACGGCCATCATTGTGGCAAAACATAAACAATCCCAAGCAGGGGACAAAAGGGCCCTATCCAACTCACGGGCACACAAGGTTATGTATGCGCTTCTGGGCCGGGGTAATGCCGCCCATGACCTTCCCTCGTTGGAGGCACCGATGAGAGACATGGCAATAGACGCATTAAGGCATTCCCATAAAGGCAAATGTGGTTTGCCTTTGGAAAAGCCGATTCGGTGGCACGACCAACAATAATGGGATTTATCCCCAAAGTATATCTGTGATAAGCGATATTACGATATCATCTATCAACACTGTGATCCAAGTCATGTCAATATCCAACAAATAATCCAAAGCATAATATCATCATATCAAAATACTCCGAGGATAGCATATCAACCAAGATCATGATGAATCCAAGAAACATGATACTACTAATCCAATAACAAGATATTAACCTAAGATCCACATGATAACATCATATCCGAAAATAAAACTCCAAAGCATATATCAAGTACTAACATGAAAAGAATCACAATATCCACTAATAATCCAATGGCAACATGTCATCCATCATCTGCAAAATAATAGTCCTAAAAATCCAAGCAATACCATGGCATAAGAAAGGTCAAGGAAACTCCAATAAATGCCATGGACAATTCATTAAGAGATGGGGAGGGAACAGAGACGGGGCGGCTCACCGGCGACGACTAACCGGCGTAGAGGCCATGGCGGAGCTGGACGAAGGCGGGGATGGATCAAGCGCTCGACGGCGGCCATGCCTGTACCCGCAACTCCTCGGGAGGTGGCCGGACGACGTCATCCCCTTCATCTCCGGTGGCCACATGCTATGGGTGCTGGCGAAGTCGACGATTCCGGCGACGATTGGCTCGGGGAAGAAGTCGAGGAGATCAGTGGAGGAAGGGAAACGCTATGGTGGTGGTGGCTGGGGAGGAGATGCATGGAAGGAGTCGGGCTAGAGTAGAGGCCGTGCGGAGAGGCACCTCACCGAAAGGAGGAAGAGGGCTCGTCGGCCTTCTTTGCTAGACTCAGTGATTGGGAGGGAGAGAGGTGGAGGGGCGAAGAGAAACAAGCTCCGGGGTGGCTTAAATAGGCAGGGCGAGGGGTCCAGAGCTCGGTTGCCACCGTGCACGTCCGGCCGAGGCTCTGTCGAGCTCAGCAATCATGGGGAGGGCGAGGAACACGACGAGGCAGCGATGACAAGCTTCACCCAGGCGAGAGGAGGCCAAGGAGCAGGAGGAAGAAGATGAGGCGAGCTCGGAGACAATAGGAGCCTGATCTTGTGGTAGGCGCAGCTAACCGGCGAGGAGGATTACGGAGGCGGGGGTGGAGGCGGCGATGTGAAGGCAAAGGGAGTCATGTCATGCGCCCAGACGTGCGGACGCCGTTGAGAGGCTGCAGGCCAGCGAGACCCGACACCTTGAGGCCAGCGTTTGTTGCGGCGAGCACGTGCACAGGCAAAACTCCATGCGGTCACCGCCTGGCATGGCAAGGAGGGGACACAAGAGGCTGCCAAATCATGTCCAGTGATTAGTCCCTGCATCACTAAGGCTGTGGGAGTTGATGGATCATCAAAAGAAACCAAGGTGAGAAGTGAGGCTTCCCTAAAACTTTGCTACATTAGGCGATTCATGATGTAGTGATCAACAGAGAAGAGCTAGGAGCCAAATAAGTTGTATGGGGTGTTTAAGATAGGAAGGACTCTAATCCTGTTGATTTTGGAGAGAATTGGACCACAGCTGAATATAGTTGCTTTGCAATTGCAATATAGGTCCAGAAACAAGATTAGGATGGTGCACTCACATGGAGTAACCACTTGAGCTCAAATTTGGCAAGGCATGATGATTTGGATATATGTAGATGCTGTAAAAATTTCATACTAAATGGACATGCCAAATTGGTACTTGCTTCACAAACATCTCCTCTGTCCAGAAACTTGCCATAATATTGGTGATCAAATGGTTGATGAAATGATCTCAAATTTGGTGGAGAGGAGTTATATAGGTAGGAGCATGATCTGGTAATTTCTCGGAATTAATGAAGCAATATAAATTAGGGATAATTAGTTTCATGCCCTAGTTGTGTCCTACTAAATACATTTTACCCCTAGTTTGAGAAACTCACATTACATCCAAGCCACTTTGGGATTCTTTCGTTTTTGCCCTTCCATCACGGTTCCGCTTGGTCAGCGCCATTTGACCATATGCGGCGCCCCGTTTTGGACACCAGATGCCCCTGTCTAGGACAAAAACCACTCGGGCCCATCTCACTCTCATCCCCACTCTCCCGTTCCCCACTCTCTCCCGTTCCCCACTCTCTCCCGTTCCCCACTCTCTCACACACCCTAGGCGGCGGCGGTGACCGAATCAGCACCCACGGATCCGCCTGCTGGCGATGGGGGCAGCGTGGGCAGCGGTGCCGCCACAGGCGGCGCTGCCCGGCAATTTCTGATCATCTCAGAGAACATCACAGTAAGTTCCCCCATCTCCTCCAGATCTGTTGTCTCTTGCCTCTGTCCCCTAGATCTACTGTTTCTTGGTGGATTTAGGTTAGGATATACATGTTTTCATCTTATTTAGGCTAGTCTCTTGATGTATTTTAATATTGTGACATGTTTGCATAGGATGGATCCGGCTAGAGCATTCAATCTCAGTGTTAGAATGGAGGCATGCATTTTATCTGGTGCTGGTACAAAAGGAAAAGAACAAGGTTCACATTTCCATTAGTTGTGGACAACAATAGCACATTTGATCAGTTAAGGGCAACCATTTGTGCCAAATATCCATGGGGATTATATGATGCTGTGGAGATAAGGTATTGGGATGCATCCAAAGTTGCTTGGGTTCCTATTCAGTCTGATAGTGAGTTAGGTGTCATGTTTGCTACTAATGCACAAACCATGTCATGCAATCTGGAAATCAATGTTATTCAAAGGCCTAGATCACGATAAAATTCCAATCCCATGTTTCAAGGCCCTCTAGTTCTAAAGCATCTGAAGCCGGCTAAAACAAGGGCGACAAGCGGCCAAATACCTACAACTCCTAGTGCAAATGTTCGTCAAAGCATTCTTGCGGTAAAACCCAAGCTAAACCTAGCATAGTTGTTGATCTGTTGTGGAGGAAGCGAGGCACGATCACGAGAACCTTTGTCGATGAAGAGGATGAGAAACTTTACCCGGATATCACGAGAACAACATTGAGGAAGATAAAGCAAATGAGTCCTACATTCCTGCTGAATTTTCGAATCTGAGATGAAGATGAGAAGCTAGAGGAAGAGGACAATGTAGAATTTGGCGAAGATGAGGACATACTGTAATGATGTATGATAGAAAATCCCTCTATTGAGGAGGGGGTAGTTTTTCCTTCTGCAATTGAGTGTAGAAATGCAGTTGCAACTTTCTCAATTAAGAGTGAAACCGAGTTCATTATTTTGAAAAGTGATCCAACAAGGTTTACTGTCAAATGTGCCTCTGAGAGATGTAAGTGGAGGCTACATGCCTCTTTAATGAGGAGAAGCACATTATTTCGGGTACTTATGCATTTTCTTCTTTCTGTAGTTTCTATAGTAATTGTGAAACAATTCTGTTGCATACTAACTGTTTGTTCTTCTTCTTTCTAGATTAAGGTCAACCCTTACCCTCACAATTGTCCAAGTGTTAATAGATCTCAGAGATTGAGGGCTGCAAAGAGAAGATGGATAGCAGATGCTTCTATGTAGTGGCTTAGAAATAATCCGAGCATGGGCCCAAAGGAAATTCAGCACATGTTGGTGAGAAGTATGGAGTGGAGGTGCCATCTGGTAGGTGTTATTTTGGTAAAGAGGCGGCACTAGACAAGATGTTTGGGAAATGCAGGTGAGAGTTTCGGTCTTATTTATTCATTCAAAGCTGAAGTTGAAGAGAACATCACCAGGCGGTGTAGTTGAAATTGACAAGCACCTTTATGGAGTACCTGATGAGAGGAAAGAAAATGTACAAGGAGTGCTTGAAGAGTTTTTGTGTGTTTCAAGGCATGTCAAAAGGTTTCTTGGAGGGTTGTAGGCCTTATCTTCTTTGTGGATGCAAGCTGCCTTTGAATGGTAGGTATAGGGAATTGACTTGTTTACCTTGTGCCCTTGATGCTCCTGGCTGGTTATTCCACTGTTGCCTATGGTGTCATAGAAGCAGAGTTAACTGAGAGCTGGACTTGGTTTTTCCAACAACTGAAGAAACTCATAGGGCATCCAGATGGTTTAGTCATACATACTGATGCTTGCAAAGGATTGGAGGCAGCTATTGATGATGTGTTTGCTGGAGTAGAGCACAGGGAGTGCATGAGACATTTGGCTCAGAACTTCAGCAAGAAGTTCAAAGGCAAGTTCTATGATGACAATTTGTGGCCATGCT
Organism: Aegilops bicornis; assembly: GCA_021605145.1. Taxonomy (NCBI): domain Eukaryota; kingdom Viridiplantae; phylum Streptophyta; class Magnoliopsida; order Poales; family Poaceae; genus Aegilops; species Aegilops bicornis. The sequence goes on from JAHIAL010000136.1 coordinate 50,829, forward strand.
CACTTACATACAGCATAAAGAAGCACAACTACCATCTAAATCAGTTGCACAGCAGGCCCAAAGTTAAAGAATATTTAGAGGAGCACCACACAAAAATATGGGCTAGGGCACTCTTCAATGATACTTGCAAAGTGGACTATGTGAAAAACAACCTAGCTGAAGCTTTCAACTCAAGGATCAAGAAATACAAGGGGCTTCACATAGCTAATTTGTGTGACAAGATCAGGCAGTATATTATGCAAAAGTTTGATATCAGGAACATGATTGCCATTGACCATTTTAAAGGCCACTTGATTGTTCCATCTGTAATGAAGGCCTTAATGGCAAAAACAAAAGGTTTAGAGATGACTTTGATTAGGAGAAGCCCAAAAGAGGCTGAAGTTACAGCTACTGACAAAGAAAAAAGAGAATGGAGGTACCCAGTTGACTTACAGAACTGGACTTGTAGTTGCAGACAGTGGCAAATAACTGGTAAGCCATGCATCCATGCTCTCTTCTTTATCACTGCTCTAAGAGGTGAAGCCCAATAGATCAGTATGTGCACAAATTTTACTCTGTTGAGAAGTTCAGAGCTACATATGCTGATAACCTTCCAACTTTGGAAGAAAAAAAACAGTGGGAAATGGTGAATCCGAGTTTAAACTCTATGCTCCAGTTCAAAGCAGGCACCGAGCGAGCCTAGGAAAACTAGGATAAGGTCTAGCAGTGAAGGAAAGGGACTTGGTCCGGGAAGTACAAGTGTGGCGGTGTGGAAGACTTGGCCACAATGCAAACAAGTGCAAAAATTCAGTTGATGCAGCATTTGGTGGAGATGAACATTGGGGAGCGAGAGAATGCGGAAGAGCCCGGTGAAAGAGCAGCGGATCCACAAGAAGTAGATGATGGAACAGATGGAGAGGAAGTATATCCACCAGCAGATCCACTACAAGAGCCAACACCATCATCTACAAATGCTAGTGTAGTCAAGTACATCTATATATTTATTTGTTTATGTTTGTTATCATGCACAAAAGATGAAATGTAATATGTTTGAATATGTTTGCACTTGTGACAGCCCCAGGAAGAATTACAAGAGGGCAACAGCTAGAGGAGCTTCTCCAGTTAAGAAGCAGAGAACAACACCTCAAGTTCCTGCTGTACTAGCCCCCAACCCAGCAAAGAACACCAGAAGCAGAAGTAGGCTAGCCCCAAATCCAGCTGAGAACACCAGGAGCAAGAAACTAAAGTTCTAGTTCTTGTTGTGCCCCAATATCATTCGTGTGTCCTGTTGAACTACTAGGTGATGAACTTGTTTGAAGTTGTTGGACTACTGTGTGTTTGAACCTGATGAAATCTTGTGTGTTTTAGTTGTTGAACTTGTTTGAAGTTGTTGAACTACTGTGTGTTTGAACCTGATGTCATGTTGAACTTGTTTCAAGTTGTGGAATTTGATGCTTGTTCCCTTAATGATATGTGATGCTTGCTTTAATTTGTGGTTGTTCATAATTTGGTCATCTCCCTAAGCATGTAACGATATGAACCAAATTGTCGTCGTCGACGATAATTTGGTCATGTAACAATATGAACCAAATTGTCGTCGTCGGCGACAACTTGGTCATGTACCTAAGTCATCCACCAGCAGATATGAACCAAATAGCTTTCATCATCCAACAACAAACTGCATTACATTAAGTTTGGTACATTATTACAAAGGGATCCCTTACAACAAACATACTTGATTCACTCCTTTGCCTTGAAAATGCAACAAGTACAACACATACAATAATTCCAGCAAACAACACTACCCAAACATTGAGCATCTCATCCCTCTCCTTCAGTTTCTTCTTCAAAGCACGGTTCTTCTTTGTCAGCTCCATATTTTCCCTCTGCAATTTGTGAGACTTGATCCAGTTGCGTTCAAGCTCTGCATGTAGATCTTCAAATGCAAGTGCCACACGCAGTGGAGGAGGAGGGTCAACCCAAACCACCCACTTGCACTCATCTGGTAACTTGTTACATCAGAAAAGAACAACAGATTTAGAAATTTCACATTAGCAGCAACCAAATCGGAAACAAATTGACAATATTAGATGATTACATCAAGTGGGCATCCTAAAGAACGCCGGCTAGTGCTAGCCCCTCCCCAAGCCACTCGGCGAGCAGGAACTAGCCCATGACCAGGGCATCGATGCTTGGACCTCGATTCCAAGCTGGAGAAAGATTCATCTGGGTGGTGGTACTCCGAGACAAACTCGACAATCCCAATCCCATCGATCTAAATCGAAAAAGAGCAAAAAAAACCAAATCAGAGAAACCCTAGAATGATATTGGGGTCGAATCCTATTGGAGTGCTTCACTTACCTCTGCATCCAAACCAGTCGCGGTCGATGAGCTCGAGGACCCGAAGCTCGTCGTCCGCATCTTCTCCTCCCTTCAGTCCTCTCCCGCGCCTCTCGGTCTGTTCTTCACCAGCGCCTCTGTCTGATTCCCCAAGTGAGCTCGAGGAGGACAAGCGGTAAAGGGCAATGTCAGCGAGGTAAAATTGTCCAAAGCAGATGCCGATATCACGGTCGAATAATGGCGACCAAGTGGAACCGTGACGGAAGGGCAAAATGAAAAGAATCCCAAAGTGGCTTGGGCCAGAGCAGCGTGTTTACGAAACTAGGGGTAAAAGCAGACAGAGTGGGACACAACTAGGGGCATAAAATTAATTCTCCCTATAAATTATACTTGCTTCACAACCTGAAAATATTAACAGAATTAAAGATTTGAAGCTGTGATCACATTGATGATTGGATGTAGCTAAAAATTGGAGTAGGGTAATAATATGAGCACATGAAGAGGCATGCAAATTTTCAACTTATTTGGATACTCCTAGCTAGTACTTCCTTCACAATGGCTTACATCGTGAAACTTTGAAAATTTCTTTGAGGGAGATTGGCTAGGCAAATTAAGTTGAATTTTGGCATGAGACAATTATTTGGATGTGAAAGAATGCCCAAAAGTTTGGGATTAAACAAGATAAGATAAATGACACTTCCTTCACAAAGTGCCACTTGAATGAGAAATGAAGAATGAGTATTGGGGAATTATTTTTAACTGGCCAAGGAAATATTTAGGCATATTTGAGAAATATATGACCCAAAGAAATTATGAGAATTTATTGGCAATTTTGTGGATGACATAAGTATAGGTTGCTTCACAACCTAGGACAAAAAGGGTTATTCCTTTAATAGAAAAAGGAATATTCCTTAGAAAAGAATTTGAGTGTTTGGTCAAGGAATGAAGTGACACGATCTTGGGAAAGATTTGAGGATGAAGAGTCACTTGGAGAAGAAATAATGATGATCTCAGGGTTTCAAGTCAAGAAGCTGCTCCAAAAGAAAATCAGAGCAAAAACAAATAAATCAAAAGGGAAAAGAAAAGGGCCAAAAACCAGGGTGTTACAAACATTCCCCCCTTAAAGAAATCTCGTCCTCAAGATTTGGTTACTCAGGGAAGAAGTATAACTTGAGGACACTGTTTCCAACTCAGGTATCCATTTCCTTTATTTATTGCTCCCTCATGAATTTCATATGATCCGCTTACCTTGTTACGGGAGGTTTGCTTCACCTTTCCCAAATTAAGCAGGTCTTTGATCATATACCAAATCCTTATCTTTGATGTGGACTCTTTCATATCTCGGTGATATTCAAAGAATCTGAGCATAGATTCCCTTTTGTCATGAAAACTTATACCATGGGGTTGCGCAAATAAATACATGTCTTCCAATTTCAAACAATCTTTGAGAATCATGGCCATTCTCCTGACGGGATCAGACTGCTCCTAGTTGGTACGGATTTATCTTGATTAGTTTCTTGTCTCGAGCATGAGATATGTACCAGAGATTCGACTGCCTTCCGTTGTGGGCAATATAACAGGGTATGCCTATACTTGTAAACATAAACATCTTGAGACTGGCCTGGCAAGGGACTGGCGGGAAGACACTTTTCATGATAGGCTGTACGTGTACTCGTTCCACTAGAGAGTATACCTGGTCTGTGCGGAGCGCTCGGCTTTTAACTTACCCATGCAGTCGGTATACCTAGTTGTAGTAATAGGCTGTGAGATGCTTCAACTCTGCCGCTGAAGCCAAACTGATGAGGTTGCAAAGGGTCTTGGATCTGACAGAACGGGCTTGGATATTCCACACTAACCATTTTAAGCGGGCCAGCGGATACAAGGTTGGAGCAGAACTAAGTAGGCCTCTGAGGGTGTGTCTTTTGTGGATTCATGTGGAATCATGGCCTGCAACTGACTTGGGTATCCGGACCCTGATGGTTGTGCCAGAATTAGCATATCTTTGCTATCAGTCTCATTCTTTGACGGTCATGATTTTCTTTGTCAGGATACCTTCTTTGAAATAAGCAGCCCACAGATGTCCTTGACTCTTCTTGTGACCATGGATGTGGTTATTGCAATATTTTGACATCATTCCTTATGCTTGTTTTCTGACCTGGGTCCGCACACATATGACATATCCAGAGGCTTGTAGCTGTATATAGCTCGCTATTGAGGCCAATCGTACAAGAGGGTGACAATGAGATCTCCTTGTCGGGGGCGGAAATATTGGCCTTGGTGACCATTGCAGGGCTATTGATTCTGCATTGTCATTCCCAGAACTTGTCGATCCTTGCATTACATGCGATGTGTTTCTACTCATCTCCAATTGGCATGACTCATGAGGTTGTTGGATCGTACCTTTCTTAGGTATATCTGCTTGATCACTGTCGCATCTTGTACGAGGGACTGATATGACTGGGGATTCATGCTTGATAAGCACATTTCTTATATACAATTTGGGTACACGAATTCACCATCTATTGAAATATATCCATCCATTCTTGCTATGACTTGTTGAATATTCGAATGATAACCATAAAAGAGAATGTTCACTAGTGATTTGTTTATTTTGTAGAAAAGTGCGCAAAGGCACTATAATCGTTAAGACTTCTACTATGTGGCTAACGAGAAGAGAGAAGGGTATGAAAGAAATACGTCAAGGCCTGAGCGTGAAGGAAAGAAGTAATTTAGGGAGCAAACTAAAAAGAAGAGGAGGATCTTCTTGGGCAGAAATGAAGAGAAGAGGAGGGCCAATGTGCAAATGTGGCAGATCAGAGAGGGGAATGAAATCCCTAGCCGCACCTCATTGCAAATCGGGCCTGGCATCTCTCTCTTTCCCTCACCCTCCTTCTCCACCTCCGGCTGCCGCTGCGGCCAGGCCAACGTGGCGGCGCGCGAACCAGTACCTCCACCATCTCCCCGCGCCACTTAGTTCCTCCACCTCTCCACCATGCACCACCAGCACCGCCATCCATCATCCACACGCCTCCACCAGCGCCCACCTCGCGCGCCCCTCTTGCTGCTTCCTCTGTGAACCTGCTGCTGCTGCTGCTGCATCTTCCTTCTTCCCCTCGACCTCCTGCTGCTCCCTCCTCTTCTCCAAAACTGATGCTGCTCTTCTTCTTGCGTCGATCTGCTGCTGCTCTGCTTCCTCCACTCCTCCTGCTACTCCTTTTCCCCGTGATCTGCTGCTGCTCCCTCTCCCACGAACCTTCTGCTGCTGCTCTTCCCGTTGCCCTTCTCTCAACCCCACGCTGCTGCTCCTTCTTCTCCTGCGCCCCTGCTGCACCTCACTTGCTGAAACTCTACTCTGAACCTCCCCCTCGTTCCTACTGCTGCTGCACTTCTCTTGCTGCTGCTTTTCCCTTAGCGCTGCAGTTGCTCTTCTTCTTCTATCTCAGACCCCTGCTGCTACTCTCCCTCATTCTCTAAATTTCTGTAGACTTGAGATCGTATGTAATATTCATATTTGACTAGTGCTTGAAACCTGCTATTGGTTCAGATTCGTAACTGTATAGTAATGCTATGACATGTTCAGTTTCAGACTTGTGATTGTTTAGTACTGTAGAACTGTTTTTGTTCGTCGGAGAGTATTAGAACAGTGCCCTGTAATACCATATCCGTATTTGTGTGTGTGTGTGTGTGTGTGTGTGTGTGTGTGTGTGTGTGTGTGTGTGTGTGTGTGTGTGTTTGTGTGTATGAGTGTTCGTGTGTCTGAGTGTTCGCGTGTGTGTATACTTCATAAAAATTGATGTGTGTGATTTTGTTCTGTCAGATACTTGTGCTTGTTTAGTAGTTACTTTGTTGATCTGTGAGTATTGGATCAGTGGCTTGCAATTTTAGTTCCTGTGTTAGTTTTGTATCTGTGATTTTAAAAGTTTTGTATCTGTGATTTTAAATTGTTGATCCGTGAACTGAATTGTGGCATATGACTCTCTATTATTATGCGCGAGTAATATCTGAACCTCATTATGCTTGTTTGTTTCTTTCCTTCTCCATAATCTTCAGGAGCTACCTTGTTAGTTTAGGTTTTATTTTCTGTTTTCGTCACCAAATATTGTGTCACCTAGCTTTAGCCGAGCATAGTTGCCATCGCCAAGTCCCTGTGGAGAACACGACATCCGTAGTTTGGGCGTAAAAACCCCACTATACTCACAATTGATCATTTTGGCGCCGTTGCCGGGGACTAGCGTCGTGCGACCGTGTTAGGCTATAAACTAGGTTTTGCTTCTGTTTCTATTTAGTGCCATATATTTGTGATATATCTCTTACCCCTAACCACTGTTCTAGTTATCTTCTTTTTTTCTTGTTCATTTTGTAGGTTGAATTGTCTTATTGGAAATGACATTCTACTCAGATCATCATGCTTAAGTGAGCAACACTACAAACAGCATAGAAAGTATTCAAGAACTGATAAGTAAGATTTTCCCATCGATTATATGATTTAGCTTGGCGAGAAGTAGTTTTTGAGGATAGGCCTAGCTCTTATGATCCTTATTCTAGAGGCCATCCTTATGTTGCTCCTACCTGCCATATTTGTGGATTTCAGGGCCATTTGCCCGCTGAATGTCAGTGTGGTTATTCTCACCCTCCAGATTGTTTTGGCATGAGCTTTGCTCAAGAGCATAGCTCATACCAAAACAATCACTCACATGGTGGCCTAAAAACCCGAATATGTCATATAGGAGCAACAACCCTGAGATCTCACAGTTTGGTTCTAGTAATCATATGCAGGGATTTAGGTACAATGAGGAGATCCACTATGCACCACAACAATTTCATTCAGCTCCTACTCATATACCACAGTACCAGGAGATGTGTCCAATGGAGTTAAATGGTCCTCCATTTGGTCAACCAACAACTCCAGCACCTGTTGTGCAATCTCATGTGCAAGTGCCCACACAAGATGAGTTCGATGACATAGACAAGCTCACACTTTTGTGTCTCAAGTTAAGCTTGGAGTGCCAAGGATGATCCTATTAGGAAGATTATACTAGAGGAAGTGAAGAAGATTAAGAGTGGAAAGGAGCTAGTGGAAGAAGTAAGGAAGATTGAGAAGAACATCAACGCTGGCAGTACTATCTCTTCCCTCCTTGAGTTGAGTTTTGCTGGGATATCCCTTGAGGTGTGTGAGGTTTCAACACCGTCACATTCAGCTGAGCAAGAAGCGACAGTCTAGAGGAAGAGACACTTCAGATCCAAGAAGAAATACTTGAAGACAAGGAACAAGATGATCCAGAGCTCAACTACCCAAGTGATCAAGTCGAAGACCTTGAGGATCCAATGTATATCCTTCCTGAAGAAGTAAAAGAAGCTCCTGTAGTTGAAGATGAAGAACCAGAAATTCATTTGCCCATCGTCATACAAGGCGTGATGTAGCAGGTTTATCTAATCCTCTTGATGACATGCGTCCATATGAATTGTTTGCTACTACCTTGCATTACATGATACCATCACTTAAGATTGATTTGAAAACTCATTTGCTTGGATATGATGATACATACACTGTTGGTGGTATCGCTCTCATTTATGATTATGACACTTATTCTCCTCATGCTAGTCCTTTACTTAATGAAACATATCATTCCAATGCTAATCTTGAGCTTAATGATAAATATCATCCTCATGTTAGTGTTGACCTTGCTGATTTCTACCATCCTAAACATGTGCTTTATAGCTATGCTTATGTAATTGGATACTCTATTGATGATTTAGAGGGCATTACCCCTCTCACTTGTATCGCTTCCTTGGTTGAGTGCTCTTTCAGCTTGTTGCTTGTGCACGATCCACTACATCTTGACCAAGTTAGAGATGACATTCCCTGGGACCCCGGTGGACCCATGGCATGGGGATGAGGAGAAAGCAAGGAGCACACATGAAGAGAGAAGCTGTGCAGGCGTGAGGATAGGGAAGCAAAGGAGAGGAGTCACAATGCAAGAGGGTGAGATGATCGGCGAGTGCTACATCAAAGCCGGTGAGCTGTTTCATGACCCATTCAGTATATCATCCATTGATGCTTGCTGAATTAAATTGCTATTTGGGTTGCTTGTGCCATTTTTTAAATGTTGTCCCACAGATTTTTCACCTTTGACATATGGTGCTTGATGAGAATATGCAAACTGATTGTTGAATGCCTTGTAAACTAGTGATCTACATCCTGTTTGCTTTGCTGAAAGTAGTGAAAGCTATTAGTTTTGAGTGCTCAAATCCCTAGTGCACTAGTAAACTTAATCATTTTCTGCTTTTACCTTGATACACCTAGATCATTAAGTGTCTGATGCTGAGTTTGTGCCTAATGTGTTCCCATTGAGAGCAATCACTTACCACTATGGATTAGCATGCTATGTTCTCTGGATCGGTAGCATGTGAACTAGACATGGATGAGTGATGATTCTTGCTTTTGTTCATTTGAAAAATGAAAAAAAATCTTATAATGAATAAATAAGTCTGACTACCTACAGTAGCATGTCATGTTCCCTGGATCGGTGGCATGTGAAATCGGGTTAGCTTGGGCAGTATTTAATAATAAAAATGTAATTGTCGAACCAGGTGTATACCATGTTCTCGGGATCGGTGGTATGTTCCTTTGGGGAGACAAACAAAAAAAACTAATAATTGAGTCGAGGCGAATTGTATACCATGTTCTCGGGATCGGTGGTATGTTCCTTTGGTGAGATCAATAAAATATTATCATTACTTTCTTCAAATTCGACAAGTGCTTTCAACTGCAATGTTGTGTTCCTGGTAATAAGTGATCTGATCACAAGTTTAAGTTCCTTTTGTTTTTGGGATCATGCTCTCTTTAGGAACCTTCCGGCACAATCAGCATTTGAACTTGCTAATCTTCTTTTATCATTGTCAAAGTTTAAAATAGTCAAGTCTACTAGTATCCTACTGCTTTGTAGCACTCTAACCATTAATTTTCACTAACTAAGTCTGAAGCATGCACTATTTAGAGATCTACTTCACTGGGACATTCTCCAGTCAGCTCACTGTTCATTATCTAGCTCTTGTCATATTCCTTTGCTTGAGGACAAGCAAAAGTTTAAGTGTGGGGAACTTGATAAGCACATTTCTTATATACAATTTAGGCACGAATTCACCATTTATTGAAATATATCCATCCATTCTTGCTACGGCTTGTTGAATATTCGAATGATAATCATAAAAGAGAATGTTGACTAGTGAATTGTTTATTTTGCAGAAAAGTGCGCAAAGGCACTATAATCGTCAAGACTTCTACTATGTGGCTAACGAGAAGAGAGAAGGGTATGAAAGAAATACGTCAAGGCCTGAGCGTGAAGGAAAGAAGTAATGTAGGGGAGCAAACTAAAAGAAGAGGAGGATCTTCTTGGGCAGAAATGAAGAGAAGAGGAGGGCCAATGTGCAAATGTGGCAGATCAGAGAGGGGAATGAAATCTCTAGCCGCACCTCATTGCAAATCGGGCCTGGCATCTCTCTCTTTCCCTCACCCTCCTTCTCCACCTCCGGCCGCCGCTGCGGCCAGGCCAACGTGGCGGCGCGCCAACTAGTACCTCCACCATCTCCCCGCGCCGCTTAGTACCTCCACCACTCCACCACGCACCACCAGCACCACCATCCATCATCCACACGCCTCCACCAGCGCGCACCTCGCGCGCCCCTCTTGCTGCTTCCTCTGTGAACCTGCTGCTGCTGCATCTTCCTTCTTCCCCTCGACCTCCTGCTGCTCCCTCCTCTTCTCCAAAACTGCTGCTGCTCTTCTTCTTGCGCCGATCTGCTGCTGCTCTGCTTCCTCCACTCCTCCTGCTACTCCTTTTCCCCGTGATCTGCTGCTGCTCCTGTCCCACAGACCTTCTGCTGCTGCTCTTCCCTGTTGCCCTTCTCTCAACCCCATGCTGCTGCTCCTTCTTCACCTGCGCCCCCTGCTGCACCTCACTTGCTGAAACTCTGCTCTGAACCTCCCCCTCGTCCCTACTGCTGATGCACTTCTCTTGCTGCTGCTTTTCCCTTAGCGCTGCAGTTGCTCTTCTTCTTCTATCTCAGACCCCTGCTGCTACTCTCCCTCATTCTCTAAATTTATGTAGACTTGAGATCGTATGTAATATTCATATTTGACTAGTGCTTGAAACCTGCTATTGGTTCAGATTCGTAACTGTATAATAATGCTATGACATGTTCAGTTTCAGACTTGTGATTGTTTAGTACTATAGAACTATTTTTGTTCATCGGAGAGTATTAGAACAGTGCCATGTAATACCATATTCGTATGTGTGTGTGTGTGTGTGTGTGTGTGTGTGTGTGTGTGGTGTGTGTTCGTGTGTATGAGTGTTCGTGTGTCTGAGTGTTCGTGTGTGTGTGTATACTTCATAAACAATGATGTGTGTGATTTTGTTCTGTCAGATACTTGTGCTCATTTAGTACTTTGTGTCGTATAGGCCATGTCATCCTCCACCCTAGAGCAGCCAGTGGCAAGGCCTACAACTACTGATGACGCACCACCGGTTCAGATGCCGGCCGCTGAAGCAGCGGGGGGAGACCCAGCTGCAGCACATGCTCAGCAGACCAACCTGGTGGAACAGACTGCTAAGCAGTCTGATGCTTCGGAACCGCCTGCTAAGCAGTCTGTAGGTCCAGAACCGACTGCTCATCAGTCCGTCGGTCCGCAGTCGCGTGATCAGCATACCAATGCGTCAGCACTTCCTGCTCAGCAAACCAACGCGTTGGCACGGCCTCCTCAGCACACCGACAAGTTGGCACCACCTGCACAGAAACCCGACATAGCTTCAACGCATGGTCAGCAGTCTGATGCCTCTGCTCCTCTGACACGGCAATCCGTCAAGAGCATCGCCCATTTCGGTGGTTCGGCATAGATAAACCGTCAAATGCGCTAAGCAATGCAGCCGAAGCTTTACCGCTCGCTTCGGTCTACCTTGCAGCCAACGGGCGTTACGCGAAATGCTTCAAGTACCAAGAAGGAAGCGGCCAAAAAGGTTGCACCCACGAGGAAGCGCGGCGGGAGAGCAAAGAGGAAAGAGAACGATTGCCTCTTACTTAATGCACTCTTCCCCCAGAACAAAATTAACAACAGGTCCGAATCGGGGAGTAATATTATTTCTGGCGCCATGGGTGATGAAGAAGTAGATTTGTTGCTTGCTAAAAGTAAAGCAGATGTACTTGAATCACGCAATTACGTCCATGGACAACCATTTCTTGTTGGCGAATACTTTGATGAGTGCAGCTCCAGTTGTCGCGAGTTAAATGAATATTGCATGGATCAAATATCAGCAGGTCATCATGGTTTGCTAGTCCACTACAACAAAGATCATTTCCGACACGATGCTGGTTCCATCGATGTGAGTTTCGAGGACTTACATCTCTTCTTCAACTTCAATGAGGCCGATGCCACTCTTGTTAGATGCTTGATTTTGTAAGTACTTAACAAACTCTGATAATCTTCTCCATACAAGGCTGTAAACGATAAATAGCTAACTGCATTTTATTCCTCTCAGGGGATTGAACGCGCAGAGAAGAAAAGGGAGAGTGTGTATTTCATAGATCCTGCATTAGTAAATGGCACAACATTAGATGGTAAGGACCTACAGGACTGGGCCATTAACACGGTCGTCCGTCTGTTCGAAAACACGTCCCATGCAGAATCATTTCTCTGGCCATATCATGAACAGTAAGTCAAGTAAACAACCACGCATACACTGATTGTCTTTCAGATTTCAACATAATTCGTAAGTTCATGGCTTTCTTAACGCATACACTGATTGTCTTTCAGATTTCAACATAATTCGTAAGTTCATGGCTTTCTTAATATGTAGCGATCACTGGATATTGGTATTCATTGTTCCAAATAAGAACACAGTTTACTACATGGATTCTCTCAGAGAGTAAACAAATGATCAGGATCTGATGCATCTTCAGCAATTCATGGATAGGTATTGAATTCTATAATGTTGAAATTAATTTGCATTCATATCTGGTTCAATAATTGATGTTGTCAAAATTCATCTTCATTTGCGATTGTGCTCGCATTGTGGAAAACTAAACTAGGGAACGTGTTCAAGAGGGAACTACCTCTTCAGCACGAGATCGTTTCTCCGGTAACACGCCGAAATCCGTTATTTTCGGAAAATTTATCCAATAGTCTACAAATACCTTCTCTTACGCTAGTCAAATGTTCAAGCTTCTAAATAAACTATTGGGGAACGTAGTAATTTCAAAAAAATTCCTACGCACACGCAAGATCATGGTGATGCATAACAACGAGAGGGGAGAGTGTTGTCCACGTACCCTCGTAGACCAAAAGCGGAAGCGTTATGACAACGTGGTTGATGTAGTTATACGTCTTCACGATCAACTAATCCTAGTACCGAACGTACGGCACCTCCGCGATCTGCACACGTTCAGCTCGGTGACGTCCCATGAACTCACGATCCAAAGAGAGCTTGAGGAGAGCTTTGTCGACCTGACGGCGATGTGATGACGGTGATGATGAAGTTACCGGCGCAGGGCTTCGCCTAAGCACTACGACAATATGACCGAGGTGGATTATGGTGGAGGGGGCACGGCTGCGGCTAAGAGATCAATGATCAACTTGTGTGTCTATGGGGTGCCCCCCTCCCCGTATATAAAGGAGTGGAGGAGGGGGAGGGTCGTCCCTCCTATCGCGCGCCCCATGGGGAGTCCTACTCCCACCGGAAGTAGGATTCCCCCCTTTCCATGTAGTAGGAGTAGGAGAGAAGGAAGGAGGAGAGGGAGAAGGAAAGGGCCCCCAAACCTATTCCAATTCGGCCTCCCGCCTTGAAGCGCACCAGCCCCTTGTGGGCTGGTGTGCTTCCTTCTTATGGCCCATAAGGCCCATAACTTCTCCCGGGGTTCGGTAACCTCCGGTACTCGAAAAATGCCGAACCACGCGGAACCATTCCGATGTCCAAACATAGGATTCCAATATATCGATCTTTATGTCTCGACCATTTTGAGACTCCTTGTCATGCCCGTGATCACATCCGGGACTCCAATCAACCTTCGGTTCATCAAAACACATAAACTCATAATACTGATCGTCACCGAACATTAAGCATGCGGACCCTACGGGTTCGAGAACTATGTAGACATGACCGAGACTCACTTCCGGCCAATAACCAATAGCGGAACCTAGATGCTCATATTGGTTCCTACATATTCTACGAAGATCTTTATCGGTCAAACCTCATAACAACATACGTTGTTCCCTTTGTCATCGATATGTTACTTGCCCGAGATTCGATCGTCGGTATCTCAATACCTAGTTCAATCTAGATTATCGGCAAGTCTCTTTACTCGCTTCGTAATGCATCATCCCACAACTAACTCATTAGTCACATTGCTTGCAAGGCTTATAGTGATGTGCATTCTTGAGAGGGCCAGAGATACCTCTCCAGAGCAATCGAGTGACAAATCCTAATCTCGATCTATGCCAACTCAACAAGTACCATCGGAGACACCTATAGAGCACCTTTATAATCACCCGATTGTTGTGATATTTGGTAGCACACAAAGTGTTCCTTCGGTATTCGGGAGTTGCATAATCTCATAGTCATAGGAACATGTATAAGTCATGAAGAAAGCAATAGCAACATACTAAACGATCGTGTGCTAAGCTAACGGAATGGGTCAAGTCAATCACATCATTCTCTAATGATGTGATCCCGTTAATCAAATGACAACTCATGTCTATGGCTAGGAAACTTAACCATCTTTGATTCAACGAGCTAGTCAAGTAGAGGCATACTAGTGACACTCTGTTTGTCTATGTATCCACACATGTACTAAGTTTCCGGTTAATACAATTCTAGCATGAATAATAAACATTTATCATGAAATAAGGAAATAAATAATAACTTTATTATTGCCTCTAGGGCATATTTCCTTCATAAACCTCTTTCTATTTTTGTCCAAAGAAAAACTAATACATCTAACACCGGTTAGCTTGTTCCTAACAGGAGAAATACATGACTAATTATGTACGAGGAAAAATGCGGTGTCCTCGGCAACAAGCGAGGACCAATCTTTTTGGATACTATGTTTGTAGACACATGATCTCCATCTGCAAATCTCGATAGTTGTGGCGATCCTCGTGAATTAGTACCGATGAAGTCTATCTTAATTAATATCTTCTACTCCACTCATATGGCACATTATGATCTTAAAAATAATGCAGCTCATCTTAGAACCGAGGACCCCTGAATCGCTCCCGGCTGGTGAATTGCTGATGGTTCAGAGATTTATCAGCGACTTCCTCCTGAATCACTACATTAATCCCACTGGTGATAATGAAGATTTCAGCATGCGTTCTCCTGAAACATTGAGTAAGAGTTAGCCGCTAAACATATACGCATGGATCCATTGTTTTCCATCTCATGAGGTCTTCGTATTTCTTACACTATGATTAATTATGTGATGCATATATGTGTGGACAAATCATTGGAATTTAGCTACCATATGTTCAATTGCAATTGTTGCGAAATCTGATGAATGTTTTTCCTGTGGACACTATATGACCAATTGAATATTGTGGCGAATTTTCTATTTGCATGCCGATTCAAAATGGGCTATTTTTGTTTTAACCTGGCAATTGCTCCGCTGCGGTTCAACTAAATGAGTGTGTGCGATCCACATCGGATAGCATCGTCAATCATAAGCGGAACCATCGGTGATACATAGCAGATCGCAAACGATTTGCGGCGCTACTACGTGTGCGTAGGGTCTCCGGAACCATTTGTGATATCACGGTATACGCACATCGAGCTCGGAGTAAACCATGCCCAATGTAAAATACAATCCCGGTCGTAATTTTTTCAGGAAGCGTGTGCGATCCCAAGCGAAAAGCACATGCCACTCTTGCCGCAACCGTGGGTGATACACAACAAATCACAAATGGTTTGCAACACTTGTATGTGTCTGAAGGGGCTCTGAACCATTTGTGATAGAACATTATCGCACACGGTAATTGTTGGGAAGCGTGTGCGATGGAGTCTTGCATGGCGAGGCGGGTTCCGCAGAAAACTCGTGTGCTATGGGCACATATCACACACAGTTCATATGTTAGCCCGTGTGCCATACATATTGTTTCCCAAACGGTTCATTACCACACACCGTTTGGTTTCACTGTGTCATTAGATACGTTTAATCACCGATCCCACATGTGTGAAAGAATTTAGTGTGTGTTGCATACGCTACGATTACATTTTGCAAGGCCTCCGGATCATGGCTCCATATCCCCGAATGTTTCTAGATTGTGTGGGAAGGACCCCCCCTATCGCCCACACTCACTTGGCGACGGTTCCAAATGCCGTCGTGGAAAGGGGTTAAAAAACGTGTGTATAGCACCGACGCGTACCAGTGATGGTTAACTGTTACCTGCGTACCCGTGGGTAATTACTCTACTAGGGGACGGGGATGTGCCAGCTTTAATGCCCATGGGGAAGCTGATGGGTCAAATACCTTAACCATCACGTAAGACGGGGATGGGGATGGGATAGAATTACCTGTGCCTGTTACCCACCTTACCTGTTTGGGGCTAGATTCAGCTCTTCGAAGCCGGTAGCTGCTGCAGCTCACTGATGCCACTATGCAAGGGGTTCCTTCAACTCCAGGTGAGTTTCTCATCCATGTTTTTTCTGGCCTCCGACGATGGTGGCTGGCCTGGACGTGGCGGCACTAATGGAAAACAGGGTACTAGTCCCGGTTCAAGAGGGCCTTTAGTCCCGGTTCCAGAACCGGGACAAAACGGTCGGGACTAATCCCTCAACCTTTTAGTCCCGGTTGGCTTACGAACCGGGACTAAAGGGGCTCCACGTGGCCGCTGTGGGGTGCCCAGGCAGAAGGACCTTTAGTCCCGGTTGGTAACACCAACCGGGACTAAAAGGCAGCCACGCGTCAGCAGCTTGCAGGCGCTAGGGTTTTTTTTAAAGGGGGAGGGGGTTTTGGGGTTTTGAAGGGTTAGGGGTTTCATATTGTGTTAGCTAGCTAATAGAGAGAAGTGACCTCTCTTTCTCCGTGTTTGGTCGATGCTAGCTACTATTAAGAAACAGTATGACTGAGCTACCTAGGCTACACCTCACCGTTTTGACGCTAACAGCCATCCGATCACGCTCCCGAATGGACCAGATCTCTCCATCATCCCACAGCATCCTGCCGGGCCTCTTTTACCGTCCGAACAAGCTATCAAACGTAAAACGGGCCGCTGCTCCGCAGAACCACTGTTAACCCACAAGTATAGGGGATCGCAATAGTTTTCGAGGGTAGAGTATTCAACC
This sequence comes from Aegilops bicornis, assembly GCA_021605145.1. Classification (NCBI taxonomy): domain Eukaryota; kingdom Viridiplantae; phylum Streptophyta; class Magnoliopsida; order Poales; family Poaceae; genus Aegilops; species Aegilops bicornis. The sequence continues at coordinate 67,478 of JAHIAL010000136.1, forward strand.
CAAATTTATTGATTCGACACAAGGGGAGCCAAAGAATATTCTCAAGTATTAGCAGTTGAGTTGTCAATTCAACCACACCTGGATAACTTAATATCTGCAGCAACGTATTTAATAGCAAAGTAATATGATAGTAGTGGTAACGGTAACAAAGGTAACAGTAGCAAAAGTAATATTTTTGGTGTTTTGTAGTGATTGTAACAGTAGCAACGGAAAATTAAGTAAGAGAAGAACAATATGTGAAAAGCTCGTAGGCATTGGATCGGTGATGGAGAATTATGCCGGATGCGGTTCATCATGTAAAAAACATAACATAGGGTGACACAGAACTAGCTCCAATTAATCAATGTAATGTAGGCATGTATTCCGAATATAGTCATACATTCTTATGGAAAAGAACTTGCATGACATCTTTTGTCCTACCCTCCCGTGGCAGCGGGGTCCTAATGGAAACTAAAGGATATTAAGGCCTCCTTTTAATAGAGAACCGGAACAAAACATTAGCACATAATGAATACATGAACTCCTCAAACTATGGTCATCACCGGGAGTGGTCCCGATTATTGTCACTTGAGGTTGCGGATCATAACACATAGTAGGTGACTATAGACTTGCAAGATAGGATCAAGAACTCACATATATTCATGAAAACATAATAGGTTCAGATCTGAAATCATGGCACTCGGGCCCTAGTGACAAGCATTAAGCATAGCAAAGTCATACCAACATCAATCTCAGAACTAGTGGATACTAGGGATCAAACCCTAACAAAACTAACTCGATTACATGATAGATCTCATCCAACCCATCACCGTCCAGCAAGCCTACGATAGAATACTCACGCACGGCGGTGAGCATCATGAAATTGGTGATGGAGGATGGTTGATGATGACGATGGTGACGAATCCCCCTCTCCGGAGCCCCGAACGGACTCCAGATCAGCCCTCCTGAGAGGTTTTTGGGCTTGGCGGCGACTCCGTATCGTAAAACGCGATGATTTCTTCTCTCTGATTTTTCTCTCCCCGAAAGCAAATATATAGAGTTAGAGTTGAGGTCAGAGGAGCTCCAGGGGGCCCACGAGGTAGGGGGGTGCGCCCTAGGGGGAGGGCGCACCCTCCACCCTCGTGGCCAGGGTGTGGGCCCCTGGTATTCATCTTTTGCGAGGATTTTTTATTATTTCCAAATAGACGTTTCGTGGAGTTTCAGGTCATTCCGAGAACTTCTGTTTCTGCACATAAATAACACCATGGAAAGTCTGCTGAAAACAGCGTCAGTCCTGGTTAGTTCCATTCAAATCATGCAAGTTAGGGTCCAAAACAAGGGCAAAAGTGTTTGGAAAAGTAGATACGACAGAGATGTATCAACTCCCCCAGGCTTAAACCTTTGCTTGTCCTCAAGCAATTCAGTTGACAAACTGAAAGTGATAAAGAAAAACTTTTACAAACTCGGTTTGCTCTTGTTGTTGTAAATATGTAAAGCCAGCATTCAAGTTTTCAGCAAAGATTATGACTAACCACATTTGCAATAACTCTTAGGTCTCATGTTTACTCATATCAATGGCATAATCAACTAGCGAGTGATAATAATAAATCTCGGATGACAACACTTTCTCAAAACAATCATGATATGATATAACAAGTTGGTATCTCGCTAGCCCTTTCTGAGACCATAAAACATAAATGCAGAGCACCTTTAAAGATCAAGGACTGACTAGACATTGTAATTCATGGTAAAAGAGATCCAATCATAGTCATACCCAATATAAATTAATAGTAATGAATGCAAATGACAGTTGCGCTCTCCAGCTAGTGCTTTTTAATAAGAGGGTGATGACTCAACATAAAAGTAGATAGATAGGCCCTTCGCAGAGGGAAGCAGGGATTTGTAGAGGTGCGAGAGCTCGATTTTGAAATAGAGATAAATAATATTTTGAGCGGCATACTTTCATTTGTTGGAAATATGCCCTAGAGGCAATAATAAAAGCATTATTATTATATTTCCTTGTTCATGATAATTGTCTTTTATTCATGCTATAACTGTATTATCCGGAAATCGTAATACACGTGTGAATACATAGACTACAATACGTCCCTAGTGAGCCTCTAGTTGACTAGCTCGTTGGTCAACAGATAGTCATGGTTTCACGACTATGGACATCGATGTCATTGACAGCGGGATCACGTCATTAGGAGAATGACGTGATGGACAAGACCCAATCCTAAGCATGGCACAAGATCGTGTAGTTCGCTTTTGCTAGAGCTTTTCCAATGTCAAGTATCTCTTCCTTAGACCATGAGATCGTAACTCCCGGATACCGTAGGAGTGCTTTGGGTGTACCAAAGCGTCACAACGTAATCGGGTGACTATAAAGGTGCATTACAGGTATCTCCGAAAGTGTCATTGGGTTGACCACGGATCGAGATAGGGATTTGTCACTCCGTATTACGGAGAGGTATCACCGGCCCACTTTCGGTAGTGCATCATCATATTGAGCTCAAGGTGACCAAGTGTTTGGTCACGGATCATGCATTACGGCAGTGCAGTAAAGTGACTTGCGGTAACGAGACTAAACAAGGTATTGGGATACCGACGATCGAAGTCTCGCAAGTAACATACCGTCGACAAAGGGAATAGAATACGGGGTTGCTTGAACCCTTGACATCGTGGTTCATCCGATGACAACATCGAGGAGCATGTAGGAGCTAACATGGGTATTCCAGATCCCATTGTTGGTTATTGACCCGAGGACGCCTCGTATGTCTCAGATGTCTCCCGAACCCGTAGGGTCTACACACTTAAGGTTCGGTGGCGCTTAGGGTTATTAGGAAGACAAGTATGTGTTTACCGAATGTTGTTCGGAGTCCCGAGATGAGATCCCGGACGTCACGAGGAGTTCGGAATGGTCCGGAGGTAAAGATTTATATATGGAAAGTGGTTAAACGGACTCCGGAAAGTTTGAGGGCATGCTTGGGTAAAATGCAGGGGCCACTGGAGGTTTCAGGAGGTCCACCGGAGGGGCCACCCCTGGGGCTACATGGGCTAAGTGGGAGGGAGCCAGCCTGGTGGGCTGGGCGCCTCCCACCTAGGCCCTTGCGGCTAGGGCTTGGGGGGGGAAACCCTAAGGGAAAAAAGGGGCGCCCCCTTGGCTTGGGGGGCAAGCCACCCCTTCCCTCCTCTCCCTTGGCCGCCCCCCCTAGGGTTTTCCCTAGAGGGCCGGCCCCTGCCCCTCTCTCCTATATATAGAGGGGTGAGGGGAGGGCTGCAACACACAATTGAAGGCGCAGCCCCTCCCCCTCCCCAACTCCTCTCTTTCTCCGTGTGAGCTTGGCGAAGCCTTGTCGGAGAACCTCTGCACCAATTGCACCACGCCGTCGTGCTGCCATTGGAGTTGTCTTCCTCAACCTCTCCTTCATCCTTGCTGGATCAAGACGGAGGAGACGCCATCGTCCCATACGTGTGTTGAACGCGGAGGTGCTGTCCTTTCAGCGCTTTGGTCATCGGTGATCGGAATCACGTTGGGAACGACTCCATCATCACCACTCCCTCGAACGCTTCCGTACTCGATCTACAAGTGGTATGTAGATGCAAACTCTCTCTCTTGATTACGTTGCTTAGATGAACTCATAGATAGATCTTGGTGAAACCGTAGGAAAATTTTAATTTTACGCAACGTTCCCAACAAGGGCATCATGAGCTAGGTCTATGCGTAGTTCTTTTTGCACGAGTAGAACACAATTTTGTTGTGGGCGTGGATCTTGTCAACTTACTTGCCGTTACTAGTCGTATCTTGCTTCCGGCGGTATTGTGGGATGAAGCGGCCGGACCAACCTTACACGTGACGCTTACGTGAGACCGGTTCCACCGACTAACATGCACTAGTTGCATAAGGTGGCTGGCGGGTGTCCTGCCTCTCCCACTTTAGTTGGAGCGGATTCGATGAACAGGGTCCTTATGAAGGGTAAATAGAAGTTGACAAGATCACGTTGTGGTTATTCGTAGGTAAGAAAACGTTCTTGCTAGAACCCAATTGCAGCCATCGTAAAAGATGCAACAACAATTAGAGGACGCCTAACTTGTTTTTGCAGCAATTGTTATGTGATGTGATATGGCCAAGTTGTGATGAATGATGATATATTGTGATGTATGAGATCATGTTCTTGTAATAGGAATCACGACTTGCATGTCGATGAGTATGACAACCGGCAGGAGCCATAGGAGTTGTCTTTATTTTTGTATGACCCGTGTCATTGAAGAACGCCATGTAACTTACTTTACTTTATCGCTAAACGCGTTAGTCGTAGTAGTAGAAGTAGTCATTGGCGTGACAACTTCATGAAGACACGATGATGGAGATCATGATGGAGATCATGGTGTCGTGCGGTGACAGGATGATCATGGAGCCCGAAGATGAAGATCAAAGGAGCTATATGATATTGGCCATATCATGTCACTACTTTATAATTGCATGTGATGTTTATTATGTTTATGCATCTTGTTTACTTAGAACGACGGTAGTAAATAAGATGATCCCTTAGAACAATTTCAAGAAGTGTTCTCCCCTAACTATGCACCGTTGCTACAGTTCGTCGCTTCTAAGCACCACGTGATGATCGGGTGTGATGGATTCTTACGTTCACATACAACGGGTGTAAGACAGATTTACACACGCAGAAACACTTAGGGTTAACTTGACGAGCCTAGCATGTACAGACATGGCCTCGGAACACGGAGACCGAAAGGTCGAACACGAGTCGTATGGAAGATACGATCAACATGAGAATGTTCATCGACGATGACTAGTCCGTCTCACGTGATGATCGGACACGGCCTAGTCGACTGGATCGTGTAACACTTAGATGACTAGAGGGATGTCTAATCTAAGTGGGAGTTCATTAATAATTTGATTAGATGAACTTTATTATCATGAACAATAGTCTAAAATCTTTACAATATGTCTTGTAGATCAAATGGCCAACGCTCATGTCACCATGAACTTCAACGCGTTCCTAGAGAAAACCAAGCTGAAAGATGATGGCAGCAACTATACGGACCGGGTCCTAACCCGAGGATCATCCTCATAGCTGCCAAGAAACAATATGTCCTAGAAGCACCGCTTAGGTGAAGCACCCATCGAGAGAACCAAGACGTTATGAACGCTTGGCGGTCTCGCTTGATGATTACTCCCTCGTTCGATGCGGCATGCTTTACAGCCTAGAACCGGGGCTCCAAAAGCGTTTTGAGCAACACGGAGCATATGAGATGTTCGAGGAGCTGAAACTGGTTTTTCAAGCTCATGCCGGGTCGAGAGATATGAAGTCTCCGACAAGTTCTATAGTAGTAAGATGGAGGAAAACAGTTCACAAGTGAGCACATACTCAAAATGTCCGGGTTGCATCACCGTCTTTGTCCCAGTGGACATAAACCTCCCCGACGAAGGCGGTCATTGATGTATCCTTGATCGCTCCCACCAAGCTACAAGAGCTTTGTGATGAACTACAATATGCGTGGGATGGTGAAGACCATTCCTAGTATTCTCAATGCTCAAGTCAGCAGAGGTTGAAATCAAGAAAGAACATCAAGTGTTGATGGTCAATAAGACCACTAAGTTCAAGAAGGGCAAGGGCAAGAAGAACTTTAAGAAGGACGCAAAGAGGTTGCTGCAGCGCCCTGCAAGCAAGTTAGGGAAGAAGAAGTCAAAGAATGGACCCAAGCCTGAAACTGAAAGTGCTTTTATTGCAAGGAAGGGCCATCGAAGCGGAACTGCCCCAAATACTTAGCGGACAAGAAGGCCGCAACACTAAAGGTATATTTGATATACATGTAATTGATGTGTACCTTACCAAGACTCGTAGTAACTCCCGGTATTTGATACCGGTGCCGTTGCTCATATTTGTAACTCACAATGTGAGCTGCGGAATAAGCGGAGGACCGGCAAAGGACGAGGTGACGATGCTTGGCGTGGGAATGGTTCCAGAGTCGATGTGATCGCCCGTCGCACGCTACCTCTACATTTACCTACGGGATTAGTTATAAACCTTAATAATTGCTATTTGGTGCCAAGTTTGAGCATGAACATTGTATCTGGATCTCGTTTAATTCGAGATGGCTACTCATTTAAATCCGAGAATAATGGTTGTTCTATTTATATGAGAGAAATGTTTTATGGTCATGCTCCGATAGTCAATGGTTTATTCTTAGTGAATCTCGAACGTAATGTTACACATGTTCATAGTGTGAATACCAAAAGATGTAAAGTTGATAACGATAGTCCCACATACTTGTGGCATCTTGCCGCCTTGGTCACATTGGTGTCAAGCGCATGAAGAAGCTCCATGCTGATGGACTTCGAGTCTCTGGATTATGAATCATTTGACACATGTGAACCATGCCTCATGTGCAAGATGAACAAGACTCCGTTCTCATGAACAATGGAGCGAGCAACCAACTTATTGGAAATCATACATACCGATGTGTGCGGTCCAATGTGTGTTGAGGCTCGCGGAGGATATCGTTATGTTCTCACTCTCACTGATGACTTGAGTAGATATGGGTATGTCTACTTGATGAAACACAAGTCTGAGACCTTTGAAAAGTTCAAGGAATTTCAGAATGAGGTAGAGAATCAACGTGACCGAAGATAAAATTCTTACGATCAGATCGTGGAGGAGAATATTTGAGTCACGAATTTGGCACACACTTAAGAAAATGTGGAATCGTTTCACAACTCACGCCGCTTTGGAACACCTCGGTAACGGTGTGTCCGAACGTCAGTAATCGCACTCTATTGGATATGGTGCGATCTATGATGTCTCTTACCGATTTACCGCTATCTTTTGGGGATACGCCTAGAGATGTACTACATTCACTTTAAATAGGGCACCGTCTAAGTCCGCTGAGACGACACCGTATGAATTATGGTTTGGAAAGAAACCTAAGCTGTCGCTTTCTAAAAGTTTGGGGATGCGATGCTTATGTCAAGAAACTTCAACCTGAAAAGCTCGAACCCAAGTCGGAAAATGCGTCTTCATAGGATACCCTAAAGGAAACCCTTGGATATACCTTCTACCTTAGATCCGAAGGCAAGATCTTTGTTGCCAAGAACGGAACCTTTACGGAAAAGAGTTTCTCTCGAAAGGAGTAAGTGGGAGGAAAGTAGAACTTCGATGAAGTACTACCTCTTGAACGGGATAGTAGTGCAGCTCGGGAAAATGTTCCTGTGATGCCTACACCAACCGAGGAGGAAATTAATGATGATGATCAAGGTACTTCGGATCAAGTTACTACCGAACTTCGGGTCCACTAGGACACGTTCCGCACTGTGAGTGGTACGCAACCCTGTCCCCGGAAATCATGTTGTTAGACAACGGTGAACCTTCGAACTATGAAGAAGCGATGGCGGGCCCAGATTCCAACAAATGGCTCGAAGCCATGAAATCCGAGATAGGATCCATGTATGAAAACAAAGTATGGACTTTGATGAGACTTGCCGATGATCGGCGAGCGATAGAAAATAAATGGATCTTTAAGAGGAAGGCGACGCGGATGGTAATATCACCATCTATAAAGCTCGACTTGTCGCTAAGGGTTATCGGCAAGTTCAAGGGATTGACTACGATGAGACTTTCTCACCCGTAGCGTAAGCTTAAGTCCGTCCAATCATGTTAGCAATTGCCGCATACTATGATTATGAGATATGGCAGATGGACGTCAAAACAGCGTTCCTTAATCGGATATCTTAAGGAAGAGCTGTATATGATGCAGCCCCAAGGTTTTGTCGATCCTAAGAATGTCGACAAAGTATGCAAGCTCCAGCCGTTCAATTTATGGGCTGGTGCAAGCATCTCGAGTTAGAGCATTCGCTTTGATGAGATGATCAAAGCGTTTGGGTTTATGCAGACTTATGGAGAAGCTGCGTTTATAAGAAAGTGAGTGGGAGCTCTTGTGGCATTTCTCATATTATATGTAGATGACATACTTTTGATGGGAAATGATATAGAACTCTTGGACAGCATTAAGGCCTACTTGAATAAAAGTTTTTTCAATGAAGGACCTTGGAGAAGCTGCTTATATATTAGGCATCAAGATCTATAGAGATAGATCGAGACGCCTCATAGGTCTTTCACAAAGCACATACCTTGATAAGATTTTGAAGAAGTTCAAAATGGATCAGTCCAAGAAAGGGCTCTTGCCTGTATTGCAAGGTGTGAGATTGAGCTCAGCTCAATGCCCGACCACGGCAAATGATAAAGAAGAGATGAGCGTCATCCCCAATGCCTCAGCCATAGGATCTATTATGTATGCCATGTCGTGTACCAGACCTGATGTAAACCTTGCCGTAAGTTTGGTAGGAAGGTACCAAAGTAATCCCGGCAAGGAACACCGGACAGTGGTCAAGAATATCCTGAAGTACCGAAAAGGACAAAGGACATGTTTCTCGTTTATGGAGGTGACGAAGAGCTCGTCAGAAGGGTTACGTCGACGCTAGCTTCGACACAGATCTGGATGACTCAAAGTCACAAACCGGATACGTGTATATGTTGAATGGTGGAGCAGTAAGCTGGTGCAGCTGCAAGCAGGGCGTCGTGGCGGGATCTACATGTGAAGCGGAGTACATGGCAGCCTCGGAGGCAGCACATGAAGCAATTTGGGTGAAGGAGTTCATCACCGACCTAGGAGTCATACCCAATGCGTCGGGGCCGATCAAACTTTTCTGTGACAACACCGGAGCTATTGCCCTTGCCAAGGAGCCCGGGTTTCACAAGAAGACCAGCACATCAAGCGTCGCTTCAACTCCATCCGTGAAAATGTTCAAGATGGAGACATAGAAATTTGTAAAGTTCATACGGATCTCAATGTCGCAGATCCATTGACTAAACCTCTTCCACGGGCAAAACATGATCAACACCGTAACTCTATGGGTGTTCGATTCATCACAATGTAACTAGATTATTGACTCTAGTGCAAGTGGGAGACTGTTGGAAATATGCCCTAGAGGCAATAATAAAAGCATTATTATTATATTTCCTTGTTCATGATAATTGTCTTTTATTCATGCTATAACTGTATTATCCGGAAATCGTAATACACGTGTGAATACATGGACTAAAATACGTCCCTAGTGAGCCTCTAGTTGACTAGCTCGTTGGTCAACAGATAGTCATGGTTTCCTGACTATGGACATCGGATGTCATTGACAATGGGATCACGTCATTAGGAGAATGACGTGATGGACAAGACCCAATCCTAAGCATGGCACAAGATCGTGTAGTTCGTTTTTGCTAGAGCTTTTCCAATGTCAAGTATCTCTTACTTAGACCATGAGATCGTGTAACTCCCGGATACCGTAGGAGTGCTTTGGGTGTACCAAACGTCACAACGTAACTGGGTGACTATAAAGGTGCATTACAGGTATCTCCGAAAGTGTCTGTTGGGTTGACACGGATCGAGATAGGGATTTGTCACTCCGTGACACGGAGAGGTATCACCGCCCACTCGGTAGTGCATCATCATATTGAGCTCAAGGTGACCAAGTGTCTGGTCACGGGATAATGCATTACGGTATGCGAGTAAAGTGACTTGCCGTAACGAGACTAAACGAGGTATTGGGATACCGACGATCGAGTCTCGCAAGTAACATACCGTCTGACAAAGGGAATAGAATACGGGGTTGCTTGAACCCTTGACATCGTGGTTCATCCGATGACAACATCGAGGAGCATGTGGGAGCTAACATGGGTATCCAGATCCCGCTGTTGGTTATTGACCTGAGGACGTCTCGGTCATGTCTGCATGTCTCCCGAACCCGTAGGGTCTACACACTTAAGGTTCGGTGACGCTAGGGTTATTAGGAAGACAAGTATGTGTTTACCGAATGTTGTTCGAGTCCCGGATGAGATCCCGGACGTGGCGAGGAGTTCCGGAATGGTCCGGAGGTAAAGATTTATATATGGAAAGTGGTTAAGCGGACTCAGGAAAGTTTTAGGGGCATGCGGTAAAAATGCAGGGGCCACCGGGAGGTTTCCGGAGGTCCACCGGGAGGGGCCACCCCTCCCGGGGGGCCACATGGGCTAAGTGGGAGAGGGAGCCAGCCCCTGGTGGGCTGGGCGCGCCTCCCCACCTAGGCCCATGCGGCTAGGGCTTGGGGAGGGGGAAACCCTAAGGGAAAAAAGGGGGCGCCCCCTTGGCTTGGGGGGCAAGCCACCCCTTTCCTCCTCTCCCTTGCCCCCCCCCCCCCCTAGGGTTTTCCCTAGAGGGCCGGCCCCTGCCCCTCTCTCCTATATATAGAGGGGTGAGGGAGGGCTGCAACACACAATTGAAGGCGCAGCCCTCCCTCCCCAACTCCTCTCTTTCTCCGTGTGAGCTTGGCGAAGCCTGGCCGGAGAACCTTCAGACCAATTGCACCACGCCGTCAGGTCTTGCCATTGGATTTGTCTTCCTCAACCTCTCCTTCATCCTTGCTGGATCAAGGCGGAGGAGACGCCATCGTCTCCGCACGTGTGTTGAACGCGGAGGTGCTGTCCTTTCAGCCGCTTTTGGTCATCGGTGATCGGAATCACGTTGGGAACGACTCCATCATCACCACTCCCTCGAACGCTTCCGTACTCGATCTACAAGTGGTATGTAGATGCAAACTCTCTCTCTTGATTCGTTGCTTAGATGAACTCATAGATAGATCTTGGTGAAACCTTAGGAAAATTTTAATTTTCTGCAACGTTCCCCAACATCATTGTCAACATAACAACCAAGAGATGGCGATATCTTCCATGCTACACACATTATAGGCGGTTACCAAACAGAATGGTAAATTTTATACTCCCCATCCACCAACAAGCATCAATCCATGACTTGCTCGAAACAACGAGTGTCTCCAACTAGGAACAGTCCCGGGGGAGTTTTGTTTGCAATTATTTTGATTTAGTTTGCATAAAGCATGGGACTGGGCATCCCGGTGACCAGCCATTTTATCGTGAATGAGGAGCGGAGTCCACTCCTCTTGAGAATAACCCGCCTAACATGGAAGATAAGGGCAGCCCTAGTTGATACATGAGCTATTCGAGCATACAAAACAGAATGTTTATTTGAAGGTTTAGAGTTTGGCACATACAAATTTACTTGGAACGCAGTGTAGATACCACATATAGGAAGGTATGGTGGACTCATATGGAATAGATTTGGGGTTTAAGGAATTGGATGCACAAGCAGTATTCCCGCTTAGTACAAGTGAAGGCTAGCATAAGACTGGGAAGCGACCAACTAGAGAGCGACAACAGTCATGAACATGCATTAAAATTAATAAACATTGAGTGCAAGCATGAGTAGGATATAATCCACCATGAACATAAATATTGTGAAGGCTATGTTGATTTGTTTCAACTACATGTGTGAACATGTGCCAAGTCAAGTCACTTAAATCATTCAAAGGAGGATACCACCCCATCATACCACATCACAACCATTTTAATAGCATGCTCGGCACACAAGGTAAACCATTATAACTCATAGCTAATCAAGCATGGCACGAGCAACTATGATCTCTAATTGTCATTGCAAACATGTTTATTCATAATAAGCTGAATCAGCAACGATGAACTAATCATATTTACAAAAACAAGAGAGGTCGAGTTCATACCAGCTTTTCTCATCTCGATCGATCCATCATATATCGCCATAATTGCCTTTCACTTGCACGACCGAACGATGTGAATAATAATAAGAGTGCACGTGCATTGGACTAAGCTGGAATCTGCGAGCATTCAATAAACAGGAGAAGACAAGGAAATATGGGCTCTTGGTTAAATCAACAATAATGCATATAAGAGCCACTTCAACAATTTAATCATGGTCTTCTCCTATCGACCCCCAAAGAAAAGAAAAGAAATAAAAACTATTTACACGGGAAAGCTCCCAACAAGCAAAAGAAGAACGGGAAATCATTTTGGGTTTTCTTTTTAATTACTACTAGTACAACAAGAAAGATAAAATAACTAAAAGCTACACTATTTTTTTTCTTAAGGTTTAACAAACACACAAGAAGAAAGCAAGAAAAATAAAATAAACTAGCATGGATATTACAGTGAAAGAGCATGAGCACCGACGTCTAGCAATGAGTGTGTGAACATAAATGTAATGTCGGTGAGAGATACGTATTCCCCCAAGCTTAGGCTTTTGGCCTGTTGGTTCATTGCCACAGATGGCCTGGCGGATATCCATAGTTGTAACCGGGATCAGACTTGAGCTGCATGCGATTATTGCCTCCTGAGCTGCAGCGTGGTGGCTAGCTGCCTCCGTCCTCCTCTCGGACTCATCTGCCTCCTCTCTGGTAATAAAATATCTTCCTTTTGCCTCCTCACAAATGAACTAGTGAGATAGTGGTATAGGCGGCACTTCTCTGCCTCGAGGCTCACAAGATCAGCGTTACACAAATATGCGTTAAATTCTTCCTTTATTCCCGCTCGATCCATAGAGTTTTCTAAAGGCCATTCACAGGGCCGCACTGGAGCGTCCCTTGGTGGCTCCTCGTCAGCATCACGCATTGCAAGCCTGGGTCCTTGCTTCCTTGAAGAACCACCTTGGAACATTTTCCTAAGCATATTTCTTCCTCTGAAAAATTCCAAACTTTTTAGTAACTTCAAACAAAAGTAAACCAAACTCAATGAAATTGATAGCAACTACTCCTACAAGTGCCTAGAGCCTATATCATGCATTAGAACTACTTGGAACCATATAAATTTGACATGCAAGCTCAAGAACATGGTCACCTAGGTAGCACAACTTCGCAATGAATAAAGCACTAGAACAAAAACTAATTGGACCAATGAAGGAGTCACATACCAAGGAACAATCTCCCCAAGCAGTTTTGTGAGAGGTGCTTTGAGCAAGGAGATCAAAAATCGCAGCAAAATGAGCTAGAACTCGTGCTTGAGCTGGATATTGGTGTTTGTGGGAGGAAGAAGGAGTGTATGGGTGCAGGAATGAGTGGAGGAGGGCCACCGTGGGCACACGAGGCAAGGGGCGCGCCCTGGGGGGTAGGGCGCACCCTCCACCCTCGTGGCCAGGTGCTTGCCCCTCCTGATGTGCTCTCAGCATGATATTCTCAAATATTCTAGAAAAAATCATATTCCATTTTCAGGGCATTTGGAGAACTTTTATTTGCGGGGTATTTTTATATTGCACGGATAAATCAGAAAACAGACAGAAAAAAAATACTATTTTTACTTTATTTCAACTAAATAACAAAAAGTAGAAAGAGGGTACAGAAGGTTGTGGCTTCTAGTTTCATCCATCTCATGCTCATCAAAAGGAATCCACTAACAAGGTTGATCAAGTCTTGTTAACAAACTCATTCCGAATAACATGGAACCGAGAAATTTTCGAGTGACACTATGTTACCTCAATGGGGATATGCACATCCCCAATAATAAGAATATCATATTTCTTCTTGACAGTAGGAAGAGAAAATTCAAAACCTCCAAATATAATCGATGGAATTTTTCCAATAGAGTTGATACTATGAACTTGAGGTTGTTTCCTCAGAAAGTGTACCGTATGCTCATTACCATTAACATGAAAAGTGGCATTGCCTTTGTTGCAATCAATAACAGCCCCTGCAGATTCAAAAAGGTCTTCCAAGAATAATAGACATACTATCGTCCTCGAATATCAAGAATAACAAAGTTCGTTAAAATAGTAACGCTTTGCAACCACAACAGCACATCCTCACAAATACCGGCATGTATAGCGAGTTGATTTATCAGCCATTTGCAAAGATATTTCAGTAGGTGTCAACTTATTCAAATCAAGTCTATGATATAAAGAGAGAGGCATAACACTAACACCGGCTCCAAGATCACATAAAGCAGTTTTAACATAGTTTCTTTTAATGGAGCATGGTATAGTTGGTACTCCTGGATCTCCAAGTTTATTTGGTATTCCACCCTTAAAAGTATAATTAGCAAGTATGATGGAAATTTCAGCTTCCAGTATCTTTCCCTTATTTGTAACAATATCTTTCATATACTTAGCATAAGGATTCATTTTGAGCATATTAGTTAATCGCATACGCAAAAAGATAGGTCTAATCATTTCAGCAAAGCGCTCAAAATCCTCATCATCCTCTTTCTTGGATGGTTTGGGAGGAAAAGGCATGGGTTTCTGAACCCAAGGTTCCCTTTCTTTACCATGTTTCCTAGCAACAAAGTCTCTCTTATCATAATGTTGATTCTTTGATTGTGGGTTATCAAGATCAACAGCAGGTTCAATTTCTACATCATTATCATTACTAGGTTGAGCATCATCATTGGCATTTTCACTAGGTTCATGTTCATTACCAGATTGTGTTTCAGCATCAGAAATAGAAATATCGTTTGGATTCTCAGGTGTTTCAGCAATAGGTTCACTAGAAGCATGCAAAGTCCTATCATTTTTCTTTTTCTTCTTTTTAGAAGGACTAGGTGCATCAATATTATTTCTCTGAGAATCTTGCTCAATTCTCTTAGGGTGGCCTTCAGGATACAAAGGTTCCTGAGTCATTCTACCAGTTCTAGTAGCCACTCTGACAGCATAATCATTTTTCTTACTATTCAAATCATTGAGCAAATAATTTTGAGCTTTAAGTACTTGTTCTACTTGAGTGGTAACCATAGAAGCATGTTTACTAATAAGTTTAAGTTCACCTCTAACATCAGCCATATAATCACCCAAGTGTTCAATCATATAAGCATTTTGTTTTAATTGTCTACCAAAATAAGCATTGAAATCTTCTTGCTTAACCATAAAGTTATCAAACTCATCCAAGCATTGGCTAGCAATTTTAGTAGGAGGGATTTCAGCTTTATCATATCTATAGAGAGAATTTACCTTTACTACCTGTGTCGGGTTAACAAGACCATGAGGTTCTTCAGTAGGTAAAGGATTAAGATCATATGTTTCTTCAACAAGCGGTAAATTAAGACCATGTATTTCTTCAATAGGAGGTAAATTCTTAACATCTTCAGCTTTAATACCCTTTTCTTTCATAGATTTCTTTGCCTCTTGCATATCTTCTGGATTGAGAAATAGAACACCTCTCTTCTTGAGTTGGTTTAGGAATAGGCTCAGAGCTGGCTCAGAAGTGTCCAATTATTTTCATTTGTCAACATATTATTCAATAGAATTTCAGCTTCATCCGTGTTCTTTCCCGAAAATGTAACCAAAGCACAACTATCCGTAATTTCTGGAAGCATCGGTTAGTCCATTATAAAAGATATCAAGTATTTCATTTTTCTTAAGAGGATGATCAGCAAAGCATTAAGTAACTTGAGAAGCCCCCCAAGCTTGTGGGAGACTCTTTTTCAATTTGCACAAAATTGTAATATTTTCCTCAGAGCAGCTTGTTTATTATGAGCAGGGAAATATTTAGCAGAGAAGTAATAAATCATATCCTGGGGACTACGCACACAACCAGGATCAAGATAATTAAACCATATCTTAGCATCTCCCTTTAATGAGAACGGAAATATTTTAAGGATATAAAGGTAGCGAGATTTCTCATCATTAGTGAACAGGGTGGCTATATCATTTAATTTAGTAAGATGTGCCACAACAGTTTCAGATTCATAACCATGAAAAGGATCAGATTCAACCAAAGTAATTATATCAGGATCAGCAGAGAATTCATAATCCTTATCGGTAACACAGATAGGTGAAGTAGCAAAAGCAAGGTCAGGTTTCATTCTATCAATAAGAGATTGCTGATTCCATTTAGCTAATAACCTCTTGAGCTCATATCTATCTTTGCAAGCTAAAATAGCTAAAGAAGCTTCTTTATCAAAAACATAACCCTCAGGAATAACAGGCAAATCTTCATCATCACTTTCATCAATATAATCAGTTTCAATAATTTCTTTCTCTCTAGCCCTAGCAATTTGTTCATCAAGAAATTCACTAAGTGGCACAGTAGTATCAAGCATAGAAGTAGTCTCATCATAAGTATCATGCATAGAAGAAGTGGCATCATCAATAACATGCGACATATCATAAAGAATAGCAGAAGCAGGTTTAGGTGTCGCAAGCTTACTCAAAACAGAAGGTGAATCAAGTGCAGAGCTAGATGGAAGTTCCTTACCTCCCCCTCGTAGTTGAGGGATAAATTGTTGTCTTAGCGTCTTTCAAGTTCTTCATAGTGACCAGCAGATATAAATCCCAAGTGACTCAAAGAATAGAGCTATGCTCTCTCCCAAGAATGGCGCCGTAAAATAGTCTTGATTACCCACAATTATAGGGATCGCAACAGTTTTCGAGGGTAGAGTATTCAACCCAAATTTATTGATTCGCACAAGGGGAGCCAAAGAATATTCTCAAGTATTAGCAGTTGAGTTGCCAATTCAACCACACCTGGATAACTTAATATCTGCAGCAAAGTATTTAGTAGCAAAGTAATATGATAGTAGTGGTAACGGTAACAAAGGTAACAGTAGCAAAAGTAATATTTTTGGTGTTTTGTAGTGATTGTAACAGTAGCAACAGAAAAGTAAGTAGACGAACAATATGTGAAAAGCTCGTAGGCATTGGATCGGTGATGGAGAATTATGTCGGATGCGGTTCATCATGTAACAATCATAACATAGGGTGACACAGAACTAGCTCCAATTCATCAATGTAATGTAGGCATGTATTCCTAATATAGTCATACGTGCTTATGGAAAAGAACTTGCATGACATCTTTTGTCCTACCCTCCCGTGGCAGCGGGGTCCTAATGGAAACTAAGGGATATTAAGGCCTCCTTTTAATAGAGAACCGGAACAAAGCATTAGCACATAGTGAGTACATGTACTCCTCAAATTATGGTCATCACCGGGAGTGGTCCCGATTATTGTCACTTCGGGGTTGCCGGATCATAACACATAGTAGGTGACTATAGACTTGCAAAGATAGGATCAAGAACTCACATATATTCATGAAAACATAACAGGTTCAGATCTGAAATCATGGCACTTGGGCCCTAGTGACAAGAATTAAGCATAGCAAAGTCATAGCAACATCAATCTCAGAACATAGTGGATACTAGGGATCAAACCCTAACAAAACTAACTCGATTACATGATAGATCTCATCCAACCCATCACCGCCCCAAAGAAGCTTCATATTTATGGAATTACTCACGCACGGCGGTGAGCATCATGAAATTGGTGATGGAGGCTAGTTGATGATGACGATGGCGACGAATCCCCCTCTCCGGAGCCCCGAGCGGACTCCAGATCAGCCCTCCCGAGAGGTTTTTGGTCTTGGCGGCGGCTCCGTATCGTAAAACGCGATGATTTCTTCTCTTTGATTTTTTTCTCCCCGAAAGCAAATATATAGTGTTGGAATTGAGGTCGGAGGAGCTCCAGGGGGCCCACGAGGTAGGGGCGCGCCCTAGGGGGGAGCACCCGCCCTCCACCCTCATGGACAGGTGTGGGCCCCATGGTCTTCATCTTTGCAAGGATTTTTATTATTTCCAAATAGACGTTCCGTGGAGTTTCAGTCATTCCGAGAACTTCGCTTTACACATAAATAACACCATGGAAAGTCTGCTGAAAACAGCGTCAGTCCGGGTTAGTTCCATTCAAATCATGGAAGTTAGAGTCCAAAACAAGGGCAAAAGTGTTTGGAAAAGTAGATACGATGGAGACGTATCAACTACCTTGGCGATTTCTTATGAATCGGGCCAAGTAGGGCCACACAAGCCACGTGACGCAAAATCAGCCCATGCCATTGCGCCTCTGTCTCCCTGTTCTTCTCCTATCAAAGATGCCTCCTCTTCACATCCTCGCCATGACGCCTCATCTCTCACACCCACGACGATCGTGAGGTTTCCGCTCAAGCACCTACTCATTGTAGCATGGGATGCCATGTCATGTTGTTGATGGAAGATAGGAGATCGCGGCAAGGAAGCCGAGAAAAATAATATAGGCGTCGATCGAGTTTATGCTAGGTATTCTTTTCCGCTTCTCAAACTCCACCCATCTTTTCCGAGATCTCAATCCGATCTCGTAATCTCTCTCTCAGTCTCTCTCTCTCTCTCAAACTTTCTTATATTTGTGATTTGTTAACAACTTGCTTCGTGTTAGTATTGTTTAGTTTCCCTCAATTTTTCTCTTTGTTTCTACACATGTTAGACTAATGAGGTATTACAAATAGTTACAAATCCTTTCACGGACTTATCTTCTTGGGATGCAAAGAACGTAGTTAAGTTGATACTTAATAATTAATTTAACTACGTGCCAGAGGGTTAGAACTTAGAACAGATTGAGACCGCTGAGTTATGGTGGAGCTCACGTATTCTCTGGGAGATGATTAGTTAATTTGTAAAATTTCCATATTTGGTTAATGGTGCCCCCCAGTAGTCCATGTATAGTTTTTTAGGGATAGTCCATGTATAGTTTGTTTCTACCGTGAGTAGTTAAGAAATGTCGAGCTGCTATAGATGATGCCCAGGAATTGCAGTAAATATGTTAATCATAAACTGGACTAATGATTCAGTAACCTTACTTTTTGTTTGACGTTAAATATCTTCAACAAGGCTAGGCTGAATCTTATTTCTTGAGGCCATATTGAACCACATGTTTGTTGATGGAGCTGTACTATAGAATATTAGTTCTGAACTTATTTTAAGCAAATTTTCTGCCTCTCACTTATGAGAAATTTATAAACCTTAGGTTCTTCATAAGCTTTCGACCCTACTACATGTATATAATTACATTATATGTATGTTTTTATTTCTTTAATTTTCTAATGAGGGTGAATCATTCATCTGTGGACGTAGTGTAGAAGGAACCATGCAAGAAAGATAATATAAGTTTTAATCCATGGAGAGGTGTTTCTTCATCCCATTTCAGTTATGCTTCACCTGCAAAATATTGCATGGTTTCTTGCACATTTTAGCTACTAGGTTTCTTTAACTTCTTGCAGATTAATTATATGTAAGATGTGTGCTACATTAAACAACTTGTTAGCCTTGTGTCTTGCTTCCATGAACAAGCAACTATCATAAAAAATGAACTAGGCGTGGCAACGCTACCATCATGGTCTAGTACATATAGAGAGAACTCGACGCTAGCTAGTAAGCAAATGAAGGAAACCATTAATTACACAAGATCATCATGAACATATATAGAGAGAAGTAACCTCTCTTTCTCCGAGTTTGGTCAAACAACAAGTTTTCATATATCTATCCGACACTACTACATATATACAATATAACATCCCTGACATCATCAAGCGCCAAACTCCCATTGAATTTGCGTGTGGTATTCTCCCTTTTCATTTATGACGTGGTCAAGAAGGAATCACGCCAATTCCTCTTGAATTACTCATATGCGATCATGTGGTAGGAGTTCATCCCGCATCTGCCGGATCTAATTTAAAGAAGGGGTCAATATATATATATAGATATATATATATATATATATATATATATATATATGAATGAATGAAACTCAACACAATTGATGGTAAAATATAAAATTGTGAATGTTGTTTACGTACTTCATATTGTTTGTCAGAGTAGCCCCGCTCAGAGGCCGAGTGGCGAATGAACTCGCAAATGCAGTATCCACATAAATTATTACCGCCTTCCTTTCACAAGCACTTTACGAGAATAGAGTTCAATCAAACTGATAATCAAGCATGATAATGGTATTGACGAAACTAGAATCAACGAGAGACGCGCGGAACCGGTCAACTGTTTCCAAACCCTGGCGGGCAAAGAAAATGATCACTTGATATCAGGAAATGAACAAAAGTTGCCGATATGGAGCATTGCAGTCATGTCCGCATAATCCTTGGGATCTTTACGTCTTGAGTCTAGGACAGTTACTACTCCCCCGTCAAGCTTAATGGATAGCACAATAAAGTGGCACTTGCGCACGCATAACTCATCAATTATAGTACTTAACCTCGAGTAAGCGAAACCGAATATGCACAAGACCGTAACACTCACTTGAAGTTGTAAGGAAAGAGTATTTCCCTTTTGTTTTGATGTCGAAGGAACGCTTTTAGCAAGTTTTCCTCGGTATCTTTGGCTCTGTTTTCTACCGTCCATTCATTTACAGTATTTGTGGTAATGAACCCAATGTCATATATTTGTCATCTTTTGCATTCGACGATCTTCAGTCTACATAATATAGTGAGGATAATTATATATACATGCAATGAACGAGCTGAGATAGAGACTTAATTACAGAAGCAATACTTTACAAGATCGCACCCGTGTCCGGATAGGACTCTCCTTGGCATGGAAGGCAAGCTTGGCGACCGAATATGTAGATTCCTTTCTTTGTTACCGACCTTGTGTAACCCTAGATCCTCCTGGTGTCTATATAAACCAGAGGACTTAGTCCGGAGGGGAGATTCATTACCATAGTCATACAGGCTAGACTTCTAGGGTTTAGCCATTACGATCTCATGGTAGATCAACTCTTGTAATACTCATATTCATCAAGATCAATCAAGCAGGAAGTAGGGTATTACCTCCATAGAGAGGGCCCGAACCTAGGTAAACATTGTTTCCCCTGTCTCCTATTACCATCGACCTTAGACGCACAGTTCGGGACCCCCTACCCGAGATCCGCCGGTTTTAACACCGACATTGGTGCTTTCATTGAGAGTTCCACTCTGCCGCCCCCAAAAGGTTTGATGGCCCCTTCAATCGTCAACGAAAATGATGTCCAAGGAGAAACCTTTCTCCCCGGGAAGATCTTCGTATTCGGCGGCTTCGCACTGCGGGCCAACTCGCTTGGCCGTCTGGAGCAAATCGACAGCTACGCCCCTGGCCATCAGGTCAGATTTGGGAGCTTGAACTACGTCGCGGACGTCCGTGGAGACTTGATCTTTGTTGGATTCTAGACCGCGGCGATCACTCCTGGTCACCTTGATGAACATGACCTAAATTTGTCGTCAGACCGCATCCAGGAGATAGCTCCTGTAACTGCTCTGGCCCTAGATCCGGAGCATACTGTGCCATCCAGGGACGGGAGGCTCAACCCCACCACGGAGGCCACAAATTCCTCGGCTTTGTAGCCGCTCATGGACTCAACCCCACACAATATTTGTGTCACCGGAACTTCGGACTCGTCTCTGGGTGTAAGTTCCGAACCATATGAGCCCGCGGATGCCGAACTTGATCGTTTATCGATCTTCGAGTTCAGCGCTGCAGACATCTTCTAGAAACTCATTAAAGAGCATGTCCTTGGCGGGGGACTCTCAGCCGAACTATGTTCGGTTCGAACTAGGGGTTGATGATGGGGGAGAATTTCGCTTCCCACCCACCACCCACTTCATAGCCACTGCCGAAGACTCCGACACGCTTGACTATGACTTCGAAGACATCGACGGTATGGACGACGATGCCGGAGACGAGGAGGCCCCAAATCCGCCGTTCACTGGACGATGGATGGCCACTTCCTCATATGACGTATACATGGTAGATACGCCGAAAAATAATAGAGGCGATGACAAGGAAAACCCAGCAAAGGAGGACCCTCCTAAAACACAACCAAAGCACCGGCGTCAGCGGCGCCGCTGTAAATCCCGCCGCAGCAGAGACGGCAACACCGGCACAGGAGACAACAACACTCCGAATGGTGCCGGAGACACAGAAGAACCCGATGAACAAACAGCCAAACAAGACAATCAGGAATCAGGGCATGTCAGCCCCGACGAACAGGCCATAGAAGAAGACTCGGAGGACGGTATTTACCGTCCGCCTTCCGAGGAGGAGGTGAGCCTCGGCAACGAAGACTTCATCGTGCCTGAGGAGCCTCTGGAGCAGGAGTGCTTTAAGCTTCGACTAATAGCCACTGCGAGGAGCCTGAAAAAGAAGCTGCAGCAGCTTCAAGCTGATCAAGACCTGCTCAATGACAGATGGACCGATGTCCTGGCAGCCGAGGAATACAGCCTTAAAGGCCCAGCCAAAAGTTACCCAAAGCGCAGATTACTACCTCAGTTCAACGACGAGGCGCCAGACCCTGCACCAGCATCACACAATGCGGTTGATCGGCCACCGCGCGGTCGGGATAAAACGGCAACCCAAGCCGAAAACCAGACTGTCCCACCCCGCCGTAAAGGTAGGGATAAGACAGGCCGGGGCTATACATATGACCTCCGTCAAGACTTGGACAGTAGAGTAGAACATACAAGATCGATCTACGGATCGCGAGGACATGCCTTGACGCGCGAGGACGGCTATCTATTCGGGTGTGACAGACCTAGTCACGCCCGGGCCGAAAACCGCGGACGGGCTCCATCAGAGCTACGTCGCGATGTGGCCCGGTATAGAGGCGCCGCACACCCTCTTTGCTTCACTGACGAAGTAATGGACCACGAATTCCCAGAAGGGTTTAAACCCATAAACATCGAATCGTACGATGGAACAACCGATCCCGCGGTATGGATCGAGGATTTTATTCTCCACATCCACATGGCCCGCAGGGATGATCTTCACGCCATCAAATACCTCCTACTAAAACTCAAAGGACCAACCCGGCACTGGCTAAACAGTCTGCTCGAGAATTCTATTGGCAGCTGGGAGGACCTGGAAGAAGCTTTCCTCGACAACTTCCAAGGTACATATGTTCGGCCACCAGATGTCGATGACTTAAATCACATAGTTCAACAGCCCGGGGAGTCAGCCAGGAAGTTCTGGACTAGGTTCCTAACTAAAAAGAACCAGACCGTCGACTGTCCGGATGCCGATGCCCTAGCGGCCTTTAAACATAGCATCCGCGATGAATGGCTCGCTCGCCACCTCGGCCAAGAAAAGCCAAAATCCATGGCAGCCCTCACGGCACTCATGACCCGCTTTTGCGCGGGTGAGGATAGTTAGTTGGCTCATAGCAAAAACACAGCCAGCGAGGTAGGCCCCTCTAAGGTTAAGAACAGTAATGGCAAGCTCTGACGTAACAGACACAAACGCCGAAGCACAATAGTGATAATACCAACGACACTACAGTCAACACCGGATTCAGCGACTCCAAGTCTAGCCAGCGGAAGAAACTGTACAAGAGAAACAATCAGGGACCATCCAGCCTAGACCGCATACTCGATCGTCCGTGCCAGATACATAGCACCCCAAACAAACCAGCTAATCATACAAACAGAGATTGTAGGGTTTTTAAACAGGCCGGCAAATTAAATGCCGAGAACAGGGAAAAGGGATCACAAAGCGAGGACGACAACGAGGAGCCCCAGCAACCAAACACAAGGGGGCAGAAGAAGTCCCCCCCCCAAGTCAAAACAAGAACATGATATATGCCACACATATCCTTAAAAGGGAATGCAAGCATGCACTAAGGGACATCTATGCGATAGAGCCAGTCGCCCCAAAATTCAATCCATGGTCGTCATTCCCGATCACCTTTGATTGTCGGGATCACCCGACTAGTATCCGTCATGGCGGTTCAGCCGCACTAGTCCTCGACCCAATCATTGATGGATTTCACCTGACGCGCGTCCCTATGGACAGAGGTAGCAGCCTCAACCTGCTTTATCAGGATACAGTGCGAAAAATGGCATCAATCCATCACGGATCAAGCCCACAAAGACTACCTTCAAAGGGGTCATACCAGGTGTCGAGGCCAACTGTATGGGCTCAATCATGCTTGAAGTTGTCTTCGGGTCTCCGGACAATTTCCGAAGTGAGGAGTTAATCTTCGACATCGTCCCCTTTCGCAGCGGCTATCACGCACTGCTGGGATGAACCGCATTCGCTCGATTCAATGCAGTGCCACACTATGCTTATCTTAAGCTCAAGATGACCGGTCCATGCGGCGTCATCATGGTTAACGGAAATACGGAATGCTCCCTCCGTACAGAAGAGCACACAGCTGCCTTAGCAGCAGAAGTACAGAGCAGCCTTCTCAAGCAGAACCCTAATGCGGTGGCCAAGCCCACGAACACCATTAAGAGGGTCTGAACTACCCTGCAGCAGGACAGCTCGGATCGTCGAGGAGCTTCGATTAGCAATCCGGCCTCCATCTCGGCCCCAATCAAAAGCGGTGGCATTCAAGGCCGCGTGCACATAACTACGCACTCGAAATTCCATGGGCATCGACGGAGGCACAACTAGCTTGTGGTCCACAGTGTGGCTCAACCGGCACCGGATACACACATACTTTCACTTTCACTTTTTCCTTTCAGGTCTCAATCCCGCAGACCCCATCCGATGGCCTGATCATGGGTCCTCTCGAAGGACAAGCACACCAAGACAGCAAGCATAAGAGCGGTCAGTTGACCCTATTGGATGGTATTATACAAGCTCGGCACGGGAGAGCCGCAGACATATGGGGGACTTCTCTAGGTGGTTTCGTTAAACGATCACTCTACCTGTTTTTCAGGACCCATACGCCGCTCTCTCTTGGTGAAGGCATAGTAAATATCCTTTCTGCTTATTGCACCACTTGTATGAACGTGCTTTAACACACCAATGAAATTATAATAGAAACAGTTTGCGGCCCAAATTTCCACTGCTCTAGCTTACCACTGGTTCTTCCTTTTTCTTTCTTTTTGCCTTTTTTCCTGGTAATTCTATCAGATAACACCCGTACACTCGGTGTGTTCCACCTTGCCAGGGGCTTCATAGCACCCCGCAACATGGCAACAAAAGTCCGAACACTTTTACAAAGATAGTTCTAAGACCTCGGAATTTAGCATTATATGCATCGGCTCCGAATCATGTCTTTGGTCAATAGTTGGGTTGCCCTTGGCTCACAGCTTGCTACCTTACGTTCCACTATATTGGCTAAGGTAGTAAAGGGAGAACTATTGCGATTGTGCCCTGGTTTATCCAAAGGAGCACCTCAGTAGAGAAAGCTGAAAACTGACTGTCATGATACGGCGAGAGCCGGTTAGCTGTTTGGAGGTTGCAAATCGTTGGAGATTTCTCCGCATTCTGCCAAGGATCGGTACTTCCCGATCCGACGCTCATTGCACTCTGGTTCACATTAGGGTTGCGCCTATGTTTTATTGTAAAACTCCTATGGCTAAGTGAGGGCGTTTAAGCCGCATAGTCTCGATTGCTCGTTCAAGGCGCTAAACAACTCCTTCAAGGACCATATAATTGGATCAAGATTGTTTAGATTCCATCCCGAACACCTCTGTACTAACTACGTAAGGTGGTTTAATGACGACGCCAACCCTCGATTCCATACAACGCGCCACACAGAGGAAAAAATTAAAACATAACAAGCATTATATTACAAACCGACTTTTGTTTCATCATACAAGGCAAAGGCAACACGTAATGTATTCATTCAAAATAATGTCCTGCCCACACTGCGTTGCCTACAATGCGAGACCCTCTAAGACATCCGCAAAATAGCGCTTGGGTGTGCGGTGCTCCTTGCCCTCTGGCGGCCCCCTAGCCAGCTCGATGGCGTTCATCTTCGCCCACCACATCTTGCACCGGGCGAAGGCCATGCGCGCACCTTCAATACAGGCCGATCGCTTCACGATGTTCAACCGATGTCAAGCATTCAGCAGCCGCTTCACGAGTCCGAAGTAGCTACCGGGCATAGCTTCGGCTGGCCATAGCCGGATTATCAAATCCTTCAAGGCTGGTTCGGCCACCCTATGCAGCTCCACCAGCTGTTTCAGCTGATCGGTGAAGGGCACGGGATGCTCTAGCGCAAGATACTGCGACCAGAACAACTTCTCCGTGGAGCTCCCTTCCTCGGCTCGAAAGAACTCTGTGGCGTCGGACGCACTGAGCGGTAGATCTGCGTAGGCTCCTGGAGAACTCCGAATTCGGGTTAGTAAGAGATACTTCTTCCTCATATACTTGCTTTGCATACTAAATGACTTACCCGCCACAATCTTCCTGGCCTCCTGGATCTCTTGGAGGGCGCCCTGGGCCTCATTCCGGGCCGTCTCCGCACTCTGACGAGCCTTGGCGAGTTCGGTCTCTCGAACCGACGCGTCGCACTCCAAGGTCTCAGACTTCCTCACCGCATCCTCGAGCTCTTGTTGAACCTCACTGACCCGGGCCTTGAGCTTCTTACGGTCAGCCTGCTCCTTGACAGCCTTCCCCTCGGCTTCGGCCAGGGCCTCCTTCAGGGCCTCAACCTCGGTCATTGCTTCAATATATATCTTGACACTTTAGTCAATGCATATCATTTTACTTTCTTAATATAAAACGGGTTATCACATACCCTGTTTTTCTTGGAGCTGCCTCTTCACCCGACCGAGCTCCTCCTCAGCCTGCTCCAGTCTCTGCTTTAGTCTGGAGACTTCAACAGTATGTGAGGCTGCGGCCAACAGCGACGCCTGCGTATTCATTTCAGACAAGTTTAGTTAGTTTCCTGCCATCAGGGATTGATCCTCTGTCCGGTTTCTTCTTTTCGGACAGCGGACAGTGTCTCAGGGGCTACTTTCTATATTGGGATTTTCTCTTTTTTCGTCGCTTACCTCAAAACCTGTCAGCAAGAAGTTGTCAAGAGCTTCAGTTGCTTAGTCCGCTTCTGGCAGATGAACCCTTTCAATCACCATGCCCATAAGAACACGGTGTTCATCCACAATGGAAGCGCCTCATGGCGCTTCCAAAGAGATTATCTAGTGCCCCTGGTTGGGACAGGGGTCACTGTGGAATAGGCACACCCCTTCTTTCAAAGGAGGTCGCATCTTTGGATCCGGAGATGTATCGGTCTCCGGAATCGAGTCCGGTTGAGGCTGAATTGAATACGGCCCTCATCCCCAGTCTCCATGGGAATTGGCTCCCCCCGGCCTGGGAAGGTCCGTTGAGAGAGCACCTCGTCGTCTCCTTTGGCCTTGGGAGAGTAAGCGGCCGGCGGTGTCTCGCGGGCCATCTCCTTTGAGTCCAACGAACCTCTTGATGAGGATCGCTGGGAGCTGTCAGTGGTAGGACTGCAATAGCATAATTAACCATGTCAATACATTGAAGAGGAGAGGTTGGACATATGGGTATGCGGGAGTCATAGAACTTATGATGCAACTGGAGGCTTAGTGCGGGGGTGTCGCTGCGGACTGTTGCTGACGTCCCACGCGGAGTTATCCGCGAAGGAGCCCTTCCCTTTCTTGGACGTCCTCGCCTCCAGGTTCGTGGAGGCCGCCCTCTTCTTCCTTCCCTCATCAGGGGGAGGGTTGTCCTCCTCCTCCTCCTCATCCTCATCGTCGTCATCTTCGGCAACGGAGGAGCGGGTCTTGTCTTCGAACGTCGCATCTGAAGCGCCCTTGTGATGGGGGCCATTCCGGACCCCCTTGGCCTTCCCCTTAGCCTTCTTCGCTGGCGCTGTATGAGGCGCCGGCACCAGCATCTTCGCTAAATGCGGAATGAGTGGTTCTTCAGGTAGCGGAGCCAGACACTAGATCCGCTTCGCCCTCTCCATCCATTCTTGAAGAAGCAATGACAGTAAAAATTCAGATATCCTCCTAGAAACAAACAAGTAGAGGACGCATTAAAAACTTACCTCGCTGGCGGGGTGGTTAACATCATGCCCACGGTCCGAATCCGTGGCTGGTGGTATCTCGTTGCCCTTGAAGAGCAACCTCTAGGCATCTTTGTGAGTAGTCTCGAAGAGCCTCTTCAGGGTATGGTGCTTCTTCGGGTTGAACTTCCATAGCGGGAGGCTTCGGCTTTGGCACTTGAGAATCCGGCGAACTAGCATCACCTGGATTACATCGACAAGTTTGACATTCTTGTCCACCATGCTCTAAATGTGCGTCTGCAGCGCTATCAGCTCATCTGGCGAACACTAGTTCGGGCTCTTCTCGACCCAGGAGGTGAGCCATATTGGAGCACCGGGGTTGAATTCGGCAGCTGCGGCCCAGTTGGTGCCGCGGGGTTCTGTAATGTAGAACCATTGTTTCGCCATTCCTTGACAAGCCTCCACGAAAGTGCCTTTCGCCAGAGACATTGGACAGCTTACTCACCATGGCTCCTCCACACTCCAGCGTCGCCATCCACCACCTTCTTCGCTTCACGTTGAAGACTTTGAGCCACAACCCAAGTGGGGTTGGACGATGAACGCCGAGATGTTGAGGAAGGATTTCGGGAATAGATCATAGAAGTCTATCCCGTAATAGTACATCAGCTCGCGGACAATAGGGTGAAGTGGAAACCCTAGCCCGCGGAAGAAATGAGGGATGAATACCACCCTCTCGTTGGGCTTCGGCGTGGGGATGACTTGTCCCTGGGCCGGAAGGCGTGGGCGATTTCCTTCGCCAAGTACCCGGCCGCCCGAAGCTCGGTAATGTCCTTCTCCTTGACGGAGGAGGCCATCCACTTGCCTTGGCCTCCGGATCCGGACATGGTTGAGTGCTGGCTTGAGTGGGAAGAAGATGAGAACTTGGGCGCTGGAGCTCAAGATTGGAAGGGCAGAGGAAGAGAGAAGGCATGGGAGAAGAAGGGGGATCCTCATCCCTTATAAAGGCGATGAATATCGAGCGCCTCCCCATTCGCCTCGAAACTCGCCTATTCCCATGGACTGTGTAAATGGTATGGTTGGGTTACCGCCCATATTGATGAGAATCCCGGAATAAGGGGACCACGATCTACTCGCCCGACAAAGGCGTGCCAATGGCAACCCAGCGTCTCTCGAAACGTGGAAGCGGCAAAGCGATATGATGTCGTGTTACAAAACGTTGTCAGCGGATTGAACTCGTGTAAAATTATATTCTCTCCACGGTTGTGTGTGTGGTGTGTGTGTTACAGGTTGGGACACGTCGATACGTCCGAAGACAATTTTGGAGTTCGGAAGGAGGAACCCGCCTTGCAATGCCGAAGACAGATCTACGCGCCGGATACCTTGTCATTGAAGCTAGGTTCAGGGCTCTTGAGGAGTCCTGGACTAAGGGGTCCTCGGGCATCTGGCCTGTTAGCCATGGGCCGGACTGATGGGCTGTGAAGATACAAAGACTGAAGACTGCACCCGTGTCCGGATAGGACTCTCCTTGGCGTGGAAGGCAAGCTTGGCGACCGAATATGTAGATTCCTTTCTTTGTAAACGACCTTGTGTAACCCTATATCCTCCTAGTGTCTATACAAACCACGGGACTTAGTCTGGAGGGGAGATTCATTACCATAGTCATACAGGCTAGACTTCTAGGGTTTAGCCATTACGATCTCGTGGTAGATCAACTCTTGTAATACTCATATTCATCAAGATCAATCAAGCAAGAAGTAGGGTATTACCTCCAGAGAGAGGGCCCGAACTCTAGGTAAACATTGTGTCCCCTATCTCCTGTTACCATCGACCTTAGACACACAGTTCGGGACCCCCTACCCGAGATCCGCCGGTTTTGATACCGAAAGCGGGCTCGGGGCTACGACGACGACGGGGTAGGGGCACAGCGACGGCGGGGCGGCGGACGGCGTCGTGGAAGCCTGGCGGCGTCGAGGTGCTCGGCGTCGTCTGCGGAAACTGCGGATGAACTATGAATTTTTTTTAAGTGTGGGCTTATATACCCCACCCGTTAATCCCGGTTGGTGGCACTAACCGAGAATAAAGGCCCCCCTTTCGTCCCGGTTCGAGGCACCAACCGGGACTAAAGGCCCCCCTTTCGTCCCGGTTCGAGGCACCAATCGGGACTAAAGGTGTATTTCAGCAGCCCAAAGGGTGGGAAGCACATGCCTTTGGTCCCGATTGGTGGCTCGAACCGGGACTAAATGCCACCGAACTGTGCGTCTAGACGGATGGTAACAGGAGACAAGGGACACGATGTTTTTACCCAGGTTTGGGCCCTCTCGATGGTGGTAAAACCCTACTCCTACTTGATTAATATTGATGATATGGGTAGTACAAGAGTAGATCTACCACGAGATCGTAGAGGCTAAACCCTAGAAGCTAGCCAATGGTATGATTGTTGTTCGGCCCCACGGACTAAAACCCTCCGGTTTATATAGACACCGGAGAGGGCTAGGAGTTACACAGTAGTCAGCTTACAATGGGAGGAGATCTACATATCCGTGTCGCCAAGCTTGCCTTCAACGCCATGGAAAGTCCCATCCGGACACGGGGCCGAAGTCTTCAATCTTGTATCTTCATAGTCCGTGAGTCCGCCAAAGGTTATAGTCCGCCATCCGGACACCCCTAATCCAGGACTCCTCGGTAGCCCACGAACCAGCTTTTATGAGGACGAGTCCGGCGCGCAGATTGTCTTCGGCATTGCAAGGCGGGTTCCTCCTCCGAATACTTCATAGAAGATTTTGAACACAAGGTTAGTGTCCGGCTCTGCAAAATAAGTTCCACATACCACCGTAGAGAGAATAATATTTACACAAATCCAATCTGCTGACGTATTCCGCATTGTGAAATCACACCACGGCCAAGCCTTTATCCGAATCGTTTTTATTGTCCAACCTCAGCGCGTTTTGCGAGGCGGTTTCCTTGGCACGTCTTGTCGAAGCAGAGATTGTGTCCCCTTTATTTACGGGATTCTCATCAATACGGACGTGGGTAACCCAGTCGTGTCCGTTGGTATATCTCCTCGATCAAAAACGAGTCCCAAACGGTCACGGGGAGGGCTCTTGGTATTCAACCTCTTATAAAGAGACCAAGGCTTTACTCCTTTCTTTTGATCCCAATCGAGTTCGCCCTTCGCCTCGAGTTCCAACACCCAAAGCTCCAGATTCAGGCGCTTCGGACCTTCGATGATGTCCGGCTCTGACCTTCAAGGTCGGTGGATGCCTTCCTCCGTTACGGAAGAAGACGTGCTAAAGCTAAGAGATGCCGGTATCTAACCGTGAAATCTTGCATAGGCTGCCTGCTCAAGGGCAGGTTATTCCCACTCCCAAGCCCGGGTGAGAGCATGGTGTTCGCATCTCACTTCCTTCGGGGCTAGGCTTCCTGGACCCCTTCGTGAGGGGGCTCATGTTTTATTATGGGTTGGAATTTCACGACTTGGCTCCGGAGTCCATCCTCCACATCTCATCGTTCATAGTCGTGTGCGAAGCCTTCCTCCGTATTACTCCTCACTTCGGATTGTGGCTTAAGACTTTCAAAGTAGAGCCGAAGATGATCGAGGGGCAGCACACGGAGTGCGGAGGTGCTGTTATAAGCAAGAATGCTAGAGCTCCATGGCCCGAGGGCTCTTTTCAAGAGGAGTCCAGCTTATGGCAATGAGAGTGGTTTTATATCACAGCCCCAAGGGGCACCAAGTGGGTGGTGCCACCTGCCTTTCGCTCGGGTCCCCACCACAGCTAGCACCATGGATCAATAAAGGGTTTGGTAGGGGCCGTCAAGGGCGTGCCCTTGTTGCAGGCCGCATTCGAGATCTCCTAGAAAGAGATATCAATCTAGTCGTGGTAATGCCGCGAGTCATGTTGATTCGCCGCACCCTGTCCTGCAAACGCCGCCCTCTCCGCCTGTGGGAGTTTAATCCGGAGGGACCACGAGCCCTCCAACATTTTACGGGCGCGACACCCATGGAGATGTACAAATTGTTCTTCGGATCACAAGCAATGTGTCCGGACTCGACCGAGGACGCAGGTCTAAGCTGCAATCGTCCGGATACTCAAGTATGTAGCCCTGTACCTGGACACGTTATCAGTATATTTATCATAGAATTGCCCTTAAAAGAGATGTCCCTTAAACAGGAGTGGATAGCGAAAGCAAAGCTAATCAGGTGTCCGGCCCCCCTCCCTGAGACCACGTCGGATCCCGTGTTAACCAGGATCTTTGGAGGTTGCGCCTTTGGAAGAAAGGCGAAGGGGGAACAAGGAAGCTACCGCCTCCCCCAAAGGAGGCTGTCGGGAAAGGAGGAATCGAGAATTCCTCTATCCGGGGAAGAAGAGGACCGCCTCTGAAGACCCGGAGACCATGGTCTCAAAGCGGGGAAGAAATCTTCGCCGAGGGTCTGCGTGGGGATGCCTCGGCTGCACTGTGCCCCCAAGGGGATCGGCCCTCCATCAAGCCGTAAGTAGAGAGGGGAGTTTTAAAATGAGAGACATCCCTGTTCTATTTTTGAGGAAGATAACCGAAATTTTACCTTGTACTTCGGATCTCGGCCCTTCTCAGCAGAGCTCATCTTCAGGGAATCTTCATCCGGAGATGATGGAGAGCGGAACGCCTCCCCGCCATATACCGCCTTGCAAGGTGGGCGACCCCGAGGTGTCACACGGAGGGTTTGTCCGAATACTGGCAGGGCCGGAAGGGCGATCGTATGGCTCCCCAAAGCCCTCCGCGTCGGCCTTTCGAAAAAGGCCATCGGACGAGCTGAAGGATCTGCTCGGGCGAGCGTTTATCTCAGAAGAACACCGTGTGTTGATGGGTACGGTGATTTAAAGGATTTCATCCGCGGAGAGCGGGTTGTACGAGGCCGTCAGGAGTTTACTGACAGGTTTTGAGGTATGTGAAATGATGTACCTTTTGACAGTTCCGCATATATAAGATGCGCCCTGTGTAGATAGTAGCCCCTGAGACTCTGTGTGTTGTCAAAAATGACGGCGCGCCGAGGATCATAATCCAGTATAATATATGTCGCCCTTCCTATGTAGGTGGCGAAGTGTCCGGTGGCTAGTCGGACTGATGAATATGCCGAGCTAAGGCGGCAATTGGACGTGGCAGTTGCCGACGCCAGCGCTTGTCAACAAGCCGCTGACGATGCACAAGGTATGTAATTTCTCCGGAGACACCTAGTAAGAGGAGCTTGATGCCAGTATCTTACAACATGTGCATTTAATGCAGATGGTGCCGCTGCCATGGAGAACCTTCGGGCGGAACTCGCCCAAGCCAAGGAGCAAGCCAGGAAAAGTGATGCGGCTGCCGTAAAGGCAATTGAAGAGCTGAAAGCCGAACAGGCTGCTCACTGCTGAAGCAAGAAGGAAATGGCCGAGATGGCCGTGAAGATGAAAGAGCGCCATCGACCGTTGCAAGCTTCTTGAGAAAGAAGATTGGGCGGTACGGACGGACCTGGAGAAGGTCACTACCGAGGCCAAGGATGCTCGCTCTGCGATGAGAGCTACGAAGGAGGAGCTACGTCAGGCCGAAGATATCGCGGCTGGAAAGCCCTTTATGCTGCGGATGAAGTTCGGGGATCCTAAATATGCTCCGTTGGACCGGCTGTGGAGTGCGGCGGACAGTTATCTGGATTTGGCGGCGAGTGCCGCGGACGCGGCCGAACACTTCCGAGATCAAAAGGATCACGAAGTGGAAAAGCTTTTTTGGTCGCAGTTCCTTGGTGCGGTGCCGCATATCAATGCAATGAAAAGGTGAGCATGCATAGAGGGTGCGCAGATGGCTCTTGCCCGTGTCAAGACATACTGGGCGGAGATGGAGGCCACCGCTGTTGCATCCCAAGACTCTCGGATGTAAGCTGAGTACACATTGAGCACTATTTTCGTGGAAGTTCCTGCAGTATGCTCGTTTGATAGAGACGCAGTGCTCGAAGGATATTATGTTTGAATAACATGTGTTATTGTAAAACAATGTTTCGATAGAATATAAGAGCTTTTTATACTTGTGCCTTCAAGAATTAAAATACCTCACAGACCCGTTAATGTATATGTGTATATAACCTGAAAGATGGCAGTCTTGGCTTAAGCCCCCACGCATATAATGCGGGTGTTCATAAGCGCATTTTCACACTATGATCCAACGTCTTGGTCCTATTAAGGAGGTGATAGCACAATGAACTAGGCAACCGGACTATAATGCTTTATCACTTTCACTTAGCCATAGGAGTTTGACGGTGGGGCTACTATATAGCCCCTAGGGGCACCGAGGAGTCCTGGATTAGGGGTGTCTGGATAGCGAACTATCACCGTTGGCGGACTCTGGACTATGAAGATACAAGATTTAAGACTTCGTCCCGTGTCCGGATGGGACTTTCCTTGGCGTGGAAGGCAAGCTTGGCGATACGGATATGTAGATCTCCTACCATTGTAACCGACTACTGTGTAACCCCTAACTCTATCCGGGTGTCTATATAAACCGGAGGGTTTTAGTCCGTAGGGACGAACAACAATCATACCATAGGCTAGCTTCTAGGGTTTAGCCTCTACGATCTCGTGGTAGATCTACTCTTGTACTACCCATATCATCAATATTAATCAAACAGGAGTAGGGTTTTTACCTCCATCGAGAGGGCTCGAACCTGGGTAAAAACATCGTGTCCCTTGTCTCCTGTTACCATCCGCTTAGACGCATAGTTCGGGACCCCCTACCCGAGATCCGCCCGGTTTTGACACCGACATTGGTGCTTTCATTGAGAGTTCCTCTGTACATCATCGCCCGTCGGGAAGGATGCCTCATCCTGTCTTTAAAGACGGCACCATCACTAAAGGAGCTTTAGCCACGGTCAAACTCTCCGGCTAAGGCGGTTTTCTTATGACCGCCTGCTCGTCATTGGGCTACCGATGATGACTTCTCGGTCATCGAAAAGCAATCTTTATGTTAACTCGAACTTGCCGAGCAGCTAGATCCGATGGAGCTCTCTTCCTTAAACGAGCTCTTGGATCACATCGCCGCCTCGGGAGTCGCCATGACTACGATCAAAGTTGGGCCTAAAACAGATCTGAGAGAGATCAACTCTCCCCAGGCTACCCACCACGTTGCTGTGGTGGAGGAACAATATGGCGACCCTTCTTCTATCTTAAGGACTAGCTATCTCCGGATTCCCAACCCCTCCATGCCGGATTCCCGCGGAGGGACGGACGTCGATCAAGTCCTGAACCTAAAGTTAGGCAGCGGGTTGGATTCATTAGACAATATCCAAAAACCCAAGCTTCCAAGCTCGGAAACTTGTCGGCCCCTGAGTCCTAGATTGGACGGGGTTCCGAATTTAATTCACACCGACCACCCAAACATAAGCGATCTATCCCCGAATCCGCAAGAGCCCGCTGAAACAAAGACACCATTCTTGGGCCAGATTCCTCCCGGTTATGGACAGGATAAAGGATCGCCATGAGGAAGACGCAATTTCACTTTTCTCGCAATAATTGCACGGACAAGGGAATCTAAACGCCATAAGTCGTCAGGAAATTACACGCTTTGTCGACTTGGCGTCCATTGTACTAAAGTATCGTGCAATGGAGAGTGCTCGAAAACCGAAACCAATTTTTGGGATAATCCGCCCCGAATACAACCCTAGTCCGAAATAAAAGGGTGCATCATCGCCGAGGCACCCGGTTACATACCAAAAGCAAAAACCCCTAAAGGGCATGGAACCGTCTTTGGAAGGGTGGCTCAATGGACCTGCATAATTCATAGTACTGAGGGCGCCACTCCAACTCATAGCCTTAGAGCATGTTAGATACTATGGCGGTGGCCAAAAGTGGCGAAAACTCCTAGTTCCAGAGCACCAGCAAAGAATACCAGACGGTATTAATAGTCTTCGAGACTTTTGCATCAAACAATATGAAAACGAACACTCGCATAGCCATGCCAAGTCTACTGTAGCAACAATAAATCCATGGAGTGACACGGCTATTACCTTTAATGCCAGCGACGAACCTAAATTCCGAACAACCCCAGCACCAGCCACATTGGTCCTTAGTCCAATTGTGGATGGCTTTCGCCTTACTAAGGTACTCATGGACGGCGGCAGCGGATTGATCCTCATTTACGAGGAAACCCTCCGAAAAATGGAAATAGACTGGAGCCGCATTGAGCGAAGCAGCACAACCTTTAGAGGAATAATCCCCAGTCGGGAAGCATGCTGCACGGGAAAAATCACACTGGATGTGGTGTTAGGCTCGCCGGACAATTACAGGTCCGAGGAGGTCACGTTCCAAGTGGCCCCGTTCAGCAGCGGATATCACGCTTTATTAGGGCGAGAGGCATTCACAATTTTCCAAGCTATACCCCATTACGGGTACATGAAGCTCAAAATGCCCGGGCGAGAGACATAGCACTCCGTGCCGAAAATAAGACAGCCGCACTGGCCCTCGAGGCACTATCCGAAGCCCTAGCGGCCGAGGAACTCACTGCGCTGCGCTCCATGGTGAACAAGGACGATGTGATACTCGATAAGAGATCCAAGTCCACCTCTTTTAAGCCAATGGACGAAATAGTCAAATTCCAAGTCCATCCAACGGACCCTACAAAGACGGCCTCCATCGGGGCACAATTAAACCCTGATGTAGACGCCGCACTACGAGAATTCCTACGCGAAAATTGGGACATTTTTGCCTGGCACCCTTCAGACATGCCAGGGATCCCACGCCGGCTTGCCGAGCACAGCCTAAATATCCTAAAAGGATTCAAGCCAGTCAAACAGGCTCTTCGGCGTTTTTTCGAACCCAAAAGATAGGCCATGGGAGAGGAGCTAGCCAAACTATTGGAGGCCGGATTCATGAGAGATATAAAACATCCGGACTGGCTAGCAAATCTGGTGATGGTACCAAAGAAAGACAAATCACAGGCGCCTATGTGTCGATTTCAAGGACCTTAACAAGGCTTGCCCAAAGGATCCCTTCCTCCCCGCATCAATCAAATCATCGACGCTACCGCGGGACACGATTCATTGTGCTTCCTCGACGCATACTCCGGCTACCACCAAATTAAGATGGCAGAGCCAGACCAAGCCGCAACGGCATTCATCACTCCATACGGCCCGTTCTGCTTCAACACAATGCCCTTTGGGCTCAATAACGCCGGCGCAACATATCAGCGCATGATTCAGACATGTCACGCAAACCAGATCAACAAAAGCAAAGGAGGCATACGTAGATGATGTGGTCGTCAAATCCAAGCATGTCGAAACTCTAGTAGACGACTTGAGGCTCACATTCGACAATCTCCGAACATATGACATTAAGCTCAATCCGGAAAATGCGCCTTCGGTACCGGTAGGAAAGCTCATGGGCTTCATTGTATCCGGTAGAGGAATTGAAGCAAACCCAGCCAAGATCCGAGCCCTATCACAATTGGATATCCCAAAAGACCTCAAACAAATACAAAATTGACTGGATGCGTAAGCGCTCTAAGTTGCTTTATCTCCCGCTTGGGAGAAAAGGCATTACCCCTTTATCGCCTCCTCCCGGCCAAGACCAACACTTCGAGTGGACGGATACGCCGCACGGCGGACTCAAAGAAATCAAAGCCATACTGGCAACAAATCCGGTCCTGGCCGCACCCAACATGGGCGAACCAATGCTATTATATATCGCAACAACACATCAAGTTGTAAGCGCGGTGCTCGTCGTCGAACGTGAAACGGACGGACACAGGTTCCCTCTTCAAAAACCAGTTTACTACGTGTCCACTGTCCTAACTCCATGCAAGTCCTGGTATCCACATTATCAAAAGATAGCGTACGCGGTGTTCATGGCATCCCGAAAGCTGCGACACTACTTTCAAGAGTGTTCGATAACAGTAGCCTCCGAAGTACCGAAAACTCAAATGGTGTTCGGCTCATCTGCTCCCTCTCGGCCAAAAATTCAAAAAAATACTAGAAAAATTAAAATTCCAAATTTTGTGTCGGTAGATAAATTGATCGCAGGTGCGCACTAAAATTCAACTTATTTGGACATCTAAGCAGCTCTCGGCAAAAAGACAAATCGGGTCAAAACAAAGGTATGAACAAAGTAAACATTTTTACAGCACCTCGATTTTGTCTTTTTTGCCGAGAGCTGCTGAGATGCTCAAATGAGTTGAATTTTGGTGCGCACCTCACGCATCAAATTATCTACCACCACAAAAAAAATTGGAATTTTTTGAATTTTTCTAGTATTTTTTTTTGAATTTTTTTCTAAGCGGGGGTGCAGATGAGCCCGGGTGCAGATTAGCCGCACTCCCGAAGTACCTCTTAATGACATTATAAACAACCGCGACGCGACAGGCCAGATTGCCAAATGGGCCATCGAGCTCCTCCCATTCGACATAACCTATAAGCCACGGCGAGCTATTAAGTCGCAAAGTTCGCCGACTTAAATTTCGTCCGAATGGACTGAGGCCGAATTCCCTAAAGAGTACGGCGCATATTCCAATTGGACCATGCACTTCGACGGCTCCAAAATGTTGGCTGGCCTGGGGGCTGGCGTCGTCCTGACATCCCCAACCGGAGACACAGTCCAATACGTACTCCAGATAATGTACACGGACTCCAACAACGCAGCCGAATACGAGGCCCTTCTACACGGCCTCCGGATGGCGGTCTCGATGGGCATTAAACGCCTAGAGGTGCGCGGGGATTCGAACCTCGCAATATCCCAAATAAATGGAGACTTCGACGCCAGGGATCCGAAAATGGCAGCTTACCGTAACGTCGTCCTAAAAATGTCAGCTCGGTTTGAAGGGCTCAAATTTCACCATATAGCCCGGGACTATAACCAGGCGGCAAACGTATTGGCACGCATTGGCACAAAGCGCGATGCCGTCCCTCCCAACATCTTCCTAGAGCGGCTGTTCAAGCCATCCGTACTATGGGAAGGGGAGTCCAGAAACAACAATCCGGACCCAACCGCACCGCCCAACACCGAACATCCTGACACAATCGGCGGTTCTGCCAATGAAATAACACCTTCAGCCCACGAAATAATGGCAGTCATTGCCCCGTGGGCCAGAACCATTCCTAGCCTACCTAACTAGGCAGGAACTTCCCGAGGACCAAACGAGGCCCGCTGCATAGTAATGCGGCGATCTAAAGCCTATAAGGTCCATGAGGGAGAGCTTTATAAGAAAAGCACAACGGAGTCCTTCAAAGGTGTATCTCCGAAGAGGAAGGGCGAAATCTTCTGGCTGAAATTCATGCGGACTCGGTGGGCACCACGCCGCAGCCGGGCCCTTGTAGGCAAGGCCTTCCGTGCAGGATTTTATTACCGACGGCCCGAGCAGATGCTCGTGGACTTAGTCCAACGATGCGTCGGTTGCCAGCTTTTTGCTAATCAAAGCCACATGCCACCCACCGCCTCAAAACTATACCCATCACCTGGCCGTTTCATGGTCCGGGGGCTTGATATGGTTAGACCCCTTAAAGGAGGAACCCACAAGCAAAAATACCTATTGGTCATGGTGGATAAATTCACCAAATGGATAGAGGCCAAGCCTGTTAAGACGGCCGAATCCGGACCGGTGATAGACTTCATATCAGGGGTAGTACACCGTTACGGCGTCCCCCATAGCATCATCACTGATAACAACACCAACTTTACAGCCGATGAGGTCAAACTCTGGTGCAAAAACACGGGCATCAAGCTCGACACGCTGCCTATCACCCTCAAACTAACAAATCAAGTCGAGCGAGCAAATGGTCTAATCATGAGCAGCATTAAACCCAGACTAGTGCGGTCCCTCAAGGAATCTAACACGCACTGGGTAGAGGAGCTCGACTCCGTACTCTGGGGGCTGCGGACCACGCCGAATCGCACTACCGGATTCACACCATTTTTTATGGTATATGGCGCAGAGGCAGTTTTGCCCTGCGACATAATTCATGACTCACCTCGCGTGCGCATGTACGAAGAAAGAGAAGCCGAGCTGGATCGGTAAGGATAGTTTGGACGCCTTGGAGGAGGAGCGCGACGTGGCAAAAGCTCGTTCCGCATTCTATCAATAGCAGGCTCGAAGATATCAAAGCAGAGAAGTATGGGCCAAAGCTCACCATGTTGGCGAACTAGTTCTACGCCTGCCGGACAAGAAAAAGGACAAACTCAAGCCCAAATGGGAAGGTCCCGTCATCATCGACCAAGTCCTGATCAAGCGGAGCGCATCAGCTGCGAACGCATCGGATAACCGACTCGAGCTAAACCCATGGAACGCAGCCCGTCTCCGAAGATTCTACGCCTAGCGCCGGATTCCGAGTTCGTCTCCTTCCTCCGTCCACATTTTATATTTTAGCTGTCTTTTATTTCTCTCCTTCTCCCTCTTTTCTCTTGAAGCCCTTGTAGGCTCGCTTGCGCATTGTTCGCACACACTTGACGCGCTACCCGCGCTCATTATACCTGGGGGCTTCTTTAACAGAAGCTTATTTATACGGGCTTTATGCCCAACACATGTGTCACACTTCCGCATGTACCTTTTATTCGCCATTATATGCATCGATATGACTTAAGTTTTGGCCAAGCTGGGTTGCCTGGCTACTGTGCTTACCCCTACGTTCCCGATTGTTCGGCTAGGTGGTAAAGGAGCACCTCTGCGATTATTCTTTGCCGGGTCAGCGGATGTGTACCTCAGGTAGGTGAAGCGAAAGCTAAGCGTTCTTAAGGTAATATTGATTCGGTGAACTAAAAGACGATTTCTTACCTATTTATTTATCTGCCCCCAGATGTTTTTACGCTTTTTACGCAGCTCGGACATGCACTTTAGGGCATGTCTCCCTGAGAAAAGGAACCCCCTAACGGAACTATTCTCCTGGAAGATGTTTCTTACTAACCATGTAATATAACATAACTAGTTGGGCACTTATGCGATACAGCACTAATGACCCATACGCCTGGTATCCACGCATACCCCGGTTCTTATATAACCGCGAGGGTATTCGGACACACTCCGGACTATCGGGTCCCGAGGTCGAAGCGAAAAGGTCCGCTATGACAAACGATCTACAATCCGGCTAGAAGGCATTTTACATGTCATATTAAATCACATAGTCAACTTGACTGATTGTATTCCTCCTCAATGCCATCTAATAGACTGTCTAGTTTACAATCTTGCTGGGCATACTTTGCGGCCAATTCTACTTGGCCGTACACTAAGCTCACAGGGATATCCTTCCCATCGGGCCCCACAGGTCCGACCTCGGCCATGTGGTTTGGGTCAGCCTTCGTGTACCGCGTCTTCACCATGGCCCAGGCCTCTGGCGCCTTTGACGGCAGGCCGATATCTTCCATAGTCGGAAGCGCCGCCCGTGCTCCTTGAAGCCTCTCAAAGAAGCTCTCCAAGGCCTTGGGCAGGGAGACAGATGGCCATAAGGCACTGGCGACGCCTTTCATCACTGCCGAACTCGTTAAATGCGCTTGTAGCAACTTCGGGAAGAAGATCACCCGTAGAACCAGGAATTTCCTCTGCAGGACGACCGATGAGCATACCTACATACATATTTCTATTAATCGACTTCCTCGCCGAACTCTTTTCAAAGTTCGTTCAAGCACTTACTGAAAATGCCGCGACGAAGCCGCCGATTCTCCTTAACGGAGTCAGCCAGCTGGGCACGAACATCCTTTAGTTCCTCACCCAGCTGGGTGTTGGCATCTTGGAGGTTATTTTTCTCTTGCCGCACCCTTGTAAGCACATTCTCACCGGCCTTTAACCGGCGCAGGATTTGTTGCTTGTCCGGATCTACCCCGACGCCATCTGCAATATTATTGGCAGACTTACACACACGCCGCACTTCATAAACTGTTTATCTTTTTGAAGTATATATTACCAGAGGGGGTCTTTGCGGCTTCCCCTGCAGCGGCTAGTGCGGCCTCAAGTTGGGCCTTGCACTCTTCAAGCTCCTGTGACACACGGGTATTCTTTTCTATAAGATCTTGCATAACAAATGATCCTTAAATCAGTTATTCTAACTATTTTAAGTCTCGGGGGCTACTGGCATATATAACTGTCAAAATTCCTCACCCGTATGTCTTTCACATACTGCTCTGTGGCTCTGGCTAGACCATCTTGAGCGGCACGGAGGTGCGCCTCTCCCGAATTAAAGGCATTCAATGCCTCTTGGGAGAAACATGCGTCACGAAGAACTGTCTGGCGGCGCCTGTGATTCATGGCGCTCTCCACCTCAGATTTGGTGGCGGACAATCTGTCGGCATCCTCCGTTGGAGGAGCATCCGACGCGCGCCTTGTGTTCGCCTCCCCTTCCGGACCTGGCTTTGGAGCCTGGCTGGCGGAGGCTCGATTGGCAACCTCTCCGGACACAGTCCGGCGAGCGCTCTTTTTCCTGAAAAGATCGCGAGCATTAGTATGCCTTCCAGGAATCTCTTCTTGAAACACGGTGGCGCGCCATACCGTTGCGGCGACGTCTCGATCCGCACCGCACTTCTTTTTCGCTGGGCGAGCTGCCTTGTTGGCCAACCGCTGGCTCGGCTTCCCGCCTCAAAGGCACCCCCTGCGAAACACCATTGGTATACGTGATCAGATATAAGCACGGATGGGTCGTGGTATCAGGACTTCGGTCATAGTTACCTGGGAGGCTGGAAATATTCCGGGGTAGTCAGCCATAATGGCGACCAAAGCATTGTCGATGCTAAGTTGGTGGAACACCCCATCGATCAGCTCCACCTTTATGTCCGGATCCTCTTCGTGAGGCCGGATCGAGGGACCCTCCCGGATCCTCGGGTTGTGGAGGCAGCTGCGGTATGTCTTTTTACGGCCGGCGCAGCCTCGCGTCAAAATCATAAAATGAGATACCTAACCATGGGAATACGGATCGGATGTGCAAAAAAGAAATGTCCGCTTACCCAACTCCGAGGATTGTTCATAGAGAATCCGTTCAACGGACTGACACGGAGAAAATCCTCCTCTTCTCCCTTGTACAGCGCGGACAAGATCTTCACCAGATCGGCGACCGATCCCGGCCCCTTGGGGCCATGACGGGTGGCATCATCCTTCCCGTTGAAATCCCACATGGGGTGGCCCCTATATTGGAGCGGCTGCACCCCGCCGCATAATGCATGTGGCCATGACTCCGATCATAGTCAGTCCGGAATGAGCTAATAACCTTATTCGACTCATCAGGTAAAGGACGTCCCTGTCGTTTTCCCTCTGGGGGCTCCGCGTGCGCCAGCTTAGGCGTTTCTTCAAAGGAGCATTACTGAACTCCGGGAGGCCGATCCGAACAGGATCCGGCAGCGGGACGTCTTCCATGTAAAACCATTCTGAAGGCCAGTCTTCGGACGCCTTCTTCGGGGTTCCGGATAGATATCCGGTCCCGGCGATGCGCCATAGTTCGGCTCCGCCCACTTGATATATTGACCCCTCATGAGAACGGGGCACAAGGCAGAATAATCTCTTCCACAGCGCGAAATGGGCCTCAATGCCCAAAAACAGCTCGCAAAGGGCCACGAAGCCCGCAATATGCAAGATGGAGGCAGGCGTAAGGTTGTGTAGCTGGAGGCCGTAGAACTCCAGAAGCCCCTGGAGAAACGGATGAATTGGAAATCCGAGTCCTCTTATTAGATAAGGGACGAAGCATACCCGCTCTCCTTTGGAAGGATCGAACGCCTCTCGCCTGCTTTCCGCCCTTATATGTGGCGAGTCCGGCTCGAACCGGAACCATGAAGGCTGGGGGTAGAAATCCCTTAGTTTGAAGCGTCACTAGCTCGCTATGCGGGACTGTGCATCTCTCCCAATCTCCAGGCTGAGGGCTGGGAGCGCGAGAGGAGGAGCCGCGTCGACTGTCCATGATGGAATGGGTTTTTGTCAGAGGCGCTCCGATGAAAGCTCGCGGAGGGAGGATGGTGTGATTCGGATCTAGATCCTCATCTCTTTTATAGGCGGCTCATTTGCGCAGCTAGGGGGGTAAGTGTAAAAATACCCTGGCTTTTCGCATTCATTCAACACGTGGAAGATGGCCATTATTGGGCGTGGAAGCCAAGGAGCGTAGCATTTATCGGCTTGGGACACTATTCGGTCAAGTATATGGAATTTGGAGAAGAACCCGCCTCGCAATGCCGAAGACAATCTACACGCCGGACTCATCGTCATTGAAGCCTGGTTCGGGGGCTACTGAGGGAGTCCCGGATTAGGGGGTGTCCGGATAGCCGAACTATCACCGTTGGCCGGACTCCTGGACTATGAAGATACAAGATTGAAGACTTCGCCCGTGTCCGGATGGGATTTTCCTTGGCGTGGAAGGCAAGCTTGGCGATACGGATATGTAGATCTCCTACCATTGTAACCGACTCTGTGTAACCCTAACTCTATCTGGTGTCTATATAAACCGGAGGGTTTTAGTCCTAGGACGAACAACAATCATACCATAGGCTAGCTTCTAGGGTTTAGCCTCTCTGATCTCGTGGTAGATCTACTCTTGTACTACCCATATCATCAATATTAATCAAGCAGGAGTAGGTTTTACCTCCATCGAGAGGGCCCGAACCTGGGTAAAAACATTGTGTCCCTTGTCTCCTGTTACCATCCACCTAGACGCACAGTTCGGGACCCCCTACCCGAGATCCGCCGGTTTTGACACCGACAGGCACCGCGCTCACCCGAATTCAGGGCCCGTGTGTGCCTGGCCGGGAAACGGCCCTTCGTTAATGCGGAGGAATCCTAAAGATTCAGGTAGGTCATCGAGTGGTTGACCAGTCTCACACTATATCATGACATGATCAGTTTTCGGCTTTCTC
Source organism: Aegilops bicornis (assembly GCA_021605145.1). Taxonomy (NCBI): domain Eukaryota; kingdom Viridiplantae; phylum Streptophyta; class Magnoliopsida; order Poales; family Poaceae; genus Aegilops; species Aegilops bicornis. The sequence goes on from JAHIAL010000136.1 coordinate 111,673, forward strand.
TCGAGGTGCTCGCTGGCCGTAACCGGGCACAATCGCAGAGTTCTCCCCGTGCCGCCTTTTTAGCCGATAGAGCGGAACGTAAGGCAGCAAAACACAGGAGCCCAACAAACCCAACATTTGACCAAAGACATGATTCGAGCTGATGCATATTAGGCCAAACTTCATGACGCCGAACACTCCCTAAGGTATTCGGTCTTTACGAGAACGGGCTGAAAAACGCCCTTGGTAATAAGCTCCTTGTGTCCGTGCAGCGCAAAGTTACGACGTGGCCACATGCCAAGACGCCAGCCTCCTCCTCGGTTATACCAAGAAACCGGGGGATGTGTATCAACAAGAGACAGTAAAAAAGGTTTACGCAGGGTCTTAATCTAAAAAGAATCCTCGGAATGGGTCCCTGCTGCACGTCTGCGCATGTGTCTCCGTTGTGCCATATCCTGGACGGGCGTAGCACGGTGTTCATCTGTAAAAGAGAGGAACTTTAGTTGAAAAAGATCATGCGAAACGTATGTTATACAAAATAAACAAAGTATAAATCAAAATGGGTAAAATTGAGCCTTATTGTCTCTTGTTTTATATGCGCGGAGCCCCTAGTACAGGGGTATACGGCTATTGAGCCTTTATCAATTGTATGTTTATGCCGGACTCGTCTAACCGTGTCCGTGGTCTTAACGACCCATTTAGGTGCTTTGATTGGTCGAGCCGTTTTGGTGTGTGGCTGTTAAGGCAGTCGCACAGTCTCCCGCGCTGGAGGAGCACTCAATATTTTCCTTTAATTAAATGATGCCTCGTGGACCGGGCATCTTGAGCATAAGGGATGCATAATGCGGTATTGCGTTAAAGCGGGCGAAAGCTTCGCGTCCCAGTAGTGCTTGATAGCTACTTGAAAATAGGGCGATGTGGAAGGTTAGCTTTTCGCGGCGGAAGTTGTCGGGGGAGCCGAACATAACTTCTAGCCGGAGAGAACCCATGCAATGGGTATTCGGGCCTGGCGTTACTCCTTGAAAGGAAGTGTTGCTATGGTGAATTTTTGTTGGGTCTATCCCCATGTTGCGGATTGTGTCCTGATATAATAGGTTTAGACCACTGCCGCCGTCCATCAGGACATGTGTAAATTGGAGTCCGTTGATTATCGGCAGTCCAGCCTGCGTTCCGGATACTTCTAGAGTAATCCTGATGGTCGAAAGTGATCGGTTTTAACAACCAGTGGTGAGACTCCTTTGGGATAGGTCGTATGGCGCGTATCTCTATGGGCGCCACTCTGCTTTTCCCTTTTGTCACATTAAGTAAGTTTACTGTTTTGACTTCTTGTGGGAAGTTCTTTTGTTTCTCGGTGCTCTGCTTGTGGGGTTCGTCATCCTCCCCACTTGGTGTGTCGATCCCCTTGTGTTCGGCATTGAGTTTGCCGGATTGCTTGAAGACCCAACAATCTCTGTGGGTATGATTTGCAGGCTTCCCGGGAGTACTGTGGATTTGACATATCTTGTCCAAGATTTTGTTTAGGTTAGATAGCTCATCCCTGTTATCCTTGAGTGGCAGCTTTTTCTGATTCTGCCGCGAGCTTTTGAATCCGGCGTTGACTGCCGTGCTCTTTGGGTTGTTTCCCTTATTCCGGCGCTGGTCCTTGTTGCGTCGTGGTTTCCCATTTCCATCCCTGACTTCGGATGTACTTGGATCGCTGGTGCCGCATCTTGCCAACAAGCTATCCTCTCCCGCGCAAAAGCGGGTCATGAGGCTTGTTAATGCAGCCATTGTTCTTGGCTTTTCTTGGCCGAGGTGTCTGGCGAGCCATTCATCTCGAACGCTATGTTTGAAAGCTGCTAAGGCTTCGGCGTCCGGACAGTCGACTATCTGGTTCTTTTTAGTAAGAAATCTGTTCCAGAATTTCTGGGCTGACTCTTCGGGCTGTTGAGTTATATGACTTAAATCGTTTGCATCCAGAGGGCGGACATAGGTCCCTTGAAAATTTGCCCGAAAAGCATCCTCGAGCTCTTCCCAACTTCCGATGGTGTTTTCGGGAAGGCCTTTAAGCCAATGTCGGGCTGGCCCTTTGAGCTTGAGGGGTAAGTATTTTTATGGCGTGAAGGTCATCTCCTCTGGCCATGTGTATGTGGAGGATATCCTCAATCCGCATCTGTGGTCTGTTGTTCCGTCAGACACCTCTATGTTTACGGGCTTGAATCCGCTGAAATTCATGGTCCAAAGCACCTCATCGGTGAAACATAGGGGGTGTGCGGCACCCCTGTATTTGGGTGTGTCGTGACGTTCGGATGCTTGTTGTGTTGCATTGCTTACTAGAGCTTTCTTTCTTGGCCCGTAGATATATCTGGCTGGGCCTTCTTTTTGGTGCGAGTCCTTCTGTGGGTCGCGTGTCGTCTTGTGTGCGGCGCTGTTTGCCGCTCTATGTTTGCCATGGGGTCGTCTATCCGACCGGGTGGCCTCCTTATTCTTTGATTATGGGGCTCTAAGGCCTCCTCGTCAAATTCGGGCGATGAGTTTTCGCCGGGTAGCTCTTTGTGTGGCAACCGCCGCCAGATTTGTCTGCGGTGTTGAGTACTTTGCTCCATCTGATTGAAGTCGCTCTTCCGCGTTTTGATCTTTCCGCTTCGCTTTTTCAGGCTACGTGCGGTGGCAACGAGCCTTTTGTGGAGGTTCTTTTGCTCCGGCAACTTGTCCGGAGTGAGGTCGTCCGGATCACATCTTCGCCGGGACGGTTGTTCGGTTTCTTTATCCAAGTTGCCCTGTTCGGGCGGTTGCTCGATGGCATGTTCATCGTCCGCCGGCTCGCCCTGCTCTATGGCTGGGTCTGTATGGCTGCTGTCTTTGTCGAGGCGGGACTTGGAGCGGCGCTTACGTCGCCGTTTTGACTGCTTTTCGAGGGAATGATCCCTCGTGGCATCCCTTTGTTCCTCGCCGTTGCTTCCTTTAGGTGTGTCCACCATGTATACATCGTGAGGTGAGGTGGTTGTCCAAAGCCCTATAGGTGCTGGTTCATGTTCATCTCCTACATCGTCGTCCATACCATCGATGTCTTCGAGTCAAGTCGAGCACGCCGCTTAAATTATCGGCAGTGCGGCTACGGGCGGGTGGTGGGTGGGCATCGAATTTCTTCGTCGTCCACATCCCAATCCTGCCGGTCATAGTCCGTGACAAAGAGAGAGACCTGAGTGAATTCAGGATGTTGCCAAAGGGCGAGTGCTGAAAGATATCCGCGGCGGTGAATCCCATGATCGGCGCCCAATCGGATTCGATCGGCAGGGGCGCGGAGGGTTCGGAGTCCAGAGAGGAGTCCGGCACCCTGGAGTCACAAGCTTCGCAGAGGACAAGGCTGGTGTTCGGCTCGATCGCCATAGAGATTGCAGCCCCCGAGGCAGCGTCCAGCCACCCGTCCTCGATTGGAGCAGTCGGCTCCGAGCTAAGGGTCGGAGTGGGCACGGGTGCGGCCTCCGAATCGCTCAGCGAGCTAGATCATGCCCATCGTAACAGTGCGGCGCGCTTGGCTGTGGCTCGAACCCGTCGAAGATCAAGTCTCCACGGACATCAGCCGTATAATTTAAAATCCCAAATCTGACCTGATGGCCAGGGGCGTAGCTTTTGATCTGCTCCAGATGGCCAAGCGAATTGGCCCGCAGCAAAGCCGTCGAATACGAAGATCTGTCCGGGAGAAAAGTCTCACCCTAGACCGCATCGTTGTTGATGATCGGAGGAGCCATCGGGCCTAAAGATGACAACACAGAGGAACTCTCAATGAAAGCACCAATGTCGGTGTCAAAACCGGCGGATCTCGGGTAGGGGGTCCCAAACTGTGCGCCTAGGCGGATGGTAACAGGAGACAAGGGACACGATGTTTTTACCAGGTTCGGGCCCTCTCGATGGAGGTAAAATCCTACTCCTGCTTGATTAATATTGATGATATGGGTAGTACAAGAGTAGATCTACCACGAGATCAGAGAGGCTAAACCCTAGAAGCTATCCTATGGTATGATTGTTGTTCGCCCCACGGACTAAAACCCTCCGGTTTATATAGACACCGGAGAGGGCTAGGGTTACACAGTAGTCGGTTAAAATGGGAGGAGATCTACATATCCAGACGCCAAGCTTGCCTTCCACACCAAGGAAAGTTCCATCCCGACACGGGACGAAGTCTTCAATCTTGTATCTTCGATAGTCCAGAGTCCGGCCAAAGGTTATAGTCCGCCATCCCGACACCCCCTAATCCAGACTCCTCAAGCACAGGCCTTTGGTCCCGATTGGTGGCTCGAACCGGGACTAAAGGCCCCCTTTAGTCCCGGTTGGTGCCACCAACCGGGACTAAATGTTGGAAATATGCCCTAGAGGCAATAATAAAAGCCTTATTATTATATTTCCTTGTTCATGATAATTGTCTTTTATTCATGCTATAATTGTATTATCCGGAAATCGTAATACACGTGTGAATACATAGACCACAATATGTCCCTAGTGAGCCTCTAGTTGACTAGCTCGTTGATCAATGTGATAGTCATGGTTTCCTCGACTATGGACATTGGATGTCATTGATAACGGGATCACATCATTAGGAGAATGATGTGATGGACAAGACCCAATCCTAAGCATAGCACAAGATCGTGTAGTTCGCTTTGCTAGAGCTTTTCCAATGTCAAGTATCTCTTCCTTAGACCACGAGATCGTGTAACTCCCGGACACCGTAGGAGTGCTTTGGGTGTACCAAACGTCACAACGTAATCGGGTGACTATAAAGGTGCACTACAGGTATCTCCGAAAGTGTCTGCTGGTTGACACGGATCGAGACTGGATTTGTCACTCCGTATGACGGAGAGGTATCACTGGGCCCACTTTCGGTAGTGCATCATCGCAATGAGCTCAAAGTGACAAAGTGTTTGGTCACGGGATCATGCATTACGGCATGCAGTAAAGTGACTTGCCCAGAATCTAGATTGAACGAGGTATTGGGATACCGACGATCGAATCTCGGGCAAGTAAAATACCGATTGACAAAGGGAATTGTATACGGGGTTGTTTGAATCCTCGACATCGTGGTTCATCCGATGAAATCATCGAGGAGCATGTGGGAGCCAACATGGGTATCCAGATCCCGCTGTTGGTTATTGCCGAGAGCCGCCTCGGTCATGTTCTGCATGTCTCCCGAACCCGTAGGGTCTACACACTTAAGGTTCGGTGGACGCTTAGGGTTGTATGAATATGAGTATGCAGCAAACCGAATGTTGTTCGAGTCCGGATGAGATCCCGGACGTCACGAGGAGTTCGGAATGGTCCGGAGGTAAAGATTTATATATAGGAAGTCTTATTTTGGTCACCGGAAAAGTTTCGGGCATTATCGGTATTGTACCGAGTGCGGGAAGGTCCGGGGTCCACCGGGGGTCCACCTGCGGGGGGCCACATGGGCTGTAGGTGCGCCTTGGCCCATATGGGCCAAGGGCACCAGCCCCAAGAGGCCCATGCGCCTAGGGATAAGAAAAGGGGAGAGTTCAAGGGGAAGGCACCTCCAGGTGCCTTCTCGGGAGGATGGACTCCTCCCCTCTTGGCCGCACCCCTTCCTTGGAGGAAGGGCAAGGCTGCGCCCTCCCCTCTTTTGCACCTATATAAAGGGAGGGAGGGAGGGTGGCCGCCCCATAAGCCCTCGGAGCCTCCCTCCTCCCTGAAACACCTCCTCCTCCTCCCGTAGTTGCTTAGCCAAGCCTCGCTGAGTTCTCGCTGCATCCACCACCACGCCTGCCGTGCTGGATCATCATCAACCTCTCCTTCCCTTGCTGGATCAAGAAGGAGGAGACGCCATCCGCCTCCGTGCACGTGTGTTGAACGCGGAGGTGCCGCCCTGCTCGGCACTAGGTCATCGGGTGATCTGAATCACGGCAGTACGACTCCTTCAACCCCGCTCCATTGAACACTTCCGCACGCGATCTACAAGTGGTATGTAGATGCAATCACTCTCCCTTGACTCGTTGCTAGATGAACTCATAGATGGATCTTGGTGAAACCGTAGAGAAAATTTTTAATTTTCTCGCAACGTTCCCCAACAAAGGCATCATGAGCTAGGTCTATGCGTAGTTCTTTTTGCACGAGCAGAACACAATTTTGTTGTGGGCGTGGATCTTGTCAACTTACTTGCCGTTACTAGTCGTATCTTGCTTCCGCGGTATTGTGGGATGAAGCGGCCCAGACCAACCTTACACGTGACGCTTTACGTGAGACCGGTTCCACCGACTAACATGCACTAGTTGCATAAGGTGGCTGGCGGGTGTCTGCCTCTCCACTTTAGTTGGAGCGGATTCGATGAACAGGGTCCTTATGAAGGGTAAATAGAAGTTGACAAGATCACGTTGTGGTTATTCGTAGGTAAGAAAACGTTCTTGCTAGAACCCAATTGCAGCCACGTAAAAGATGCAACAACAATTAGAGGACGCCTAACTTGTTTTTGCAGCAATTGTCATGTGACGGATATGGCCAAAGTTGTGATGAATGATGAATGATATATGTGATGTATGAGATCATGTTCTTGTAATAGGAATCACGACTTACATGTCGATGAGTATGACAACCGGCAGGAGCTATAGGAGTTGTCTTTATTTTTGTATGACCTGCGTGTCATTGAAGAACGCCATGTAACTTACTTTACTTTATCGCTAACCACGTTAGTCAGTAGTAGTAGAAGTAGTCATTGGCGTGACAACTTCATGAAGACTAGATGATGGAGATCATGATGATGGAGATCATGGTGTCGTGCCGGTGACAGGATGATCATGGAGCCCGAAGATGAAGATCTAAGGAGCTATATGATATTGGCCATATCTTGTCACTACTTTATAATTGCATTTGATGTTTATTATAGCTTTATGCATCTTGTTTACTTAGAACGACGGTAGTAAACAAGATGATCCCTTAGAAAAATATCAAGAAGTGTTCTCCCCTAACTGCATGCACCGTTGCTACAGTTCGTAAACTTCTAAGCACCACGTGATGATCGGGTGTGATGGATTCTTACGTTCACATACAACGGGTGTAAGACAGATTTACACACGCAAAAACACTTAGGTTTAACTTGACGAGCCTAGCATGTACAGACATGGCCTCGGAACACGGAGACCGAAAGGTCGAACACGAGTCGTATGGAAGATACGATCAACATGAGAATGTAAACCGACGATGACTAGTCCGTCTCACGTGATGATCGGACACGGCCTAGTCGACTCGGATCGTGTAACACTTAGATGACTAGAGGGATGTCTTATCTGAGTGGGAGTTCATTTTAATTTGATTAGATGAACTTAATTATCATGAACTTAGTCTAAAACTTTTGCATAATATGTCTTGTAGATCAAATGGCCAACGCCCATGTCACCATGAACTTCAACGCATTCCTAGAGAAAACCAAGTGAAAGATGATGGCAGCAACTATAATGGACTGGGTCCGGAACCCGAGGATCATCCTCATAGCTGCCAAGAAACAATATGTCCTAGAAGCACCGCTAGGTGAAGCACCCATCCTGCAGAACCAAGACGTTATGAACGCTTGCGCAGTCTCTTGATGATTACTCCCTCGCTCAAAGGCGGCATGCTTTACAGCCTAGAACCGGGCTCCAAAAGCGCTTTTGAGCAACACGGAGCATATGAGATGTTCGAGGAGCTGAAACTGGTTTTTCAAGCTCATGCCCGGTCGAGAGATATGAAGTCTCCGACAAGTTCTATAGTTGTAAGATGGAGGAAAAACAGTTACCTCACAAGGAGCACATACTCAAAATGTCCAGGTTGCATCACCGCCTGTCCCGGTGGACATAAACCTCCCCTCGACGAGGCGGTCATTGACAGAATCCTTCACGCTCCCACCAAGCTACAAGAGCTTTGTGATGAACTACAATATGCAGGGGATGGAGAAGACCATTCCGAAGTATTCTCAATGTCAAGTCACAGAGGTTGAAATCAGAAAGAACATCAAGTGTTGATGGTCAATAAAACCACTAAGTTCAAGAAGGGCAAGGGCAAGAAGAACTTTCAAGAAGGACGGCAAGGAGAAGTTGCCGCACCCGCAAGCAAGTTACCGAAGAAGAAGTCAAAGAATGGACCCAAGCCCGAGACAGAGTGCTTTTTATTGCAAAGGGAAGGGTCATGAAGCGGAACTGCCCCAAATACTTAGCAGCACAAGAAGGCCGCAACACTAAAGGTATATTTGATATACATGTAATTGATGTGTACCTTACCAAGACTCGTAGTAACTCACGGGTATTTGATGCGGTGCCGCTGCTCATATATGTAACTCACAACAGAGCTGCGGAATAAACGGAGGCTGGCGAAGGACGAGGTGACGATGCGCGCGTCAGGGAATGGTTCCAAGGTCGATGTGATCGCCGTCGGCACGCTACCTCTACATTTACCCTACGGGATTAGTTATAAACCTTAATAATTGTTATTTGGTGCCAAGTTTGAGCATGAACATTGTATCCGGATCTCGTTTAATACGAGATGGCTACTCATTTAAATCCGAGAATAATGGTTGTTCTATTTATATGAGAGAAATGTTTTATGGTCATGCTCCGATAGTCAATGGTTTTATTCTTAATGAATCTCGAACGTAATGTTACACATGTTCATAGTGTGAATACCAAAAGATGTAAAGTTGATAACGATAGTCCCACATACTTGTGGCACTGCCGCCTTGGTCACATTGGTGTCAAGCGCATGAAGAAGCTCCATGCTGATGGACTTCTGGAGTCTCTAGATTATGAATCATTTGACACATGTGAACCATGCCTCATGGGCAAGATGACCAAGACTCCGTTCTCCGGAACAATGGAGCGAGCAACCAACTTATTGGAAATCATACATACCGATGTGTGTGGTCCAATGAGTGTTGAAGCTCGCGGAGGATATCGTTATGTTCTCACTCTCACATATGAATTGAGTAGATATGGTTATGTCTACTTGATGAAACACAAGTCTGAGACCTTTGAAAAGTTCAAGGAATTTCAGAATGAGGTAGAGAATCAACGTGACCGAAAGATAAAATTCTTACGATCAGATCGTGGAGGAGAATATTTAAGTCACGAATTTGGCACACACTTAAGAAAATGTGGAATTGTTTCACAACTCACGCCGCCTGGAACACCTCAACAGAACGGTGTGTCCGAACGTCGTAATCGCACTCTATTGGATATGGTGCGATCTATGATGTCTCTTACCGATTTACCACTATCTTTTTGGGGATACGCCTAGAGACAGCTACATTCACTTTAAATAGGGCACCGTCTAAATCCGCTGAGACGACACCGTATGAATTATGGTTTGGAAAGAAACCTAAGCTGTCGTTTCTAAAAGTTTGGGGATGCGATGCTTATGTCAAGAAACTTAAACCTGAAAAGCTCGAATCCAAGTCGGAAAATGCGTCTTCATAGGATACCCTAAGGAAACCATTGGGTATACCTTCTACCTTAGATCCGAAGGCAAGATCTTTGTTGCCAAGAACGGATCCTTTCTGGAAAAAGAGTTTCTCTCGAAAGGAGTAAGTGGGAGGAAAGTAGAACTCGATGAAGTACTACCTCTTGAACCGGAAAGTAGTGCAGCTCACGAAAATGTTCCTGTGATGCCCACACAAACTCAAGAGGGAATTAATGATGATGATCAAGGTACTTCGGATCAAGTTGCTACTGAACTTCAGAGGGTCCACTAGGACACGCCCGCACTGTGAGTGGTACGGCAACCCCTGTCCCGAAAATCATGTTGTTAGACAACGGTGAACCTTCTAACTATGAAGAAGCGATGGCGGGCGGATTCCAATAAATGGCTCGAAGCCATGAAATCCGAGATAGGATCCATGTATGAAAACAAAGTATGGACTTTGACAGACTTGCCCGATGATCAAGGCGATAGAAAATAAATGGATCTTTAAGAGGAAGACGGACGCGGATGGTAATGTTACCATCTATAAAGCTTCGACTTGTCGCTAAGGGTTATCGGCAAGTTCAAGGGATTGACTACGATGAGACTTTCTCACCCGTGGCGAAGCTTAAGTCCGTCCGAATCATGTTAGCAATTGCCGCATACTATGATTATGAGATATGGCGATGGACGTCAAAACAGCGTTCCTTAACGGATATCTTAAGGAAGAGCTGTATATGATGCAGCCGGAAGGTTTTGTCGATCCTAAGAATGTCGACAAAGTATGCAAGCTCCAGCGTTCCATTTATGGGCTGGTGCAAGCATCTCGAGTTGGAACATTCGCTTTGATAAGATGATCAAAGCGTTTGGGTTTATGCACTTATGGAGAAGCCTGCGTTTACATAAGAAAGTGAGTGGGAGCTCAGAGCATTTCTCATATTATATGTAGATGACATACTTTTGATGGGAAATGATATAGAACTCTTGGACAACATTAAGGCCTACTTGAATAAAAGTTTTCAATGAAGGACCTTGGAGAAGCTGCTTATATATTAGGCATCAAGATCTATAGAGATAGATCGAGACGCCTCATAGGTCTTTCACAAAGCACATACCTTGATAAGATTTTGAAGAAGTTCAAAATGGATCAGTCCAAGAAGGGGTTCTTGCCTGTATTGCAAGGTGTGAGATTGAGCTCAGCTCAATGCCCCACCACGGCAAAAGATAAAGAAGAGATGAGTGTCATCCCCTATGCCTCAGCCATAGGATCTATTATGTATGCCATGCTGTGTACCAGACCTGATGTAAACCTTGCCGTAAGTTTGGTAGGAAGGTACCAAAGTAATCCCGGCAAGGAACACTGGACGGCGGTCAAGAATATCCTGAAGTACCTGAAAAGGACAAAGGACATGTTTCTCGTTTATGGAGGTGACGAAGAGCTCGTCGTAAAGGGTTACGTCGACGCTAGCTTCGACCCAGATCTGGATGACTCAAAGTCACAAACCGGATACGTGTTTATGTTAAATGGTGGAGCAGTAAGCTGGTGCAGCTGCAAGCAGAGTGTCGTGGCGGGATCTACATGTGAAGCGGAGTACATGGCAGGCTCGGAGGCAGCACCTGAAGCAATTTGGGTGAAGGAGTTCATCACCGACCTAGGAGTCATACCCAATGCGTCGGGGCCGATCAAACTTTTCTATGACAACACTGGAGCTATTGCCCTTGCCAAGGAGCCCAGGTTTCACAAGAAGACCAGGCATATCAAGCGTCGCTTCAACTCCATCCGTGAAAATGTTCAAGATGGAGACATAGAAATTTGTAAAGTGCATACGGATCTGAATGTCGCAGATCCGTTGACTAAACCTCTCTCGCGAGCAAAACATGATCAACACCAGAACTCTATGGGTGTTCGATTTATCACAACGTAACTAGATTATTGACTCTAGTGCAAGTGGGAGACTGTTGGAAATATGCCCTAGAGGCAATAATAAAAGCCTTATTATTATATTTCCTTGTTCATGATAATTGTCTTTTATTCATGCTATAATTGTATTATCCGGAAATCGTAATACACGTGTGAATACATAGACCACAATATGTCCCTAGTGAGCCTCTAGTTGACTAGCTCGTTGATCAACAGATAGTCATGGTTTCCTGACTATGGACATTGGATGTCATTGATAACGGGATCACATCATTAGGAGAATGATGTGATGGACAAGACCCAATCCTAAGCATAGCACAAGATCGTGTAGTTCGTTTTGCTAGAGATTTTCCAATGTCAAGTATCTCTTCCTTAGACCATGAGATCGTAACTCCCGGATACCGTAGGAGTGCTTTGGGTGTACCAAACGTCACAACGTAATCGGGTGACTATAAAGGTGCACTACGGTATCTCCGAAAGTGTCTTGGGTTGACACGGATCGAGACTGGATTTGTCACTCCGTATGACGGAGAGGTATCACTGGGCCCACTCGGTAGTGCATCATCGCAATGAGCTCAAAGTGACCAAGTGTTTGGTCACGGGATCATGCATTACGGATGCAGTAAAGTGACTTGCCGGTAACGAGATTGAGCGAGGTATTGGGATACCGACGATCGAATCTCGGGCAAGTAAAATACCGATTGACAAAGGGAATTGTATACGGGGTTGTTTGAATCCTCGACATCGTGGTTCATCCGATGAAATCATCGAGGAGCATGTGGGAGCCAACATGGGTATCCAGATCCCGCTGTTGGTTATTGCCCGAGAGCCGTCTCGGTCATGTCTCCGCATGTCTCCCGAACCCGTGAGGGTCTACACCTGAAGGTTCGGTGGCGCTAGGGTTGTATGGATATGAGTATGCAGCAAACCGAATGTTGTTGAGTCCGGATGAGATCCCGGACGTCACGAGGAGTTCGGAATGGTCCGGAGGTAAAGATTTATATATAGGAAGTCTTATTTTGGTCACCGGAAAAGTTTCGGCATTATCGGTATTGTCGAGTGCCGGAAGGGTCCGGGTCCACCGGGGTCCACCTGCCCGGGGGCCACATGGGCTGTGGGGGTGCGCCTTGGCCCATATGGGCCAAGGGCACCAGCCCCAAGAGGCCCATGCGCCTAGGGATAAGAAAAGGGGAGAGTTCAAGGGGAAGGCACCTCCGAGGTGCCTTGGAGGATGGACTCCTCCCCCTCTTGGCCGCACCCTTCCTTGGAGGAAGGGGCAAGGCTGCCCTCCCCTCTTTTGCACCTATATAAAGGGAGGGGAGGGAGGGGTGGCCGCACCCATAAGCCCCGGAGCCTCCTCCTCCTGAAACACCTCCTCCTCCTCCCGTAGTTGCTTAGCGAAGCCTGCTGAAGTTCTGCTGCATCCACCACCCACCACCACGCCGTCGTGCTGGATCATCATCAACCTCTCCTTCCCCTTGCTGGATCAAGAAGGAGGAGGCGTCATCCGCCTCCGTCACGTGTGTTGAGCGCGAGGTGCTGTCCGCTCGGCACTAGGTCATCGGGTGATCTGGAATCACGGCGAGTAATGACTCCTTCAACCCCGTTCCATTGAACGCTTCCGCACGCGATCTACAAGTGGTATGTAGATGCAATCACTCTCCCTTGACTCGTTGCTAGATGAACTCATAGATGGATCTTGGTGAAACGTAGGAAAATTTTTAATTTTCTGCAACGTTCCCCAACACTAAAGGCCCCCCTTTAGTATCGGTTGGTGCCACCAACCGGGACCAAAGGCCTGGTCCTGGCACTAGCGCGGGGTGGTGGGAGATTAGTCCCACCTCTCTATTTGAAAGAGGGAAACATTGGTTTATAAGGCGCGTTGCGGCTAAGCTTTCGAGCTCCTCTCTAATGCAGGCAGTACTTGCCTAACCTTTGTCACTGCCATGTTGGGCATGTTGGGCCCGCGGGCCTGCATCCAGGTGAAGGAAATATGCCCTAGAGGCAATAATAAAGTTATTATTTATTTCCTCATATCATGAAAATGTTTATTATTCATGCTAGAATTGTATTAACCAGAAACATAATACATGTGTGAATACATAGACAAACATAGTGTCACTATTATGCCTCTACTTGAATAGCTCGTTGATCCAAGATGGTTGAGTTTCCTAGCCATAGACATGAGTTGTCATTTGATTAATGGGATCACATCATTAGGAGAATGATGTGATTGACTTGACCCATTTCGTTAGCTTAACACTTGATCGTTTAGTTTACTGCTATTGTTTTCTTCATGACTTATACATGTTCCTATAACTATGAGATTATGCAACTCCCGAATACCGGAGGAACACTTTGTGTGCTACCAAATGTCACGACGTAACTGGGTGATTATAAAGGTGCTCTACAGGTGTCTCCGATGGTGTTCGTTGAGTTGGCATAGATTGAGAATAGGATTTTGTTGGGGAACATAGTAATTTCAAAAATTCCTATGCACACGCAAGATCATGGTGATGCATAGCAACGAGAGGAGAGTGTTCTCCATGTACCTCGTGAGACCCAAAGCGGAAGAGTTAGCACAACGTGGTTGATGTAGTCATACGTCTTCACGATCCGACCGATCAAGTACCGAGCGTCTGGCACCGGCATCTCCGAGTTCAAGACACGTTCAGCCCGATGGCGTCCCTCGAACTCCGATCCACCCAGTGTTGAGGGAGAGTTTTAAAGACGACGCGGCGTGGTGACGATGTTGATGTTCTACCGACGCAGGAATTCGCCTAATCACTGCTACAGTATTATCGAGGTGGACTATGGTGGAGGGGGCACCGCACACGGCTAAAAGATCAACTTGATCAATTTTTGTGTCTATGGGGTGCCCCCCTGCCCCCGTATATAAAGGAGCAAGGGGGGAGAGGCGGCCGGCCAAGGAGGGCGCGCCAAGGGGGGAGTCCTACTCCCACCGGGAGTAGGATTCCTCCTTTCCTTGTTGGAGTAGGAGAAGGGAAGGAAAAAGAGAAGGAAGGAAGGGGGCTCATTAAGGCCCAATACGAATTCCCGTAACTCTCCGGTACCCCTGAAAATACCCGAATCACTCAGAACCTTTCCGATGTCCGAATATAGTCGTCCAATATATCGATCTTTACGTCTCGACCATTTTGAGACTCCTCGTCATGTCCCCGATCTCATTCAGGACTCCAAACTCCTTCGGTACATCAAAACACATAAACTCATAATATAACTGTCATCAAAACTTTTAAGGCGTCTCACGGACCCTACGGGTTCGAGAACTATGTAGACATGACCAAGACACGTCTCCGGTCAATAAACAATAGCGGAACCTGGATGCTCATATTGGCTCCCACATATTCTACGAAGATCTTTATCGGTCAGACCGCATAACAACATACATTGTTCCCTTTGTCATCGGTATGTTACTTGCCCTAGATTCGATCGTCGATATCTCAATACCTAGTTCAATCTCGTTACCGGCAAGTCTATTTACTCGTTCCGTAGTACATCATCCCGCAACTAACTCATTAGTTGCAATGCTTGCAAGGCTTAAGTGATGTGCATTACCGAGAGGGCCAGAGATACCTCTCTCCGACAATCGGAGTGACAAATCATAATCTCGAAATCGCCAACCCAACAAGTACCTTCGGAGACACCTGTAGAGCACCTTTATAATCACCCGCCATTCGTTGTGACGCTTGGTAGCACACAAAGTGTTCCTCCGGTAAAAGGAGTTGCATAATCTCATAGTCATAGGAACATGTATAAGTCATGAAGAAAGCAATAGCAACATACTAAACGATCGTTGCTAAGCTAACGGAATGGGTCATGTCAATCACATCATTCTCTTGATGATGTGATCCCGTTAATCAAATGACAACTCATGTCTATGGCTAGGAAACTTAACCATCTTTGATCAACGAGCTAGTCAAGTAGAGGTATACTAGTGACACTCTGTTTGTCTATCTATTCACACATGTATTATGTTTCCGGTTAATACAATTCTAGCATGAATAATAAACATTTATCATGATATAAGGAAATAAATAATAACTTTATTATTGTCTCTAGGGCATATTTCCTTCAGTCTCCCACTTGCACTAGAGTCAATAATCTAGTTCACATCACCATGTGATTTAATACCAATAGTTCACATCACCATGTGATTAACACCCATAGTTCACATCGTCATGTGACCAACACCCAAAGGGTTTACTAGAGTCAATAATCTAGTTCACATCGCTATGTGATTAACACCCAAAGAGTACTAAGGTGTGATCATGTTTTGCTTGTGAGAGAAGTTTAGTCAACGGGTCTCGCCACATTCACATCCGTATGTATTTTGTAAATTTCTATGTCAACAATGCTCGCACGGAGCTACTCTAGCTAATTGCTCCCACTTTCAATATGTATCCAGATTGAGACTAAGAGTCATCTGGATCAGTGTCAAAACTTTCATCGACGTAACCCTTTACGATGAACCTTTTGTCACTTCCATAATCGAGAAACATATCCTTATTCCACTAAGGATAATTTTGACCGCTGTCGAGTGATCTACTCCTAGATCACTATTGTACTCCCTTGCCAAACTCAGTGGTAGGGTATACAATAGATCTGGTACACAGCATGGCATACTTTATAGAACCTATGGCTGAGGCATAGGGAATGACTTTCATTCTCTTTCTATCTTCTGCCGTGGTCGGGTTTTGAGTCTTACTCAATTTCACACCTTGTAACACGTGCAAGAAGCTCTTTCTTTGATCGTTCCGTTTTGAACTACTTCAAAATCTTGTCAAGGTATGTACTCATTTAAAAAACTTATCAAGCATCTTGATCTATCTCTATAGATCTTGATGCTCAATATGTAAGCAGCTTCACCGAGGTCTTTCTTTGAAAAATTCCTTTCAAACACTCCTTTATGCTTTGCGTAATAATTCTACATTATTTCCGATCAACAATATGTCATTCACATATATTTATCAGAAATGTTGTAGTGCTCCCACTCACTTTCTTGTAAATAAAGGCTTCACCGCAAGTCTGTATAAAACTATATGCTTTGATCAACTCATCAAAGCGTATATTCCAACTCCGAGATGCTTGCACCAGTCCATAGATGGATGGTTGGAGCTTGCACATTTTGTTAACACCTTTAGGATTGACAAAACCTTCTGGTTGCATCATATACAACTCTTCTTTAAGAAATCCATTAAGGAATGTAGTTTTGACATCCATTTGCCAGATTTCATAAAATGTGGCAATTTGCTAACATGATTCGGACAGACTTAAGCATCGCTATGAGTGAGAAAATCTCATCACAGTCAACCACCTTGAACTTTGTCAAAAACCTTTTTCGACAAGTCTAGCTTTGTAGATAGTAACACTACTATCAGTCATTCGCCTTCCTCTCTCTTGAAGATCCATTTATTTTCTATGGCTTTAGCGATCATCGGGCAAGTCAACCAAAGTCCACAGTTTGTTCTCATACATGGATCCCATCTCAGATTTCATGGCCTCAAGCCATTTCGCGGAATCTGGGCTCATCATCGCTTCCTCATAGTTCGTAGGTTTGTCATGCTCTAGTAACATAACCTCCAGAACAGGATTACCGTACCACTCTGGTGCGGATCTCACTCTGGTTTACCTACGAGGTTTGGTAGTAACTTGATCTGAAGTTACATGATCATCATCATTAGCTTCCTCACTAATTGGTGTAGTAGTCACAGGAACAGATTTCTGTGATGAACTACTTTCCAATAAGGGAGCAGGTATAGTTACCTCATCAAGTTCTACTTTCCTCCCACTCACTTCTTTCGAGAGAAACTCCTTCTTTAGAAAGGATCCATTCTTAGCAACGAATATCTTGCCTTCGGATCTGTGATAGAAGGTGTACCCAATTGTCTCCTTTGGGTATCCTATGAAGACACATTTTTCCGATTTGGGTTTGAGCTTATCAGGATGAAACTTTTTCTTATAAGCATTGCAACCCCAAACTTTAAGAAACAACAACTTTGGTTTCTTACCAAAGCACAGTTCATACGGTGTCGTCTCAAAGGAATTTAGATGGTGCCCTTTTACGTGAATGCAGCTGTCTCTAATGCATAACCCCAGAACGATAGTAGTAAATCGGTAAGAGACATCATAGATTGCACTATATCCAATAAAGTACGGTTATGACGTTCGGACACACCATTACGTTGTGGTGTTCTAGGTGGCACGAATTTGTGAAACTATTCCACATTGTTTTAATTGAAGACCAAACTCGTAACTCAAATATTTGTCTCCGTGATCAGATCATAGAAACTTTATTTTCTTGTCACGATGATTTTCACTTCACTCTGAAATTCTTTGAACTTTTTAAACGTTTCAGACTTATGTTTCATCAAGTAGATATACCCATATCTGCTCAAATCATCCGTGAAGGTCAGAAAATAACGATACCTACCGCGAGCCTCAACACTCATTGGATCGCATACATCAGTATGTATTATTTCCAATAAGCCAGTTGCTTGCTCCATTGTTCCGGAGGACAGAGTTTTAGTCATCTTGCCCATAAGGCATGGTTCACAAGCATCAAGTGATTCATAATCAAGTGATTCCAAAATCCCATCAGCATGGAGTTTCTTCATGCGCTTTACACCAATATGACCTAAACGGCGAGTGCTACCGAATAAGTTGCACTATCATTATTAACTTTGCATCATTTGGCTTCAATATTATGAATATGTATCACTACAATCGAGATCCAACAAATCATTTTCGTTGGTGTGTATGACCATAGAAGGTTTTTATTCATGTAAACAGAACAACAATTGTTCTCTGACTTAAATGAATAACTGTATTGCAATAAACATGATCAAATCATATTCATGCTTAATGCAAACACTAAATAACACTTATCTAGGTTCAATACTAATCTCGAAAGTATAGGGAGTCTGCGATGATGATCATATCAATCTTGGAACCACTTCCAACACACATCGTCACTTCACCCTTAACTAGTCTCTGTCTATTCTGCAACTCCCGTTTCGAGTTACTAATCTTAGCAACTGAACTAGTATCAAATACTGAGGGGTTGCTATAAACACTAGTAAAGTACACTTTAATAACATGTATATCAAATATACCTTTGTTTACTTTGCCATCCTTCTTATCCGCCAAATACTTGGGGCAGTTCCGCTCAAAGGACCAGTTCCTTTGCGGTAGAAGCACTCGGCCTCGTGCTTAGGTCCAGACTTGGGTTTCTTCACTTGAGCAGCAACCTGCTTGCCATTCTTCTTTGAAGTTCCCCTTCTTCCCTTTGCCCTTTTTCTTGAAACTAGTGATCTTGTCAACCATCAACACTTGATGCTCTTTCTTGATTTCTACCTTCATCGATTTCATCATCATGAAAAGCTCGGGAGTCGTTTTAGTCATCCCGTGCATACAATAGTTAATCACGAAGTTCTACTAACTTGGTGATGGTGTCGAGAGAATTCTGTCAATAACAATTTTATATGGAAGATTTACTCCCACTTGATTCAAGTGATTGTAGTACTCGGACATTACGAGCACATGCTCACTAGCCGAGCAATTCTCCTCCATCTTGTAGGCAAAGTAAAGTATCAGAGGTCTCATACCTCTCGACACGGGCATGAGTATGAAATACCAATTTCAACTCTTAGAACATCTTATATGCTCTGTGGCGTTCAAAATATTTTTGAAGTCCCGGTTCTAAGCCGTAAAGCATGGTGCACTAAACTATCAAGTAGTCATCATACCGAGCTTTTGTCAAACGTTCATAACGTCTGCATCTGCTCCTGCAATAGGTGTCGGTGTCAAAACCGGCGGATCTCGGGTAGGGGGTCCCGAATCGTGCGTCTAGGCGGATGGTAACAGGAGACAAGGGACACGATGTTTTTACCCAGGTTCGGGCCCTCTCGATGGAGGTAATACCCTACTCCTGCTTGATTAATATTGATGATATGGGTATTACAAGAGTAGATCTACCACGAGATCGTAGAGGCTAAACCCTAGAAGCTAGCCTATGGTATGATTGTTGTATATATTCTATCGACTAGCCCGGCACCGTTTATATAATGCACCGCAGGCCTAGGATAACAAGAGTCCTAGCCGAATACGCCGGTGGGGAGGAGTCCTTGTCTTGATCGCCAAGTCTTGCGGAATCTTCCTTGTATGCGGCTGTCCTGGACCGCCCATGAGTATATGGCCATGGGGTCCTCGCCCAATCTAACGGATCGGGAGATGATGTGGTGAGTACCCCCTAGTCTAGGACACCGTCAGTAGCCCCCTGAATCGGTCTTCAAGTTTAGGGACGCTCCTCGATTCTTCCGAATCGTTCTTCATCTTCAGTCGTCGGTCTTGAAAACTGGTTCAACATATCTTCTCATCTTCTATCTTGAGGACCGCCGAAATGCATTCGACGAGTTTACATGTCGGGTATCCGAGGAGCCCCTTTAAGTTTCCGGCCTTTATCAATGCCTTGTTATTTTTATGCCACACCTCGGGTTTGAAGTTGTTCCCGGGCGGCAAATGGCCCTCTTGCGTCTGGAAGCTCCAACGCCGGACTGCATTCGAGGTATCTTTTGCAGCCGAGCACCAATGCCGGACCGCTTCCCAGCTCTAACGCCGAATGTATCCGAGCTCCAACGCCGGACTGTATCCGAGCTCCAACGCCAACTATGTGTCCGAGCTCCAACGCCGACTACGATCCGAAGCTCCAACGCCGGATTGTATCCGAGGTGTCAGAATCACCTTGGTTCAAAAGAAGTTTGAAGGAGTTTAGCCGAGCTTAATGCCGGAGATGCCCTCTAAGGAGCCAGCCACTTGCATCCGAACTATATGCGAATTGCTTCCGAGGTGGTGCACCACCCGAATGTGGGCTGATTTTTGGTCAATATTTTTTATTGATGCAATTTATTCTCGATGAGATATATAGCCAAGTAGCCCTCAAGGTGTGTATCGGTCTAAAACCCGAGATGCACGAAGGATGACATAAGACCGCTGATCCCAAAGAATCACCGAGACTCAAAGTTGATTTGCCAAATCGGCCCGAGGATCAAGTCCTAGCTCGGCATAATACTTCGACGCAAAAGCGGCATGCTCAGACCTCGAGACTCGTGTTGGGTGCGGCCACCAACCCGAGGATCAAAATCTCCTCGAGAAACTGTATTGCACTTAAGATTTTCTCGCATAGAACAAGCAATGCAAGAGTCTCCCCGAGACACCGGGTCGGGTGGCAACACCAGATCGGGATCAATGTGCCCCTTTAATATTTGTAAATAATAAGCCCCAAGCCCAAGAGGGCTCGAGCCTTAATGCGGCATGGGTGGTCAATTAAGGATTGATATCCATAGTAAAATCACAAATTATGTGTAATGACTCTATGTATCCAAGTACTTTACGTCATTAATGCTCGGATCCGCATTGTACAAAACTCGTTGACCGACCATCGGCTTCAACCTCCTCGGCCAAGAGTCGAGGAGTGTTTGTCCTACTTTATAAAGCCTTTATGAGGGCAAGGATTTATGACAAACAAGGCAATCTGGCCATACGGTTTTATAAACAAAGGTACGCAGAGAGATATGTTATATTACTGTTTTAACGTAAGAAATGTCTTACAAAAGAAAATAGTCCCGCCATCGGTTCCTTTCTTTGGGTTGTCATGCTAAGCATGATCATGAAACCTCAGCTCCAATGTAAGAGCAAAGATCGAGGATTTAGTTTGGGAGGCCACCAATAGCCCCGATAGTGTTCGCGACAGTTGAGGTCAAGCCGTAAAACACGCCGGGCTATTGTTATGAATGGCCCGTCATTTAACACCGCCATCGGATCGCCGACTAGTTTACGCTTATTGTGACAACAAGCTGCTTTCTCCAAGGTGGTGCTTAACCATGTGAGCTGGAAGCACAATCGCAGTGGTTCTCCCTTGCACACCTAGCCGAACAAAGCGGAACGTAGGAGGCAAGCGCAGGAGCCGCAACCCAACCATTGACCAAGACACAATTCAAACCGATGCATATATAGCAATATCCAAGAATATTTTGCCGAATCTCTAAAGGAGTTCAAGCGTTAGATCGCGAGACTTGTGCCGAAAACACACAAATAGTTTAAAAGTGCCAAAAGCTTGAAAACCAAAAACGCCGCCCAACAAGATCAAGTGTTCGATGCCAATCCGAAAATTGGACTTTGAAAAAAAGTGCTTCTACCGTGCTTTAACATGACACATCCTATCTCAAGACTTCAAGCGGGTCAGCCTACGGCTTCAGTCTCCCATCCCAAAGGCGGAGTACTTCTCATTAGGCCAGTTTAGAAAACTAAACTCTAGTGGTTTTGAGAGAGAAATTAGGCTCCCCGGCTAGTGACCGCACACTCGTGTCGAAAAAAGAAGTGATAAATAAAAAACTTTGCAACGACTAAGAAGAAAAACACTTAGTATAAAACGGCTCAAATAAACATAAGAGCCCCCAAGTGACTTGGGTAAAAGTTGACTATATAATGTAAGGTGACATGTAAAATGCCTTCTAGCCGGATTGTAGATCGTTTGTCGTAGCGGACCTTTTCGTTTCAACCTCTGGACCCAATAGTTCGGAGTGTGTCCGAATACCCTCGCGTTATAAAAACTGGGGCATGCGTGGAGACCAAAGCGTAGGGGTCATTAGTGCTTTATCGCACAAGTTCCCAACTAGTTATGTTATATTACATGGTTAGTAAGAAACATCTTCCGTGGAGAATAGTTCCATTAAGGGTTCCTTTCTCGGGAGGCATGCCCTAAAGTGCATGTCCTGATCACAAAAAGAGCAGAAAACATCCGGGGCAGGTAAATGAATAGGTAAGAAATCATCTTTTAGTTCACCGACCGAGTATTCCCTTAAGAACGCTTAGCTTTCGCTTCACCCAGTCGAGGTACACATCCGGCTGACCCGGCAAGAATAATCGCAGAGGTGCTCCCTTTACCACCTAGCCGAACAATCGGGAACGAGGGAGTAAGAACAGGAGCCAGGCAACCCAGCTTGGCCAAAACTTAAGCCATATCGATGCATATAATGGTGAATAAAAGGTACATGCGGAAGTGTGACACATGTGTTGGGAATAAAGCCCGAATTAATAAGCTTCTGTTAAAGAAGCCCCTGTGTATAATGAGCGGGTAGCGCGTCAAGTGTAAAAGTAACGGAGTTTAGACAAGGAAAATTTTTTACAAGCAACTTTTTTCCAAAAAAGTATAATGCTTGGTCGAGCCGAACACAAGTCAAACATTTAAAACTTTGAGCATGAAGGCAACTTAGCTGGTTAATGTGTTCGGTATTGACGACGCAGTCCGAGCTAGATCTTGGGACAAGGTTCCATCCCCAAGCCGGTCCCGAGGTGGCGGAGCAAAGAGATCGGCACTCAAGTGGTGACATAGCACGGTCAATGCAGGACGGCAGAGTGATGCCAAGTCCCCGCATGGGGTAATGAAGTGTTGACGAAGCCCCCGCCCAGCCGAGGTGACGCCAAAGGATATAGTCCGGTGGATCATTTTCCGTGCACGAAAAATAGTGCAAACCAGAGATAATAGTAATAATAATAATAAAAAAATCGTTGCATAATAAATAATTTATGCAAAGTGAGTAATAAAAGAAATATGGCCTGACGCCGAAGTCAATGTCGATGCAGGGCGGCAGCGTGATGCGGTAAAGGAATGGCAAGGCCTGAATTTACAGGTCGGTTCGATTTCCGGATGCGGCATTCGCCGGACTATTTACTGAAACTCACCGAACCACCATGCGGCCGTTGTTAATGTGGCCACCATTTGATAGACCTGGTTTATTTGGTGTAGCAATCTGAAGAAAGGTGATTCCCAAAATTGGGACTCGATCCGCGCACCCACTGCCTGATGGGCGATAAAACAACGGCATGGCAATGCTGGCAAAGGTTGGCTCGCCGAGGCAAAGCCCTCGGTCCAGCTTACGTGACGGAGCTGGTCGGCTAGTGACGCCGAAGTGTCCGGAGTATGTTGATGAAGAGATGGCGAAGCCCCCTGTCCAGCCGAGATTTGAAGTAGGTCGGCGTGATGAACACCAGCATGAAGAAGCAATAGTGCGGCCCTGCCGATGCAGGTCGTGACGTGGTTGATGCCGGCTTGATGAAGCGACCGTGCGGCGACGCCGGTATGCCCGCTCCGTGTAATCCGTGGGGCGGCGATGTTGGTGATGATTTATCCTTCGCGATGCCGGACTCTTGTTCGGCTTGCCGAGATGATGATCCGAAGAAGTTGAGCGCGGCTCAACAAAGTGACGATGTGTCTTGCGCAGGTCGGCAGCCGTGGAGCAATATTGCCGGACTGATTTGACACCAGCATGATGTTGAAGATCATGTTCAAAAGATCTTAAAGTTAGTGGGATGTGTTCGGGAACAAAACACAATACCCCGTACAAAACTTCCTTCAAAAAGGATGTCCGAAATCCCGTTCATAAAAAAGACGAACTCGGGTCGGATTCGTTTTCGCGCAGAAAACAGATCCGAAAAGTGATGCACTAATCGGAAGGTTCCCGGAGTTTGGACGGTCGGATCGAGCTGAAATTTTGAGGGGTGGTAGATATAGGAATTCCGCAGCCGATCAACGGTTGGATCTTCCAAAGGAAGTCCGAGCTAGAACCTGGACACCACGCCCTAAACTCGTCCGGATTCTCGTCCAGATTCAATGCGGCTCCGATATATCGGAGATTGCCAGAGATTCCTTCATCGGAACTCGACGAAATTTTCCAGGGTTGTTGTAGACTTAATTCCGCACAATCCCACCGAAGCAATCGTTAAAATGACACTTTAGAAGGTAGTGGAGACGGACACAAGTCCGCTGTCTAGAAAAACAGTACGGTCGCCCGAGGGCAATGTTGACGTTGAGCCCCCGGGCTCCCTGGATGATTCCTCCATGATCTTGATAGAGATCAGAGTTGATGTTGATGAAGGCCCTCATCCGAACATGACGATCGGAGGTAGGGCGCAACCCTTGGTCGAACCAAGGTGACCAGTTGAGCTGGTGATGAAGATGCCGAAGTCGCAGTTGATCTGCAGGCGAGCCATCGACCTTTTGCCGAACACACAGCGGAACTCTCAATGAAAGCACCAATGTCGGTGTCAAAACCGGCGGATCTCGGTAGGGGGTCCCGAACTGTGCGCCTAGGCGGATGGTAATAGGAGACAAGGGACACGATGTTTTTACCCAGGTTCATGCCCTCTCGATGGAGGTAATACCCTAGTCATGCTTGATTAATATTGATGATATGGGTAGTACAAGAGTAGATCTACCACGAGATCAGAGAGGCTAAACCCTAGAAGCTAGCCTATGGTATGATTGTTGTATGTATTCTATCGACTAGCCTGGCACCGGTTTATATAATGCACCAGAGGCCTAGGATAAAAAGAGTCCTAGCCGAATACGCCGGTGGGGGAGGAGTCCTTGTCTTGATCGCCAAGTCTTGCGGAATCTTCCTTAGAAGGCGGCAGCTGTCCGGACTGGCCCGTGAGAATACGGCCATGGGGTCCTCGCCCAATCTAACAGATCGGGAGATGACGTGGTGAGTACCCCCTAGTCCAGGACACCGTCAATAGGTCTGTCACCTAGCGGTGCATCAAGGACATAATACTTCTATGCAGCAATGAGGTTAATCCTCAGATCACGAACCAAGTCCGCATCATTGCTACTAACATCTTTCAACTTAGTTTTCTATAGGAACATATTAACATAAAACAGGGGAGCAAAACACGAGCTATTGATCTACAACATAGATATGCTAATACTACCAGGACTAAGTTCATGATAAATTTAAGTTCAATTAATCATATTACTTAAGAACTCCTACTTATATAGACATACCTCTATTACTCTTAGTGATGAAGTTATCATTATCATATAAACCATGTCCTATCATAACGTGTGATGGTTTAGTTTCAATGGTGAACATCACTATGTTGTTCATATCTACTATATGATTCACGCTAGACCTTACGGTCTCCATGTTCCGAGGCCATATCTGTTATATTCTAGGCTCGTCAAGTTTAACCTGAGTATTCCACGTGTGCAACTGTTTTGCACCCGTTGTATTTGAACGTAGAGCCTATCACACCCGATCATCACGTGGTGTCTCGGCCACGTAAGAACTTTCGCATAGCGGTGCATACTGTGGAGAACACTTGTACCTTGATAATTTAGTGAGAGATCATCTTATAATGCTACCGTCAATCAAAGCAAGATAAGATGCATAAAAGATAAACATCACATGCAATCAAAATATGTGACATGATATGGCCATGATCATCTTGCGCCTTTGATCTCCATCTCCAAAGTACCGTTATGATCTATATCTTCACCGGCATGACACCATGATCTCCATCATCTTGATCTATATCAATGTGTCGTTACATGGTCGTCTCGCCAACTATTGCTCTTGCAACTATTGCTATCGCATGACGATAAAGTAAAGCAATTATTTAGCGCTTGCATCTTATGCAATAAAGAGACAACAACAAGGCTTCAGCCAGTTGCTGATAACTTCAACAAAACATGATCATCTCATACAACAACTTATATCTCATCACGTCTTGACCATATCACATCACAACATGCCCTGCAAAAAAAGTCAGACGTCCTCTACTTTGTTGTTGCAAGTTTTACGTGGCTGCTACGGGCCGAGCAAGAACCGTTCTTACCTACACATCAAAACCACAACGATAGTTTGTCAAGTTGGTGATGTTTTAACCTTCACAAGGACCGGGCGTAGCCACACTCGGTTCAACTAAAGTTGGAGAAACTGACACCCGCTAGTCACCTGTGTGCATAGCACGGCGGTAAAACCAGTCTCGCGTAAGCGTACGCGTAATGTTGGTCCAGGCCGCTTCATCCAACAATATCGCCAAACCAAAGTATGACATGTTGGTAAGCAGTATGACTTATATCGCCCACAACTCACTTGTGTACTACTCGTGCATATGACATCTACGCATAAAACCAGGCTCGGATGCCACCGCTGGGGAACGTAGTAATTTCAAAAATTTCCCACGCACACTCAAGATCATGGTGATGCATAGCAAGGAGAGGGAGAGTGTTGTCCACGCCCTCGTACACCGAAAAGAGGAAGCGCGAAGCACAACGCGGTTGATGTAGTCGTGTCGCCTTCACGATCCGACCGATCAAGTACCGAACGTCACGGCACCTCCGAGTTCAGCACACGCTCAGCCCGATGGCGTCCCTCGAACTCCGATCTAGCCGAGTGTTGAGAGAGAGTTTCGTCACAAGACGACGGTGTGGTGACGATGTTGATGTTCTACCGACGCAGGCTTCGCCTAAGCACCGCTACTGAAGATTATCGAGGTGGACTATGGTGGAGGGGGCACCGCACACGGCTAAAAGATCAACTTGATCAATTGTTGTGTCTATGGGGTGCCCCCCTGCCCCCGTATATAAAGGAGCCAGGGGGGAGAGGCGGCCAGCCAAGGAGGGCGCGCCACGGGGGGAGTCCTACTCCCACCGGGAGTAGGATTCCTCCTTTCCTGGTTGGAGTAGGAGAAGGGAAGGAAAAAGAGAAGGAAGGAAGGGGGCGCCCCCCTCCCTAGTCCAATTCGGACCAGTCCATGGGGAGGGGTACGGCCACCCTTGAGGCCTTTTTCTCCTTTCTGTATGGCCCATTAAGGCCCAATACGAATTCCTCAGAACTCTCCGGTACCCCCGAAAATACCCGAATTACTCAGAACCTTTCCGATGTCCGACTATAGTCGTCCAATATATCGATCTTTACGTCTCGACCATTTAGAGACTCCTCGTCATGTCCCCGATCTCTTTCGGGACTTTGAACTCCTTCGGTACATCAAAACACATAAACTCATAATATAACTGTCATCGAAACTTTAAGCGTGCGGACCCTACGGGTTCGAGAACTATGTAGATATGACCGAGACACGTCTCCAGTCAATAACCAATCTTGGAACCTGGATGCTCATATTGGCTCCCACATATTCTACGAAGATCTTTATCGGTCAGACCGCATAACAACATACGTTGTTTCCTTTGTCATCAGTATGTTACTTGTCCGAGATTCGATCGTCGGTATCTCAATACCTAGTTCAATCTTGTTACCGACAAGTCTCTTTACTCGTTCCATAATACATCATCCCGCAACTAACTCATTAACTGCAATGCTTGCAAGGCTTATAGTGATGTGTATTACCGAGTGGGCCCAGAGATACCTCTCCGACAATCGGAGTGACAAATCCTAATCTCGAAATACGCCAACCCAACAAGTACCTTCGGAGACACCTGTAGAGCACCTTTATAATCACCCATTTACGCTAGACGTTTGGTAGCACACAAAGTGTTCCTACGGTAAATGGGAGTTGCATAATCTCATAGTCATAGGAACATGTATAAGTCATGAAGAAAGTAATAGCAACATACTAAACGATCGTGTGCTAAGCTAACGGAATGGGTCATGTCAATCACATCATTCTCCTAATGATGTGATCCCGTTAATCAAATGACAACTCTTTGTCCATGGCTAGGAAACATAACCATCTTTGATCACCGAGCTAGTCAAGTAGAGGCATACTAGTGACACTTTGTTTGTCTATGTATTCACACATGTATTATGTTTCCGGTTAATACAATTCTAGCATGAATAATAAACATTTATCATGAAATAAGGAAATAAATAATAACTTTATTATTGCCTCTAGGGCATATTTCTTTCAGATTTGTCACTTCGATTGTCGGAGAGGTATCTATGGGCCCTCTCGGTAATGCACATCACTATAAGCATTGCAAGTAATGTGACTAATGAGTTAGTTACGGGATGATGCACTACGAAACGAGTAGAGAGACTTGCCAGTAATGAGATTGAACTAGGTATTGAGATACCGACGATCGAATCTCGGGCAAGTAACATACCGATGACAAAGGGAACAACGTATGTTGTTATGCGGTTTGACCGATAAAGATCTTCGTAGAATATGTAGGAACCAATATGAGCATCCAGGTTCCGCTATTGGTTATTGACCGGAGATGTGTCTCGGTCATGTCTACATAATTCTCAAACCCGTAGGGTCCGCACGCTTAAAGTTTTGTGATGATCGGTATTATGAGTTTATGTGATTTGATGTACCGAAGGTAGTTTGGAGTCCCGGATGTGATCACGGACATGACGAGGAATCTCGAAATGGTCGAGAAATAAAGATTGATATATTGGACGACTATATTCGGATACGGGAAGTGCTCCGGGTGATTTCGGATAAAACCGGTTTGCTGGAGGGTTACCGGAACCCCCCCCCCCCCCCCGAGAAGTAATGGGCCACATGGGCCTTAGTGGAGAGAGAGAGAGGGTCGGCTAGGGCAGGCCGCGCGCCCCCTCCCCCTCCGATCCGAATTGCACTAGGGAAGGGGGGCGGCGCCCCCCTTTCCTTCTCCCTCTCCTCCTTCCTTTCCCCCTCCTAGTAGGAGTAGGAAAGGGGAGTCCTACTCCTACTAGGAGGAGGACACCTCCTCCCTGGCGCGCCCTGCAAGGGCCGGCCGGCCTCCCCTTGCTCCTTTATATACGGGGGCAGGGGGCACCCTAGAACACAAAATTTGATCATTGATCTTTCTTAGCCGCGTGCGGTGCCCCCCTCCACCATAATCCACCTCGGCCATATCGTAGCGGTGCTTAGGCGAAGCCTTGCGTCGGTAGCTTCATCAACACCGTCACCATGCGGTCGTGCTGACGAAGCTCTTCCCCGAAGCTCTACTGGATCGTGAGTTCGCAGGACGTCACCGAGCTGAACTTGTGCTAAATGCGGAGGTGTCGTACGTTCGGTACTGAGGATCGGTCGATCGTGTAGACGTACGACTACATCAACCGCGTTGTCATAACGCTTCCTCTTACGGTCTACGAGGGTACGTAGACAACACTCTCCCTCTCGCTATGCATCACCATGATCTTGTGTGTGCGTGGAAATTTTTGAAATTACTACGTTGCCCAACAAAGGGCATCCGAGCTAGGTTTATGCATAGATGTTATATGCACGAGTAGAACACAAGTGAGTTTTGGGCGACATAAGTCATATTACCAAAGCATGTCATACTTTTGGTTCGGCGGTATTGTTGGATGAAGCGGCTCGGATCGAGACATTACGCCAGACGCTTACGCCGAGACTGGTTCTACCGACGTGCTTTTGCACATTGTGTGGCTGGTGGGTGTCGGGCCCAACTTTAGTTGAACCCAGTGTGACTACGCCCGGTCCATGTTGAAGGTTAAAACAGCACTAACTTGACGAAATATCATTGTGGTTTTGATGCGTAGGTAAGAACGGTTCTTGCTCGGCCCGTAGCAGCCACGTAAAACTTGCAACAACAAAGTAGAGGACGTCTAACTTGTTTTTGCAGGGCAGGTTGTGATGTGATATGGTCAAGACATGATGCTATATTTTATTGTATGAGATGATCATGTTTTGTAACGGAGTTATCGGCAACTGGCGTGAGCCATATGGTTGTCGCTTATTTTATGAAATGCAATCGCCATGTAATTGCTTTACTTTATCACTAAGTGGTAGCGATAGTCATAGAAGCAATAGTTGGCGAGACGATAACGATGCTACGATGAAGGTCAAGGTGTCGCGCCGATGACGATGGTGATCATGACGGTACTTTGGAGATGGAGATCAAAGGCACAAGATAATGATGGCCATATCATATCACTTATATTGATTGCATGTGATGTTTATCCTTTATGCATCTTATTCTGCTTTGATTGACGGTAGCATTATAAGATGATCTCTCACTAAAAATTCAAGGTACAAGTGTTCTCCCCGAGTATGCACACTGCCAAAGTTAAAGTTGCGTGTCGAGACACCACGTGATGATCGGGTGTGATAAGCTCAAAGTTCTTATACAACGGTGCAAGTTTTCAATTTTGCACACGCAGAATACTCGGGTTAAACTTGACGAGCCTAGCATATGCAGATATGGCCTCGGAACACTGACACCAAAAGGTCGAACGTGAATCATATAGTAGATATGATCAACATAGTGATGTTCACCATTGAAAACTACTCCATTTCACGTGATGCTAGGTTATGGTTTAGTTGATTTGGATCACGTGATCACTTAGATGATAAGAGAGATGTCTATCTAAGTGGGAGTTCTTAAGTAATATGCTTAATTGAACTTAAATTTATCATGAACTTAGTAACTGATAGTATTTTGCTTGTCTATGTTGTTGTAGATAGATGGCCCGTGTTGTTGTTCTGTTGAATTTTAATGCGTTCCTTGAGAAAGCAAAGCTGAAAGATGATGGTAGCAATTACATGGACTGGGTCCAGAATCTGAGGATTATCCTCATTGCCGCACGTAAGAATTACATCCTCGAAGCACCGCTGGGTGCCGTGCCCGCTTCAGATAAGCATCGATGACGTTAAGAACGTCTCGCGAGGAAAGCTGATGACTACTCAATAGTTCAAGGTGCCATGCTTTACGGCTTAGAACTGGGACTTCAACGATGTTTTGAACGTCATGGAGCATATGAGATGTTCGAGGAGTTGAAGTTAATATTTCAAGAAAATGCCCGGATTGAGAGATATGAAGTCTCCAACAAATTATACAGCTGCAAAATGGAGGAGAGTAGTTCTGTCAGTGAACATATACTCAAAATGTCTGGGTATAATAATCACTTGATTCAATTGGGAGTTAATCTTCTGGATGATAGTGTCATTGACAGAATTCTTCAATCACTACCACCAAGCTACGAGAGCTTCATGATGAAATATAATATGCAAGGGATGGATAAGACAAATCCCGAGCTCTTCGCAATGCTAAAGGCTGCAGAGGTAGAAATCAAGAAGGAGCATCAAGTGTTGATGGTCAACAAGACCACCAGTTTCAAGAAAAAGGGTAAAGGGAAAAAGAAGGGGAACTTCAAAAGAACGGCAAACAAGTTTCTACTCAGGAGAAGAAACCTAAGTCTGGACTTAAGCCTGAGACTCGAAAGTGCTTCTCCGCAAACAGACCGTCACTGGAAGCGAAACTGCCCCAAGTATTTGGCGGATAAGAAGGATGGCAAGGTGAACAAAGGTATATGTGATATACATATTATTGATGTGTACCTTACTAAAGCTCGCAGTAGCACCTGGGTATTTGATACTGGTTCTGTTGCTAATATTTGCAAATCGAAACAGGGACTACGGATTGAGCGAAGATTGGCTAAGGACGAGGTGATGATGCGCGTGGGAAATGGTTCCAAAGTCGATGTGATCGCCGCCGCACGCCACCTGTACATCTACCTTCGGGATTAATTTTAGACCTAAATAATTGTTATTTGGTGCCGCGTTAAGCATGAACATTATATCAAGATCTTGTTTGATGCGTAGACGGCTATTCATTTAAATCTGAGAATAATGGTTGTTCTATTTATGTGAGTAATATCTTTTATGGACATGCACCCTTGAAGAGTGGTCTATTTGTGTTGAATCTCGATAGTAGTAATACACATATTCATAATGTTGAAGCCAAAAGATGCAGAGTTGATAATGATAGTGCAACTTATTTGTGGCACCGCCATTTGGGTCATATTGGTGTAAAGCGCATGAAGAAACTCCATACCGATGGACTTCGAATCACTTGGTACTTATGTAATCATGCCTCATGGGCAAGATGACTAAAATGCCGCTTCTCCTAATAATGGAGCGAGCAACAGATTTGTTGGAAATCATACATACCGATGTATGTGGTCCAATGAATATTGAGGCGCACGGCGGTATCGTTATTTTCTCACCTTCACGTATGATTTGAGCATATATGGGTATATCTACTTAATGAAACATAAGTCCGAAACATTTGAAAAGTTCAAAGAATTTCAGAGTGAAGTGGAAAATCATCATAACAAGAAAATAAAGTTTCTACGATCTGATCGTGGAGGAGAATATTTGAGTTATGAGTTTGGTCTACATTTGAAACAAGGCGGAATAGTTTCACAACTCACGCCACCCGGAACACCACAGCGTAATGGTGTGTCCGAACGTCATAATCGTACTTTACTAGATATGGTGCGATCTATGTGATGTCTCTTCCTGATTTACCGCTATCGTTTTGGGGTTATGCTTTAGAGATGGCTGCATTCACGTTAAATAGGGCACCATCAAAATCCGTTGAGACGACGCCTTATGAACTGTGGTTTGGCAAGAAACCAAAGTTGTCGTTTCTTAAAGTTTGGGGCTGCGATGCTTATGTGAAAAAGCTTCAACCTGATAAGCTCGACCCCAAATCGGAGAAATGTGTCTTCATAGGATACCCTAAGGAAACTATTGGGTACACCTTCTATCATAGATCCGAAGGCAAGACATTTGTTGCTAAGAATGGATCCTTTCTAGAGAAGGAGTTTCTCTCGAAAGAAGTGAGTGGGAGGAAAGTAGAACTTGATGAGGTAACTATACCTGCTCCCTTATTGGAAAGTAGTTCATCACAGAAACCGGTTCCTGTGACACCTACACCAACTAGTGAGGAAGCTAATTATATTGATCATGAATCTTCAGATCAAGTTACTATCAAACCTCGTAGGTCAACTAGAGTAAGATCCGCACCAGAGTGGTACAGTAATCCTGTTATGGAAGTCATGTTACTAGACCATGGCGAACCTACGAACTATGAAGAAGCGATGGTGAGCCCAGATTCCGCAAAATGTCTTGAGGCCATGAAATCTGAGATGGGATCCATGTATGAGAACAAAGTGTGGACTTTGGTTGACTTGCCCGATGATCGGCAAGCCATAGAGAATAAATGGATCTTCAAGAAGAAGATTGATGCTGATGGTAATGTTACTATCTACAAAGCTCGACTTATTGCGAAAGGTTTTCGACAAGTTCAAGGGGTTGACTATGATGAGACTTTCTCACCCTTAGCGATGCTTAAGTTTGTCCGAATCATGTTAGCAATTGCCACATTTTATGATTATGAAATTTGGCAAATGGATGTCAAAACTGCATTCCTGAATGGATTTCTGGAAGAAGAGTTATATATGATGCAACCAGAAGGTTTTGTCGATCCAAAAGGTGCTAACAAAGTGTGCAAGCTCCAGCGATCCATTTATGAACTGGTGCAAGCCTCTCGGAGTTGGAATAAACGTTTTGATAGTGTGATCAAAGCATATGGTTTTATACATGCATTTTGGAGAAGCCTGTATTTACAAGAAAGTGGGTGGGAGCTCAGAAAGCATTTCTAATATTATATGTGGATGACATATTGCTAATTGGAAATGTTATAGAATTTCTGGATAGCATAAAAGGATACTTGAATAAGAGTTTTTCAATGAAAGACCTCGGTGAAGCTGCTTACATATTGGGCATCAAGATCTATAGAGATAGATCAAGACGCTTAATTCGACTTTCACAAAGCACATACCTTGACAAAGTTTTGAAAAAGTTCAAAATGGATCAAGCAAAGAAAGGGTTCTTTCCTGTGTTACAAGGTGTGAAGTTGAGTCAGACTCAATGCCCCACCACTGCAGAAGATAGAGAGAAAATGAAAAGTGTTCCCTATGCTTCAGCCATAGGTTCTATCATGTATGCAATGCTGTGTACCAGACCTGATGTGTGCCTTGCTATTAGTTTAGCAGGGTGGTACCAAAGTAATCCAGAGTGGATCATCGGACAGCGTCAAGAACATCCTGAAATACCCGAAAAGGACTAGGGATATGTTTCTCGCTTATGGAGGTGATAAAGAGCTCGTCAGAAGGTTACGCCGATGCAAGCTTTGACACCGATCCGGACGATTCTAAATCGCAAAACCGAATACGTGTTTATATTAAATGATGGAGCCGTCGGTTGGTGCGCTTCTAAACAAAGCGCCGTATGGCGGGATCTACGTGTGAAGCGGAGTACATAGCTGCTTCAAAGCAGCAAATGAAGGAGTTCATATCTGATCTAGGTGTCATACCTAGTGCATCGGGTCCAATGAAAATATTTTGTGACAATATCGTGCAATTGCCTTTGGCAAAGGAATCCAGATTTCACAAGAGAACCAAGCACATCAAGAGACGCTTCTTTTCCATCCGTGTCCTTGTCCAGGTTGTAGCCATAGAGATTTGCAAGATACATATGGATCTGAATGTTGCGCACTCCATTGACCAAGCCTCTTCCACGAGCAAAACATGATCAGCACCAAGACTCCATGGGTGTGAGAATCATTACTGTGTAATCTAGATTATTGACTCTAGTGCAAGTGGGAGACTGAAGGAAATATGCCCTAGAGGCAATAATAAAGTTATTATTTATTTCCTCATATCATGATAAATGTTTATTATTCATGCTAGAATTGTATTAACCGGAAACATAGTACATGTGTGAATACATAGACAAACATAGTGTCACTAGTATGCCTCTACTTGACTAGCTCGTTGATCAAAGATGGTTGAGTTTCCTAGCCATAGACATGAGTTGTCATTTGATTAACGCGATCACATCATTAGGAGAATGATGTGATTGACTTGGCCCCTTTCGTTAGCTTAGCACTTGATCATTTAGTTTATTGCTATTGCTTTCTCCATGACTTATACATGTTCCTATAACTACGAGATTATGCAACTCCCAAATACCGGAGGAACACTTTGTGTGCTACCAAACGTCACAACATAACTGGGTGATTATAAAGGTGCTCTACAGGTGTCTCCGATGGTGTTCGTTGAGTTGGCATCGATCGAGAATAGGATTTGTCACTCCGATTGTCGGAGAGGTATCTCGGCCCTCTCGGTAATGCACATCACTATAAGCCTTGCAAGTAATGTGACTAATGAGTTAGTTACGGATGATGCGCTACATGAACGAGTAAAGAGACTTGCCAAGAATTTAGATTGAGCTAGGTATTGAGATACCGACGATCGAATCTCGCAAGTAAACATACCGATGACAAAGGGAACAACGATGTTGTTATGCGGTTTCACCGATAAAGATCTTCAGAGAATATGTAGGAACCAATATGATCATCCAGGTTCCGCTTATTGGTTATTGACCGGAGACGTGTCTCGGTCATGTCTACATAGTTCTCGAACCCGTAGGGTCCACACGCTTAAAGTACTATGACGATCGGTATTATGAGTTTATGTGATTTGATGTACCGAAGGTAGTTCGGAGTCCAAGATGTGATCACGGACATGACGAGGAGTCTCGAAATGGTCGAGACATAAAGATTGATATATTGGACGACTATATTCGGATATTGGAAGTGTTCCGGGTGATTTCGGAGAAAACTGGAGTGCCGGAGGGTTACCGGAACCCCCCCCCCCCTCCCGGGAGAAGTAATGGGCCACATGGGCCTTAGTGGAGAGAGAGAGAGAGAGGGCCGGCCAGGGCAAGCCACGCGCCCCCTCCCCCTCTGGTCCGAATTGGATTAGGGAAGGGGGGGGCGGCGCCCCCCTTTCCTTCTCCCTCTCCTCCTTCCTTTCCGCCTCCTAGTAGGAGTAGGAAAGGGGAGTCTTACTCCTACTAGGAGGAGGACTCCTCCTCCTGGCGCTTCGCAAGGGCCGGCCGGCCTCCCCCTTGCTCCTTTATATACGGGGGCACGGGGGCACCCTAGAACACACAAGTTGATCATTGATCTTTCTTAGTCGTGTGTGGTGCCCCCTCCACCATAATCCACCTCGGTTATATCGTAGCGGTGCTTAGGCGAAGCCCTGCGTTGGTAGCTTCATCAACACCGTCACCACGCCGTCGTGCTGACGAAGCTCTTCCCCGAAGCTCTACTGGATTGTGAGTTCTCGGGACGTTACCGAGCTGAATGTGTGCTGAACGCGGAGGTGTCGTACGTTCGGTACTGACGATCGGTCGATCGTGTAGGCGTACGACTACATCAACCGCATTGTCATAACGCTTTCGCTTACGGTCTACGAGGGTACGTAGACAACACTCTCCCCTGTCGTTGCTATGCATCCCAATTATCTTGCGTGTGTGTAGGAATTTTTTTGAAATTACTACGTTGCCAAACACGAGGCCCATGTATAGATGCGTTTCAAGTCGTATGCAGGCCGTGGTTGCCCAGTAGGCAGCATTTTTTTATTTTTTTATGTCATTTTCTTTTTCTATTAAAGTTTTTAACATAAAATACTTTATAAGAATTCTTTTTGCTATTAAAGTTTTTAACAAAAAATAATTTCGTAATTTTAGTTCCATAAATTTTATATAATTTTAAGTTAATATTATTTTGATAATATTTTTTATGTCATTTTAGTTTGCTAAGTTTTGAACATAAAATACTTTATGAAAAATCTTTTTGCTATTAAAGTTTTGAAAAAATACTTTGATAATTTTAGTTGCATAAATTTTCTACAATTTTAAGTTAATATTATTTTGATAATAACTGGAGGTTTATAAAATCTTTTTAGTTGATTCCTTTTGCTATTGAAGAATATTACAGTTTTGTTTTAGTTGATCATAACAAAATATTTTAGTTGATTCTTTTTAGTTCATGTTTTTGCTATTAGAGTTTTGTAAAAGCTTTTTAGTTCATTCTTTTGAAAAGCACTACAAATGAACTCTGAAAAATGTTGAAAGTTGGCATGGTATCATCGTTTCACCCACATAGCATGTGCTAAAAAGTTGAGAGGGTTACGGCAAAAACTGGATGCACTTTGTGTAGAAAATGGACAATCTCTTCAAGTATCATGGTTTTACGAAAACTCATCTCATTACAAAGGGATTTCATTTTTAGAAATTATTTCAACTCCAGACTTTTTGTGCATTCAACATGCACCATTTAAAGCCATTATCATCAATTTTCAACCCTTTCGACGTCATTTGGTATTTTTCATGCATTTACTGATTTTTTTTAGCTAAATGACCCTAAAATTGAAAAGCACTACAAATGAACTCTGAAAAGGTTGAAAGTTGGCATGGTATCATCATTTCACCCACATAGCATGTGCTAAAAAGTTGAGAGGGTTACAGCAAAAGCTAGATGCATTCGTGTACAAAATGGACAATCTCTTTCGAAGTATCAGGGTTTCGGACGAAAACTCATCTGTTACAAAAGGCATTTCATTTTTTTTCTTCGCGTAATCAGAGCCATCATTGTATCCTCCTTCACTTTTTCTTCGCATGTGTCCCTTGCTTATTGCACCGTAACTATGGATAATCTTCATCGTTTAACAGGGTGCTTGGGTTAGCCTTCACTTTGAAGGGAGGAATTTCATGAAACTTTTCATAATCTTCAGACATGTCTGTCTTGCCCTCCACTCCCACGATGTCTATTTTCCCCGAAAGAACTATGTGGCTCTTTGGCTCATCGTATGATGTAATCGCTTCCTTATCTTTTCTTTTTATCGGTTTGGTAGACATGTCCTTCACATAGAAAACATGCGCCACATCATTGGCTAGGACGAATGGTTCGTCTGTACCCAAGATTGTTCACATCCACCGTTGTCATTCCGCATCAGGTTTACCTATACCCCGCCTCCTGATAGATTGACCAATTTGCACCAAAACAAAGGGGCCTTAAAATCATGCCCATAGTCAAGTTCCCATGTGTCCACTATGTAACCATAATATGTGTCCTTTCCATTTTTGGTTGTGATGGAGGCTTGAAGCTACTGGTATTTCCCCAAAGAGGAAGGGATGATGTAGCACAAAGAAAGAGGTATTTCCCTCAGTGATGAAACCAAGGTTATCGAACCAGTAGGAGAACCAAGCAACACAACGTAAACAGCACCTGCACACAAAGAATAAATACCCACAACCCGACGTAAGAGAGGGGTTGTCAATCCCTCACGGGTAAAAATATAGGAAGTTTTGTAGTAGTTTGGATAAATAGATCTCGCGGGAATGCGAGATAAAATAAATAACAATAAATTGCAGTAAGGTATTTTTGGGTTTTTGGAAATATAGATCTGAAAATAAAAGCAAAGGAAAATAGATCGCAAAGGCAAAATATATTAAGAAGAGACCCGGAGCCGTAGGTTTCAATAGTGGCTTCTCTCGAGAAAATAGCAAAAGGTGGGTGAACAAATTACTATAGGGCAATTGATAAAATTCAAATAATCATGACGATATTCAGGCAATGATCATTATATAGGCATCACATCCAAGATTAGCAGACCGACTCCTGCCTGCATCTACTACTATTACTCCACACGTTGACCGCTATCCAGCATGTATCTAGTGTATTAAGTTCATGGAGAAACGGAGTAATGCATTAAGAACGATGACATGATGTAGACAAGATATATTTATGTAGAAATAGACCCCATCATTTTATCCTTAGTAGCAACAATACATACGTGTCAGTTCCCTTTCTGTCACTGGGATCAAGCATCGTAAGATAGAACCCACTACAAAGCACCTCTTCCCATTGCAAGATAAATAGATCAAGTTGGCCAAACAAAACTCAAATATCGGAGAAGAAATACGAGGCTATAAGCAATCATGCATATAAGAGATCAAAGAAGACTCGAATAACTTTCATGGATAAAAAGATAGATCTGATCATAAACTCAAAGTTCATCGGATCCCAACAAACACACCACAAAAAGGGTTACATCATATGGATCTCCAAGTGACCATTGTATTGAGAATCAAACGAGAGAGAGGAATCCATCTAGCTACTAACTACGGACCCGTAGGTCTACAAAGAACTACTCACGCATCATCGGAGAGGCACCAATGAACATGATGCACCCCTCCGAGATGGTGTCTAGATTGGATCCGTGGTTCTCGACTCTGCGGCGGCTGGAATAAAATTTCGTCGACTCCCCTAGGGTTTCTGGAATATTGGGGTATTTATAGAGCAAAGAGGCGGTCCGAGGGCCACCCGAGGTGGGCACAACCCACCAGGGCGCACCTGGGCCTCCTCTCGGCGTGCCTCGGTGGGTTATGCGCCTCTACGGAGCACCCCAGTGCTGCCTTGGCCCATTGGGTGTCTTCTGGTCCATAAAAAATCTCCATGAAGTTTCGTTGCATTTGGACTCTGTTTGGTAATTATTTCCTGCGATGTAAAAAACATGCAAAAAAACAGCAACTGACACTTGGCACTATGTCAATAGGTTAGTACCAAAAAATGGTATAAAATGATTATAAAACATCCAAGAATGATAATATAATAGCATGGAACAATCAAAAATTATAGATACGTTGGAGACGACAAGCATCCCCAAGCTTAGTTCCTGCTCGTCCTCGAGTAGGTAAATGATAAAAACAGAATTTTTATGTGGAATGTCGCCTATCATGCCATATCATAATCTTTTATTTATAGCATGGACATTTGGACTTTTATATGGTTCAAAGCAATAGTCTAGTTTTGACATGATAACTTAAATACTCAAGCATATCAACAAGCAACTATGTCTTTCAAAATATCAATGCTAAAGTAAGTTATCCCTAGAGCATCATGCTCAAACATTGATCCGTTCATGAAACACACTCGCATATTAGCTACACCCAATGCTCAAGAAAATTCATAGTGCCTCCTAGTTGGTGCTTTATAAGAGAAGACGGAGACTTAAAATAAAAATAAAAATTGTATAAAGTAAAAGAAAGGCCCTTCGCAGAGGGACGTAGGGATTTGTAGAGGTGCCAGAGCTCAAAGCGAAAAACTTAGAGATAAAACATTTTGTGAGGTATACTTTTCCCACCAACGAAAACAACTTAGAGTTCCCCTGCACCTTCCATGCTTAGATATGTCATAGGCGGTTCCCAAACAGAAAATAAAGTTTATTCCTTTTTCCACCATACTTTCACTTTCCATGGCTAGTCAATCCATGGTTGCCTTCCATACCAACACTTCCCAAGGAATTTATTATCTAACAACCTAAATTAAATTCATTTTTTTCATTTCAGGACTGGGCATCCCTAATACCTTTGCCTTACTCTCATGCAATGACAAGTGAATAAACACTCATCGTGAGAATAACACATCATAGCATGGAAAATATAGGCCACCCCTCACCGTCTCGCGAGCGGTACGAGCACACAAAAGGTGAACTTATTTTGAAAATTAGAGATGGTACATACAAATTTGCTTAGAACGGCACGAAAATACCGCATATATGTAGGTATAGTGGACTCATGTGACAAAAACTGGTTTAAAGGATTTGGATGCACAAGTAGAGATCATACTTAGTGCAAAATGAAGGCTAGCAAAAGCCTGGGAAGCGACCAACCAAGAAACGAATAATCTCATAAGCGAGCATTAAGCATAATTAACACCGAATAATGCACCACAAGTAGGATGTAATTTCATTGCACGACTATTGACTTTCGTGCTTGCATAGGGAAGCACAAACCTTAACATCAATATTCTTACTAAAAGCACAATTAC
The DNA here is from genome assembly GCA_021605145.1 of Aegilops bicornis. Taxonomy (NCBI): domain Eukaryota; kingdom Viridiplantae; phylum Streptophyta; class Magnoliopsida; order Poales; family Poaceae; genus Aegilops; species Aegilops bicornis. Next base: position 152,283 of record JAHIAL010000136.1, read on the forward strand.
TCATCAACATGACTCACATATCACATCATCATATCTCAAAACTATTACAATGACTCAAGTTTATTTTGTCCAATTATCTTCATGAAATTTTTTATTATATCCTTCTTGGATATCTATCACTTTGGAACTAATTTTCATGTGTTTCTTTTCATAAACTCAAACAAATATAAGTGAAGATCATGAGCATAATATTTCTTTCTCTCAAAATAATTTAAGTGAAGCAAGAGATAATTTATTCAAAAAAATTCTAACTCTCAAACAATTCTAAGTGAAGCAAGAGAGCATTTCTTCAAAAATAACAAAGCACACCATGCTCAAAAAGATATAAGTGAAGCACTAGAGCAAATCCATAGCTCATAAAAATTTTAAGTGAAGCATAGAGAGCAATTCTAACAAGTGATGGCATAATTTTGGCTCTCTCAAATAGATGTGTACAGCAAGGATTAATGACTTAAAACAAAAAGCAAAACAATCAAAGACTCATATCATACAATACGCTCCAAGCAAAACTCATAGTATGTGACGAATAAAAATATAGCTTCGAGTAAAATACCGATGGCCGTTAGAAGAAAGAGGGGATACCACTCCGGGCATCCCCAAGCTTAGTTGCTTGCTTCTCTTTGGATAATAGCTTGGGATGCCATGGGCATCCCCAATCTTAGGCTCTTCTTACTCCTTATTCCTTCATCCATCATAAGATAACCCAAAACTTGAAAACTTCAATCACACAAAACTCAACAAAACCTTCATGAGATCCATTAGTATAAGAAAACAAATCACTACTATAAGTACTATTGCAAAACAATTCATATTTTATTCTTGCATTATATCTACTGTATTCTAACTTTTATATGGCAAAAACTCATCAAAGAAAAAACATAGAAACAAGCACACAACGCAAAGAAAATGTAATCACAAAACAGTAATGTACCAGAGTAATCTGAAAACTTCAATACTTCAGAACTCCAAAAATTCTGAAAAATTAGGAAAACCTGGGAAATTTGTATATCAATCTTGTGTAAAAATTTCAGATCAAAATCACGTTTCTGTGATTTACTAAAATTGTATTCGTGAGCGCATAAGTTTCTGTTTTTCAACAAGATCAAGTCAACTATCACCCAAGAAGATCCTAAAGGCTTAGCTTGGCACAAACACTAATTAAAACACTAAAAACACAATCATAATAGTAGCATAATTGTGTAAGCACACAAGAACAGAAAGAAAAATACAAAAATAAAATTTATTCATTGGGTTGCCTCCCAACAAGCGTTATTGTTTCACGCTTAGCTAGGCATAAAGCAAGGATCTAAGTTTTGTCGCTCTTTCCTCTTGATTTCCTTAGGGTGTCCTTGTCATGAGGTTTTGTAAAGACAACATAAAACATATTATCCATAGAAACCTTAGCATTCCTGAGTTGGTTTTCATCATATCCCCTTTGATTTCAAGCAACAATCCAAGACTGATGTTGATTAACATTATTGAAAACTTTTTGGATTATATCTAAAACGGGGACTTCCTTTTTAAGATTCTCGTCAAAGATTTTATTATCCCCAAGCAAATGCCTTAGCGCATAATCACTATTGTAAAGAATTTCATCTATCACGGGTTTTTCACGATTCATACCATAAAAATCAAAGATTTCCCTAGCTTCCCATATTATGTAATCAAATTCATTCATAAGGACAAGGGTGGCCAACTTTTTAGCCCTAGGATTCTTTATAACGGGAAGCTCAAAAAATCTTTGCAAAGTAGGATGAGTACGGATAAATTTACTTTCAAGTTTCAGAACTAGTGTCGACATAGTATCCGCATAAGATCTAGTAGTTTTAAGTATAGGAGCATCATCAAGACTTAGATTCCCAACACAATTGAAAAACTCTTGGATACGTTCTTTTCCCATAACATTCCCTTGCCCCAAGATAAAAGTTTTAGCATCCAGATTGCTCGTACGTCCAATCTTAGGAGTTAGGCCATCATCTGTTGGTGCCATACCGAAATCACTCATGATTGCAAGCAAAGGGTAGCTCTTAAGAGAAAACGACGAACGAAAAAGAGGGCGAATAAAACGGCAAATTTTTGTGAAGTCGGGGAGAGGAAAACGAGGGGCAAATGGCAAATAATGTAATTGTGAGGAGATGAGATTTGTGATTAGGAACCTGGTATATGTTGAAGATCCTCCCCGGCAACGGCGCCAGAAATTCCTTTTGAGGGTGGCTTGAAGCTACGTCGGTATTTCCCCAAAGAGGAAGGGATGATGCAGCACAGCAGCGGTAGGTATTTACCTCAATGATGAAACCAAGGTTATCAAACCAGTAGGAGAATCAAGCAACACAACGTAAACAACACCTGCACACAAAGAACAAATACTCGCAACCCGACGTAAGAGAGGAGTTGTCAATCCCTCACGGGTAAAAGGTAGGAAGTTTTGTAGTAGTTTGGATAAATAGATCTCGCGGGAACGCGAGATAAAATAAATAACAATAAATTGCAGCAAGGTATTTTTGGGATTTTGGAAATATAGATCTGAAAATAAAAGCAAAGGAAAATAGATCGCAAACGCAAAATATATTAAGAAGAGACCCGGGGCCGTAGGTTTCACTAGTGGCTTCTCTCGAGAAAAATAGCAAATGGTGGGTGAACAAATTACTATTAGGAAATTGATAGAACTTCAAATAATCATGATGATATCCAGGCAATGATCATTATATAGGCATCACGTCCAAGATTAGCGCATCGACTCACCGGCATCAACTACTATTACTCCACACATCGATCGCTATCCAAAGATGCATCTAGTGTATTAAGTTCATGGAGAAAGCGGAGTAATGCATTAAGAACGATGACATGATGTAGACAAGATCTGTTTATGTAGAAATAGACCTCATCGCTTTATCCTTAGTAGCAACAATACATACGTGTCGGTTCCTTTACATCCTGGGATCAAGCATCGTAAGATCGAACCCACTACAAAGCACCTCTTCCCATTGCAAGATAAATATATCAAGTTGGCCAAACAAAACCCAAATATCAGAGAAGAAATATGAGGCTATAAGCAATTATGCATATAAGAGATCAAAGAAGACTCAAATAACTTTCATGGATAAAAAGATAGGTCTGATTATAAACTCAAAGTTGATCGGATCCAAACAAACACACCGCAAAAAGAGTTACATCATATGGATCTCCAAGAAACCATTATATTGAGAGTCAAACGAGAGATAGGAAGCCATCTAGCACTACTAGGAAAAGGGCTATAGATAGGATTTACACTAATGGCGCACTGTGGAAGCAAGCGCCACTACTATATATACTAATGGCGCACCGGTTTGTGATGCGCCATTAGTGTGGAAGACACTAATGGCGCACTGCATAAATGGTGCGCCACTAGTGATATTTTTTTTTCATTTTTACATACATACTAATGGCGCACTCTAGACCGGTGCGCCATTACTGAATTCTAACTAGTAATGGCGCACTCAGCCTAGGAGTGCGCTTATTATCAGATGTTTTATTATTATTATTTTTGCAAAACTACTAATGGCACTTGATCTCGATCCACCTCCCTCTCGATCGCAATCCCCCTCGCCAGACCCCCCTCACCGCCGAGCACCCCCCGCACCCTCCCCCCGCTCCACCGCCGCCGACGACCCCCCGCTCCACCGCCACCGACGAACCACCGCACCCTCCCCCGCTCCACCGCCGCCGACGACCCACCGCACCTCCCCGCTCCATCGCCGCCGCCGACACCTCGCACCTCCCCGCCCACCGCCACGAACCACCGCACCTCCCCCACCGCCGCCCGATGACCCACTGCACCTCTCCCGCTCCACCGCCGCCGACACCTCAAGCACCCTCCCCGGCCCGCTCCACCGCCGCCCGCCGACACCGCACCCTCCCCACTTTTTGAAGATATTTTTAAATAACAAATTTGATGATATTTTCAAATAAGAAATTTGATGATATCTTCAAATAACAAATTTGATGATATTTTCAATTAAAAATAAAAACAAATTCGATGATATTTAAAAAAAATTGACGAGGTAGATCTGCTTTCAATCAAGAGTGCATCTCCTACCGCACGAAATATCTAGGCATCGAGAACCCCGTTGGTCTGCCCGTCAGCAGCACCTCGGCAGGCTCATTTGGATGGGGTCACCGTGAGGGTCGCTACGAAATGCATGTCGACTTCGAGGGTCGACTTCACCGACTTTGAAAGAGCAAACCTAGTCGCTACAACACATAGACGTGGTCGATCCTTGGGTGGTAGAGCACAAAACCTTTATTGAGAAGACGTACAATGACCGAAGCCAACAGAGGACGGACGGAGATATAATCAAAGAGGACAGACGTGGTCGATCTTGATTCCCCTCCATCTCGATCTCGATCCCCCTCCATCTCAATCCCACCAGCACCTCCCCGCTTAGCTCCACCGCCACGACGACCCACCGCAACCCTCCCCGCTCCACTGCCGACAAGCACCCGCCCCGCACCTCCCCGCTCCACCGCCGCCAACGGGCACCCCTGCCCTCCCTGCTCCACCGCGCCACGCCACATGATATTTTCAAGTAACAAATTTGAACATATTTTTTAAAAAATTATTACTGTTTTTATAAAAAAAAAATTTACCGTTATGATTTAAACAAGTTTGAACATATTTAAACACAAATAAATATCAAAGAGCATTTAAAATGCAAAAAAAAATATTGCAGAGCTCAAATCAAACCCAGACCTCCTGTGTGTGTGCTGCATGCTGACCAATCGGGCTAGTGGGCGGGTTCTGATGTGGATTGGGTTAGGTGCAATATAACCTGTGCTCCATTGATATAATAAAAAAACTATTAATGGCGCACCACAAAGTGGTGCGCCATTGCTATAGTGTCTATCTGGATACCCTTCGCCCGATCCCCTTCCCTCTCCCCTCGCCAGTTCCCTCTCCTCGATCCACAGCCGCCGCGCCGCCGTTGCCCCGACCCATCGCGCAGCCCGCGCCCCGCCGCCTCCCTCTGCCCTTCCTCCCCATCGAGCCCGCGGCCTCCTCGGACGGACGGCGACGCGAGCCTCCCCGCGCACCTCGACGGACGGACGGACGGCGGCTAGCCTCGTCGGACGCGCTCCTCGACAATGGCGCTTGAAGCCTCCCAGCAGCTGCTGCTCATCGACGACGGTTAGTCTCGTCCCTCCCTCCTCTCTCCCCGCTCATCCCCATGCCCCCCACGGGCGGCGACCTAGGGTTAGGAGCAGGAGCTCGCCGCCGCCGCCCGTCCCCCGAATACGGAATTGAGTACCATCTCGATGTGGTTATTTGATCCGTCTTGCTGATTGGATTGTACGTGTTCTGCACTGAAATGTTGATGTGTAGTCCTTAGGCTTGCGGTTATTGCCTTGATGTACTAGTAATAGTCAGAGGCTGGTTTGCTCAACATAAGTTAGGTACTGTTGAGCCCAATGTCATTGCTCTAGTTGTAAGTTTTGGGGGATATGACAGTTGATATTTTGTTTATTGAGAGAACTGGGAAATCGTCGCAATCGTATACGGAATTGAGTTATATTCATTGGTTCTTTTCGTTGAGCTATAGGTTGTACAGAATTGTAAGCCAGCAAGATACGTTATCCTGATAGATTCAGTCCAGCGTAGACAATCATGTTTGTGTTCATATTTTTTGGAAGTCGTGTTGGTAAAAAATGAGGCTGTATGTTGCATCCGAATTTGTCTTCTTGCTATGACTTTTAACATTCTTATGACCTAGTCATTGCTTAAACATTTTGTGCACTTGTCATCTTCTGGCTTGTGATAATATCAGACCTTGGCAATTAGCATCTTCCGGTTGTGATAATATGTACCATTGTCTTGGGCTTTTAGCATGTTAAAAGACAATTCAGGTTGTTGCAAGGGTTAACTTTCAGGTTATTCAAGACTAGTTCATCTTGAAGCATTTTATTCTCATCTCTTACAAAGCAGCAGTTTAAAATTGAAACTGGATTTTCGAGGGGGTCTCAAGTCCGACACTTTGGGTTCTCATACAAGTTAAGTGACATTTTGAAAACACTCACTGCTTATTTGCACCTCAAGAGATCTTTTTTGTGGATGGTTTTATCTGTAGTCATCTAACAAGTTCATGTGGTTCCAATTATAAACAAAGATGACTGTTTTACGTTATTCAACAAAGATTCTGATTCTTTGAAGCATCTGCTCCCATATTATAATCTTTTATCACAAGTTTGTGACCAAGGAATAATATCGTTGTTTGACATGATATTACGGTACTATCTGGTTATCTAGGCTGTATGAAAAGGCAGATTGCTGCTCCTTTCTAAACCATGTCCAATCCATTGAGTCTTAGTAGCTTATCTTGTTTCCATGTAATTCCATAGAATTGAATGAGTTTGTTTTCTCTTTACCAGCTCTTTTATTGTTGTGAGACATCAGAGCTACATTCTCCTGCAAGATCAGATATTTGTTCTCGACCAAGGACAAGGTGCTCATATTGAATCTCTCCTCACTCAAATAAGGCATTTTGTCATCGACTAGTTGGACAAATTGAATGTTCAATGTGTTCCATTCTGATGAGTGGTGAATAACTGAAGTTATATTTGAGTTGAAGGAAGAGCTCCGAGGACATGGTTATTTAAGTGTATAATGATAACTGGCTTACCTGACACATGCATTGCCTTTGTTAGCTTCTGGTCCCTGTCGGCCTTCAAAATTGCCATGGCAAAAATATGTTTCAGAAAATGACATGGACTAAAATGTTCTATAGACCATGATCCATAGACAAAAAAATGCCATGATCCATACAGTATAAATTCCATGATCCATAGGCTATATTTGCCATGGGAGATGGCAATTTTGTTGGATCATGATCCAGAGATTAAAAAATGCATAGACTATATTTTTGTTGGATCATGATCCAGAAATTTGCCATGTTGCAAAAAGAAAAGAAATTTGCCATGGTGCATATAGTAAAAACAATGCCATGATTCAAATGTAGCAGAAGTTTCAATTAGTGTTTTGTTTCTGTGTTTGAATAGGCAGCAAACTTTCTATTCTTTCTGTGTTTGTATCTGGAATGGAAGCTCACATAAGTTGAGCTGATTTTTGTCCATATGAAACTAGAGGACCATATGGTCTGTGGCTGGGTTTTGTCTCCGACCATTGTGTCGTGATGATTTTGCAGGTACCCCGAGAGGCCCTTGAGTTTGCCGGAATGTCGATTAACTTCCGCTCCTAAGAATTCGGTACTCCATATGTCCTATTTTCAGCAAAGGTAATGCTGAATTTTTCCGTGAATTTTAGCATGACTTTGCTAAAATAGGACATATGGGGTACTTGCGACTAATGCCTGTTATCATGCATGTTTTATGATCGGTTGTAAGGGTACTAATTGGTCTCTTCTGCTGCTTATCAGAGATGGCGGAAGCAGCCACCGCCTCTCTGCGACACCGCAGCATTTGAGTTGGATGCTTCCGAGTTCTTCACTATCATACTTGAGACTTCAGATCATCCATGACGCAGTATATAAAACGAGAGATCTCCCTTCACCCATCTCATTATGATATCTGTTGTTTGCTACATCACTCATTGCCCCAAACCGCAGAGGCTGCCCGATACTTTATGAACATGCCGATGGGTGAAGATCCGCCAATAATGTGAAGTCATGACAGCCCGGCGGGATTCGCAGCAGTGGGATGTGGAGTTGGTGATCAAGGAGGGCCACATGTACTTGTCTCGTGGGTGGGAGAAGTTCTACCATGCCTACGACCTGCGGCTGGGGTACTTCCTTCTCTTGATGCACGACGACGACGCCACCATGCTCATCGTGAAGGTGTTCAACGCGACTATGTGTATGATGCGCTCTGGCCCGACGATGATGATGCTGATGCGCTCGCCTCTTCTTATTCCTCTACATTTGGCTTTGTCTCACATCGATTGTTAACGGTCATTGTTGCATTTTGACAGGTAATGGGAGCAGCAGCAGCGATTCCGGGCAAAGAAATGACTGCTCTAGCGGAAGCAAGAATGATTCGGGTCAGAGCGAAGCAAAGAAGCGATTCTGGCTGTAGCATAGACAACAAGAAGGATGATCCGGACTGGAGTGCGGGAGAAGAGGACCAGTGGGGTTGAGGAGCTGCAGGATGACGATGGGCATCAGGTGAGGATGACCTAGCGTTGGTGGTGGTGACCAAGGGCAAGAGATGGTGGTGGTGACCATGGGCAAGAGATGGTGGTGGTGACCATGGGCAAGAGATGGAGGTGGTGAGGATGACCTAGCGATGGTCGTGCCTCAAGGTGGCCTCGCGATGGTGGTGGTGCCGGCGATCCCACACCGGGCGACATGACCACGCCAATTGTGGTAGAAGACTACATCCCACTGCCTCCACCGCCTCGCCGCTCTTGGCGCATCAGGATGAGGAAGGAGAAGGAGAAGGAGAAGAACAATGCATGAGAACTGAACTTTGTCAGGTATGTCAGATCTCCTATAGGTTAGTTATCCAAAATGATATATATACTTAGTTACCTATGTTATCTCTAATATGCTTAGTTTCCTATAGGTTAGCTTCATTTTTACCTAAGTTGGCTCTAATATGCTAACTTAGAGCTTATATGCTTAGTTTCCTATAGGTTAGCTCCAAAGTAACTTATGTTAGCACAAAATGATCAAGTTTACATAATAAGCTTATAGTATTTTTCTTATTCTTCTTCTTTTCCAAAATGACATAGGTTAGCTTCATTTTACCTAAGTTGGCTCTAATATACTAACTTAGAGCTTATATGCTTAGTTTCCTATAGGTTAGCTCCAAAATAACTTATGTTAGCACAAAATGATCAAGTTTACATAATAAGCTTATAGTCTTCTTCTTATTCTTCTTATTTTCCAAAATTCTTCTTATTCTTCTTCTAGTGTTCTTCTTCTTCTAGTATTCTTCTAGTCTTCTTCTTTTTTTTTCTAACTTCTTGTTTATCATTTTGCAGATTTGATTTAATTCACTAAGCCTGCATGGATGGAGTGCTTCTTTTCCATTTGTGTTTTTATTTTGTATCAATGTGAAACTTTTGTGAATTGATGGATAACGGTGTTGGATGAACAATGTGAAACTTTTGTAATATGTAACGATGGAACTATGTGTTGGCTATGTATGTATATATTATGGAACTTGTGTGTTGGCTATGTATGTATATATGATGGAACTTGTGTGTTGGCTATGATTGTTATATGGATGATTGTTGTATATATATATGTGTTGGATATCTCATAGGTGAAATAGTGACCTGAGATTAAGAAAAAAATTAAAAAATTGTTACTAATGGCGCATTACAACGTGGCGCCATTAGTATAGAAGACACTAGTGGCGCATCAGGCAAAACTAATGGCGCATCGCTTGCGCGCCATTAGTATATCAGATACTAATGGCGCACTGCTGGTGCGCCATTAGTAAGAAATACTAGTGGCGTGCTACTAATGGCGCCTTCGGTAATGCGCCATTAGTAGGCAAAACCAGTGCGCCATTAGTAGGCCTTTTCCTAATAGTGTAGCTACTAACTACGGACCCATAGGTCTACAAAGAACTACTCACGCATCATCGGAGAGGCACCAATGAACATGATGCACCCCTCCGAGATGGTGTCTAGATTGGATCTGCTGGTTCTGGACTGCGATGGCTGGAATAAAATTTTGTCGACTCCCTAGGGTTTCGGAATATTGGGGTATTTATAAAGCAAAGAGGCAGTCCGGGCACTCGAGGTAGGCACAACCCACCGGGCGTGCCTAGGCCTCTGGCGCTACAGTGGATTGTGCTCCCTTGAGCACCCCCGGTGCTTCCTTGGACCATTGGGTGTCTTCTGGTCCATAAAAAATCTCCGTGAAGTTTCGTTGCATTTGGACTCTGTTTGGTATTGATTTCCTGCGATGTAAAAAAACAGCAACTCGCACTTGGCACTATGTCAATAGGTTAGTACCAAAAATGATATAAAATGACTATAAATGGATTATAAAACATCCAAGAATGATAATATAATAGCATGGAACAATCAAAAATTATAAATACGTTGCAGACGTATCAGGTTGCTGCATCAAAGCGGACACCACTATTTTGGTTGGTGCTCTTTTGGTCTTGGGCGATCATGTAAAATGTATTCCCATTTATCTCGTACCCTTTGTAAGTCAATACAACAAGATGGTGTCCTGGCCAACGAGTACAGCTCATCTGCAATAGTGGTTTTACCCATGAGATATGTTTGCAACCAACTGCCGAAAGTCCTTATGTGTTCACATGTAATCTAGTAGTCACACTGCTCCGGGTGTTTGGAGCACAGAATATTCTTGTGTTCATTGACATACGGGGTCACGGAGGTAGAATTCTGTAGAACTATGTAGTGTGCTTGAGCCCAAGAATGCCCGTCCCTACATATTATTGAGTCCGCTCCTAGCGTGCCTTTTCCAGTTAGTCTCCCCTCATACCGCGATTGAGGGAGACCAATCAGCTTAAGGTCAGAATGAAGTCAACGCAAAAACCAATGACCTCCTCTGTTTGATGGCCTGTTGAGATGCTTCCTTCTGGCCTAGCACGGTTACGAACATATTTCTTTAAGACTCCCATGAACCTCTCAAAGGGAAACATATTGTATAGAAATACAGGGCCCAGAATAGCAATCTCATCGACTAGATGAACTAGGACGTGTGTCATGATATTGAAGAAGGATGGTAGGAACACCAGCTCGAAACTAACAAGACATTGCACCAAATCATTCTTTAACCTTGGTAGGATTTCTGGATTGATTACCTTCTGAGAGATTGCATTAAGGAATGCACATAGCTTCACAATGACTAATCGAACATTTTCCGGTAGAAGCCCCCTCAATGCAACCGGAAGCAATTGCGTTATAATCACGTGGCAGTCATGAGACTTTAGGTTCTGTAACTTTTTCTCTGCCATATTTATTACTCCCTTTATATTGGACGAGAAGCCAGACGGGACCTTCATACTGAGCAGGCATTCAAAGAAGATTTCTTCTCTTCTTTGGTAAGAGCGTAGCTGGCAGGACCTTCATACTGCTTTGGATGCATGCCGTCTTTTTCGTGCCCACGTTGCTGGTCCTCTCGTGCCTCCGGTGTTTCTTCTGTCTTCCCATACATGCCCCAGAAGCCTAGCAGGTTCACGCAAAGATTCTTCGTCACGCGTGCATCACGTCGATTGCAGAGCGGACCTCTAGGTCTTTCCAATAGGGTAGGTCCCAAAATATAGATTTCTTCTTCCACATGGGTAAAAGGCCCTCAAAGATCATTCTAATGTATAGTCCGCCAGAACCCTTTCCAAAGATTACTCGTAAATCATTGACCATATCAAGTATATGATCACCAGTACAGAGGGCGGGTTTCTTCCGGTGATCTGCCTCACCTTTGAAATGCTTGCCTTTCTTTCGACATTAATGGTTGGTCGGAAGAAATCGACGATGTCCTAGGTACACATTCTTCCTGCATTTGCCCAAATATATACTTTCGGTGTCATCTAAGCAGTGCGTGCATGCGTGGTATCCCTTGTTTGTCCGTCTCGAAGGTTACCGAGAAGGCCAATCATTGATGGTTACAAACAGCAACGCATGTAGGTCAAATTCCTGATTGTGCTCATCCCACACACGTACACCTTTTCCATTCCACAGCTGTAAAATTTCTTCAACTAATGGCCTTAGGTACACATCAATGTCGTTGGCGGGTTGCTTAGGGCCTTGGATTAGCACCGGCGTCATAATGAACTTCCACTTCATGCACAACCAAGGAGGAAGGTTATAGATACATAGAGTCACGGGCCAGGTGCTATGATTGCTGCTTTGCTCCCCCAAAGGGATTAATTCCATCTGCGCTTGAACCAAACCATATGTTCCTTGCGTCACCTACAAAGTCCCCCCACCTTCTCTCGATTTTTCTCCACTGCGACCCGTCACTGGGTGCTCTCAACTTTCCGTCTTTCTTACGGTCCTCTTTGTGCCATCACATCAACTTGGCATGCTCTTTGTTTCTGGACATACGTTTCAACCATGGTATTTTAGGAGTATACCACATCACCTTGGCAGGAACCCTCTTCCTGGGGCGCTCGCCCTCAACATCACCAGGGTCATCTCGTCTGATCTTATACCGCATGCACCGCATACCGGGCATGCGTTCAAATCCTCATGCTCACCGCGATAGAGGATGCAGTCATTAGGGCATGCATGTATCTTCTGCACCTCCAATCCTAGAGGGCATAGAACCTTCTTTGCTTCGTACGTACTGTCAGGCAATTCGTTATCCTTTGGAAGTTTCTTCTTCATTATTTTCAGTAGCTTCCCAAATCCGTTGTCAAATACACCATTGTCTGTCTTCCATTGCAACAATTCTAGTGTGGTACCGAGCTTTGTGTTGTCACCTTTGCAATTTGGGTACAACCCTTTTTTATGATCCTCTAACATGCAATCGAACTTCAACTTCTCCCTTTCACTTTGGCATTGTCTCTTTGCATCAACAATGACCCGGCGAAGATCATCATCGGGCACATCATCTGGTTCCTCTTGATCTTCAGCTTCCCCGTTCAAAGATCACCGTATTCAGGGGATAGTTGTCATCATCCTCTTCTTCTTTGTTGTCTTCCATCATAACCCCTCTTTATCCATGTTTGGTACAAACATTATAGTGGCATGAAACCCTTCTCAAGCAGGTGGACGTGAAGGGTTTTTAGTCGAGTAATCCTTCAGATTCCTACAGACGTGGCATGGACAATACATAAAACCATTCTGCTTCTTTGCCTCAGCCACTTCGAGAAAATTATGCAGGCCCTCAATGTACTTGGAGGTGTGTCTGTCACCGTACATCCATTGCCGGTTCATCTGCGTGCATTATATAATTAAGTGTATCAAAAACCATTACAGAACATCATGAATAGAGAAGTGACCAAATTAATACAAGTTCATCATCACATTAAAACCAAAGCATGAGGGATCAAATGTTATTACTAAATAAATAAATACATAAAGTTCATACATAGTTCTCCTCATTGAACAACATATAGCTCTCTAGAGCATCTAATTAAAACATACATTGAAACTATGTAAAACATTTCAATATGACAACAAATGCGATCATAATCGCAACTAAGGTAACAATTGATCCAACGGCATAATGATACCAAGCCACGGTATCAATGGCATATTTTTTAATCTTTCTAATCTTCAAGCGCATTGCATCCATCTTGATCTTGTGATCATCGACGACATCCGCAACATGCAATTCCAATTCCATCTTCTCCTCCTCAATTCTTTTCAAAAAAAATTCAAGTAATTGTTTTCTTTTTCAAATAAATTTAACCTCTCGACAAGAGGGTCAGTTGGAATTTCTTGTTCACATGCCTCCGAGATAAAAACAACTATGTCACATTGGTCGGCATAATTGTCATAAACACTAAATGAAACAAATAGTTATAAGAGTTAATATACCACATCCAAATCATAGGCAGGACCAGAGCCGACGGGGGCGGATACCAAAACCATGGCACTATATGATAACAAACAATAATAAAAGTAAGAAAATTATACAAGTATTTATCTAAATCATACAAGTAAGAATTTTTTTTCTTTGAGAAAGAAGATAAGAACAAGAGGCTCATCACGGTGGTGCTGCAATCTAGATCGTGCAGGCGATCGACGGCGGTGAGGACGGGGACGGGACGGGACGGACCACCAAACCTAGACAAATCTTGAGGAAAATGGAGCTTGGAGGTCGAGCTTGGAGAGGAGAAAGCTTAAGTGTGGCTCGGGCATTTCATCGAACACCTCATGTGCATGCATAGAAAGGAGAACAGAGCAGCGCATGCACACCTCCCACACTGCCAAAAACAGAGGAGAGGGTAGGCAGGGGCAAGGGTATATATAGGCATCTCTTTAGTCCCGGTTGGTGGCTGAAACCGGAAAAAATGACCTTAATCCCGGTTCCAGCCACCAACCGGAACTAAAGGTGCTGCGCCACGAGCGAGGCCCATTGGTCCCGGTTCGTGTCTGGAACGGGACCAAAGGGATCAGAAGAATCGGGACCAATGGCCCCCTAGGCCCAGCCGCGCCTGCCCCACGAACCGGACCTGATGCATTCTTTGGTCCCGGTTCGTAAGAGAACCGGGATTAGTGCCCTTATCTGCTCGAACAAAGCCCCGATTTCCACTAGTGCCGAAAGTGGACTGGAAACAGAGAAGTCCAAGGATGGGTTTGCAAAATTTCTTTGTTTGGGGTCATCTGTGATGTATGCCAGCCATAGGGCTTGTATCATGTTTGTATTTCCGTGATTTGTACACTGTAATGTTTTCTGACTCGTATAAATACAAGTAACGTATGCGTATAGTTTCGAAAAGAAAATCACTAGTTTTCGTGCTAAACTTCTTCAAGGTTTCGTTGAGCGCTTGCATGGTGGTGGCCAGAAATGTGCGCACATGTTTTTTGAGTGAAAGTTTATTTTACTGAAATTATTTTTTCTAGAATAGCAATTTTTTAAATGAGTGAAATACTGAAAGTGTGTGGAGAGAAAAGGAACGGTGTGCATGATTCGTGTACAGAAGGTCTTTGTGAGGGTTCCTTCCTTCAGATCCAATGGTTAACTTCGATGGTACGATGCAAACTATAAAAGACGGCTTGACGCAGAGGGATGATGGTGCAGCGGCGTTGGTGCATGTCACATTTTGTTTCTGGGATCGCGAAAAGTGGTGGTCACAACACATGTGTGACGTTGACGGTCGTGCTACTCGAGCTACCGGTCTCGAGATCTGGGGTGAAAGCCTAGGTCTGACCCGAGTTGGTTATACCTGGCAATGGCGATATTAAGTCGTTACCTTGTTGAAGGCATTGCTCGGTTTTGCTCGGACTGATTCTTCAGGGTGAAAACCTAGATTGTTGCCTTTGGTGGTTGGATCCGGTGACGGTGAGGCTTGAGCGTTGCTCCCTTCCTAAAGGTGTTGCTGTTGAAGAACTTCGTCGTCCATGTGGTGTCATTAAATGATTGGTGCGGATATTGTCTTTGTTATAGCTTGCTGATTGCAGAGCTGATCGCTTTAGGTGTTTTTTTTTTCATCGTCTATGCATACCTTTGGTCTTATTTGACTTTGTTATTTGCTGACGTATTTTTTTGTGTGTGTTGATGTTGGCTGTGTATATCCTAGCTATGCAAAGGCCGGGTGTGTGTGCTTATTTTGTTTGTATCCTTTTGATGCTCCATTATAAGCCAATAAAATTCACCATCTATCAAAAAAAGAGAAAAGGAAGTGAGCAATATATGGATTCTTAATGGTCGCTTGAGAGAATAGGGGCAAATACCCCAGAACCATCGTGCTCGACACATGTAGTTATGAAATATGATGATTCTTTACACAGTCAATTATTCACATTTAATGTATTCTCTAACTAATACATTTTGATATCCAAGCAAACAGTACCAGCTTGCTATACATTAGCTAATCTATGAATCCAAACCCACGCTAGCTAGGCAGCTAGTGGCAACCCATCAAATAGCCTTCGAACTGAAGAAGGTTCCTCCTCTGGTCCTTTCTTGGGCCTTTCACTCAACATAAACATCTGACAATACTCCTTTTTCTGGCCCTCCCTTCCACACAAAAATCCTCCGTTCCTAGGGTGCCAAATCCCAACTGAGCCCTTGCAAAAGGCACACTTTCTTTTAGATTGGCAAATCGGTTTTTCTGATAAATATAGAAGAAACAAGAAAAATTAGAATTCATGCATGTCAAAATGTTTAAACAACATAATAGATGGTCAATATCAAAGAATGTCTAAAATACGTCTTTATACATCCGTATGTAGACTGCTGAAATCTCTAAAAATACATATATTTAGGAACGGAGGTAGTATATTTATTTAGTATTGTGGTTGTTGATGGGTGTTCCTATAAATTTGGTCAAACTATGCACCATATGACTTCCGACAAAATTAATGTGCATTTTCTTTCAAATCAGAGGGACTACTAGACAGCTAGCATAAAACTATGACAAATGTAGGGATCAACATATGTTGGAGCAATTCTAGTAGTTAATTGTATAGTTACCCACCCAATATAGTGCACGTTTCGACAACTGGTTTGCCGAAGCGGTCATAGTGTAGCTCAGCAAAGAAATACTGGTCAGAGGTATCTGGTTCTGGAGCAACCCTCTCGCGAGCCCAGAAGTTGTGCTTTTTGAGGCACCGGCGAGCTAAAAAGTTGAAGTGAAACCAAATCTCGTCCCTGAATCCGACATGGTTGCACGACATAGGACTGACAGCCTCGAACTCTGCACCCTGAAACATAGAACACAAGGAAGGCGTAAGGAAATTTTGTAAGGCACATCAACAAACTTGTTCAACAAAAGGAACATTTTTCTAGTCGAATTTTGCATATTTTTCTAGTATAAAATCCGACAAAACTTGCTCAAACAAGCAAGCAAGGTAATGATATGTTACCGGGTTGTTCGAATTGTAGTGGGGAAGGGCGATCTGGACATGTGGGAGAACGATGGCTTTGTTGCGCTCCCTGCATGCGTGCATATGTGAGTACATGTTATGACTAATGGTCACAGCATCTGAATAATACTAGCGAGTAGATCATCCTACTATCAATAATGGAACAGCTAGCTGGCGGATGAAGCCAATCTGCGTGGGATGATGTATAGGAGGGAGCAGTACACTTCTGAGCGGGGGCCGTACAACGCAAGGTTGCGGCGACGCTTGCGCTCCAACCTGTCCATGAAGCGTTGGACACGGCGTTGTTGCTGGTCGAGGGGGAGCTCGTGGAGCAAGGGCCCCCGGTGGGGATCGTCCTCGTCCACGATCTGCACGTCAAGGTGTAAAAACTCCACTGCTGCGTCGGCGATGGCGGAAGAGACGGCGGATCCCATCGCTGCAGTTGAGTCGCAAGGGAAGGGGTCGGATAATAACGAACTAACAAAACAGAAGAGGAAACCTTGCCTGTACTACAGATATATAAACCGCAAATTGACAGAGTCTACAGGAAGACTGGATTTATATTGGGACGGCGGCGAGATCGGGCTCTATTCGGAAGAGGAATCCAAAGCCTTTCTTAACCCTAATCGGAACAGTAACCCGAATCCAGCATACTCTTCTTTGGCGTATGTCTAACAGAACCCAGATCAAATCAAGTACGAATAGGACCAGATCGACGACTGGGGTGGGGAGAGTATATGGCAATCCGCCCGAAACGGGGATCTCGATATACTCTAGTACCACCTTTTTCTTACAGCACCGATACAGGGGCGTACCCTATTTGACGCCCGCGTGCGTCAAACTGCTACAGCTTCGCCGAAGCGCACGCGGGTGGGCCGGCCCTGTTCGCGACCGAGCGTGCTGCCCGTTCGCTGCTTTGATTTTTCGTTCGTTTTGTTCTGTTGCCTTTTTGTTTTGTTTTATTTGTTTTATATCTTTTCAGTTTTTTCTTTCTAGTTCTTTTGCGTTATTTTTGTTTTTTCTTTCTGGTTTTATTTTTCTCTTTCTCTTTCTCTTTTACATTAAGGAAATGTTTCATCGTGCATTTTCATTAATACTTTAATAAGGTGAACAGTCTGTGTTTCTTCTGTTTATTTTTTATTTTCTTCCTTTCTTGTGTATTATACAAGAGTTCATCTTGTATTACAAAAATGTTCATCATGTATTTAAGAAAATTTTCACCGCATATTAAGAAATGTTCAGCATATATCAAAGAAATGTTCAATGTCTATTTTCAAATTGTTCAGGGTATATCAAAAAAATGTTAAATATGTATTTTAGAATTATATTGTTCAGCATATAACACAAAAAAGTTTCAATATGTTTTTGAGAAATGTCCATCTTATATTACGAAAATGTTCAACATATATTTAATACTGTTCAATATTCAATTCTTATTTTTGGATCTCGCCACGACATATAGTTCTTAAGTATTTACGTAGCAATACTGATCGCACTCACGCAGCAGCTGAAGTGGTAAGGAACGCTAACTCTCTATCATAGGGATCATAGTTTGATTCCTCGATACAGCGATGCTTATTTGGGAATTTTAGTTTTTTAGTCCAAACATACTTGCTTTATTCAACAGTAGGGTTCATAGGAATACAACTTAAATTTGGGGGGTTTATGAGCCACACATGGCATCCCAAACCCAGACCAAAAGCATGTTTGGCGAGGCTATGAGCCTCTTGATTAGACTCTCCACCTTCGAAGATGGAGGTACATTGTTGAAACTGCACAGAAGTAGCCATAAAATCTCCTTGACGATGCTAGCATACATCCCTCCGATGCCTTGAATAATATCACAAACCACTCCCTGGCAATCAGAAGCTATGATGACATGTGAAATTGCCAGGTCATGTGCCAGAGCAAGTGCCTCACGACAAGCAAGAGCTTCGAGAGTTGCTGAGTTTGTAACTCCATAGCATCTAATGGCTGAAGATCCCATATATGTTCCTTCCGAATTCCTGCAGACAACACTAAAAGCTCCTTCGTTTCTCGACCACATACAGCCCGTCCACTCGATCTTGACCATCCCGCTAGGTGGTGGAATCCACTTAGGTTTGGATCGGATCGGAGTAGCAGTATACATGACTCGAGGCTTTTTCGGCTTGCACTCTTCAAGCTCATGTAAATATTTCATGATGAAAATGTGCATTTGTTGTGGGCTTTGAAAAATATTTTCATGAAGTGCTTTACGCTTAGAGTGCCAAATTGCCCATAAACTGATCAAGACCTGGTTGAACGTCAGAGACGGTAGGATTTCCATTAGCTCGAAAACCCATCTTTTGGCATCGGGCTCTCTTACACTATTAATCGCTTCCACAAGGCCGTGGTCTTGGAGGGCCCATGCAGAGAGTGTTGCCAAGAATCCTCGGCCAAAAGGCCGCAGGATGATACAATCGACATGTTTCTATGATGAAGAAGGTCAGCCGTCGAATAGAGTGTTGGGCCAAACGCCATAAGAATATTTTTATCTTCAAGGAACCTCGATTTTCCACAACTTAGACCAATCCTTCCGCTCTTCTACCTCATTTGATGAATCAGACCGCCTCTCTAACCAAGCTTCACGCCTTAATTTTGTTGAGACTAGCATCCAGAGGCCGAACGGATCTGAAAAAATAGTCTGCTTTTCTCATGTATCCAAGACCGTAAGTCATCAATCTGTCGTGTACAAAGCGGTATGGATTGGATTGAGGCAAAGATCTGTTGGTCTCAAGATCTCGGCAATGGCCTTCCGATCCCATTCTCCCCCTGGGAGCATCAGGTCCCGAACAAGCTGGGGGTGGTTGGGAATTCTGCTCATAATTGGCTGCATATTGTACGGTCAAGGTAACCAGTTATGCTACCAGATCAGTGTGTTCTGTCCATCTCCTATCCTCCTTACCAATCCTTGGGTTAGTGTGTCACACCCTTCGAGAATAGACCTCCAAACATGTGATGGCGCTGATCCCAATTCTGCTTGCAAAAAGTCAAAAGTAGGAAAGTACTTCGACTTGAGAATCCGCACACTTAAAGAGCTTGGTTCCATTAGGATTCGCCATGCTTGCCTTGCCAAGAGTGCAAGGTTAAAAAGCTCAATGTCTCGGAACCCTAGACCACCTTATTGTTTTGGACTTGTCATCGTGCTCCAAGAGACCCAACTAGCTTTCCTCTTGCCCTCCTTGCTTCCCCACCAAAATTTCCGTATGAGTGAATTTAGATGCTCACATAGCCCACGTGGAAGATTGAAACAAGACATAGAATAGAATGGGACTGCCTGAGCCACTGATTTTATTAAGACCTCCTTCCCACCAACAGACAAGACTTTTTCCATCCAACCTTTCACTTTACTAAATACCCGATCTTTTAAGAACTTAAAAGCTCCATTTTTGCCGCTGCCAACATCAGTAGGCATACCAAGGTATCTATCAGACAGGGTTTCATTGGGTATATTCAAGGCCTGTTTTACATCTGTTTTGAGGTTGTTTGGGCAGCCCTTGCTGAAGTAAACTAAAGACTTTGATAAATTGACTCTCTGTCCTGAAGCATCGCAATAACTCTCCATCAAAGAGGATAACTCATTTTCTCCACCAACACTAGCTTTCACACACAGCAGGCTATCATCCGCAAAGAGTAAGTGGCTAACCGACTGAGCCGATGGAGCCACTCGAATTCCACTGAGGTGCGATGATTCATTGGTTGTTTTTAAAAGGCACGAAAGGCCCTCCACCGCAAGAAAAAATAGGTAAGGAGAAATGGATCCCCCGACGGATTCCCCTAGATGGCCTAAACCCTTCCAATTTGCCACCATTAAAAAGAACTGGAAATGTAACTGAGCTCACCATCCTCATGATCAAAGAAACCCATGATGGCGCAAAGCCCAGTTTAATCATGATTGCCTCCAAATACTCCCATTCTCTATCATACGCCTTCATCATATCCATTTGACGGCACAAAAATGGTTTCGTTGGGCTTTGTTCCTCTTCATAAAATGCAAACACTCGTAAGCAGTGATGATGTTACCTGTGATAAGCCTTCCGGGAACAAAAGTTGACTGCTCTTCCGATATGATCTCTGGCAGAATCTGTTTCAACCTGTTTGAAAGAACCTTTGAGGCAATCTTGTACATCACATTACAAAGGCTTATAGGCCTGAATTGAGTTAGTTGAGTGGTATTTTTTACCTTTGTGATAAGGACAAGGATTGTTTCATGTATCAACGCTGGCTCTCGCCTCCTCGCAAGATAATCGTAAGAACCACTTCATTACCTCAAGACCGCAGAAATCCCAATGCCTTTGGAACAAGTGATCCGGTATCCGTCCATCCCATGTGCCTTCGTTGGAAACATTTGAAAAAGAGCTCGCTTAACCTCATCTCCGTTGAAAGGAGCAGTTAACATGGCGTTCATCTCTGGTGTTACTTTAGCTGGTACAAAGTCAAGGACAACTCCCATCCCCGACGTGCCTTCCGGACGTGAATAACTTTTGGTAAAAGAATTCACCATTACTGCCATCTCTTTCGTGCCGGAGGTCATGGATCCATCAATCCTTTGAAGGGATTTTATTAAAAAAATTCTCCTCCTCATATCAAGACGCCGTTGAAAATACTTCGTATTTTCATCCCATCTGTCAACCAATCGACACGGAACGCCACCGAGCAAAATCTCTTCCATGTGGTAGAGTTCTACGAGATTCTCTGTAGTTTTTAGCTCTGCATGTGATGGAGCTTTGGGGTTCGTTTTGCATTTTCGCAAGTTTTCTCTTCAATACTTTAATCTGCTTCGATACTTGACCGATGGTGGCACCACTCCACTATGTGAGCGAGATCGATAGCTCTGTCAATTTCTTATTACTAAACAAGTAAACAGAGCTAGATAGGAGCATCCACAGCCATTTAAACTCCTTGGCCGTTTGATTATTCAAAAAATAAGGTGTGCATCAAGGGCCAGAATCATGATGCCCACGTGTCCTTTACCCCGTCGCACCTCCCCTGTAAAAACATAGCGACGGTGAGCCAAAACGCAGCCCCTTTCTTTCTCACCCTCCCACGCAGCTTCCTCTCTCAGCCCGCTCTCGCGACACTAGGGTTCTGCCGCCACGCCGCCACATGCACAACCCCTCACGCGCCCGTCCTCTCCACCGCCCCGGGTTCTCCGCCCATCTCTGCCCGCCGGCAGACTCGGCTCGCCCAGCCCCTCCATGCCGGCCGTCCGAGTCGTCGCCCACCACTGCAAGGTAATCTCCCTCCTCACACCTCCCTTCTTCCTCCCTCTTCCATCCCTCCTTCCTCCACCTTTGAGGCCCTGATCTATGAAGGGCACGAAACCCTAGCGGCTGTGACAGATTGATGCGGGAGACTCACAGCCTTGTCTTCAAGGAAGGTACTTCAAGTACTACGTGTGTGCTTAACTGCCTTGTGAATGGAAATGCATTGTGGAATTCATTGGTCCATCTCTATTCCTTGGGCTGCATACTTGAGTTGATTCATCAATGAGACTTTCATAATGTTCACTTGATGCATTCTCAATATCTGATTGAGTAGTAATTTTTTGTGAGAAGATTGAGTAATTCATTGGTTGAGCCCTTGCAATCAATGTATTGTTCTGGTCTTGGTTAGTACAGAGATGTATGAGTTGTCAATCGAAAGAACTTCAATTCTTGAAGCAAGAACTCCAGGCTTGGCTTTCAAATAACTACAACTACATTGTGATCATGTAATATCGCTACCAAGACTATCGCTTCTACAAGATCACCTTCCAGTTTACACCATTGTAAGTACATCACAGCTGACCAACTAGTACGTAAATCCTTGATTGTTGTTAAGAGCTTCATTCTACATGTGAGTTATGAAAGAGCAGTTATTGTATTTTTGTTTTCGAGACATGTTTGTATTGCTAAAACCTCATTTTGTTTAGCTCCTGAGGCCTGAAGTATTTGAGTTTATTGAGAAGCACAATTTGTCGATGCTATTCATAAGCGAGGCATGTGCATAAGGTATGGTCTATGTATTCCCAATACGGTTCGATTATAATATTATCAAAAGCATTTTACTTTGTTCATGATTTGGTACATGCCTCTCTTATCTCACTCTCTACATTCATTGCGCGGCCATCGGTGATGGTGACCTCGACCGATCTTTCTTCCATTGTCAAGTTGTTTCTTGGCTTAGATTGAACTGATGAAATTTCAGGACCATGATGGTTCCCACATCGAAGGGTTGCTGAACAATTTCATGCATTCAGAGTGGGCATTTCTTCTCAAAGTTCTTTCTTTCTTGGTTGAGTTCATTACTCCAATAATTAAGGTAGGAAACTCTCTGGATTAGTTGTTATGCATATTTTTTCTTCTTCTGAAGATACATGGTTATTCATATTTCAGTATTAAATTTCGTTACTCTGTTATTTATTTCTCTCTCTCTGATCAAATAGGTTTTGTAACTCCTACAAGAATTACTTCTGTTTATTCGTCCTAGCAGCCAATAACCAGAGCATAGATGTGAAGTCATTTTATTCAACTTTGCCCGACTATGAAGCATGGAAAGGACAGCCAAGAGGAAATGTAAGTTGTTGTTCTATAAAGTACTACAGGCGTGCTTTTGTCGCTTGCTTATTAAGTTCCTCCACTATGGTTTCACCCATATGATTGTGTTTCCCCTTATTTTTTCACCGAAGGTACTATAACAAAGATGAGTGTACTTGAATTTGGTCTTCCATGGGTTAGTACACGATGGAGTTCCTTTCAGAATCAAGAAAAGAAAAGCTTTTGGTTCAGAAAAATTTCAACACTGCTTTGTTTTGATTTTTTGTGATTTCTGATGTTTGAGCCGATTATTTGAATTTTATTAATGTTCCCTTGCCTATTTCTGTGTTTCAGCTGGCAAACTGGAGCTCTAAATTGCCTAAGTAACAGATGTTGCAATGCTATAAATTTCATCAAGATTGTGTTCAATATTGCTCCCACAGTACTAGAGGTACTCACAGTTACTTCCCCAACTCTAACCATCAATCAGTTGTGCTTATTGCCTGTGATATTGGTTGCTTATGGTAATTGATGTCACTTATTCTTAAAGCCTTTGTGTGAGTTCTGTCGCCCTATTTTTTTTGCTTTTTATTTACACATAGGTATGGTGTCAAGTATAATTGCCTACAAGTAGTCATGTTCAAGAAAGATGGCGTACTAGAGGTGCTCATCATATGAGACCATATGGTATTATCTATTTTCTGAAATTCATCTAAAGAAGACAAGATGCCTATTCATATATGTACGGTGCATCATCTATTTATGTTCACACTTGTTATTTCAATATTAGCAGTCATATCTAACTATACCTTTGTTGGTATAGCACTATAGATGCAGAATTATGCATTCAACCTGCTTGAACTGTAAGGCAAGAATCATATGAAACCCAATGTATCTTGTGTGCTCAAAGATTTTGATATTAGGCTTTTGTTGTACCAAGAAAATCTTGACAAATGAAATAAAAAGAGAATTCTTATTGGAAATACGCCCGATCCTTAGTATATGGCAATGAAAGTTCTAGGATTAGTTCTTAATTACTTATAACTTGTGACCAAGTACTTCTACTTAATACTTCTTATTATTTGTTGCCAAATACGCCTAAAGGCACCATCGTATTTACTTCTGCTAATAATTATTGACATGATATTAGAGCTTTGTCGTCTCATGTTATATTTTCACAAATGGATTTTCTAATCAAATGACTGTCTCTTAGATGGATATACTTTGTGTTAAACCCCAAGAAATAAAAGGTGGATTTGCCATGAATATGATCTGGTATTAGTTTGAACATTTTGTGTTTCGTGGTATCCTTGAATACGGTCTGGTTTTTAGAGTTTATTCCCATCTACTTGTGTTCTTCCAATAGTATTTTGTTTGTTTATTAGACTTCCGTTTGGTTGTTGAAATTAAAAGTTTGTCGTGGAATAGGAAATTTGAGTACAGTAGCCCTTAGACTTCCTTCCTGATATTCTTTTGTTTGTTTGTTGCGAAGCAAGTCTTTTATCCAATTTTTGCATTTGTGTTTTCCTCTGTTCGCAGGTGGTTGTCGGGTGAGCATCGGTTTTGTGGCCTTTCATCAATCGATCGTGGTGTTCATCTTCCTGTGGTGGACCTTCTGCTTTGTTAAATGCGTCAAGGTGCGTTTCTTGCTATATTCGTCTGTGTGGTTGAGTTTATTTGCGATGTCCTTGGATTCGTATGTATCTTGGTCGATTCACGCTCATTACGTATTTGATTCTATGCTCCATCCATATGGTGACCTGAGATTTTTGTTTCTTTTGCCAGAAATCACATGAGTGACCTCATTCTCGATTTTTTTTATGAAATTGGTAGCTCATTCTCGACTTTGATTCGGTGTTTGGTGTGCTGAGTCGATCGTCTCTATAGTTCATTACTATTTGGGATCTCTTTGAACTAGGTTCAGTTACTTTTGCTTGGCCTCGGTTTGTTATTCTCACTATTATTTCAATTGCGCTCTCTTGTGATGCGGTTGTATATCGCCGAGTCTTTCTCACTACTTTACTTTCAGAAGTGCGTATGGTAGCAGCGGCTGTAGCATTTTTTTGGAAAGTTTAGAATCTTTGAATTCTGCAGTCATCCTCCTAAACTAATTTCTGCACCATAGGCTAGAGTACAACTAGTCCTCAGATTCAATTTTGTATTCACTAACAAAGACAAAGAGATTAAGCTAACCTATTCAAACATCCACATGATCTAAATTGCCTACTTTCTCTTGCCACAGGACTACACTAGTAAAATATGCCCGTGTGTTGCTACGGGAATGAAAAAATGTAGACCTCTACTAAATAATCATTTTTGAAGACCGCCCACATGCATATGCCTCTATTTCAATTAGACCTGTGCATGGGCAGCCCGGCCTAGAGGCCCGAGCCCGAAAGCCCGGCATCTGGGCCAGGCTCGGGCTCCATTTTCCCGCACGAAGCCTGGCCCGAAAGCCCGGAAAAAGCCCGAAACAACCATAAATCTATATTTTATTCAAAATATAGGTATAGTTTATTATTTTAATAACCCAAATATAATTATTTTAATTGAAAAATGGCACTGTTCATGTGCTTCGGATTTTTGCTTCAGGCTTTACAAAGCCCGGCCAGGCCCGAGGTTTGATCAGGTTTAATTTCAATATGGCGTCCTATCCGAGTTGTCGTTTCCACATGATCATAAAAACGTCCGAATGTGGTACATAACATGATTTTTTGTACTGCACACACATGTTCGATCCAGAAAAGGCCTGGCGGGCTATGGGCCCAATACAAATACCTTGTTTCTTTTCTGGCACATGTTAACCGAAGGTTGAGGTGACATAGGGCTTTTTTGAATTGGATCGAAGGTTGGGATGACGTATGAAACATAACGACGACGGACTAAGAACGGACCAAATTACGGAGGTAAGAAGCAATAGCCCCTTTATTAGTAGGTATAGATTTCTTCAAACTATGTTGCTTTTTAACTATCAGGGTTTTTATAATTTCCAATTCTGCCAGCAGAAACTACTCTGATTTGTTAACTAATTGTATTTTATAAACATCATGTTAACGTGAATTTTGGTTCACCTTCACTCATTCTTACATTTATCACTGTATAAAATATTGTACATGCAATTGTCTTTGTCTGTAGTCATGGACGGGTTTGGTTGAGGTGCACTCGTGTACAGCCCTTTAAGCCATCAAGTACTTTAGTTTCCTATTTTTGCAATATAGAATGCGTCATGATGTTCTTCTGCAATCTTATTTAGGTGAGTACCAGCATCTCTGAAACTTCTTTAGAATATAGTAACGAGGCTGCATTTGTTTTCATGGATGGCTCTTCACCTCATATTTTCAATGCTTCTCATTCAGCACATTGTTGTTTTGTGCTTGAATACTCTTTTTTACATCTTCTTTTCCATTTAACTTGATTGAAAACGTGCTCATTTCAATTCTACATACATTTTTATCGCATCAGCATAATAAATGATAGCATTTGATTTTCATTCGCTGCACTCCATCTGCATCTTTCATGTTACAATTAAATTCACCCACTGCAGTACTACCAGCATTTTCTGGAAGGAACTGCAGCACTAATTAGTTGTTCTTACCCAAACATGTATATGCCCTGACCACCTGTGTTCGCATGTAGAGGGAGGGGGGGAGGTGAATAATAGAAATGTCTTTAAATGTTAGTGTCACTCTTGCACCTTGATGTTAATATTTTTTGTACAAGTTAATTAGCATGAATCAGGGTCATGTGTAAATCTTTTGCTTTCAATTCTCATTTTATTTTTTATTTGGGTAATCATGCATCATACCGTTTAGATTTTAATTGCAGTTACTCTCCTTGTCAACGTCCGTGAAACAATGGCTTCTTCCAGTGCCCCAAGCAGCCGAGAAGGCTCCGCATTTACTCGGCCGACCTGAAGGACCTGGGGATCATTGATAAGTACACACTGCTTTTGCTCACCATGTCGCCGAAAGGCGGTGACGCTTTAGCGAATGAGGTCGGGAACTGGTTAAGCAAGCACAGGGTTCCCCCATTGATATCTAGAATAACACATGGTTGGAAACAAGCAAAATAGTGTAGGATACATATGTTAGATGGTATGTTTTTAGTACCAAATAGTTGCATAGGATTGTTCATTCCGCAAAACTCGCTACTACTGTACAGAATTTATGTGATTAAGCATTGTTATAACATGTTAAACATGATGTAATTGCTTGCATGTAGCTGTGGTACAGTAACCGCAAACAAAGAAAGTGAAAAGTGCGTGTGTGCCTACCTGGCACCGCCCAAACACCACTCAGGCGGCGCGCCAATGGCGTGCCCCAACCGCTAGTGCCCATGAAGGTACGTGATTCATCTGTCATCCCGCACAACGTTTCTGCCATCATTTATTGTTGTCACACGTCCCACTGGATGGCCAGCCCAACTTAACATTGCTGCTGCTCCACAAACTGATCCAAGTGCCTTCTGGTGAACTGGGCCAACAAGGGGAGCAAAGGTGTCCCGGCCCAGGCGCTTCCAATGGTATTTCCCAGCCCAGCGACCATTGACAGCTGTTTTTTTTTGGTCGAGTCTGATTACGCATTGGTCGATTGTGCCTACTCGCAGTAAAGTGATTAGTTTGCAATTTGTTTGCTTGAATTTCCTGGTTAGTATTACGGAAAGGATGAACAATAAAAAAGATCCTTATTTTCTGCAACAAACATGTTCACGTGTTTATAACTACATGCAAATGTTTTTTCAAATATTGAAATACATTTGCGGTGCTTTTCTGGGGTGGGGGATCGGTGCTCCATGCAAATTTGCATATGCATGTAGAACACACGAATGTGTATGTTACTACAAATATTTGTATAATCTTATTGGCTTCTACTTTATTGTTCATAGGGTGCACCAGAGCTTGGTAGAAACACCTTCCTACTTATTATTTCGGTGTGTTGATGTTGAACTTATTATTATTATTTTAAATTATTGAAAATGATATAAACATTTACTTTTCCACGCTCCATTGGTATCCCATCTCTTGGTCTTTCCCCTTAAATCCACAAAACATTTAGTGTTCAATTGTGGACCGATAAAATTTCTCTTACTGGATGAACACTGAATATATGGATAGAGAATTCTTTTCGTCAAAGTAGGCCAGGCGTGACAGCAGCGCTTTTATGTTCTAGTTCATCTCCAAAACTGAGTGCGCTCCTGCTCCTCCAGCCCCCATGCTAACAAAGGATTCTTTATATTCTTCATGGCGTTCCCAATAAAGCTCATATCGGAATGGTTTCTTCCCCACTGCAGCATGTACCATTGGTTCCAACTGCAGACGGATTGGACTGTGCCCCGTTTCATGGAACAGTGTGGCATGGGGAAACATGGCCGTCCATTCGGTACTGGCCATAGCATGATCAAGACGGACACGACAGAACGTACCCCCTGCTGTTTTCTTCTCAAAAGTCCAAGGTTTCTCTTGATACCCAATATCTGCTAGTGCACACACGTCCATTGCGTCACAGAAACATGCTATTCGTGTGCTCCTCCTCTATCTAGCGCCCACGTGCTCATGAGGGTGGAGCACCTCATTAAAATCGCCTATACAGAGCCAAGGTAGAGTACTCGCTGTAACTAGGGATTTCAGCATATCCCAAGTTCTATATCTCTCTCCCACCTGCGCTTCTCCATATACACATGTAAGACTTCCCAACAGGGAGAGGAAAAAGTAGCATCCAAATGATACTCCGAATAACCAAAAACATCAATTATTATTGCATCATACCAAAACAAAACCAAGACCGCCACTACGGCCTGAACAACCAACACATAGGAATTTGAAAAACCTAAAAGTACCAAAGCAAGGCTCTCGACACGTGCTTTCGATATATGTGTTTCCACTATGCATAGTACAACGGCCGGGCAAATTGCTTCGTTAAGTCACAAAATGCTCGTCTGACGCCAGGAAATGGGCCAGCCAATTCAATCGCGCCCTACACGAATGCTCGTCTTCTTGACGCATGCGAGCGTCAGAAAGGGCGAATCCTATTTGATGCCCGCGTGCATTCAAACTACTGCAGCTTCGCTGAAGCCCACGCGGGTGGCCCGACCCAGTTCGTGGCAGAGCGTGCTTCCCGTTCGCTACTTTGGTTTTTCGTTCCTTTTCTTCTGTTGCCTTTTTGTTATGTTTTATCTTTTTGGTTTTTCGTTTCTAGTTCTTTTCCGTTATTTTTGTTTTATTCTTTCTAGTTTTATCTTTCTCTTTTACATTTCGAGAAATGTTTCATCCTGCATTTTTTTCATTAATATACTTTACTACGATGAACAGTTTATGTTTCTTCTATTTACTTTTAATTTTCGTTATTTCTTGTGTATTATACAAGAGTTCATCCCGTATTACAAAAATGTGCATCATATATTTAAGAAAATGTCCACCACATATTAAAATAATATTCATTGTGTATTTAAAAAATATTCAGCATATATCACAACAATGTTCAATGTGTATTTTCAAAATGATCAGGGTATATCAAAAAAATGTTAAATATATATTTTCATATTTTTCAGCATATATCCCAAAAAAATTCAAAGTGTACTTGAGAAATGTTCATAGTATATTACAAAAATGTTCAGCATATATTAAAAAATGTTCAATGATTGAATTTTTATTTTTGATTATGTCACTACATATAGTCCTTAATTATTCACGCAGCATATTGATCGCAATCACACAGCAGCTCAAGTGCTAAGGAACGCTAGACTCTCTACCGTAGGGTTGGGAGTTTGATTCCTCGATACGGCGTTGTTTTTTGGGATTTCTAGTACAGGCTCACTGTGACTCCAGGAAATGGGCTGGCCCATTCAATAGCGCCCTGCGCGACTGCTCGTCTCTTGATGGACGCGAGCGTCAGCTAGGGCCTCTCCGATACAGGGGGCAACCCTAACAGAGGGCGAACCCTATTTGACGCGCGCGTGCGTCGAACTGCTGCGCTTCCGCTGAAGCAGGCGAGCGGGCCGGCCCACTGCGAGCGTTAATAGCACTGCGAGGCAAAACGGTTTTGGGAATCTTCTGGAAGGTTCCCTCAACCGGTTTTTTGCTGTTTTTTTTTCTTTTGCCAGTTTTCCGTTTTCCTGTTTCCTGTTTTATTTTTTTTCCTTTTTTCCTCTTTTGTTTCTGTTCCTATTTCTTTCTTTTTTCACCTTTATTCTACCTTTTATCATTTTTAACCTTTATTTTCGAAATTTATTAGAAATTTTAATTTTGTTCATGATTTCAGAACTTGTTCACTTATCAAATTCTGTTCACTTTTTTTCGAAAATTGTTCACAATGAAAAAATTGTTCAGCGTATATCAGAAAAATTAATCAATGTGTATTTAAATATTGTTCAACATACATTAAAAAATGTTCATTGTGTTAAAAAATGTTCAGTGTACATATTAAAAAAGTTGAATATACATATATATATTGTTCAGCGTATGTAAAAATGTATTCAATGTGTATTGAAATATTGTTCATCGTTTATCTAAAGAAATTAAATGTATATTTAAAAATATTATATGGTTAAAATTTCGATTTTTCTTTTATCTACCTTTTTTGTGGCTTTTTATTCTACCTCTGTACCTAGTTCTTAAATACGCGCGCGGCCTACAAACTACTGATACTAGCTAGCTCAAGTGTTATACTAATTTGGAACGGCGGCAGTAACAGTTAGTGCTTATCGTGCGGTGGCGCGTTCGATTCCTCAAGAATGCTTCCTTTTTCTGGATTTTTGTCGTGACTCTGCGGTCACGACTCACGGAATGGGCTGGCCCATTAAGACCGCACCCTGCGCGAAAGAACGTCAGATTGACGCTCGCGAGCGTCAGCTAGGGACTCCCCTAACAGAGAGATGAGCTCGCGTTGGGGCGAGCCCCAGACGGGCCGGCCCAGCCGCGCAGAAGTCACAGCCTCTGTTTTATGTTCTCATTTTTTGTTATTTTGTACTTTTCTTTATACTTTTAAATATCCTTCATATATATATTTGAAAATATGTTGAATAAGTATTTAAAAATGTTAAACAAGAATTTAAAAAAAATTAAACAAGTATTCAAAAATGTAGAATAAGTATTAACAATGTTGAACAAGTATTTGAAAAAGGTTGAATAGGTATTAAAAATGTTGAACGAGTATATGAAAAAATTTAACAAGTATTTGAAAATGTGGAATAATTATTAAAAATGTTGAACAAGTATTTCAAAAATGTTAAAATGGGTATGAAAAAATATTGAAGGAGTATATGAAAAATGTTGAACAAGAATCTGAAAAAATGTTAAACAAGTATTTGAAAATGTTGAATAAATATTAAAAATGTGGAACAAGTATTTGAAAAATGTTGAAATAGTTATTAAAAATGTTGAACGAGTACATGAAAAATGTTGAACGAGTATACGAAAAATGTTGAACTAGTATTTGAAAATGTTGAATAAGTATTAAAATGTTGAACAAGTATTTGAAAAATATTGAATAATTATTAAAATGTTGAAATAGTGTTGGGACAATGTTGAACGTGTATAAAAAATGTTAATCACTTGTTACAAAAAAAATGTTTTTGACATGTATGAAAATGAAGAGAGAAAACAAAAACAAACATGAGAAAACACAAAAGAAAAACAAAAAATGAAGAAGAAAAAAGAAAACCAAACAAAAAATGGAGAAAAAATAAAACAAAAAAGAATGAAACAAATCTTAGAAGAAAGGAAAAAGAATGAGAAAATGGAGAAGAAAAAAGAAATGAAACAGCAGAAAGAAAAAGAAAAAAATGGAGAACGGTTCGGTCGCCTCTAGTAGATGTCAATCCTACTACTACTCTACAAGGTATCGTCGTATAGTATACTTAATTTCGCCTATGATCTTGATCTCCTATTTGATTAAGTTTGATCTCGCGAGACTAGGTTAGGATGGCATTATTTGTCTCTGGATCCCGGGGCTGTATTCTTAAGGCTGGTCATAATGGAAGTACTATAAGTAATATCATGCATGCCAACAAGACAATTTTGCTGAGGTGATATAGAATTATAAATGAAGAAATAGAGGGACGAGTATCATACCATGATATTGTATCATAATTAATGCTATGGTACTCAGTGTCATGTATGGCAATAAATAAGGTAAACTATGATAATATTAATATATGATACTATGCATTATGAAGTTGGTATCATACATTTGTATCACTAGTATAACGCCTTTGTGCCTTTGCTACGGGCTATAATCTGCAAGGTCGAATCTCATTTCTTTCCCATACGTCCGGCATCTTCGACATCAAACGGTCGCCAAACGAGCTCCCCAAAATTCAACCGGTTGGACAGCCCAGGCTTCCCGAAATACATACCATGTATGGAGGAGAACTATGATTGTTCGGACTATCCGCCATGTTATCTCCAACACGTGGCCCCAACACAAAAAAGGGAAAATTTTGTTTTTGCCACTCTAGTTTTTGCCTACTTTGCTTATGCCACTCTAGAATTTGACATATCACTTTTGCCACTCTTAGTTTCTGACGATACATCACAAATGCCATTCCGTGGCAAAAGCAATAACTTTTCATTTCACATTTGCCACTCTCAGATTTCAATGTATCACAATTGTCACTAAAATTATTGCTTTTGCCACGGAATGGTAATTGTGATGTATTGTCAGAAACTAAAAGTGGCAAAAGTGAAATGTCAAATCCTAGAGTGGCATAAGCAAAGTTGGCAAAAACTAGAGTGACAAAAACAAAGTTTTCCCCACAAAAAAGCCACCACCCCTTGTCATCCCGCTCGGTTTCCGTCGTAGGGGAACATTTCTTGCTGGAGCCCTCTCCTTTAAAACCAGATGACGCCCACCTCACCTTCGCCATGGTATCCTCTCTCCTTTATATTGTACCTTCCCACAGACCGCCAAGAAGGAATCTGCCGCCAAGCCCCGCTCCCCCCCCCCCTGTTCATGTTGATCCACCACCACCATCAAGAGGGAGAGGAGGTGTGCGCTGCCCCCCCCCCCCCCAGCCAAGAAGGCGGATCTAACATCTCCTGAGCCAAGCCACAAAAATATAATGTCGTTATTGGGTATTCGTTATTAACTCTTGAAGCAACCAACCAGTGTATTTACCCTTCTATCCTAACTAAAAACAACTTAATGAAAAAAAATAACCGCACGCGGATGCAATTTACTGCCTCTAATGAAATGCAATTTGACAAGTTTTCTAAAGTAGGAAAATTATTTCGCTCGGACAGCGGTAACTAACAAACCAACCACAAACCCCATTCACATCTGCTACATAATATAAGTGTGAGGCCTATATGTGTCCACATATTTTTTG
Organism: Aegilops bicornis; assembly: GCA_021605145.1. Classification (NCBI taxonomy): domain Eukaryota; kingdom Viridiplantae; phylum Streptophyta; class Magnoliopsida; order Poales; family Poaceae; genus Aegilops; species Aegilops bicornis. The sequence continues at coordinate 185,601 of JAHIAL010000136.1, forward strand.
TATGAAACAAGTGAACATCCCACGTAATCTCACGTCAATGATAGACTCGACTAAAGTGTTGTACCGAAACAAAATACTTTGTTGAACACTTCAAGTAACCTACTACTGATGTATCATAGTTCTTACTAAGCAATTGGATATAACTTTAAAAGATTAATCTCAGTTTTACAACTTATTGTTGCATCTAAAAATCAGTTCATCTCAATGAACACATGAATACAGTCCACTGGTTGCTGCCTAGTTCTTTCATGTTTATGTCCGATCACACTATCATACATAGATCCACCGGGAGCTATAAGAAGGCAATTAGCAAGGTAGCGAATGGACCAAAAGAGAATTTATTCACATATTCAAACAATAGAAAACCAGGAACCGTGATTGGATTGATGATATTGATACAATCAGGCAAGTCAATTATGATGCCATCTCTTCATAGCAAGAAAAATCAAGATTTCACCCTGTCATTTTAGGGACATTTGTGATAAGAATTTTAAGCTTGCTTCTTCAGGTCAACAGAGGACAAACTAATAATAAAGAGAGTACAATGTCAGTTGTTGCTTTTTCGTGATCATCATGCGAAATTAGATCATCGCACTACTAGGGAAAACGCTATAGGTAGACAGGTAATAGAAGAGCGGGGTTAATGGGCAGCGCTACTACTACTTAGTAGCAGCGATGACATGTAAAACCACACTACAGGTAGAGTGTAGTAGTAGCGGGCAGGTTCAACCAACGTGTCAGACCATAGTAGCAGCGTTGGGTATAACACAAGTATGCATATAGTTAAGGAGCATCGAGGAAATCTGTTGGATGTTGAGTCCAACAGAACTCATCACAATGTACTAATCAGTAGTTAAAATTTAGCTAGAGATCATCTAGTGTAGCAGATAAGTGGAAGTCAAGCTACATCACAAAAATAATGACAAAGATCAAAACCATGGCAATTCCTGGCAATTGATGATCCTATACAAGGTCTAGTGCATATACCATCATACAGGTACAGAAGAGCCACAAGGTTGATTGGAGCTTCAGTTTAACATCAACCAGTTGCTTACAGTCCAGAACAGAGTCGCAAAATTGCATCAATAACAGGATCTGACACTTGCATTGTGGTGCTTTTTTCACTCTATATCTGACACACACTACATGCATTTCGTAGATAGGTGACTTACCAAGAGGTAGGTCACGAAATTACCTAGAACTGCTAGGAAATGGAAATAAAATAAGGGGGGAGCAAGAAAAACTGTCAGGAATCAAACTCACTTGTATGTCCAAATCATAAATCTTGGTATTGAATCTCCCCTTGCATACAAAATCAAATGAAGTTAGATAAGCAAACTGCTGCTATTTCATGTGAATAACATGAGGCAAATTAATCAGCAAGCAGTTTAATCCTTAGAGTGGACCTAGTATTGCAATCTCATATGCTCACCAAATTGGTAAAACTTTACAAATTGCATTAGAAAAGTACCGTGGTAATTTACCTGACAAGGAAATAGGTCAAGAAAATGCATGGTCTAACTGAACCATCGGGTCTCACCGTTATCTGCAACCTTTACAAATCTAATGAGTTTACTTGTCCTCGATGCTAGGTTAGAAGTAGGACGAAATTAAGTTTGTTAATGATCAATTGTACTTTTTAAAATTTATTACTTTCGTACTAATGAGGTAATTTCTTATTTGAATATTGAATCAAGTTGTTTTTTAGCATTAGTATTTGATATTTGTCTAAATATTATAAAGAAAATTTGAATTCATATAATAAAGTGAAGGTATGCCTTAGTTATATTATTTTCTTTTTTAAAAAACAATTGGGCCTTTTTTAATTTTCATCCTGCCCGGAATTTCTGGAAAAGGCCTTGCTTAGGACATTCTAATTGATTTACACATTTGAGTCCCTGATGCATGCGGTTGTGAGCAGCACAGTCATAATACAGTGTAAATTCTATTAATTGTATAGATCAACATTAGGATTGTTATCTAACTGTATGATTGAACTTCTTTCAATTACCAGTGTAACTTGCTAATCATTCCAACAAAAATGCTAAACGTACGGACAAATACGGGATTTTACAGTTATGCTTAAGTATTGCTTTGAGACACATAATTCTTACAATAAAGATAAGTAAGATTTCCATTTTATCCATCATAATCTCCAGCAGCAAACTTGTCCTCAGGATAGAACGCAGCAAACACCTGCCTCCCCTCAAACCACATCCAATGCAACATCGTCTTGGAATATGCTGCGCTGTCGATATCGGCGTATGCCAGAAACACCTACAATTAATGCAACAAAAAGTTGATTAATTCCCCTCTATGTGATATCTCATCTCATCCGACGAAAAAAACCAGGAGGACACATGTACGCAAGTACCTTGCCAACTCCGGCGACAGGAGCACCGCTGGGGTCCGGCCGTGGGACGACGGTCCTCCTGAGTTTACCGCCGGATCTCTGCCCTTCTGCCGTCATCCTCCGGCAAAACTTTCGGTAGTACTCGTCGTCTTCTAGCCGGTCTGGGGAAAACATTTGGCTCAAGCATAGCACCCTTGTCGTCCCATCTTCGTACACGGGCCTCTGCTTGATCAGCCAGAGTCAGAAACTGATTTTAGTTAACAATTTGTAGCCCAGCGTGAAGGCACAAAAGGAGAGCAAATGAGTCGCTACTAATTACCCGAAAACCTCCGAGAGGAACTGGCCTGTAGTAAAAAAGCCATGAGCATGGAGGACCCTGCACACAGAATGTCGTTGATTATTTATCAATCTTGCGGGGTGAAACAGTCGTTAACCTAAATAAATAGGACAAACAAATAACCTAAATAAATAGGGAAACAAGCCATATGTACCTGCGGTGTCATGCTGTATGGTGACTGGTAGATGACTGGAATCAGCTGGTCCGTACAAATTAGATAGAGATAATATGTTAGTATGCTATAAAATAGAATGATAATATTAAGAGTTTGACAAATTATTAAGCGAGCGGATGCAGAAAGATATGGATTTTTCTTTCTCCCGTGGCGAAGTCCCTGGGAGTGGAAGTGGAACCCTAACAAACCGACAGAGATCATATAGTACGCGGGATCGGCGGGAGGCGCAAACCTCATGGGAGCCTCCGTCGGCCGGCGGGAGAGAGGTCGCCGTTGTTGGCCATGGGACGCGGCGGCGATTTCCGTGCGTACCGTGCGGTGCTGCTCGGTCCCGATCGCTGTGGAATTTGGTGGCCTTGGGTCGGGGTGGGTGTGTGGAGAGGGGATTTGGGCTATCCGTATATATATGGGCCGTAGCCGGTAGGGGCGTGCGGGTCTGATTTCAGATCGTGGTCAGGTCTCCTTGGCTGTTTCGAATATTTCTCGGTCTCTTTCTAAAAAAATACTCTCTCGAAAACACAGTGGTGAATCCCCTTTTTTTATTCGCGAAAAATCCCCCTTTTTCCTAGAGAACCACACTCCTATATCTTTGATTGTTCTGTTTTTCCGTTGGATGATTTATAATTTGTAATGATTTTTTTATTTTTTTGAGATAGCAAACCTCTCATGCCAATCGATTTTTGTAAGGATTGATTTCTCTCCTTAATGCAAAGACGGCGGAGCATTTAAGAAATAATAATAGGATGAGGGCGATCCTCTTTGGCAGATGGAAATCTGTCCAGGTGTCAACACTTTTTAATGTGACACTAACGATGACAAAATCAAGCCAAAATCTTGTCACTCTTTAGTTATGATTCAGAATTGTTTGGCTGATGTGCCAATCATAGATTATGTGATTGGCCCATGTAATCATTTTTATCATGACTAGTTGTGGTATCATTCTTTCACTTTACTTTTAGGTCATGTGGAGACTATATTGAACATTTGGCACCTACTAAATAAAAATGTGTTAGTCACAGGTTTGCACTTACTCACAATAGGTAATGTGGAGACTATCTTGAACCCAATTGGTTGTTTGGCTGGTGTGTCAGTCATAGGTCACGCGACTCCTTCACCTCTGAGTCCTACACCAAAACCTACCCGATCGACAACAAGGGCTCTTGTGCTCATATTTTCTTTTGTCGCCTTCGGGTGATTAGCTTGGTAGATCTTTTGCCACCTTTCAAAAGTATAAATCTGCTTTCAAGGTTTGTTAAAATTCCAACGGACAAAATTTGTTGGCTTCTTGTATGCGAACTCACTCTACATTTAAAACCGAACCGAAAAACGTGCAAAAAATGCGAACCAAACCAATTTTAAGGTTTTTATGGCTTCTGGTTTCAGTATGGTATGAACTTTTCATGACATTTTGAATTTCAGTTTCATGGTATATACCACAAAGCCAAACGTTTAACCAAAGTAAAAATATATATATATATTCATATTTCTTGAGGCGAACAACCATATAGGTAGTCACTTTTTTTTGTATGTGAGACAGATTCCCTGCTAAGTATGTACAATTTTCTTGTAATATAGTCACTTTTTCACGTCCATAACCATCAAGGCATGAATCCATGCATGCATAGACACTTGTATATAGTTTTATATTGTTGTATAAAAAGAGTATGTGCTTTGAGTCATAAATTTGTAAATTATTATTATGTGATTTTTAAATTCGCATTTACTTTAATTATTGTGGTATGCACCGAAATCATACCGAGATAAGTTGGTATATACTAAAACTGAACCGTATCTTAATTTTATACCGTATTTATCAAAGTAATAAATGTGTCTAAACCGAATGCAAATTTCAGACTAAACTGTAAATTTTAATGTGCTTCCAAGACAAAATTGATACATGCTTGTCGTTGTATTTATGAAAAAGTTCAAATGGACCAACCCAACTCAAAATCCCACGACCATGGGCTAAAACAACTTTTGTTTTAAAGGAAGGGGTTTCCCCCGCCCCAACTTTATTAAGCCAAGGCAGAAACCACGCGTCCAACAGTTTACAGTTCTCGGCGCAACCAAAATAGCTACAACAGACCACAGGCTTACAAGTTTATCATACCAAATACGGAGACATAACATAAGGAGAAGCTCAAACTACAGATGAACAATCAGGCACACAAAACCGAGAGACACTCCCAATGCAGATCACCAGTTACATCCAAAGCGATCCTAAGCAACTCCCTACGCCGATGATCAAGCAGCCCTAAACACAGGAGAAGAAGAGCACCCTGCACGTCCGAGCATATAATCTTTCATTGCTTTACCAGAGAGCCCACCAAGTCCAGGATACAACACATGCCTCGCCATTTTCATCCCTGGAAAGCAAAGTCATTTCAAAGCAACCATAAGCCTCATAAGGTGGCAGATGTATGACCAAATTAACTGCTTCTTCATTTTTCTTGTTTTTTCTCCATAGTGGTTTCAAAGATTCAAATGAGTCAGACGTAGAAATGCAGAAACAGTTAGCCACAACAGACCAGATTTCCTTAGCAACAATACATACATTAGAAAAACGGATGTTGAATAGTTTCTACATCACTGCCAAAAAAACACAAGAAACATTTTCTACATGCTTTCTTTTAGATAAGTTGTCTCTAGTCAAACTTTTATTGTTGAGAATAAGCCACAGAAAAACATGTATTATTGGAGGAACTTTAATCTTCCAAATACATCACCAATATCAGAAGACACACCTCCAAAGTTGATCATCTTATAAAAAGAAAGTCAAATGGACCAATCTGGCTCAAAATCCTGGGCAGCCACTCTTGGTCACCAATGGAGCCCTGCTTGCCACGTCTAAACTGGAATACATTATACACACACCGACTGGAATGCTACGGTCGATAGGAACTACTACTACTACTACAGTACCTCATGCTCGTCTACTCCGGGGCTGAAAAGAATGGCGAGGGAGCATGCATGCATGTGTTGTGCAGCACAGCCGATCGATGAAAGCGTCCAGTGCTGGCGCGGCAATGTCCAGTTTCCAAATCGATGAAATGAAAGCGTCCAGTGCTGGCGCGGCAATGTCCAGTTTCCAAATCGATGAAATGAAAGCGTCCAGTGCTGGCGCGGCAGTGGTGCTGCGCACACATTTGTAAAACGCCACTGCTTCAGTGGGGAGGGGTACTGGCAGGCATTTCTACTTCTCTACGTACCTTTCCTTTTCAGCTAGCTAGCTAGCTAGCTCGATCATTAAGGATTGTTGTGATAAAAAGCGACAGGCACTCACAAACACTCCTCCTCCTAGATACTACTCCTTGCTTGGAAGCTTTACTGCCATTGTTAGAGTTGAATCTGGCTCAACTTGTATTATTTCCTCCACCTCCATAGATGCATGGAAAGCATCATGTGTAGTCTACGTTGCGAGTCTCCACAGAGGTCGTGTAGCTGTCCATCTCTTTTGCTGGCCACTCTTCAAGCTAGCATAGCATCTCTAGCCGATGTCCCTAAAAAAATAGAGGTGTAAATTATCGAGTAAAGCTTAGTGGAGTATTTTTTTTTATTCTACTAATTTTTGATCGGTTCTGCCTGATTTCCTAAACTTAGCAGAGTAAAAAATTATTTTTGCAAAATTCATTTCATTTCGGCCACCAAAATAAACTTCACTCTTTTTTATTTTATTGAACGGCATTTTGATGCACCAAAGTACACACTTAACCAATTCTTTACTAAGAGAACCGATCCAAAAAAAACTATTAGAACAATTAGGCGCTTTAAGCCATAACTGCTCCCACTTGTTCTTTTAATACTTTATTATCTATGTCTTTGTTCCCACGTTGTTGTGGGTCTGTATCGGCTTCTTGAGCTTGCACACTTCATTGTTCTCCGTCTTCATACAATTGGACATTGGGCAGTCTCTAGTATCAACTCTAGTAAGTAGTGCACGAACATCTAGCAAATTTCTCGTTATCAATAGATCGATGCACTCTTGTTTCCAATACCAAAATTTGCATCCATCCTACAAACAATTCTGAGCAAACAATAAGATACAAATTGTGACGAATCCAAAGAACAACCGGATGAACAAGCACTTACCTCCGTCTTTTTTGCACTTGAAGAACACCCATCCGGGATGTTACGCCGTGGCCGAAACTCGGCACACCACCTACAGCAGGCAGTGGTTACACTTGATGACCGGCAACTGGGACCCGACGAGCTGATAGGCTAGTGTCGAGCCGGATCGACGACCGCCATGCGTGGCTGTGCTGGTGGTCGGGCGACGAGCAAGATATGATCGCCTAGGGGAGGAGGCCATGCCAAGATGCTGCGCAGAATCGTTGCGGGGGCTGCATGAGTCGGTGCCCGTCAAATCCATCCCAAACACGTCGGCGTCGGCGGCCGGATGCGTCGAATCTGGCGCCGAAATGGAGGGTCGTAGATTTACCAATTTAGGCGAGAGAGGCCCAAATCCGGGTGAGCGAGTAACGCGGCGGGTCCTATGGAGCGTCGGCGTTGGCGGGAAGGGAGGCACCGGAGTAGATGCTTACACAGGGGTAGTGTGACGCCATCGATTCAATCGTACACTAATCATGCACGCAATGTGTACGATCAAGATCAAGGACTCACGGAAGATATCACAACACAACTCTAAAACATAAATAAGTCATACAAGCATCATAATACAAGCCAGGGCCTCGAGGGCTCGAATACAATTGCTCGATCATAGACGAGTCAGCGGAAGCAACAATATCTGAAAATCTGGACATAAGTTAAAACAAGTTTGCCTTAAGAAGGCTAGCACAAACCGGGATACTGAGATCGAAAGAGGCGCAGGCCTCCTGCTCGATCCTCCTAACTACTCCTCGGTCGTCGTCGGTGGGCTGCACGTAGTAGTAGGCACCTCCAGTAGTAGTCGTCATCGACGGTGGCGTCGCTCCTGGGCTCCATCGTCTGCTGCAGCAATCGAGTAGAGGTAGGGGAAAAAGGGGAACAAAGGCAACCGTGAGTACTCATCCAAAGTACTACTTAAGCAAGGAACTACACTACATATGCATGGATATATGTGTAATGGGCCATATCGGACTGAATCGCAGAATGCCGAATAAGAGGGGATAGCTAGTCTTAACGAAGACTACGCTTTTGGACACTGTCTTTGCAATGTAGAAGAGGGCCATCTGAAGTCCTCCAAGTAACATCACATAGCAATAATCCTACCCGCGATCCCTCCTCATATCCACGAGAGAAGCGACCACCGGTTGTATCCGCACTTGGAAGGGTGTGTTTTATTAAGTATCCGGTTCTAGTTGTCATAAGGTCAAGGTAACAACTCCAAGTCATCCTGTTACCGAAGATAACGGCTATTCGAATAGATTAACTTCCTAGGTGCACCAACTTACCCAAAGACGCTTGATCCCATTTGGCGGACACACTTTCCGGGTCATGCCCGGCGCGGAAAGATCAACACGTCGCAGCCCCACCTAGGCACAACAGAGAGGCCGGACGCGGTCTAAACCTAAGCGCGAAGGGGTCCGGGCCCATCGCCTCGAAAGCACACACCGACGCTATGAGGGCGGCTGAGCAGACCCTAGCCTAGCAGCGTTCCAGTCAATCCGGCGCGCGCCCATTGTCACCGACGTCTGAAGTGCTTCGGTGATACCACGGCGGGATACCCATAACTACTCCCACGTAGATGGTTAGTGCGTATAAGCTTCGTAGCCAACTCGGATCAAATACCAAGATCTCGTTAAGCGTGTTAAGTATCCGCGAACGCCGAACAGGCCAGGCCCACCTCTCTCCAGGCGGTCTCAACCTGCCTGTCGCCTCCGCCTCAAAGTAACAGTTGGGGGCCGTCGGGAACCCAGGCCCACCTCTACCGGGATGGAGCCACCGTCCTTTCAGCCCCCATCTCCGAGCAAGATCACGAGTAATGTAATAGTGTAAAGTATATAGTATATGCCCGTGATCACCTCCCGAAGTGATCACAGCCGATCAGTATAGCATGGCGACGGACAAGAATGTAGGGCCACCGATGGAACACTAGCATCCTATACTAAGCGATGGGATAGCGGTAAAGGTAACAACACTAGTAGCAAGGACAAAGGCTATGCAACAGTATAGGATTAATCGAAAGCGATAACATGCTACACTACGCTAATGCAAGCGGTATAGAGAAGAGTAGGCGATATCTGGTGATCAAGGGGCTTGCCTGGTTGCTCGAGACAAGGAGGGTCGTCGGTGGCGTAATCGACCACGAAGGGCATCGACATCGGTCTCGAGTCTCTAGGAAGGAGTAACGGAGGGAACACAATAAATAACAGAGCAATCAAATGTAACACAAAGCAAGACGCTGCAATACGTTGTGCTAAAGGGTGACCTAACGTAAAGGATAGGCGATACGGTGAAGGAAACATCCGTGAAAATATCCCCGGTGTTTCGTGTTTTCGGGCAGAGGAGCCGGAGGGGGAAAGTTGTGAGTTTGATATGTTAGGGGTGCGTGGCGGACGAACGGACTGCGTATCCGGATTCGTCTCGACGTTCTGAGCAACTTTCATGTTGAAAATATTTTAATCCGAGTTACGGATTAAAAGATATGATTTTCTAAAGATTTTATTAATTTCTGGAATTTAATTAATTATTTAAATGAATCCGAAAAATAGATTAATGACATCAGCATGATGTCATGCTGACATCAGCAGTCAACAGAGTTGACTTGGTCAACCTGGCCAGTGGGTCCAGGGGGACCCACCTGTCATTCTCTATGATTAACTAAAACAGATTAATTAGTTTAATTAGTGATTAGGTTAATCTAATCAGATTAATTAATTTAATTAATTACTTAATTAATTAATTAATATTTTCATTATTATTATCTATTTCTTTATTTTATTAGTATTATTATTATTCTTTTTATTATTTCATTTTATGTTTTGGGGCGTGGGGCACCCTAGTCAGTGGCCAAGAGGGCCCCAGCGATTCGGGCATCGGGTAGTATGTACTGTGGTTGCGCAGCACCCTACCGATTAAATGCCCAGATCGACAGGGGGCGCGCCACGGCACGGTGAAGCCCGGGACGGCGCGGGCTGGCGCAGCACGGCACACATGAGCCGCAAGCCTGAGGTAAGGCGGGGTTGTGTAGGGAGCGTCCGGCGACGGGCTATGGGCGATCGAAGGCGGGCGAGGCCACATAAGGCGCGGGCCTTGGTGACTGACAGAGTAGGTGAGGCGCGCGGAGGTGCTGTATGCCGGCCGACGACGCTGCTGGCGACGCGAGAGGAGCGGGCGGACGGTACGACGGAGTAGGGGAAGGAGGATAGGAGGGGGTTCCTCACAGGAAGCTGCAGGGGAAGGCACGGGGCTCGGTGGAGCCGTCGAGGGGGAAGTCGAGGATGGGGCGACGGACGAGGCGGAGGAGCAGTCCGGCGAGGTAGCCCTCCGGGCGGCGGCGGCGTCGACGGGTTCGGGGGCGTGGTTGCCCCGGTGTCGGTGGCGAGCGGCGCGCGAGGTGATGGGGTCGGGGCGACGTCGCGCGTGTAGCGGCGGGGATCGATCCCCGATCTGGATCGGGGCCAAGGGAGGAGGCGAGGGGGAAAGGGGAGGACGAGGTGGCGGCGCCGAGCGCTGGGGCGCTGGGTGTGGCGGCGCTGGGAGGGAGAGGGAGAGACGCGTGGGAGAGTGGGGGTCGACGGCAATGAGATCGGATGAACACGAGGATGCCTCGATCCAGAGCGGCGAGGAGGAGAAGGAGGGATCGGGGAATGGGGTGTCTTGGTCGGGGCTAGGGTTTCCCCAGGTGGGGATAAGGGAGGCAGTTGGGCGGCTGGCGGCTCTATGTAACTGTTGGGTCGAGGCCCAACCAGGGGTTCTTATTCTTTTCTTTTGTTTTACTTTTTTATTTATTTTACCTTTTCTGCTTTTAGTTTTGTTTCCTATTATTTTAGTTTTATTAAAATACACACTTAGAATCTAATTTAGTATTTCAACTTAGTCCATAGTCACAAAAAGTCTAATCCTCAAATAAATTAGTTTGACATTTTATTAATTACAAAAGGTATTTAAACAATTGTTTTCACTATCGCTTTTAATTGTTTTAGGGCCTTTATACATTTTATCAAAGTTTGGTTTCTCCAAAGATAATTACCTATGTATTATTTGGTTCACTCCGAACATTTAAATCTTAATATTTGAAAACTTTTATCCTTTGCTCGATTTTGAATTTGAAATTGAACTAGGTTCAACTAACGCGAAGTTTATCCACGATAACCGAGGTGACGTGGCATCATCGATGGGGATTATCAGTGGCTTAATTACCAAGGCGTCACAATTCTCCTCCACTACAAGAAATCTCGTCCGAGATTTAAGAGGGGAGTAAGGGAAAGTTCTGGTTTCGATATTCTAACGGATCTTCTCGAAGAAGTTAATTCCTTTTCGTTGATGTCTTCAATCCTTTATTCGATGCATCATGATAAACTTGTCACCATTTCTTCGTGAACTCCATTGTATGCGTCACGAATAGGTAAGGGGTAGCTCTACAATGAAAGGATGTTATAAGGAAAATCATCCGGGGTATCCCAAGAATGAACTTATGAGTATCTCTCGAGTTGAACAAATGACACACATCGAGAGCAAAGTAAGACAAAGGCGATAAGAAGTTTCAAGCGGATAGGCAATCGTTCATTGCACGAAGCGAAGCGAAAGGGTTGAGTAACAGCGGGAATAAGTATTGCGTCCGATACCAGAATAGATCAACAGGTAAGTGGCCCGTGAATTACATACAAAGTCAAGCGTGAGGAATATCTTTGGAAACGTGGTGTACAGGAGAGTCAGGTTTCGATCCTGTGAAACTGTGGGTTATGGGCCCACCTTGTGGTTAAAAGTAGAAAGGTTGGTGACAACTTGCACGATCATGTAAGCAAGGCATGTCAGAGGAGAGTCTGAGGGTCATGTCGGCAACAACATAGGTACCAAGGGCGAGGGACGAAGAGAACCATTTTCACCTTTCGTTGAGCGAGGCGGACCAATAGGCAAGGTTCTCGTCCATCGGTGGTTACCGGAATGTCATCAACAATAGTAATAGGGTCTTACTTATAGAGTGGTACAACGAGGTGCTTACCTAAGCAGGGGATTATCACTGCTTAGATTATATAGATCACAAGAAGGGTCAAACAGACCCATGGAAAGGAAAATGTGATCATTAGGTTAAACAGATCAATGGAAAGGAAAATATGTTTAAACACATATTTCGGTATATCCTTCCCAAGGATAAGCCGAGCATGATATCCATGACAGGATATAATGTAGAAAACCCTTTAGGTAAGGGGAGAGAAATTTCATGACATTACCCATACAACGGTGTTAGGATAAATGATAAATGAAATTTAGCATCGTGCTTCAAATGTTCCTGTTGAAAATCAGGGTATCACAGACATGCTTCGAGATAGCATTGACATGGTCTTCAGGTAAAGATCAGACTTTGGAATCACGAAGGATCCATCAGGAATAAATTGTAGAACCAGTATTACCATTCCTTCATGGATAAGGGGATAACCCTGCTGAAAAGGAATCTATAATGATAGGTCCTCCAGCCGGGGGGGGGGGGGTGCTAGGCATTACATCATGCTACCGGTTCATCAAAGGACCAATAACATAACTCTTGGAAAGTTGTCCCAACCATCATATCTGACCGAGATTCAGATCCGATTGGTGTAAAGATACCTCAGACTCAGGATGTCCGAGAAGAAAAGGTGCAACGCAATTTGACGAGATGACATTGTAAGATTCTCGGGGAAATGAACTATGAAGTGATTTCCGTTAACAAGAGTCCATCATTAACCCAAGGAGAGGACAAGGAGGTGTCTGGTGAACTCAACGGCAATTCACCGAGATTCCCAAAAGATAGACTCCCACATTTAAGTGAACAAGGAGATAACATTTGTCGGATCAAATGATACAAGGAAGTATGCTCGAGGAAAACATACACAAGTAAACATTGGTTGAAAGGTGCCCGATGGGTTGGGTTGCACGACCAATGTCGTAATGGTGATTCAATAATCGATCGTCTAAGAATTTCACTTCAAAGCAAGAGGCTTGCTAGAAGGGCAGAATTCAAAACAAGACTGCTTCACTTGTTGGTACACCGGTTGGAAGCAACACGGGACCAAGAAAGAATGGTGATGGTGAGAAGCATCTCAATACCAAGAATTTCTTAAGAGGTGGCGCAGTCCTCACAACATCCTTGATATTAACAGATGGTAATACTCCAAGGTAAAGAAGAACAAATGCTGGATAGCGAGGATCTCAAGGTTTACACAAAACACGAACAACTTGTGTTGAACGGAAGGCAATAAAGTGGTCGATGGGAACAGGAATCATCGAGGGCAAGGATGGTATTACCCATCATGAATTCAATTGAATTCCTGGAAGAGCTCATAAGGTTGATGATGATCACGACACAATTGTCGAGAGATTTCATGCAGATGTAATCAATCAGCGACGACATCAAGTCAAAGGAATGATGAAGCAAGAGGTTATTGGAACCACAGTTACGACACAAACTCGAACTCAAGCTTGTTGTTTAAGGTGAAAGGGAATGACGAGGAAAATCGACGTAAGCTTAATTCATCGTCGAAAATTGTGCTCCGAGAAGAAGGACCGGTAGCACGCTTAAAATCATCACGACAATGATATAGCCAAACAGGCTAGGAATGGCGTGGTCGAATCTAAACTCGTACTTATAGAAGCTTCTTGAAGAGTTGTTGAACCGTAGAGCGGACTCGGTTCGATTATCGGTGTCCTTGAGTGTTTAATAACTCGAGCCCGTGAAAATTGGAATCGATGGGAAGGTAGCACTTGATGAAGAACTCATAAGAAGTTATGCGGTTCCAAGGTAATCTCGAGATACCGAGGATAATACTCGATGACATATCAAAGTAGAGGTTGGACGAAGTGCTTGCTCTACGTAAGACAAGTGCTAAAACTTGCACGAGAAATGGTATTTCAAAGAGAACATGGTCGGAACCACGATTGTAAAGGCCGGTTCCTGATATAAGATGAACTTATACCAAAGGAATAATTAATTTAAGAGAAGCTTTAATGATAAGATCTACATCGTGTCCATGGGCATGAACACAAAGTTCAAAATTAAACTCCACTTCTCCAATGCATAACCCTTCATTCACTTCTCACGTTCGATGAAGTTGCGGTGTTGAAAATTTTATCTGGCGAAGCACCGAAGAGTATGATTCGTGAAAACTTTTCGGGTTCACACGGTTTAGTGAAGGCATATGTTCAACCCATAGGGGCTTCTTGGAATCATATACCGTAATCTTTAGAAATAATTAACTCAAGCTCAAGACGAGCATGGTTGAGAAAGCGAGAGGATACAATTTACCAAAGGCATTATGTATCGGAGGAAAGGCTCACAAGGTTATTGAATATGAAGGGCGTTGTCGGATAAAATCCAACAAAGGATCTGGTGGTCCACAAGGGATCGGCGTGAGCATCGATTACTCAACTAGAGGTAGAAGAATGCAAGGAGATCAAATTATAGAAACAACTCGACTAACTCAATTGTCAAATGCAAATGAATTACGATTCCCAAATCAAGGGCGAAGCAATGCTACGATTAGGGATGGATAAGTTGAATAGCCTTAGGGTACAATCAATCTACACTTGGATTGGTCGAGAACCAATTCCAGCTTGAAAGAATGGCAGCTCGGCCGGAAAGGTAATTTATAAGGATCAATGATGATTGCGGGTGTTCGCAAACATATTGAGTCAACAGACTCAAAATGATAATGACAAGGAATGTCAATATGACTACGAGACTTATGGGATTAACCATAATGCAAGCAAGCAAGAATTTCAAGAGCCAAAGGCTCCAGAGGGTTTTCGGAAGATCGAATAGTATTTTGAAGACTTTTGTGAAATACATGAACAACTGGGTTGAGCGGATACTCGACAAGTCACGAGGGTTTATTTGAAGGGGTATTCATGTAGCAAAGAACTGCTAGGCGATAGGCACAAAGTATTTTCGAACAATAGAGAAAACTTGGGTATCTTGTAATAACAAGATCAATGGGGGTGATCGTATGAATGGCAAGTGTAAGTAGTTTTCCATACTGGATTTATCGGTGGTCGGGAATAGCAAAAGTGATGGGCTCAAGTCTCGAGAGAATATCAAAGAGTATCTCGAAATCTTCCGTGCGATCGGTGATCATCCTGATCAAGGGCCTCTCCGGAGAAAGTATTTTCGAGAACCTAAAGTTAGATTTTAGTAAAAATTTAGCTTAACCCGAATAGAAGAGAGCTCGAGTCCCGCAGTAAAGATCGAGGAGTAAAAGATCCTAATACCACCCAATGGCGGCGTGGGCCCATGGGCCGCATACGACCATGTCGATAAAAAGTTTTCCAATGTCTAGACTCGACTTGACCAAGGAGTTGGAAAGGATTCCTGAGCAATCGGCTCGATACCAACTTGTGGCGCCCTCGATTCAACCGTACACTAATCATGCACGCAATGTATGCGATCAAGATCAAGGACTCACGGAAGATATCACAACACAACTCTAAAACATAAATAAGTCATACAAGCATCATAATACAAGCCCGGGGCCTCGAGGGCTCGAATACAATTGCTCGATCATAGGCGAGTCGTGGAAGCAACAATATCTGATCATGAGATATAAGTTAAACAAGTTTGCCTTAAGAAGGCTAGCACAAAGCTGGGATACAGATCGAAAGAGGCGCGGGCCTCTGCACAGGATCCTCCTAACTACTCACAGTCGTCATCGGTGGGCTGCACGTAGTAGTAGGCACCTCCGGAGTAGTAGTCGTCATCGACGGTGGCGTCGCTCCCAGGCTCCATCGTCAGTTGCGACAATCGAGTAGAGGTAGGGGGAAAAGGGGGGAACAAGGCAACCGTGAGTACTCATCCAAAGTACTGTAAAGCAAGGAACTACACTACATATGCATGGATATATGTGTAATGGGCCATATCGATTGGGTGAAGCTGCAGAATGCCGAATAAGAGGGGATAGCTAGTCTTAACGAAGACTAAACCACGGACACTGTCTTACAGCAATGGTAGAAGAGGGCCATCCAAGTCCTCCAAGTAACATCACATAGCAATAATCCTACCGGCGATCCCTCCTCATATCCACGAGAGAAGGCGACCACCGGTTGTATCCGCACTTGGAAGGGTGTGTTTTATTAAGTATCCGATTCTAGTTGTCATAAGGTCAAGGTACAACTCCAAGTCGTCACATCAAGATCACGGCTATTCGAATAGATTAACTTCACCGCAGGGTGCACCAACTTACCCAAAGACGCTTTGATCCCATTTGGCGGACACACTTTCACGGGTCAATGCCGGCCATGGAAGATCAACACGTCGCAGCCCCACCTAGGCACAACAGAGAGGCCAAAGACGCCGGTCTAAACCTAAGCGCGAAAGGGGTGCAGGCCCATCGCCTGAAAGCACACCTGCACGTTAAGTAGGGCGGCCAAGCGCACCCTAGCCTAGCGTGCGTTCAGCCCAATCCGCGCCAGCCGCTCGTCAGCCGACGTCTCAAGTGCCGGTGATACCACGACGCCGGGATACCCATAACTACTCCCACGTAGATGGTTAGTGCGTATAAGCTCGTAGCCAACTCAGATCAAATACCAAGATCTCGTTAAGCGTGTTAAGTATCCATGAGCGCCCGAGCAGGCCAGCCCACCTCTCTCCTAGGCGGTCTCAACCTGCCTGTCGCTACGCCTCAAAGTAACGGCTTGGGGGCGTGGGAACCCAGGCCCACCTCTAAGGATGGAGCCACCATCCTTTTAGCCCCATCTCCGAACAAAGTATCACAGGTAATGTAATAGTGTAAAGTATATAGTATATGCCCGTGATCACCTCCGAAGTGATCACACCCGATCAGTATAGCATGGCGGACGGACAAGAATGTAGGGCCAGCGATGGAACACTAGCATCCTATACTAAGCGATGGGATAGCAGGTAAAGGTAACAACACTAGTAGCAAGGACAGGCTATGCAGCAGTATAGGATTAACTGAAAGCAGTAACATGCTACACTACGCTAATGCAAGCAGTATAGAGAAGAGTAGGCGATATCTGGTGATCAAAGGGGGGGCTTGCCTGGTTGCTCAGACAAGGAGGGGTCGTCGGTGACGTAGTCGACCACAGGGGCATCAAAGATCGGTCTCGAGTCTCTAGGAAAGGAGTAACGGAGGAACACAATAAATAACAGAGCAATCAAATGTAACACAAAGCAAGATCACGGCAATACGTTGTGCTAGGGGTGACCTAACGTAGGGATAAGCGATACAGGTGAAGGAAACATCCGGGAAAATATCCCGGTGTTTACGTGTTTCAGGCGGAGGAGCCGAGGAGAAAGTTGTGAGTTTGATATGTTAGGGGTGCGTGGCGGACGAACGGACTGCGTATCCGGATTCGTCTCGTCGTTCTGAGCAACTTTCATGTTGAAAATATTTTAATCCGAGTTACGGATTAAAAGATATGATTTTCTAAAGATTTTATTAATTTCTGGAATTTAATTAATTATTTAAATGAATCCGAAAAATAGATTAATGACATCAGCATGATGTCATGCTGACATCAGCAGTCAACAGAGTTGACTTGGTCAACCTGGCCAGTGGGTCCAGGGGGACCCACTGTCATTCTCTATGATTAACTAAAAGCAGATTAATTAGTTTAATTAGTGATTAGGTTAATCTAATCAGATTAATTAATTTAATTAATTACTTAATAAATTAATTAATATTTTAATTATTATTATCTATTTATTTATTTTATTATTATTATTATTATTCTTTTATTATTTCATTTTATGTTTTTGGCGTGGGGCCCTAGTCAATGTTGAGAGGGCCATAGCGATTCGAACATCCCATTTGGTATGTGGCCAGTTACTGGCGAGCACACGACCTGGGTGCAAATGCCCAGATCGACAGGCGCTGCCACACTGCACAAGCTTGACGGCCATGGCTGCCGGTGAGCACTGTGTATGTGAGCCATGACCAGGGAAGTCTTGAGGGTTGTGTAGGGAAGCGTCCGGCGGCAGCCATGGGCGCATCGAAGGCGAGGCCTTGAGCCTTAGTGACGAGAGGTGAGGCGAGGCCCAGCAGCCGTGGTCTTGACGACGCCTTGCTGACAGCGAGGGAGCGGACGGTGGCCGCGCAGGAGTAGGGGAAGGAGGATAGGAGGGGTTCCTCACGGGGGCTGGGAAGGCAATGGGCTCGGTGGAGCCGTCGAGGAAGTCGAGGATGGGGCGACGGACGAGGCGGAGGAGCGATCCGGCGGTAGCCCTCGGCGCAGCGGCGTCGACAGGTTCGAAGCGTGGTTGCCAGCGGTGTCGTGGCGGCGAGGTGATGGGGTCGGCGACGCCGTCGCGTGTGGCGAGGATCGATCCCGATCTGGATCGGGGCCAAGGGAGGCGAGGGAAAGGGAGGACGAGGTGGCGGCGTGACTGGGCGTCAGGTGTGGCGCCGAGGGAGAGGAGAGACGTCTTGAGGAGAGTGGGGTCGACGACGGCGGGATCGAACCGAGGATGCCTCGATCGAGCCGTGAGGAGGAGAAGGAGGGATCGGGGAATGGGGTGTGCGGTCGGGCTAGGGTTTCCCCTGGTGGGGATAAGGGAGGCCAGTTGGGCGGCTGGCAGCTCTGTAACTGTTGGGTCGAGGCCCAAGCTGAGAGAGGTGTTCTTATTCTTTTCTTTTGTTTTTACTTTTTATTTATTTTACCTTTTCTGTTTTAGTTTTGTTTCCTATTATTTTAGTTTTATTAAAATACACACTTAGCATCTAATTTAGTATTTCAACTTAGTCCATAGTCACAAAAAGTCTAATCCTCAAATAAATTAGTTTGACATTTTATTAATTACAAAAGGTATTTAAACAATTATTTTCACTATCGCTTTTAATTGTTTTATGGCCTTTATACATTTTATCAAAGTTTGGTTTCTCCAGCATAATTACCTATGTATTATTTGGTTCACTCCGAACATTTAAATCTTAATATTTGAAAACTTTTATCCTTTGCTCGATTTTGAATTTGAAATTCGAACTAGGTTCCGAACTAACGCGAGTTTATCCACGGTAACCGAGGTGACGTGGCATCATCAGTGGGGATTACTGTAGCTTAATTACCCGGGCGTCACAGGTAGGGTGGGTGTGGCGAAAGGGGGAGAGTTTTTGCTCGGCGAGTGGTAGCAGGGTAAAAATAGGCATCCGCTAGACGGCAGAGTAATTTTTTTTTTCACTCCACTATACGGTTTAGAAGATCGGCTAGATGCCGATGAAGTAAAAGCAACACGTTTTACTTCTTTGTAGATTTTCGGGGGATCGGTTGGAGATGCTCTTCGCTCTGAGAAGGGAGTGCACTTTCCTCTCCTTTGCTTTGCCATGAAATTGGTAGCGGAACCAGCAATGCTACATCTACAGGTGTTTTACAGAAGTTTTACGGGCTAGGCTGAGTTGTGATGTGTTGATTGGTTGTTAGGATGAAGCGGGCCCCATCCTGAAAATCAGAGGGGAGAGATTAATGAGGGGAGAAGAGTAGTCCGTTAATTCCTGTAAAAATTTCCCGTACGTCTAGCATTTTTGGTAGCGGAACACACATTCCCGTTGTACCGAGGCACCTCATCTTTGACCCGTCTTCTCGCCTGTCCCCACACCCCACCCAACGTTCTCCGGTTTGCAAACGGAATTGCAAAAAGAAGAGAGAGAAGAGCTCACTGGAATTCTACGTCACAAAGCAGAGCAACACATCACAAAGCTGCTCACGGGAGCCCGCAGCTGGTCTGGTCGCCGTCGCCGTCGCCGACGCGTACGAGGCGGGATGGGGTCGACGATCTCCAGATGTGGACGCGGAGGAGAGGGACCGGCTCACGCGGAGGAGGCCCGCGGGTGCGGGGCGCGGAGGAGCTCCGGCGGTGGAGGAGGCGGACGGGTCGGCAGCTGGGCGGACGAGCTACGGCGGTTGAGGAGGACGGCGGCCCTGCGGCTGGGCGGAGGAGCTGCGGCGGTGGAGCGGCTCGGGGGAGGAGCTTCGGCGGTGCAGGAGGACGACGGCCGGCGGCTCGGCGGAGGTGCTACGGCGGTGGAGGAGGACGACGGCAGGCGGCTGGGTGGAGGCGTCCCGCGGGGGAGGAGGCCGACGGACGGCGGCAGGGTGGAGGCGTCCCGCGGCTGGGATTCGCGGGTTCACGGCCACGGCGAGCTCTTCTACTGTCCCATGTGCATGGAGCTGGTGCCCATCAACCTCAAATCCAACTTCGGCCCGTGCGGCCACGCCTTCTGCTCCAGCTGTGTCACCATGTACGTCGCCGTGAAGCAGCGCGAGCGCGAGGACGTTGGTCGCGTCAACTGCCCCGACTGCGAGGACGGCGTCCCCGTGCCCGTGTTGGTCACCGATGATTTGGCGGTGGACGGCCACGGCGAGCCCTTCGGCTGCGCCATCTGCATGGAGACGGTGCCCGGCACGCTCAAGTTCAGCGTCAGCCCGTGCGGCCACCCCTTCTGCCGGGGCTGCGTCGCCCAGTACGTGGCCGCGAAGCTGGACGACAAGGTGGCTGGCGTGGCATGCCCTCACCCAGGCTGCGAGGCCGGCGCCGTCGAGCCGGAGAGCTGCCGCGGCGTCATCCCCCCGGACCTCCTCAACAGGTGGGGTTTCCTGCTGTGCGAGCTCGCGGTCGGCGCCAACAGGGTGTACTGCCCGTACCAAGAATGCTCGGCGCTCCTGCTCGCCGACGCCGACACGAAGGAGGCCATCGCGGAGGCGGAGTGCCCGCACTGCCACCGGCTCTTCTGCGCCCGGTGCGGCGTGCCATGGCACGACGGCCTGGGGTGCAAGGAGTTCCAGAAGCTCGGGCAGGACGAGCGCGGCCGGAACGAGCTCCTGCTCCGGCGCCTCGTGGGCAGGAAGGGGTGGCAGCGGTGCCCCAAGTGCCGGATGTTCGTGGA
The DNA here is from genome assembly GCA_021605145.1 of Aegilops bicornis. Classification (NCBI taxonomy): domain Eukaryota; kingdom Viridiplantae; phylum Streptophyta; class Magnoliopsida; order Poales; family Poaceae; genus Aegilops; species Aegilops bicornis. Next base: position 206,435 of record JAHIAL010000136.1, read on the forward strand.
GAAATCGGAGGGCTGCAATTACATGAAATGCAGGTACCTACAACAACAAATTGGATCCAAACATCCTGAACGTGAAGTTACCTGAGAGCTCCTCCCATGCCAAGGTTGCTTGATGCTCCATTAATCTGATTTCCTTCACTTCGTAGGTGTGGAAACAGTTTCTGCTACCGATGTGCATCCAAGCTGTCAGCGGAAAACCATTACTGCAAAAAGTGCAAGCGCTAACGATTTGGTTGTTTGGTTGTGGAGGGAGGGCTCTTGCCAGGCCACTGCAAACACATGGGTTCATCTTGGCCATGTTAATTAATTTCCTGAAGCACAAAATGAAAATCTAGGCGTGAAACAAACCTTAATTAGTTTCGTTGTACAGAACTATTAATATATAATCTCCTTGACTCAAATCATTTCTTGTTACTACGCAGCTACCTCAGTTTTACTTCTATGCATGTAGTGTTAGGGCATCTCCAACGCTGGCCTCAAATCGGACACTTTATTCAACCCTTAATCATAGATGCGGGAGGGACGAAGCCACACAACCCTTAATCACAAAAAAATATCATTTGTCTGGTTGGGAGCAAAGAGGAGACCCATTTATGTGATTGCTTTTGGTGGATATGTATGTGGTATGCCGTTGGGAGGAGAGAGAGAAAAGAGAGGAGGACCATGAAGTTGCTTTTTGTTGGTGATGTTTGGACCGCTCCGCAGACCGATAAGTTCACCATTGAATGATTTTTTTAACAAAAATGGTGTGGACACTACAATCGAAACCTATACCGAAGCTTTGAGGTTCTCCTATGGAGGACAATTTTTGTGTGTTTGACCCTTTTGTTGGAGTTTAACCGGATCTGGCCCCGGTTTGAATTTTTTTTCAACATCTGACCCTTTTCCCTACCACCATGGCATCCGGCGGTAGGATTGCATAGCCTACCGCCGGAACCTCTGGCGGTAGGAAACTTATCCACGTCAGCAGCGTAAACGGCCGCCGTCCCCCTCCGTCCCACCCTACCGCCGCTAGTCACGGTGGTAGCTTGTCCGATCCTGCACGGGGACCTGGCGGTGGGGTGTCAAGCGATTATAAGCCGTGGGCCGACCCTCCCCTCCCACTTCTCCCCCTCCAGCCGCCCCAAGAACAGTGGAGTTCTTCCTCTCGCCCCCTCTCTCATCTCCTCCACTTCCCCCCTCGGATCTTCTTCGTTTCTTCATCGTTTTTGCGGATCGAGATGGCCCCGGAAAGAGAAAAGTAAGCTCCTCTGATCCCTCCAATTAGTTTTAGTCAAATAGCTTCCGATTCGTCGCATTATTTGATTCAAATCACTCCCCCTTTTTGAACTAGATTCAAAAAAAATTGTACCTTAGGATTGATTTAGCTTGATTCAAGATTCCTGTCAATATGAGTGTACTTTTAAAAAAGGAGAATCATTACAACACTGAAAAGAGCACAGTTTCTTCAACAACTACTACTTCAAAATACAAGTTGTGCAAAAAGTGCACTATGATCAGGCCCTACCGCCGGGGAGTGTGGCGTGGTAGGTTCTGTGATCTACCGCTGTGGTCTAAGGCGTTAGGGGGCCTCACCACGGCCATGGGTTACGTGACTGAAGTGGCGATTGATCTGCCAGTGAGGTTGCACACCCTACCGCCAGGTAACTAAGCGGTAGGACTGCACACCCTACCGTCCATAGCTCTGGCGGTAGGATGTCTGCTAGGTCAGCGCCTGGCCGTTTGTGTGACGGCGGCTACCGTTACCCTACCGCCAAAGGTCCTGGCGGTAGACTCATGGAGACACACGACCACAGAGGCAGGCCGACAAACACACCCCAAACTTATTAATGCCTCTCCCTGACACATGGGGCTCAACATGCAAAGGAAACTCCATCAAGTCACTGCAACTTGAAAGAGACAAATCGACAAAGTCAACAGACACAACCGAGCCTCTGCTTCCAACCAAGAAATCTAAGAACCATCAATTATGGAACCACCTGTGCACTGCCTTTTGCACCACCCTTATTGCTTTCGCTCCTCCTAGGTTTCTTCTTGAGGATGTCGGGTCGAGGATTAGCACCACCCTTCTTGCATTTCTCCCTCAAAGCTTTTTTCCTTTAAGAGGCAACCAATCATTGTTTCAGAATTTAATCTTGGCGGCGAAGAGGGCCCCGAAATTTGGCACATCCACACCGGCCACAATAATATCCTCACCTACAGGAACCATCATGCCGATGGGCTTTGGCAAGTGCATATCACTAGCATCAAGACAACCCCTCTCCTTTTCTCAAAAAAAAACCCCTCTCTTCATATGCATATGCTTGGCTAGGCTCCGGGGTGGTTGGAGCGGGAGCCAAAGTCATAATCAAGGGCATGAGAGAGCACGGGGCCCAAGTAGGAGTCATCTGCAGCATCTGCCGTGAAGCCAACGTCAGAGGACGCGAGCCATGCCTTGCAACACCTTCTGTCAACCCCCGCATGTGCTCGCCTCATGCTGCACGTACAACTTGTTGGAGTCAATGGCTTTGGTGGAAGCTAGCGGATTCTGGGGAGCCAGCTCCACTTTGTTGCCTTGTCGGCAGCCTCCTTGGACATGGAAGCCCATGAAATAGGGTGCGGGTCGCGGGCCAACTCATCCTCGGGTCACAAAGTGGGAGAGGAGAGAAAAAGATAATACACTAAGAGAAAGGTCCACTTTCAACCTCCGACGGACCACTCGGTTCGATTTACAACCCTCAACTCCGAAATCGGTAAAAAATATATGAAAAGACACCATCAACTTACCACAAGATTCAAAAACCAACCAACATGAATTGGTATTTATCTTGTAACTTTTAATCGGCTTGGCAATTTTTTTGAAAAAATTCCCAGAACGATCAGCATATTAGTGTTCATTTTTTAGATTGTTTTCAGTTTTGTCTGGACAATTTTCTTTCGGTTTAAATTTTGGCCAAAATTTGGTTAAAAATGAAAAACGATGTATCTCTCAATATCTGCTACTCCAAACTTTTTTTTTGAACTGGAACCTGCTACTCCAAACTTGATGGAATTTGAAATGCTGGATTAGCGGTTTTCAGAAGGTGAAGTAGCTAATTTCGAGGATTTGAAATTCAGGTTTCAATTTCGACGGTGCTCTACCAGTTCATTCAAACTTCAAACCTTTTAAAGTAGACTTTTCTCGGCCGTCAAAGGCCAAAGAGCTATAAATACCTTTCTCCAATCTCCGTCCGTTCTCGGCCCTAGAAACGGAGCGAAACCTCCCGAATCGAAGCACAAGACCTCGCCCACCACTGCCCCACCCCACCTTACCCCACCCCGCCGCCCGTCACCGCAAGCAGTCTCCCTCGCCGGATCTTCGGCGGCGCGGACCGACCTCGCAAGGCGTCGAGATGAGGTTCCTCCCAACTTTTCGCTGTTGTTTTTGCTGTGGGGATTATCCGCGACACTCATGGATGGGAGCCCTTCCTAGGATGCTTTGTTTCTTCCTAGATGTTTCTTCGTTTCGCACCTGGTTTTGCTGTGGATCGTGTGAGGACTCGAGGCATTTTCGTTTTGTATATACCAAATGTTTCCTACAAGCAGTGGTAGTTACCACCACTTGCGTTTTGTATGTTGTATGTAGTATCTGTCAAAATTGAGAGTATGTACGTATAGTATGTAGTATATAACAATGATTAGGTAGTATATATACTAATTTTTAGGTAGTATATACCATGTTTTGAGTATGCTCTTTTTTACGTACAAATATGTACGTATTTCAAAAATATAACAAAAAATATGGGTTCATATGTAATTTTTTCATGTAGCTTGTTTTGAAATATCTTAGATATAGTATATGAATATATTTAAAATGATAAAGTAGTATATATAGTACCACATGGTAGTATATAAGACATATGGGGTAACTACTACCGGGTGGTAGGATGGATTTTCCTATATATATATATATATATATATATATATATATATATATATATATATATATATGTATGCATGGTGTACGAGAAATTCTATGATATATGATTGGTCGTACGAGAAATTATATTATATATGACGTGTACAGTATGTGGTAGGAGTGGCACTTGACGTACGGCTACAGTAGCGTAAAATATGTTTGAAATGAAAAACAATTAAATGGAAAATACAAAACGAAAAGGAAAAATAAACCATAATTCATAAATCCTAAAACCCTAAACCCTTAACCTCTAGTCCCAGTTGGTATCACCAACCGGGAGTAAAGGTCCCTCAGCCTCCGACGCGGGCTCGTGCCACGTAGTGAGCCTTTGGTCCCGAGCCGTGACGAACCGGGACTAGAGGGGGGGGGGGCTTTAGTCCCCATCCTTTAGTCCCCATTTATTAACTGGGATTAAAGGCCCTTACAAACTGAGACTAAAGGCCAATTCTGCACTAATGGCAGTTATCTATCATGGAGTCAAATGGGGATGGCACGGGAAGCAAAAGCCAGCGAGCCACGCCTTGCAGCACCTTCTATCAACCCCTGCGCGTGCCTGCCTCGTACTGCACGTACAACCTGTTAGAGTCGATGGCTTTGGTGGCAGCTATCGGTGTCGGGAGCCAGCGCCTCTTCGTTGTCTTCGTCAGCCATGGAGGCCCACAAAACAGACCGCGGCTCGCAGGCCAACTCATCCTCGAGTAGAATTGGCAAAAAACATTAAAATTTCCACGACGCCACGAAGTAGGAAATGAGAGAAAAAAAGATAATCCACCAAGGGAAAAGGTCCACATCTCGACCTCCAACTAACCACTCGGTTTAATTTGTAGCCCGCAACTCCGAAACTGGTTAAAAAAATGAAAATACACCCTCAACTTACCACAAGATTCAAAAAACAACCGACCGAATGGATATTTTTCTTGTAATTTTTAATCGGTTTGGCAAAAAAATTGAAAAAAATCCCAGAATGATCAGCATATCAGTGTTCATTTTTAGATTGTTTTCAATTTTTTTTATATACACTTTTTCGGTTTGAATTTTGGTCAAAATTTGGTTGAAAATGAAAAATCAATGTATCTCTCAATATCTGCTACTCTAAACTCGATGAAATTTGAAATGCTGGATTGGCCGGTTTCAGTAAGGTGAAGTAGCTAATTTCAGGGATTTGAAATTCAGGTTTCAATTTCGACGGTGCTCTACCAGTTCATTCAAACTTCAAACCTTTTTAAAGTAGACTTTTCTCGGCCGTCAGGCGTCATCAGCTATAAATACCTTCTCCCATCTCCGTCTGTTCTCCGCCCCCTAGAAAACGGAGCGAAACCTCCCGAAATCGAAAGCACAGCACCCTCGCCCACCAGCTGCCCCCACCCCACCCCACCCCACCCCGCCTCGCCGCCCGTCACCGGCACCGGCAGGCCTCCCTCGCCGGATCTTCTCGGCGGCGCGGACCGACCTCGCGCGCGTCCGAGATGAGGTTCCTCCCCAACTTTTCGCCGCTGTTTTTGCTGTGGGGATTATCCGCGACACTCATGGATGGGAGCCCTTCCTAGGATGCTTTGTTTCTTCCTAGATGTTTCTTCGTTTCGCACCTGGTTTTGCTGTGGATCGTGTGAGGACTCGAGGCATTTTCGGCCGGGGGAGAGGGGCGTGGTTCGTCTCATGGGGAACTGGGTGGTTCCGGGGCGAATGAACTGCCGGGCTCTGGCTCTGCGGCGCTGCGAGATGTCAGAGCTCTTCAGAACCGACGAGTGGCGAGCGCTGAATCCAGTTTGTTTCGGATATAAGCTCATGCTCTGCTGATTAATTTGTGGGAGGTGAGGGGAAGGATGCGCTGGGTGCCACTGTGTCCTGTGTGCAGATCAGTTAGATTTATTTGCGTTAACTAGTTTATTTTCCTCCCGGTTTGATTTGAGAGCCGCTTGGCAAGTGATCAATCTGTCAAAGTCTGCAAGTCTTCGTTGTAGATAACACTTCAACTAAGTACTGATCATGCTCAACTGAATTTTCTCTGTGATTAGGTGATGTCAGACTCAGAGATGACAGTGCAAAACCCGAGCAAGGCCCCCAGGTGGATCTGAAAACTGGCACAAAATGGACAACCCACTGAACCTCCCTCCTGGTTCAGTGCAGCCAAACTTCGGCACGGCCTTCTACGCCCGCAAGCCAGGAAGTGCTGCAACAGCGGCATCGCTCTCCCAGGCGCTGCCACTGTGGCCTCCGGTGCCATGGCCTACACTAATGGTCAGAAAGCACCACATGCCGTTTCCTGCTCAACCCGCAGCTAAGAAGCTGCAGGTGCGGCGGCTTTCGCCTGTGCTGTCGCAAGATTTACCATTGCGGGAGGCATTGCAAGTTGCAGAGCTGCCACCACCAAGGGTACAACTGCGCCCATTGCAACAGGCACCCCCAGTTCTGAAACAGTCGTTGCCCAAGACGGAGGTGCCGGTGGTGCTGCCAATGCGTGCAACCTCTGTAGACGTGTGAGCTCTCTCTCCCTGCTATGTAATTTGGGAATAGTAATGTTTGTTTAGAGTCTATGGCATATAATTTGATGGGATGTTTGGTTGAAGGAATTGAAATTGGTAACTACCTACTAGGACATTGAATTTGTTTCTTCTTCTATATAGAATATAGTTACAGCTGGTATTCTGTGTTTCAAAGTTAGTTGAGAAATCGTGTCCAGGTTTCCCCCCCTTTTATCCTCCGAGAGCAGGGAAGAGTTGGCTGGAAACTATTTTTGTTGATTGTTGCAAATTTTCCTATCTCCAGGAGATGGAATGCTCGATATCCGTGGAATGAGACATCATGCGAATCCACAGACAGGACATCAACGAGGAAACAATGCAAGTGCAAGAACTCGAAATGTCTGAAAAAGTAATTTCCCTTGTAATTTATTCAAACAATATGCAGCATACGGGTTTTTTACTACTGAATTTTCTTTTAGGTTAATATTTTATCCCTCAAGTCATTTCACAACCCTTTAAGATTAGTGCTTATTTACTGTATATTGCTTGCTGTGAAAAGTCTCACTGCCGTTGTACGTGCATAATGTGTGTGAATGCCTGTATTGCTTTCTGTAATGTACTGCTGATCAGTCGCCAAAGGGGCACAATGCAAACAAGCAAACGATGTATATTAAACCTCCAAATGAAACCTGATACAGTTGTTATTTCTTCGTAGTATTTTCTTTCATAATTTGATGCTATTGTTCGTGTTCTACGCTTTGTGGTTAAACAGTTTCTTTGCCAGGCTCCATCTTTAGAGTACTTATTAGAATAGAAAATATGAAAGTAAATAGAACAAATATTGTTGATTTTTGTGGTCATTCATTTGCGTCTTGCACTATCAGGATAATTAATTACTGAATTTTCAAAAATGTAATCTGAAATAGTGCCAAAGTTATAAGAAAAACAAGTCCTCCCTCCACTCCAAATTGATTGAGGTTCTAGTTTTGTCCTAAGTCAAACTTTATCTTTGACCAAGTCTATAAAAATGTTCTAATATCTACAACATTAATGAGATTTTGCCTTCTTTCTGAACACTTGCATTGTTGATGAACTCCTTTTGTTCTTTCAAGTCAGTTTGATAGCCCTTACTTTTTTAATAGCTAGGCAACGACTTGGATTGTTTTTAGATCACAAAGTTCTACTGATTGGTCTTTGGATTGAATGCATTTCCAGGTATTGTGAGTGTTTTGCAACAGGTGGATACTGCAATGATTGCAACTGCAAAAACTGTTATAATAATGTTGGTCATGAGGCTGCAAGGCAGGATGCTATCGATGCTGCAATGGAAAGGAATCCTATGGCCTTTATGCCCAAAATTGGGAACATCCCTCCACATGCAGCCCAGAACCGCGAGGTAGAGCACAATGTATATTTTCCAAGAATGACTTGTGTTTTCCTCCAGTTCTCTAGTTGCTGAAGGGCTTGTCTATCTATGTCATCTTAAAACCTTATTTGCTTGCTTGCTTGTTTTATTGTCTGTATGGAAAATTTAACCACGATGAAGAAACACATGAAGTGGCCTAAACAGGCGCACATAATATCATTTGACTAAGTGTCACATATTTATTTATTATATGTGTAATAGTTGCCGGATTTTGTCTTTCATGCTATGTTAAGCAAGATCGGTGCAGCAACAATGACAGAAAACTCAAATCCCCCTTTTGTCATCTAGAAGTTGTCTTTCCAATGTTAGAAATTAATCATGGATTGCCATTACCTGACTTCCTTTTGGGCACAGTGCTTAAAATTGACAAATTTGACCTTTGGCGTTCTGCTAACACTTAATAATCATTGACTCTGAGCCCATACCATGAGTCAATTGCTATATGAGAAACAAGCCAAATTCCGAGTTGTATTCCAATATGTTTGCCTTACCATGTCATGTATGAAATCCATTCCCTTTACATCCCAGTTTAAAGTAGCAGAAGGCCCTCTTGTGGGTAAGCACATGAAGGGGTGCCACTGCAAGAGATCCGAGTGCCTGAAGAAATACTGTGAGTGCTTTCGATCTAATATCCTCTGTTCAGAGAACTGCAAATGTATGGATTGCAAGAACTATGAGAGCAATGAAGATAGGAAAGCAATACGCCGTATCACCCGGCACCAGCAGCACCTTGTCTATGCACATCATATGCAGAATCCTGCTACAATGGGTATTGCTGGACCATATGCGGCTCTTTCTCCTGCAGCAGAAAAGCTCTCCAATCTCTCAGTGGCTTCTTCAGGCAGAGATCAGCTCATCAGCAACAATGATTCTTCACAAGTAATTCCTTTACGGCATGCCTTCCATAATATTCATGACTTCGGCTTTTGTTATGTTGACTTAGAAAACAATTTAAGGTATATACTGTAGCGGCCAGCCTACCCCAACTTGTTTGGGACTAAAAGGCTTTGTTGTTGTTGTTGTATATACTGTAGCGGCCATGAACATGTGATGTCTTATAAATGACGGACTGAATATTTATGATTAGTAGCTCAAGTACTAGAACATATCATTTGGATAAAATAAAAGCTTTCTTTCGCAAAAAAAAGGATAAAATAAAAAGATAAAAAAAGTTGAAATTCTGGTTATTAACTATACTTTTGGTTTTTACCCCGTTTCAGGTGACTTCGTCTTTGCTCACTCCTGTTCCTATAGAAGGCACTAAAAGTGCCGTCAAAGTAGAACCGCATGGAGTTACTTACAGGTGACATTCTGTCCATGGTTATAACCAGTTTCTCATTTGAACTCATTTGATTGTGTTGTCTAATATATGTTTCTTATCTTCTTAAGGCCACTTTTAGCTGATGTTATCCAGATAGAGAATGTCAATGAGCTCTGTAAAGTATTGCTTCTAGTATCAAGGCAAGCTGCTGGAGGATCTGTAGGTATTGTTCTCTCCAAAAGAACAATCGTAGATGTGATCCGAATATGTGATTCATTATGCTGAATTGTTTTATGTTTGCTTGCTCACATTCTTCTACAGCCATGCGTAGATTTTCCATCAACTATTGGGAAGTACAGCGTAGAACTAGAACACAGTGACCTTGTCACATTCAGTTCAGAGGGATTGCTTTGTTACTCCACCTAAAGAAAAATTGCACATACCTTAAAAGTAGAACTCACTATCAGGTGTATTTTAAGGATATTTTCTCTGAATCTCAGTACTGTTCATTTTCAGGTGTTAAGGAGAACACTAACAGAAGAAAATTAGATCGAGCTGATAGTTGCCTTTCTTCCATAAGCCATGACACGGAAGCAGTTGAGAAACAGCGCGATGAACAAGCTTGCTCAACAGAAAACAGTTTAACCGCAGTTCCTGTTTCTGAAGTAAGGTCAGGAACGCCAAGATCCGACCCTTCTGATACATGGAAGTATGGCAGAAGACCGGTGTCCCCTGAAACCCAGAAACTGATGTGTAACGAGCAAGATCGGCTTTTCCTGACACCAAGCGCTGCAGCTATAATTCCCTCGGCCACCAAACAGAGATTGCCAGATACTTACAAAGAGCAAGAGAAGCGTATTCTTAAAACCTTGCATGACTATCTTGGTGAGCTTGTGAACTGCGGAAGGCTTCATGGTGAGTGGTAGCGGCGCCATGACGTTCATCAATTTCTGTAGATGCAATAGTAGCCATTATCCTAATACGAGATGCGAAACCATCTAAACCTGTAGTTATTACTTGGCTCTGTATCAGCACTGTTGCAAATAAGTATCCTCAGATTTAACGGCTCTTGGTTTCGTTTCTGCAGAAGAGAAGCTCTCTTGATGCCATTGAAGTTCTTCCACGAGCGAACCTCTGTCGGCAGCAGCTGCGGTTAGTCCATATCGAGGGTCGCAGAGGTTGCTCGGGTTGGACAAACAATACGACAGTCGCTCCATTCTCCAGCAAGTGTCAAGTCACCAGGTCTGTAGTTGATTCGAGAACTGAGATCAGCGGTCCAGTGCCATGAGCATGCTGTAGCCAGAATGAGCATTTCATTGCCTGCGCAAAATGGCCGCCGATGCAAACCTAGAGCGCTAACCTAGAGAACCTGATGGGTGGATTTCAGGATTTGGTTTGAGCATGACGCAATCCTTAGATGCTAACCTTCTCCGAGTATTATCACTCACCCCTTTGTACTAGACACGTGAATTGCCTTGCCAATTGAAGTTTCGCGTACGTCCTGGACATCAGGACATGAGTGAAGATCTTGCATACATATACAATTTGGTACACAGATCTTGCGTAATTACAACTCTAGGAGAACTTTAGTGTCATTTTGGGTCACATATCGTATCATGGGAAATAAATCTACTCCCTCCACACCATAATGTAATAGTTTGCAAAAATGTCTTAAATTGTGAAACGCAGGAAGTACTTTTCAGTTGTTATTTAATACCGTTCGTAGCCAAAAAGGATGGAAGTGCCGCAAAGGAAACAAAATTTAAACTTAGTGTTACATAAGGAAGAAAAGGTTTATGTCAGATAGGAAGTCAAATTTAGACAGTGTTAAAAAAGGAGTTATCTCCTTGTTAACGTCAACTATTTGCACAAGCCGTCTATAGCAATTAGTGGGGGCGGGGTTATATATAAGATTCCCTCCGTTTCATAATGTAGTGTCTGAAGACTAGAAGCTCCGACACGCAAGCCCCCGCGTCGCTCCTCTCGGGGCGGCTCGGGCAGCACCGTAAGCCAGCCGCCGCCGGTTCCCCTCCCCCCATCTCTTCCCCTCGCCGTCACCTGAGAAGGCCGGCGGGAAATCTCGCTGCGCTTTCGAGGAGGGTGGCGGCGAGGCGTTCTCTCTCCAGCCCAGGCGGGTGGTGCGGGAAGCCAGCGCGTGGAGTGTTCATGGCGGCTGGTGTGGGGGGCTCTTGCAGATCCGGCGCGCTGGTGGTCGGGGATGCAGCGTACGGCGGCGGATCCGACGAGCAGTAGGTGCTCCGCTGGTGTAGCGCGGTAGCTGGGCGTCGGCGTGGCTTCGGCCCGGGGGGGATCTGATCTAGCCGACCTGTCCCCGATCTGCGGGCTGGTGGCCGAGGAGCGGGAGCGCTCGTCTGCAGGGGGCGCGGCGAGCTGGCGCCGACGGAGGCGACGGGCACGGGCGGGCCCGCGGAGGCGCTCGTCGGAGTGGCTGCGACATGGCGCGGCGGCCAGATCGGGGTGCCGCATGCGGATGGTGCTCTAGCGTTGCTCCCGCGCGGATCTGTGGCGTGCAGGTCGCGGGAGGCGCGCGTGGGGCTCCGGGATGCCCGGATCTGGCGCGTAGGAGGCGTGCGGGGTGGGAAGGCTCCAGGCAGCGTGGATCTGGCGTGGTGGCGCGTGGTGACCACGGCCAGTTCGTGAGCGCGGGCGGTGCTGGAGCAGAGAGGCTCCGGCCGTGGTTTGGATGCGGGGTGTAGGACCCGTTCTGGTCTCTGCAGGCCCGTCGTCGGGGAGGTTTGGTGGTGTCCCTGCACAGCAATGGCGCGCTTGCTGTGTGTGGGGTGCACGACCCAATGGAGGCACGGGTCGTCCTCGGCCTGCTACGTGGGAGTGGCTGCCCGGGGTGAAAGCCTGGTCGGTGCTGGCCGGCCGGCGGCGACGGCGCCTGTGGGCGTCGCTATCCTCCTTGGAGGCGTCGTCGGGAGTCTCACAGCCAGATCTCTCGGATCAAGTACTTCGGGTGAAAACCCAGATCCTGCTACAGGGTCGGGCGGTGGCGTCGTCTTCGACGTCGTTCCCCTCTTTAGGGCGCCGTCTTGAAGACTTTGATCCCTGTGGTGCTTCCTATGGCTGGACGTGCACGGTGGCTTCTGTGGCAACGATGACGGCGTGAGCAATGTGGCCCTGGTCGTGGTAGTCGGCTCTTCTTCTCCGGCGTGTCCGAGGGAGTGCCTCGATTGTCTGTTGTTGTGAAGTCGAAGCCGCGGTGGGGGGCCGGTGGTAGACGATGACGCATGACAGGTGGTTCGTTCGGTGGTCCTCCGTGACGCCACTTCTGCCCAGTTTCCTTAGTAGTTCACCGTCGGAGTCGGAGCTGCGCTGCCTAGTATGGTTTGTGTGGAGTGTTGTGTTGCAGCTATTAGGGCTGCTGTTTTTCTTTTTTGTCTTTGATCTTCGGATCCTCTGGTCCTAGGACCTTCACCATCTTGTTGTTTTCCGTTGCTTCCTGCTATTATCAATGAATGCCAGCAATGCTGGATCTTTCAAAAAAAAATGTAGTGTCTATAAAAAAATTTAAAGTCAAAATTTACAAACTTTGATCAGGTCTATAGAGAAAGTTATTTTCATCATATCAAATATATATCATTAGACGCACCATGGCATGCACTTTCATATTATATTTGTGTGGTATTATAGATATAGATAATTACAATCAAAAACTCAGTCAAACTTCATAAAGTTTGACTTTCAAAAAAAATTATAGGTACTACACTATAAAACAGAGACTATATATTCTAAAATAGGAGTAGTTGACAGGAGGACATGCGGTCCGTGATGCGTTCTCCCGGATAATTGACCAGCATGTAGTACATCATTAATTAATCTTGATTGGTATCAATCAAATAAATGGCATCACAACAGGCGGAGCTACTTATGTCTTATGTGTTAAGCTTAGGGGCCCCCCCCAACTTTGAACCAATTTGTGAAGAAATTTTGTAGGAGGTGACTTACATGAGAATTGTTTTAGCCTTACAATGGACAAGCGAGTTTATCTTTGTTATGAGATTCTTAGTTTGTGTCACGACATGGGTGGCCTTCTTCGTCACGTGGAGACGGAGGGTGAGGAAGAACTTGGGCATTAGCCACCCGGCGATGACCAGGACTACCGACTACGCACCTAGCTCTGCTTCGTTATATAGTTTGCATTTCGTACTACCATCGAAATTTCCATACCAACTTCCACTAGTGCAAAGTGGTACATTTACCGCCCCCCCCCCCCTCCTATCACACACCCTGTGTCAGAATCAAACTGTGTGCGATGAAGGCATCACACACGATATAAAAATTTAAACCGTGTACAAATAAAAGGGGCACGTGCAATCCCCGACCAGTTGCACATAATTGACTTAGTGTAAACGTGTGTGATAGGTTCCATACGGTTTTCATGAACAAAGCGTGTGCGATAACTCGCACCATCACACACGATTCACGAAAGCAAACCGTATGCAGTTTTTAGCACACGGTTCAGTGAATTTAATTGAGTGTGATTGAAAAGCACGTCGCACACATTTCAGCTCGCGCGTCGTGTGTGATACACGCACACAATTGGCTCCCATAACCGTGTGCTATGGTTGGTACCATCTGCGATGGTTCACCAAAATTATATTTGACCAAGTCTATAGAAATATTCTAATATCTACAACACTAATGAGATTTTGCTTTCTTTGTGAACACTTGCATTACTGATGAACCCCTTTCATTCTCTTAAGTCAGTTGATGACCCTTACTTTTTTAAGATCTAGGCAACAACTTGGCTTCTTTTTAGATTTATGCTGTTTTTTGTTTTCATGACTTCCACAAATTTTATTTCGGGATGAAAATTTTCAAGAACTAGGAACATTTGTAAAAGCTTGCACAAATAATGTTCAGAATTTTTCGAATTTGTTTTCATTTCTTTCGGAGTTTACTGTTCATTCCGAGCTCAAATGAGCTCGGGAGTAGATGGGGACTTTTGTCTAAGGACGACTTTTGTCTAATAATGTACTACCTCTATCTTAATTAATATAAAAGGATACAGAGGTAGTAAGCCATGATGCTGCAAGACAGGATGTTATCGATGTTGTAATGGAAAGGAATTCTGCGGCCTTTATGCCCAAAATTGTGTATATTCCTTGACATGCAGCCCAGAACCGCAAGGTAGAGCACAATGTATATCTCCCAAGAATCAGTTGTGTTTTCCTCCTGTTCTCTAGTTGCTCAAAAATAAACATGATGAAGGAAAAACGTGAAGTGGCCTCTAAATAACTACACAAATAATGTTCTGAGGTCAAGACTCATTACCTGCCATCTATAACTTGGCATTATATGTGAAAATGTCATTACACTAAGTATCACATCTTTATTTTTATATCTGCAATAGATGTTGTTTGCTCGATTTTTATTTCATGCTATGTTAAGCAAGATCGGTGAGGTTAATTTGTGCAGCAACAATGACAGAAAACTTAATCCCTTTCTGTCTTCTAGAACTGAGCAATCAGTACATGGATTGTCATTACCTGCCTTCCTTTTGGGTACACTGCTTAAAATTGACCCAAAAAAAAAAAATCTTGAATACGCAAAGTTTGTGCATCTTTTTATTGATAGAAGGAGATAAAATGAGCACACAGAAGGATACGCAACACATGACACGAACGTAAATAGACGTGAACATGAAGGCCGAAGCAGAGGGACACGAGATGTTCGCTCGAACAAAGAAAACAACACAGCCATAACCCACCAAGCTCTGACCAAGAGAAAAGTGACAAATTAGAGGCTTGCTTCGGCAGACCCGCCCTCCACAAACCATATAAGGATAATATGGTCATTTCATCAAGCCGTATACTCATACGCATATATGCCACATATGAGGCATCATACCTATTTTTGTTTAAACTTGAAAAATAGCACACGTGACAAGATTCAAACTCAAGACCTCTTGGTCTAAGAACCACCACTCTAACCAACTAGGACACCCTAATGCGTGAGCTTATTCACTTCTTTTTCTTCTTTTATTCTACAGTTTGCTGTTGGGCCGGCCCATTGTTGAACAAGTCCGTTTATCACTATTTAATTTTTGTTTTTTCTATTCATTTTTCTTTTTTGTTTCCTTTTTTCAAAAAAATCTCACACATATAATTTTTTCTCAGAAGTTTCAAAAATGTTCGCTTTTTAAATATTGTTCATAAAGTACAAATATTTGCATTTAGAAAAATTGTACAGAATATGTCAAAAAATTGTTTGTTTAAATAGAAAAATGCTGACATCAATATAATTAAATTTATGAACATCTATTAAATAGAAAAATTGTTCATTTATTGTTCGATTAAAAAAATCTTCATTTATTGTTCGTTTAAATAGAAACATGCTCACATAAAAAAATCAAACACTTCTTAAATTTCTGAACATCTATTAAATAGAAAAATAATAATGAAAATATGTCAATCAACGACGGGTTTATTGTTCGATTTTTGTTTCTTTTCATTCTTAATGCAATAGTCATATGAGAAACAAGTCAAACTCCGTGTTGCATTGCAATATCTTTGCCTTATCATATCATGTATGAAATCCATTCTCTTTACATCTCAGTTTAAGTGGCAGAAGGCCCTCTTGTGGGTGAGCGCACGAAGTAGTGCCGCTGCAAGAGATGAAAGTGTCTGAAGAAATACTTTGAGCGCTTTCAATGAGAGCTACAAATGTACGGGTGAGAGAACTATGAGAGCAGTGATGATAGGAAAGTAATACACCGTATCACCCAGCGGCACCTTGCCTATGTTCATCCTATGCAGAATCCTCATGCAGCAGAAAAGCTCTCCTGTCTCTCAGTGGCCACATTAGGCAGAGATCAGCTCTTCAACAAAAGAGATTCTTCACAATTCTTTTCCAGCATGCTTTCATAATTATCATGACTGATGACTTCTGCTTTTGTTATGTTGACTTAGAAAACAATTTAAGGTATATAATGTAGCTGCCAAGTTCCACGCAAAAAAAAAATGTAGCTGCCAAGAACATGTGGTATCTTATGGTAGCCAACTGAATATTTGTGATTAGTAGCTCAAATGCTAGAACATATTGTTTGGTTAAAATAAAAGGTAAAAAAAGATAAAATTCTGGTTACTAACATATTCTTTTGATTTTGTTTTCATTCCAGGTGACTTCGTCCATGGCATGCAAATAACCAGAATTGCGGCCGTTCTAAGAGCCTGCAAAATGTTCTAAATCCAAGAAGGCATGGCAAATGAGTTCAAATCCAAAAATAAATTTGTCAAACGTTGACAAATGTTCTAAGAGACTGCAAAATTTCATCAAAATCACATTCTTGAAAGACGTGGCAAAACAAAACAAAATTGATACTCTGAAAATGCTACTTTTGAAAGCATTTTGGAGCACTGATTTTATTTATTTATTTATTTATTTATTTTTACCACAACTTCCACAAATTTCATCATTTTAGAGCATGATGAAATTTTGCACGCTCTTAGAACATTCGTCAATGTTTGTAAAAAAAAAAAACAGATTTTTTACTTTTTTTTTAAATCGATTTTACTGTCCACCCAAGGTCAGACTTTCCTTTCCTAGGCCTCTATTCCAAGAGAGCTTAGTAATTGTAAGGATATGTTGGAATTTAGCTCCTGTTGATATATGGATTATTTCTGGACCAGCATTGTCTTTGACTTGCATGATCAAATCCAATGAATCTCATACAGCACCACTTTCTTAAAAACTGATTGATTATTGTAGCGCTATTTGTCCACATCCCTTATGATATACTGTATACAAGAAAAAGAAAGCAAAATTATAAAATTAAGCGTTTCTCCTCTTATGATGTTGCAACGCACGGGTCCATAAGCTAAAGAAATAGAAGGAACTTTTTTTTCTCCCGTTGCAACATATATAAGGTATAAACTGTGAAGATATGTCATCAAACGCATCAGAGCGAAAAGTCTCAGTACAGTGCACACTGCTGGAGCTGCTGGAGTGTAGAACGTACTACTACAACTGATACAAGCTATATGTTCAAGGTAACCACCTGCACAGGGTTCTCCTTGTCAACAACAAATGACCGGGTCACCTTCCCCGAGGGCGTCGCTACTTCTACGGTGTATGACCCATGGTAGCCTCTGAACTTGAACTCCCCATGGTGATCGATGTCACCATTGGTTTGGGTCAACCACTCCTGCTTCAAGGCAAGGTACCTTTTGCCGGTCTCGTTGATTGTTCCATCAGCATCGACCAGGTGAGCATGATTCCGAAACATGAACGTCTCCCAGAACCCCCAGAGGACCACCCCCTCCACCGCGGCATGGGCAAAGCATTCACGGAGGCACACCTCGAGATCATCCGCTCGGATGTGTTCGTTCTCCGCCGAGACATCCAGTTCAGTGATCCAGATAGGGAGGCCCAGTATCGCTAGCTTGTCTAGAGAATCGCAGATGATATCCCCCACTGGATGGCTGATATGACCTTGCACGCCGATCCCACCAACTGGCGCGCCCCGCTCTTGGAGATCGACAATCTGCTCCACAAACTTTTCTGGTGTAGATTTCGAGTCACACCCATCTTCGACGTTGTAGTCGTTGACAAAGAGGACTGCTGAAGGGTCAAGCTTATGGGCTTCCCTGAACATGTGAGCTCTGATGTCCCTTCCAAGCCTATCTTGGTAAAAAAGATCCATGAAGCATCTCGTTGTTTACATCATGATGTTTAAACTGGCCTTTGTACCTTGACAACAGGCTCTGTAAACGACCTTGTACAGCAGCCATCAAGTGGTGTCCATGCAGTGATCGAAGCCATGGCTGCACTGAATCCTCCACTTCCCAGAATAAGCAGTGGCCACGAACTTGTTTGTTATGTTTCTGACAGAATTTAAGCAACTCGTCAGAGTCTTTGTAATTTATCTTCCTTGTTCCGCCTCTGTCCAGTACCACTTCAGTTCATTCTCAAATACAGCCCAATTAAAATTCTTCACGAAGAAATCAGCAAGATCCTCATTCTCAATGTTACTTCGGGTTTATGCATGACCCAAATGCAAAACTGTTCTCAGTCTGTTGTATCCTGAGAGCTGAACCGAAAACATTCGCAGCATCTAATCCTTGGAACTTCAGAACAATATCACGCTTCCTTACCTAACAAAAGAAATCAGAAAAATGAATTTAATATTTCTCAAGAGCATCACGGTTATAAGCAACCAATGGATGACGTGCAGGCGAAAGTTTTCAGTTTAATAATGATATTGGGGGGAAAAAGATATCTTAATATGCTTGTGTAGGCACGTCAAACTCTCATCCTAACATGAAAAACGTTTAAGGGAGTGGGGGGGAGTTTCACCTTATCTGATTTGTCCTTAAGATACTCGAAACGTGCTTTTCTATCAACTGGATAAATTTGGAGACCCATGACTCGGATATCAACACCCGGAGGGGGACCCTGAACATATGCAATAACTTTAGATGGCTTCTTTTCAAGCTTGAATGCTCCTTTGATTTCATACCATTGATCCCCATCAGCTTCTATTTGCCCACCATTAACCCATTGGTCATCTACACCAAGACAAACATTGACATGGTGACGGCCATTTCCTCCAGAGCCAGCTCGTACCCAGGCAGAGACTCTGTAAGTAGTGTGTAGCTTTAGCTTGTCTGTTATCACCTGAGAAGGGCCCATCCACACATCAGTGCGGTTTGTAGCAAGGATATAGCGACCACTTATATGTTTCTGATTAGAGGGGTCCTTCAGGATGGAAGATAGCATATGGGGTGATTCGGTATGGATACTCAATCGACATGAACCCATAGGACTCCACCCAGCAAGCCCGCGAGAGCAAGCGCTATTCTGCATGATATTAGCTCCATACAGAACATTCTGAAATACAAGCAAATCATTCCATTAGAAAAAAAAGAATACTTGAGTTCAAAGAAATGGCCAAAACTTTCTATCCAAACAATCATGATCCATTGAGAAATGTTTACCAACACAACTACTGTATACACACGAGTTGAGACATCTGAAGACACGCTCCTGGGGACATAATTTAATTTAGTAATTAGCTTACAAACCTCGATTTTTGGGCGTGGAGCAGCATCAAGTTTTCTTGCAGGAGATAGGACAAGGCCATCTACAAGGATGTCAATTCCTGCTGGTGGCCCCTCTATAAAGAGGACAACTTTGGAGAAGGGAGCATGAAGGATAAACTTTCCTTTCAAATGTGTCCAGCGCTTATCAGAGGCCTGGTTTCTATGTTAATAACAGAAAAATCAGTAACCGGCAATATCTGTGACCCCTATAAGATAACATTTAGTGAACCAGTGATATATGTGATCCCTGTAAGATACTCCCTCTGTAAACAAATGGAAGACGTTTTAGGTGACCTAAAACATTATAGTGACCTAAAACGTCTTACATTTCTTTACAGAGGGAGTGCCATTTAGTAAACCAGCGATATCTATGGCCCTAGAAGATAACATTTTGTAACGGTATATAAGATAACATTGTCAAGAAAGCGTGTAATAATAAAATCAACATACTTACTTTGAAATGCATAGATATTGCTCACGGCCATATTCTTGTACCCACAAAGTAGCCCGAACTTCAGTCTCATTAGCACTGCCAAATATGCGAACAGGAGAAGTAATCTCGAAGAAACTTTTCTCTGCACTCTGCCTGTGATATCTTGCTGTATGCCATTCCAACTGTGAACCCGTCAGTTGCTGAAGCAAAAGTAGCTGCCATTTACGGGCTTTACATTCCCATATGCAGTGAACTCATGCCTGCCGATATTACATCCTCGTCCAGACCAATTGCTTAACCCTTCTTCAAACTGAGGATTCTTGATAATAGTCTCGATTCCACTTATTGATTTTACTTCCTTCAAATGAAAGAGTAACAGGTCAAAAGCATCGCAAGAAAAGAACATGATTCCATACCACACATACAAGAACATGAATATACGGATAGATGAGAATGAGTATGATTGCATATTCATGCTGAAATTTGCAAAAATTAATAGAAGAAGACTTGGTAAAATCGACCTTTTGCACCAAAAAATATTAGAATGTAAAGACTATCAGAACTCCTCAATGCCTCAAGCATAACATGCAGTAAATTCTAGTTAAACTTTAACTCCTGAGATAGCAGGTTATCAATTGAATCATAAGATGTGTTGTTCAGGAATGGGTAAAACAAATGCACATAGAAAAGCACTCACCTTTGGCTGCTTATGTTCAGACCTAGCAATAGTAACAGAATCAATAATAAGATCCGCCCCAGCAGGAGGCCCTTCAAGGTAAAAAACCACGATTTTGGCATATTTGTCAAAGAAAAAGAACCTTCCAACTTCTCCCACTTTTCTTTTGAGGCTAATACTCTGCCACATCAGGTTCTACCACAAATTAGGGGTGGTGGTAACTGGTATGGTTAGAATATTGCTGTTAAAGAACTTCAAAACAGTACCTTCCAATAGGATTGTAGTGTGTTGATCCATCTGGATTTTGCAACCTCAGGGTTGCTTTGACTTCAGCTTTGCCATGGATGTTCCCATCAACTCTAACACGCGCCGAAACTGCATAAACTGTACCAGCAGATACTCTATCTGTAATATCTTGCTCAAGACCTTGCCAGGGTTCAGTTCTCTTTGAAACAACAGCATAATTCTCTCCCGAGTCCCTCTAATACCATCAAGGAAACCGGACCATTGTGATGCCACATACGCATGGCAGCAGATAGGATGCCATGAATGAAGGCCTTCGGAAAAATCACAATTTAAAATGATGTTTGCTGTTCCACCAATCAATGAAGAAGTCTTGCTCTCTGCTTTCTGCAGAAATTTGAACTAGTTAGGAAAATAAAGCACACATAATCTAATCGATTGGTAATACAGAAGTAGCTGGTGTTAACAAAATATTAGAATACGGAATGTACAAACTATGGTGGCAATACTTGTAGTACATGTGCTGAACGGTTAAGCAAAATATATTGCAGTTGTAGGGTCTCATAAATTAGTCGTAGCAGACGATGTTACTTCCTTTTCTATGGGCACTGAGAAATGTGGTCCCAACTAATTAACATGTTGCTAAATCAGAATTTAATGCATGATTGCCATTATTTCTTAGCAATACAAGATTGGTTCACACTTCACACACAAGCACATACAAGAGTTCCCACAAAACAAAACATATACACGAGTTGAAAAACATACCTTGCAGGAAATGGTAACTGAATCTATGAGCAAGTCTACACCAGCGGGGGGGCCTTCAAGATAAAACACCAAACGGCTTGGTATAGTTGTAAGCTCAAACGAACCTTCCAACTTCTCCCAGCATTCTTGTGAGGCCAAAATCCTGGTCAAACAATTTCCCTTGATAAACAAATGATACTGATATAGCATCATATAAGGCAATAAATAGCACCTTCGAAATCAAGTACCTTGCAACGGAATGGTAGTTGGTAGGAGAGCCCTCTCCCTCAAGTTTTAGCGTGGCCTGGACTCCAACAGGCTCATGAAATTCCCCATGAACTCTAACATAGGCAGTAACAATGTATTTGGTACCAGCACTAATGTTTTCTAAGACCTGCTCAAGCCCTTGCCAAGTCTGTGTGCGATGAGTAACTACAGCATATTTAGACCCTGAATGTGGCTTTATACCATTATGGTAACCAGACCCTTCAACGGCAACAACAAACGCATGGCAACCGTTAGAATGCCACAAACATAGATCTTCAGAAAAATCACCGTTTGGTAGAATGTTCTCCATGATAACTTTGTCAGAAGCGCTGTGATTCTCCTCTCCTGCTCAGCATTGCGTAGTAATTAATTTTGAATGTGTCAAAATTCAGTGTCATGAGCTATAACAGAGGAGCCTTGGCTAAGAATATAACATGCATGAACAGTAGTCAATACTTATTAAAAGAAAACTGTGACTTGTCAAACTAGATGAACCGAATTTGATCTAAAAATCTGGAAAATATTGCACAAGAGAAGAAAGGAAGAACCTCTCGTCCCAACAAGCAATTTTTTACTTTGTTTGCTTTGGACAAAGGTATATGTTATCAACTATTTTGTGAATTTAGCCAGTGTTCATCACATGCGTCAGATTATAATTTGACGTGCTTGTCCGTTCGAGAAGAATTTCCCTTGAAACATATGCCTAAAGAGCTACCGAATGTGGCAGGAAATTCAGAAACAGCAAGGAGCATGTGGAATGCAGCGATTGGCTTGATAAGGTCTCTGGCACATCAAGTGCAAAGACGAGCAGAGGCGTGATTTGTAAAACCAGCGCCGTGCTCTCCAAATTCCTACCAGTGCCACCAAATGCATCCTGGATCCTTGTTTAGTGGGCAATCAAATAGATGACCGATGGACCAAGGAGAAGAGTGTCAAACAACGCTAAATTGGATACTGGTGTACTTCCCCATCGCCCATAGCAAGGAACGAAGGCAGAATCTGTTACAAGTTACTAGTACTATCGATACGATACCTTGGGCTGGGGAGGCGGTGGATCTGGGTTGGGCGGCGGCAAGGCGGCGGCGCGGCCACCGCGGCGGGGGCGGCAGAGAAGCGAAAGCCACCCGCAGCGCCGCATCATGTCATCCGGAAGCCCAGGCGGCTCGGCGACGGCGGAGGGGCGCGGGCGCGGGCGGGGCTACGGCTCCTACGGCGTCGGTGCGCTGTGCTGTGCTGGCAGAAGGCAGGGGAGCTTAGCAAAGAAACGACACGAAAGGGGAAGGACCCTACCTAACCACCACCAGACGACAGCTTGGGCAGGAAGCGAAAGGGAAGCATATAAGGACCGGCCGGCGCGTGTCCCGCCGTGCAAGGAGTCCGCCGCCTGCAGCTTGCTTGCGGAGTCCGCTTGCCTCCTCCGCGTGAAATGGCGGCGCGGACGGGAAATGGGAAGGAACCGGATGCCAAGGACGGCGCGAACGGCAACCGCCGCGTGGGGAAGAAGAATCTCGGCTCGTCTACGGGCTACGGCTCCTCTGCCCTGCTCCTTGGAGGCATTGCGGCGAACACCTCGCGGGCGCCGACCTTGGGAAAGTCAGACGCACGCGCTCGCAGCGGAACAGACAGATGCACATCACAGCACGAACACGAGTAGCAGTGAGATTGAACCTCTCGATCGAGATGTTTGTTACCTCTGCTGCGATGAGCGATGAGCCAGATCGAGCGCCTCCTGCTCTGTGCTACCAAATGTGATGCCCGGAGCCGGAGCTAGAAAGATCGCAGGAAGAACAAGGGGAAAGGTCACAGTTGACCGAGAACAATTAATTCGATGTCAAGGTTACAGATGCTGCTAGTACTAGGAGTAGTAGACTTACAGGTGGGCCCCGCCAGGACTCACGCGCACTTGACGTCCCTGTCATTGATACGAGGACACCAGCGGGCCGCCATGTGTACAGACCGGGGACCTTCCAGAGTCGGGAGATCCAGCCCCGGGAAGGGCGCGTGGGCAGCGTGTCGGCGGCCGGTGGGGTGGTGTCGGCGAGGGCAACTCGAACGCGCGGACGCGTTCTGTCCGCGTCAGTTTGGGTTGAAAGTTGAAACGCACACAAACCGCTGCCCACCGTGTTGATCTAAATGGACGAAAAACGAACAAAACAATCGGACGCAGGTAGACAGCAGCGCATCTTCAACAGACCAAAATAAAGAAAAAACGAATAAAACGTGCGTCCATTTACAACGGCGCGTTAAAGTTTCTTACTAAGGGCATGTACCAAGATCTACTCAGCCAATTGCAGAATGTGAGGATCCAAGATGGGTCAAGGGTGTACAGATGTACACCCAAATTTTGCTGCACAAAATTCCTATATATAGATAAATGGCAAAAGAAAAAAATACTAAGAGTAGCATACTTTGAGAGGCTACATAGCAGCTCTCATGTGGCAAGCAGACCAATATTAACTCATCGGCTACTAACCACACCTAACAACCAAGAGCCCAAGAGCAAGAGAACGAGCCACCTCGCCTCACGCACGAGAGATACTAAGAGCATCTATAGTTAGACTTGGTAAATCCGACCCCTCAAACGCCCGCGGGCGCGACCGGGCCTGTTCGTGGACAGTGATCGGTCACGCCTCATACATGGTGCTATGCATCCGAGTCTCTCATATTTCATCGCCTAAATTCATACAAACCATACAAAATAAATCCAACATACTACGCACACGCTAGCTAACTACGCCTTGTCGTTGGAGATGTCCATGATGTCGATGGCGAGTGGAAAGTAGCGGCAGAAGGGAGGAGGGAAATGTGGATGGGTAGGGTTCACGGGTGCGCTGATGCGGCTTAAATAGTCGGGCTAGGGCACTAAGTCATTTTGTCGCACAAAGGCAGCGCATTTGAGGAGACGAAGCTTCGAACCGTTCGGTTTCAGAGTGTTTTCATGTGAGACCCGCCGTCGAGTCGATGTGGCGTAACGCAGCCGGATGTTTGGGGCAGGTTTGGATGCCCGGTCTTAGATGCTCTAAGCCGCAGTCCAAATACCCCTAAAAAGCTCACCAAAGTTCCAATCTGAAATTTCATTCGCCGACCGTACATATGTAGCTTACGTTTGAATTTAGAGATATATAGCTCTGTACACGACCATATTAGTAAAGAGGAAGACTGTTGATTTAGAAACAACAAATGAATTATCTTTAGATTGATTTCATTAGTAAAAAAAGCGAATGAATTATCTTTCTTTTGAGAATCTAATGAATTATCTTTGGTTTTAGAGATATATAGCTCTTGGTAATTTTCTTCTTGTTACTGTTGTGAGCAATTTGTATTGCCGTGGACCAATGGACTTCTTTGTTAGGGTGGGAAAAAGTCGAACACCCAAAATTGAATTCCTGGATCCGCCACTGGTCTGTAACCCATGCTATGTAAGATTTTTTATTAGGTGGAAGAGGAAGAACCAGGAGAGGGAACGAAGGTGTTTGTAATTTAGCAGACGGTTGATACCCCGTAAAAAATCTCACTTATCAATAGCCATTTCCCCGTTGTATGGTCAGCCGTCGTTAACTTGCTATTTCTCTAACGCCCGGCCTGCAAACCCCAGCGGCTAGGGCGGAGATCGTGGGCAAGATTTAGTTTTCAGTTGCTAATTTTGTGGTGATAAAGATAGCAAAAAAGACGGCTTGTTGTACAAGATTTTTTTGCGGATGTCTATACATGACGTGGAGGATTGTTACAGACCGTAGGTGTCTGAACTAATGTACGTGCCCTAACAAAGGAGATGGAGGTAGGAGCAGGGAAACGGGGTGGTCCTTTTACTTGCCACTCCGGGGTAGGCTTAGGCCTTCGGCCTTCTTCTTGCCACCAAGTTAGAGGTTTTACAACCGCAGTCACCCGTCTTCTACACTGATTGCTCTGTTTTGACATCAGCTGTGGCTACAAGCAATATCACGAATGCACTAGGTTATTGGATGACCAGACCTCTTCTCATGGATATACAAGACACTGCTTCCTTCCAGGCCAACAGGATCTCACATATTTATAGGAACTCAAATGTCAAAGCACATCATCATGCAAGATTAGCAGGGAAAATCCAGTCTAGAGGATTCGCAGTCGGGTGCTTATGTTCAAACATAGGTCTGTGTCCAGGAAGGGACATTCTTTGTGTATCTAGCGTGGCTCCATTCATGCTGCTTTCTGTAAAATGTGCTTAAAAGTAATAAAAAATATTATGTTAAAAAAGCTTTGCTTATAATAACAAACCTATATGATGTGAAAATATATTCAATCTAATGGTACTGATGTGATGGTGTGTACATTACTCCTTTCGATTTATAGTCCTTGTCGTTGGTGTAGTACACGGTTAATTTTCTACACCTTAATAAATGTGTAAAGTTTGATTTTAACAAAACTAATATACAGAATAAATAAAAACAAAGAGAGTACAAAAATACTCCGTAGTAAATTATGCCGATCGGCAGATAGCTTGAGACGACGCCTCGCTCATGGTCCATCTGTTAGAGATACCCAGTTCAGAATGGTAGCAAGGCCGAGACCGTACAGGATCAAGAACTGTTCTCGTATTAAATTGTTAATGGGTCAGAAGAACCGTTCCATTAGGACATCTCCAACGCTGATTCGTAAATTTGCTCCAACATTCGTTTATAGATAAGGAGATCAGTACATTGACATTGATGCGGGAGGCGGAAATGCAACGCTGCTTGCATACATTTTAAGCCGAGTTTCAACTAACCGGGTGAGATTCATACAAATGTTGTGGATTTCATCAAAGTTTGGATAGAAAATAACATAAATCATCAATACGTAGCATGCAAATAAGTCTAGCACAACAATACTTCAATTTCAATGAGATAACCGGATGTTCAACAAATTTTTCATCAACGGATCATGTTGTCCTACACATACTGCCCCTTCAGCTTCATCCGACAGTGTATGTGTATAAATGGCCATCCCTCTATCATGTGGTACATCACGACATCGCGTGCGGGTTACACAATGTGTGGAGCAATATTGAATGAATGAATCACAAAGTTTGGCAAGAAGAAGTAAAACTTATGATCTCCTGGCTGCCACGCACAATGGCCACCTTGCCTCCAGCATATCAACCATGCCACAAAACTTAGTGACGATGGTGAATGGTGCACCATCAATACGATAACGATATCACATTGCAATCATGGATGATGTGCATGTGGTAGGGCACAATGTTCTTTTGGGCGTGAAACAAATCATGCATGCGCTGGAAGAGCCCCCCTGTGCTCCTGCCTATGAAATCCGTGGATACAACCAACCACACATCACACAACAACTCATCCTCCATAATCGAGTACCCCGCCATCATTTGTACTCTAAAAATCGACATGGCATTAAAAAATAAGCTCAATGGTGTGACACCCCCGATTCAATCGTACACTTAATCATACACGCAAATGTGTACGATCAAGATCAGGGACTCAAGGGAAGATATCACAACACAATTCTAGACACAAATTAAAATAATACAAACTTTATATTACAAGCCAGGGGCCTCGAGGGCTCGAATACATAAGCTCGAATACAAACGGGTCAGCGGAAGCAACATTATCTGAGTACAGCCATGAGTTAAACAAGTTTGCCTTAAGAAGGCTAGCACAAAAGCAACATCGATTGAAAAGGCAAGGCCTCCTGCCTGGGAGCCTCCTAACTACTCCTGGTCGTCGGCGGCCTCCACGTAGTAGTAGGCATCCTCGGTGTAGTAGTAGTCGTCGTCAAAGGTGGTGTTTGGATCCTGGGCTCCACCATCTGGTTGCCGCATCCGAGAAGAATGGAAAGAGGTGGAAAATGTGAGTATTAGATTAAACAGAACAATGGAAAGGAAAATGTGTTTATTTCCAAGTATCAAGAGTATATCTTTCGCAAGGAAAAGCCGAGCATGATATGCATGATAGTACTCCAAGTATGTAACCACTTAGACAAAGGGGTAAGGAATTTAATGAGGTTTACCCATACAACGGTGTTTGGATAATTGATCAAGAAAAAAAATAGCATTGTGCTTCCAATGTTCTTGTTGATGTTTGGGTACCACAATCATGCTTCGAGATAGCATTGACATGGTCATCACGTAAAGTTCAATCTTTGGATACACAAAGGATCCATCGGAAACAACTTATAAAATAAGTCATGCAAATTCAGCAAGGAAAAGATGAGGATGTGGCCCACGGGCTCAACAACAATTCATCGAGGGGGCAAGGATGGTATTTCTCATCATGAATTCGATTGATAACTTGGAAGAGCTCAGAATGTTGATGATGATCATGACATATTTGTTGAGATATTTCATGAAGATGTAATCGATCGGCGATGACATCAACTCAAAGGAATGATGAAGCGAAAGGTTATTGGAACCACGGGTACGACACAAACTTGAAATCAAGCTTGCTGTTCAAGTCGAAATGATATGACGAGGAAAATCGACGTAGGCTTAGCTCATCGTCAAAAATTGTGCTCCAAGAAGAAGGGCCAGGTAGCACATTTAAAATTTAGCACGATAATGACATAGCCCATTGGGCTAGGAATGACTTGAAGGATTATTAAACTCGTAAGCAACGAAAATTACTTAGAGTTATTGAATTGGAGTGCGGCATCGATTCACTTATTGGTGTCCTGGAGTGAATAACAACTTAGAACCTGGGGGAAATTGGAATCAGCGAGAATTAATAGTTAATGATGAACTCATAAGAGGTTATGTAGTTCTGTGATGTTCCCGAGATACCAGAGGGTAATACTCAAAGGTTGGGCGGAATAGAGGTTGGATAGGTGTATTGATCTGCAGAAGACAAGTACTTCAACTTGTTCGAGAAATGGGATCAAAGAAGAACAACATGGTCGGAACCACAATTGCAAAGGACCAACTCCCAGATATAAGATGAACTTACACCAAGGGGATAATTAATTTTGAAAGAAGCTTCAATGATAAGATCCACATCGGGTCCATGGGCATGAACACAAAGTTCAAGGTCGACTCCCACTTCTTTAATGCATAACCTTCCATTCACTTCTCGCTTTCGATGAAGTTGTAGTGTTGAAATTATATCTGGCAAAACACCAGAAGAGTATGACTCGTGAAAACTCTCAGGTTCACACGGATTAAGGAAGACATAGGTTCAACCCATAGGGGCATCTTAGGAACATATACCGCAAACTTAAAGAGTAACTAACACAAGCTCGAAGGTAGAGCATGGTTGACAAAAGGAGAGGATACGATTTACCAAAGGCATTATGTATCAGGGAAGAACTCACAAGGTGATTAAATATGAGGGGCATTGTCGGATAATAATCCAACAAATGATTTGGTGGTCCACAAGGGATCTGATGTGAGTATCGGAACTCAACCAGAAGAAGAAAGAATGCAAAAGGGCATCAGATTATGGAAATATCTGAATAACTCGTAGCTTAATTACAACGGGATTGCGATTCCAGAATCAGGGGATTAGAAGCAGATGCTCTGGTCAAAAGGTGAATAAGTCGAATAGAATTAGATGGACAATCAATCAAGGTTTTATTTGCCGAGAATCAGCTCATGTCTGGACGGACGTCTCAGCCGGAAAGATAAATCCTAACAATTTATTGATGATTGCGAGCATTTGCACACATGTTGGATAAATGGGATAAGAACGATAATCGTAAAGGAGTCTAATAAATATTGCTAGCCATATGGAATTAACCATAATGCAAGCAGGTGATGTCTACTACGCAACTTTTGTGACGCCCGGGTAATTAAGCTACAGTAATCCGCACTAATGATGCCACGTCACCTCGGTTACTGTTGACAAATCTCGCGTTAGTTCAAATCCGATTCAAAATTCAAATTCAAAATAAAGTCAAACAATAAAAATTTTCAGATATTAAAACTAAAGTGTTCAGTGGTTCCAAATAATTCATAAGTAATTATGGTGGAGGAACCACACTTTTATAAAATGTTTAGATACTCTAAATGAATAAAACAGTAGCAAATACAATTATTTAAGTGCTTTAAAATTGTAGCTCCTTGCTTGCGAGTACTTTGGATGAGTACTCACGGTTGCCTTGTTCCCCCTTTTCCCCCTACCTCTACTCGATTGTCGCAACTGCACGATGGAGCCTGTGAGCGAGACGCCACCGTCGATGACGACTACTACTCTGGAGGTGCCTACTACTACGCTGCAGCCCACCGACGATTTACTGTGGAGTAGCTAGGAGGATCCCAAGCGGAGGACTGCTCCTCTTTCGACCAGATCCCGCTTTGTGCTAGCCATCTTATGGCAACTTGTTTAACTTATGTCTCAGATCAGATATTGTTGCTTCACGACTCGCCTATGATCGAAAGCACTTGTATTCGAGCCCTCGAGGCCCCCTGCTTGTATTATGATGCTTGTATGACTTATTTTATTTGTAGAGTTGTGTTGTGATATCTTCCGTGAGTCCAGATCTTGATCGCATACATTTGCGCGTGCATGATTAGTGTACGATTAAATCGAAGCGTCACAAGTTGGTATCAGAGCCGACTGCCTGTAGGAATCCCCCTTCCAACTCCTTGGCCGAAATCGAGTCTAGACATTGCAAAAACTTTTACTAACTTGGCTGTGTGCCTTACGGGCCCACGTCGCCATTGGGTGGTATTAGGATCTTTTACTCCTCGATCTTTACTCTGGGACTCTGAACTCTCTACTATTCGGGTTAAATGATTTTGCTAAAAACAACACTAACTTTAGGTTCTCGCAAGTACTTTCTCCCGGAGAGCCCCTCACTTCAGATGATCGTCTGCTAATCAGAAGATTCCGAATATACTCTCTGATGATCTCTCGAGACTTTGTGCCCATCACTCTTGCTATTCCTGGCCCGCAAATTTAAATCCGTATGGATAACTACTTACACTTGCCATTCATAACGATCATCCCCCATTGATCTTGTTATTACAAGATACCGAAGTTTTCTATTGTTCCGAGAATACTTCGTGCCTCATCGCCCAGCAGTTCTTTGCCACATGAATACCCCTTCAAATAAATCCTCGTGACTTGTCGAGTATCCGCTCATCCCCAGTTGTTCATGAGTTTCACAAAAGTCTTCAAAATACTATTCGATCTTCCGAAAATCCTTTGGAGCCTTTGGCTCTTGAAATTCTTGCTTGCTCGCATTATGGTTAAATTCCATAAGTCTCGTAGTCTTATTGACATTCCTTGTCATTATCATTTTGGGTCTATTGACTCAATATGTTTGGGAATACGCGCAATCATCATTGATCCTTATAAATTACCTTTCCGGTTGAGCTGCCATTCTTTTAATCGGAATTGGTTCTCGACCAATTCAATTGTCGTTGATTGTATCCCTAATTCTATTCAGCTTATCCATTCTTGATCGAGCATTTGCTCCTGATCCCTTGATTTGGAAATCATAATTCCTTTGCATTTAAGTCTGTGAATTATTCAGATGCTTCCATAACTCGTTGCATTTGCATTCCTTCCTCTTACGGTTGAGTATCGATACTCATATCGGATCCTTTGTGGACCATCAAGTCCTTTGTTGGATTGTTATCCGACAATGACCTTCACACTTGATCACTTTGTGAGTTCTTCCCCTGATACATAATACCTTTGTTAAGTTGTATCCTCTGCTTGGCCAACCATGCTCTGCTATCGAGCTGGTGGCATTTACTACTGAAGCTTGTGGTATATGTTTCCATGATACCGACGGGTTGAACCTATGCCTTCCTTTATATGTGTGAACTCGGAAGTTTTCACTAGTCATACTCATCCGGTATTTCACCGTAAAACTTTCAACACTAATGCCTTTATCAAAGCGAGAAGTGAATGGAAGGTTATACATTGAAGAAGTGGAGTCGACCTTGAACTTTGTGTTCATGCCCATGGACACGATGTATATCTTATCATTAAAGCTTCTCTTAAATGAATTATTCCTTGGTATAAGTTCATCTTATATCTAGGATCCGCCTTTTGCAATCGTGGTTCCGACCATGTTCTCTTTTAAATACCATTTCTCGTGCAAGTTTTAGCACTTGTCTTCTGTGGAGCAATAACCCCCGTCCAACCTCTACTTTGATATGTCATCGAGTATTACCCCTGGTATCTCGAGATTATCATGGAACTGCATAACTTCTTATGAGCTCTTCATCAAGTACTACCTTCCCACTGATTCCAAATTTTCACGGGCTCTGAGTTGTTAAACACTCAAGGGCACCGACAACTGAACCGAGTCCGCACTTCGGTTCAACAACTCTTCCGTAAGCTCCTATAAGTACGAGTTTGTACCCGACCACGCCATTCCTAGCCTGTTTGGCTATATCATGGTCGTGATGATTTTAACTGTGCTACCCGGTCCTTCTACTCGGATCACAATTTTCGACGATGAACTAACCTTACGTCGATCCTCATCGTCATATCATTACTCCTAGAACAACAAGCTTGGTTCCGAGTTTGTGTCGTGCCCTTGGTTCCAATACCCCTTTCACTTCATCATTACTTTGAATTGATGTCGTCGCCGATCGATTACATCTTCATGAACTCTCGCGACCAAGGTGTCGTGATCGTCAACATTCTGAGCTCATCCAGGATATCAATTGAATTCATGATGAGAAATACCATCCATGCCCTCGATGAATTGCTTTATCATCGACCACCTTATTGTCTTCCCACCAAAGACAAGCTTGTTCATGTTTGGTGTTATACCTTGAGTTCCCTGCTATCCAACATTTGTTCTTCTTTACCTTGGAGTATTGCCATCTGTTAATATCAAGGATGTTGTGAGGACTGCTCCACCTCTTAAGGAATTCTTGGTATTGAGATGCTTCTCACCATCACCATTCTTCTTGGTCCCCGAGTTGCTTCCAACCGTGTACCAACAAGTGAACGGGCATTGCTTGAATTTCTGCCCTTCTAGCTAGCCTCTTGCTTTGAAGTGAAATTCCTAGACTATCGATTATTGAATCACCATTACGACATTGGTCGTGCAACCCAACCCATCGGGCGCACCTTTCAACCAATGTTTGCTTGTGTATGTTTTCCTCGAGCATACTTCCTTATATCATTTGATCCGACAAATGTTATCTCCTTATTCACTTAAATGTGGAGTCTATCTTTGGGGATCTCGGTGAATTGCCGTTGAGTTCACCTGACACCTCCCTTGCCCTCTCCTTGGGTTAATGATGGACTCTTGTTTACGGAAATCGCTTCATAGTTCATTTCCCGAGAATCTTACAATGTCATCTTCGTCAATTTGCGTTGCACCTTTTCTTCTCGTGTATGCTAAGTCCGAGGTATCCGACACCAATCGGATCTGAATCTCGGTCAGCTCGATGGTTGGGACAACTTCTAAGAGTCATGATGATTGATCCTTTGATGACCCGTAGCATGATGTCATGCCTAGCACCCCCAAGTGGAGGACCTATCATTATAGATTCCTTTTCAAAGCAAGGTTATCCGTTCGTCCATGAGGAAATTGTAATACTGATTCTACAAGTTATTCCTGATGGATCCTTCGTGATTCCAAAGTCTGATATTCACCTGAAGGCCATGACAATGCTATCTCGAAGCATGTCTGTGATACTCTGATTTTCAACAAGAACATTCGAAGCCCAATGCTAAATGATTCTTGCTCAATTATCCGAACACCGTTGTATGGGTAATGTCATGAAATTTCTCTCCCCTTACCTAAAGGGTTTTCTACATTATATCCTCGTCATGGGTATCATGCTCGCTTATCCTTGGGAAGGATATACCTGAAATATGTGTTTAAACACATTTTTCCTTTCCATTGTTCTGTTTAACCTAATGATCACATTTTCCTTTCCATGGGTCTGTTTGACCCTTCTTGTGATCTATATAATCTAAGCAGTGATAATCCCCTGCTTAGGTAAGCACCTCGTTGTACCACTCTGTAAGTAAGACCCTATTACTATTGTTGATGACATTCCGGTAACCACCGATGGACGAGAACCTTGCCTATTGGTCCGCCTCGTTCAACGAGCGGGAAAATGGTTCTCTTCGTCCCTCGCCCTTGGTACCTATGTTGTTGCCGACATGACCCTCAGACTCTCCTCTGACATGCCTTGCTTACATGATCGTGCAAGATGTCACCAACCTTTCTACTTTTAACCACATGGTGGGCCCATAACCCACAGTTCCACAGGATCGAAACTTGACTCTCCGTACACCCTCGCTCCCAAAGTTATTCCTCCCGTGGACTCGTATGTAATTCACGGGCCACCGTCATAGTGATCTATTCTGGTATCAGACGCGATACTTACTCTCGCTACTCTAAACCCCTTTCTCACTCTGGTTCAGGCTTCGAGCCGCTACCTACCCGCTTGGAGCCTATTATGGTACCTTCGTACCTGACTCTCGAGGTATTTCATATGTTCAACTCGAGAGATAATTTGATACTAATTCATGGGTTAACCCCAATTTGCTTCCCTCAAAAGCATTATGTCGTAGTGAGCTGCCCTTACCTTTCGTAAATACGATGGAGTTCCCGAAGAAATGAAGACCGGTTTATCATGATGCATCGAAAAAAAGGATTGAAGACATCAACGAGGAGGATTAACTTCTTGAGAAGATCCGTTAGATTATCGTAACTGCACCTTTCCCCTTGCTCCCTCTTAAATCTCGGGACGAGATTTCTTGTAGTGGAGGAGAATTGTGGCCTTGGAGTAATTAAGCTACGAGTAATCCGCACTAATGATGCCACGTCACCTCGATTCTTTGTTGACAAATCTCGCGTTAGTTCAAATCCGATTCAAAATTCAAATTCAAAATAAAGGCAAACAATAAAAATTTTCAGATATTAAAACTAAAGTGTTTCGGGTGGTTCCAAATAATTCATAAGTAATTATGGTGGAGGAACCACACTTTTATAAATGTTTAGATACTCTAAATGAATAAAACAGTAGCAAATACAATTATTTAAGTGCTTTAAAATTAATAAACATTTTCAAAACTAATTTGTTTTAAGTAATAAGCTATTGTGGCAAGGGCATAAATTGTAAAACCTATTTAGGTGCCACTTTAGTAAATTGCTAAAACTAAAATAAAATAGAAAAGTAAAAAGGTAAAATAATAAAAGGGTAAAGGCAAAAGAAAAGAAAAGAGAGAGAACCACCACCCCACAGTCTTTGGGCCACGGCCCGCATGGCCTCGGTGCCAACAGTCGGCCCAAAGCGCCTACCTCACCCCCGGGCGACCAAACCTACCCACTACCCCACTCCCCCTCGGCCTCCCCACGCCCGCTCTCCTTCTCGATCTGGATCGGGATCGGAGGAGGCCACCGACCCACCGCCGCTCCCTCGAGGCCGCCAGACGAGGCCTCAAGCTCCTCCCTCGGCCTCGTTAAAGCCCCACCTCCCTCTCGCTCCCAACCCCCAACCCAGACGGATCGGGCCGGCCCATTTCGCCCGGCCGACCCGCCCGCCTGGACCCGGCGCCTCCGTCCAACCGCTGCCCGAGGCCTCTGCCTCGCCCGCCTTGTTTTGCCGCCCTGCCGTCGCGGCTCGCAGCCTCGACGCGCCGGACCTCCCCACCGGACCTCCTCATCTCTTCCCCGCCGGCCTGCCTCCCGCTCCACCGGACCTCGCCGGCAAGGTCCCGCCGGCCCCGCCCCGGGTGGATCTGGATCGGGGGCAAGCGATGCCCCGACCCGTCAAGGCTGGGCCTTTCACCACCCTCGGACGCCGACATCCCGTCGCGCCTCGCCGACTCCACCTCGGCTGCTCACGTCGCCGTCGTCCCGACGTCCTCCTCACCCCCACCGTGCATAGACCCTACGCCCCTCGTGAGCATCTCTCCTTCTCCTCACGCTTAGCTCCGTCCGGTCCCGACCACGACCACCCACGACCCGCAGCGCAAGCCGTGTGCCCGCCAGACGCCATCCCGTTGCCGCCACCTTGCGCCGGCCGCACTTGTTGTTGCCGCCGGCAGCCTCCTCTCTCGGCGCCCTCCTCGCGTCCATCGCCGCCCGTGGCCTTTGACCCACACCTTCCTCGCCTGGGCCTCCGCCCAAACCCCACAGGCGTCTTGAACGACGGGTGCGGTTGCGCCCAACTCATACTACTGCGCTAGTCCCCAGACCCCGACTAGGGGCCCCCCTTATAACGCTTTTAATAAAAAAATAAAAATAAAAATAAAAATATAATAAATAAATAAATAAATAAAATCAATTAATAATTAATTAATTCAGTAATTACTTAAGTTAATTAATCCGGGTTAATTAATTCAATTAACTAATTAAGTTTAATTAAACTATAGTTAATTTAACCTAATCCTAATTAACTTAATTAGAGGATGACAGGTGGGTCCCCCTGGACCCACATGTCAGGTTGACTTGGTCATCAGTCAACGTTGACTGCTGATGTCAGCATGACATCATGCTGACGTCATAAATACATTTTCGAATTAATTAATTAATTAATTAAATTTCAGAAATTATTAAAATCTTTTAAAAATCATATCTTTTAATCCGTAACTCGGATTAAAATATTTTCAACATGAAAGTTGCTCGAACGACGACGAATCCGGATACGCAGTCCGCTCGTCCTCCTCCACACCTCTAACCTATAGAACCTGCAAACTTTCTTCTCCTGTTCATCATCTAACAGACGTCGGGCAACCGGGAAAACTTTCCGGATGTTTCCCCCTTCGCCAAGACGCCTAGTGCTGCGTTAGAACACGTCTAGCTCTGCTTGTTGTCCTGTTATGCACTTGCTCGCTATGTATTTCTTGTTTCTCCCCTCTTCTCTCGGTAGACCCGAGACCGGCGTCAAGTCCCAGTGATCGACTACGTCACCGACGACCCCTCTCTCTTGCCAGAGCAACCAGGCAAGCCCCCCTTGATCACCAGATATCTCCTATTCTTCTCTATACTGCTTGCATTAGAGTAGTGTAGCATGTTACTGCTTTCGAATACTCCTATCTTTCTTTGCATAGCTGTCTTTGTTACCACTGTTGTTACCTTTACCGCAATCCTATATGCTTAGTATAGGATGCTAGTACATTCATCGCTATTCTACATTCTTGTCCGTCTGCCATGCTATACTCTTTGGGCTGTGATCACTTGGGAGGTGATCACGGGCATATACTATATACTTTACACCGTTGCATTACACCGGTGATACTGTTCAAGATGGGGGCTGAAAGGGCCAGTGGCTCCATCCGGTAGAGGTGGGCCTGGTTCCCCGAACGGCCCCCCATTTGTCACTTTATGGCGGAGCGACAAGGCGGGTTGAGACCGCCTAGGAGAGAGGTGGGCTGGCCCTGCTCGGGCGTTCGCGGTTACTTAACACGCAACGAGGTCTTGGTATTTGATCTGAGTTGGCTCTGAGCTTATACGCACTAACCATCTACGCTGGAGTAGTTATGGGTATCCCGGCGTCGTGGTATCGGCCAAGCACTTCAGACGTCGGCTGACAGGGCTGGCCTTGGCGCGGATTGGACTGGAACGCCTGCTAGGCTAGGTACGCTTCCGGCGCGTCACATAACGTCTGCAGTGTGTGCTCAGGCGATGGGCCTGCACCCTATGGCGCTTAGGTTTAGACCGTGTTGGCCTCTCTGTTGTGCCTAGGTGGGGCTGCGGCGTGTTGATCTTCTGCGGTGGGCATGACCCGAGGAAAGTGTGTCGGCCAAATGGGATCAAGCGTCTTTGGGTAAGATGGTGCACCCTAGCAGGGAAGTTAATCTATTCGAATAGCCGTGATCTTCTGATAGCAGGGCGACTTGGAGTTGTACCTTGAGCTTATGACAACTAGAACCAGATACTTGATAAAACACACCCTTCCAAGTGCAGATACAACCGGTGGTCGCTCTCTCTCTCGTGGATATGAGGAGGAGGGATCGCTGGTAGGATTATTGCTATGTGATGTTACTTGGAGGACTTCAGACCGCCTCTTCTACATTTGCAAGACCGGTGTCCGTGGCGTAGTCTTCGTTAAGACTAGCTATCCCCTCTTATTACGGCATTCTGCAGATTCAGTCCACCGATATGGCCCTTTACACATATATCCATGCATATGTAGTGTAGCTCCTTGCTTGCGAGTACTTTGGATGAGTACTCACGGTTGCCTTGTTCCCCTTTTCCCCTACCTCTACTCGATTGTCGCAACTGCATCGATGGAGCCTGTGAGCTGAGGCGCCACCGTCGATGACGACTACTACTCGGAGGTGCCTACTACTACGCTGCGCCCGCCGACGATTTCAGAGTAGCTAGGAGGATCCCGTGTGAGGACCGCTCCTCTTCGATCTCAGATCCTGGGCTTTGTGCTAGCCATCTTATGGCAACTTGTTTAACTTATGTCTCGTACTCAGATATTGTTGCTTCCGCCCGACTCGTCTATGATCGAGCACTTGTATTCGAGCCCTCGAGGCCCTGGCTTGTATTATGATGCTTGTATGACTTATTTTATTTGTAGAGTTGTGTTGTGATATCTTCCCGTGAGTCCTGTGATCTTGATCGTACACATTTGCGTGCATGATTAGTGTACGATTAAATCGGGGGCGTCACAACTTTATTCTTGTAGACACGTGTTGGGCCTCCAAGTGCAAAGTTTTGTAGGACAGTAGCAATTTTCCCTCAAGTGGATGACCTAAGGTTTATCAATCCGTGTGAGGCGTAGGATGAAGATAGTCTCTCTCAAGCAACCCTACAATCAAATACAAGAAATCTCTTGTGTCCCCAACATACCCAATATAATAGCAAATTGTATAGGTGCACTAGTTCGGCGCAGAGATGGTGATAAAAGTGTAGTATGGATGGTAGATATGAGTTTTTGTAGGGCGAACAATAAAAAACAGCAAGGTAGTAAATGATAAAACGGAGCACAAACGGTATTGCAATAATGGAAAATGAGGCCTAGGGTCCGTACTTTCACTAGTGCAATCTCTCAACAATGCTAACATAGTTAGATCATATGATTATCCCTCAAAGTGCAATAAAGAATCATTCCCAAGTTCCTATTAGTGAAGAACAAAAGATAAAAATTGTTTGTAGGGTACGAGACCACCTCAAAGCTATTATTTCCTATCAATCTATCCTAGAGTTCGTACTAAAATAACAGCAAGCTATTCTTTCCAATCAATCTAATCAAGAGTTCGTACTAAAATAACACCATATGATGCATATCAACCAACTCTAATGTCACCTAGATACCCCAATGTCATCACGAGTACCCGTGAGTTAGTTATACAATATGTATCAAACAATTTCTGATTCATAATACTCAATCCACACAAAGAACTACAAGGGGACCCCAAAGTTTCTATCGGAGAAAAGATAATAAAAACGTGCATCAACCCCTATGCATAGATTACCCCAAGGTCACCGCGGCAATCCGCAAGTTGAGTGCCATAACATATATCAAGTGAATCAAAATAATACTCCAGTGTCACCATGGGTATTCATATGCAAGACATATATCATGTGTTCTCAGATCTGAACATTCAATCCGACAAGACAAAACTTCAAAGGGTAAAGACTCAGTTCATCACAACAAGTGTAGAGAGGGGAGAAACATCATATGATCCATCTATGTTAGCAAAGCCCATGATACATCAAGATCGTGACATCTCAAGATCGCGCGCGAGAGAGATTAAACACATAACTACTAGTACAAACCCTCAGCCCCGAGGGTGTACTACTCCCTCATCATCATGGAGACCATAGGGATGATGAAGATGGCCTCCGGTGGCTATAGAGGCTTGCGGCAGCGGAACTTCCGATCCAGGGTCTTCCCGAGGGTTTTCGAAATATTTGGGAATTTATAGGGCGAAGAAGGGGTACGGGAGGCCACCGAGGTGGGCACAACCACCAGCGCCTGGGGCCCAAGCAGCATACAGTGGGTTGTGCCCCTCGGGCACCCCCAGTGCTGCCTCTGGCCCAATGGTTCTCTTCTGTTCCATAAAAATCCACAAAAAGTTTTGCGGTGTTTGGAGAACCTTCATTTCTGCACAAAAAAATAACACCACGGTAGTTCTGCTGAAAACAACGTCAGTCCGGGTTAGTTCCATGCAAATCATACCAAAACCATATAAAATTATTGTAAACATGGCATGATTACTTCATAAATTATAGATACGTTGGAGACGTATCAGCATCCCCAAGCTTAATTCCTACTCGTCCTCGAGTAGGTAAATGATAAAAGAAATAATTTATGAAGTGTGAATGCTAGCAAAGTGCACACGTTTGATCAATGACAATTACAATTACTTTTCCTAGCGTCATAACAACAATTTTTTTTTTCTTATAAAACTTCTCATGTTATAGTAGCAACCAATTCACATGTTAAGGTTCAAACAATGAATTCTCTTAAAACTCAACGACCTATGTTCTCAGTCACCAAGCAATTGCAATTCAACTTATTCAACAAAGTCTAAGTAAGAGCTCCACATACTCAACCATCATATAGTCTTCTATGATTGCTAACACTCACCGCGTACACATGAGAAAAACGTTTCAACTAGACACATAGAAAGATAGGGGCTTATAATTTCGCCTCCCAACGTATTCACCTCAAGGGTGATGTCAACAATAATAACTCATGCTACTCATATCCAACTGGATATATATGCCTAGATCTTTCCTCACCACATGATGCTTGCCAAAGGAGAAAAATAAAAAGGAATTGAGATAAAAACTTTGACTCTTGCATGAAAGTAAATACATAAAAGTAAAAGATAGGCCCTTCGCAGAGGGAAGCAGAGGTTGCCATGCGCTTATTTCTTTGTATGCTCAAACCCCTTAGTGCAAAAGAACGTCACGTTATATTGCCCCTTATGATAGCAACCTTTATTATGCAGTCGGTCGCTTTTATTCTTTGACATCACAAGTTCGTACAACGCTCAATTTTCTCTTAGACTAAATGATCTAACACTTTTAGAAGAAATTTTTGTTGCCTTATTGCACCAATGACAACTTACTTGAAGGATCTTGCTCAATCCTTAGGTAGGTATGGTGGACTCTCAAAACAAGATTTGGGTTTAAGGGTTTTTGGATGCACATAGTATCTCTACTTGGT
Organism: Aegilops bicornis; assembly: GCA_021605145.1. Classification (NCBI taxonomy): domain Eukaryota; kingdom Viridiplantae; phylum Streptophyta; class Magnoliopsida; order Poales; family Poaceae; genus Aegilops; species Aegilops bicornis. The sequence continues at coordinate 246,996 of JAHIAL010000136.1, forward strand.
GCAGAATTTTTTGGTTAGCAAAGATAGGGGGCAAGCACCACATGTTGAAGGATCTATGACAATATAACTTCTATGTGAATATGAACAAACATAAATCATTACGTTGTCTTCCTTGTCCAATGTCAACAATTTTGGCATATAATATTTTGATGGGGGCTCACAGTCACAAAAGATTTCTGAGATAGTGTATTTGCATGTGAAAGTTCTCTTCCTTATACTAATTATTCGTGAATTGCTTGTATGACCAATATTGTGATTGTCAAGGTTCAAATTCACTTTCTAAACCCAATGTGAAGCCACTACTAGGCATGATATGAACATGTAATTTCAACTTCATGATATCCAATTCATTCAACAATTTACTCATAGGATATAAGTGAAGCAGAAGAGTAAATGACAAGCTACTCCAAAAAGATATAAGTGAAGATCAAACGAGTAGTTATATAAATGGGTAGCTAATTGAGGACTCTCTTTTATTTAAAACTTTCAAATCTAAGTATTTTATTAAAACAGCAAGCAAAACAAAACAAAATGACATTCCAAGAATAGCACACATCATGTGAAGAAGCAAAAACTTAGGCTCAACCGATACTAACCGATAATTGTTGAAGAAGAAAGGTGGGATGCCTACTGGGGCATCCCCAAACTTAGATGCTTGAGACTTATTGAAATATAAATTTGGTATGCCTTGGGCATCCCCAAGCTTGAGCTTTTGTGTCTCCTTAATTCCTCTCATATCACGGTTTCCCTAAATCTCAAAAACTTCAACCACACAAAACTCAACAAGAACTCGTGAGATAAGTTAGTATAAATCAATGCAATAACCTTATCATTCTCTACAGTAGCAAATCACTAAAATTATATTCAACATTGCATACTAAATGCCTCTGCATATTTAATAGTCCTATCCTCAAATAGAATCATCAAACAAGCAAACATATGCAAACAATGCAACCATAATAGCAATCTGACAAAACAGTACAGTCTATAAAGAATGCAAGATTCTGTTGGGTAACGTAGTAATTTCAAAAAAATTCCTACGCACAGGCAAGATCATGGTGATGCATAGCAACGAGAGGGGACAGTGTTGTCTACGTACCCTCGTAGACCGTAAGCGGAAGCGTTATGACAACGCGGTTGATGTAGTCATACGTTTTCACGATACGACCGATCCAAATACCGAACGCACGGCACCTCCAAGTTCTGCACACGTTCAGCTCGGTGACGTCCCACGAACTCCCACTTAGATAGACATCCCTCTAGTCATCTAAGTGATCACGTGATCCATATCAACTAAACCATGTCCGATCATCACGTGAGATGGAGTAGTTTTCAATGGTGAACATCACTATGTTGATCATATCTACTATATGATTCACGCCGACCTTTCGGTCTCGGTGTTCCGAGGCCATATCTGCATATGCTAGGCTCGTCAAGTTTAACCCGAGTATTTCTGCGTGTGCAAAACTGGCTTGCACCCGTTGTATGTGAACGTGGAGCTTATCACACCCGATCATCACATGGTGTCTCGGCACGACGAACTTTGGCAATGGTGCATACTCAGGGAGAACACTTGTACCTTGAAATTTAAGTAAGGGATCATCTTATAAAGCTACCACCGAACTAAGCAAAATAAGATGTATAAAAGATAAACATCATATGCAATCAAAATATGTGACATGATATGGCCATGATCATTTTACGCCTTTGATCTCCATCTCCAAAGTACCGTCATGATCTCTATCGTCACCGGCATGACGGTCGGTGTCAAAACCGGCGGATCTAGGGTAGGGGGTCCCGATCTGTGCGTCTAAGGCTGATGGTAACAGGAGGTAAGAGACACAATGTTTACCCAGGTTCGGGCCCTCTCGATGGAGGTAAAACCCTACTTCCTGCTTGATTAATATTGATGATATGAGTAGTACAAGAGTTGATCTACCACGAGATCGTAGAGGCTAAACCCTAGAAGCTAGCCTACGATGATTATGATTCTGTCCCTAAGGACTAAAACCGTCCGATTTATATAGACACCGGAGAGGGCTAGGGTTTACATGGAGTCGGTCACAAGGAAGGAAATATAATATCCGGATCGCCAAGCTTGTCTTCCATGCAAAGGAGAGTCCCATCCGGACACGGGACGGAGTCTTGAGTCTTGTATCTTGCTACGTCTTGAGCTTGCGTTGGTTTTCCTCGAAGAGGAGAGGGTGATGCAGCAAAGTGTAGCGTAAGTATTTCCCTCAGTTTTGAGAACCAAGGTATCAATCCAGTAGGAGGCTCCTCAAAAGTCCCACGCACCTACACAAACAAGCGAGAACTTCGCAACCAACGCAATAAAGGGGTTGTCAATCCCTTCACGGCCACTTCATGTAAAGTGAGATCTGATAAAGATAGTATGATAAGATAAATATATTTTTGGTATTTTGTAATAAAGATGCAAAAAGTAAAGATGCAAATAAAAGTAGATTGAAAGCAAATATGATAAGAGATAGACCCGGGGGCCATAGGTTTCACTAGAGGCTTCTCTCAAGATAGCATAAGTATTACGGTGTGTGAACAAATTACTGTCGAGCAATTGATAGAAAAGCGCATAGTTATGATATTATCTAGGCATGATCATGTATATAGGCATCACGTCCATAACAAGTAGACCGACTCCTGGAAAATTTGTTTATTGATCAGCAGCAAAAAGAATCAACGAAAAAGCACGTTTCTGTGATTTACTAAATTTTTTCTCGTGCATGCAAAGTTTCTGTTTTTCAGCAGAATCAAATCAACTATCATCATAGGTTATCCTATAGGTTCTACTTGGCACAAACACTAACTAAAAGATAAAAACACATCTAAACATAAGGTAGATGCAAGATTTATTGAATAACAGCAAGGAAAATATTGGGTTGCCTCCCAACAAGCGCTATCGTTTAACGCCCCTAGCTAGGTATTGATAGTTTTAACGATGCTCACATGAAACACAAGAATTGAAGCACAAATAAAGCATCAAGAAACACGTGACAAACACATCTAAGTCTAACATACTTCCTATGCATAGGCATATTATAAGCAAACAAATTTTCAAGGCAAGCAAAAACTAGTATATGCGAGGAAGAAGAAAGAGACGATAGCAATCCAACATGACGAGAGGTAATTTAATAAGATAAAAATTTCTACGACCATATTTTCCTCTCTCATAATAATTACATGTAGGATCATAGGCAAATTCAACAAAATAGCTATCACAAAATATATTCTCAACATGATACACATGCATGCAAAGTTGACACTCTTCCAAGATAGTGGGATTAACATTAACTAAAGTCATGACCTTTCCGAACCCACTTTTATCAAAAAATATCATAAGATTGAACATACTCCAAATATGTGGGATCTAAAGTTGACACTCTTCCAAACCCACTTTCAATATTATTGCAAACACTATTATCAATCTCATATTCATCATGGGGCTTAAATAAATTTTCAAGGTTATAAGAAGAATCACCCCAATCATGATCATTGAAACAAGTAGTAGACATAGCAAAACTAGCATCCCCAAGATTAGGGTTTTGCATATTATTAGCACAATTGACATCAAGCGAATTTATAGGAAAATCATTGCAATCATGCTTTTTATTCAAGGAGTTATCGTGAATCTCTTCATAAATTTCTTCATCATAATTTTCAGATTCACAAATTTCAAGCAAAACTTCATAAAGATAATCTAGTGCACAAAACTCACTAGCAATGTGTTCGTTATAATTGGATCTCTTAAAAAGATTAGCAAGTGGATGAGGATCAATAGATCTTAGGTTCTCTATTTAGCAATAAATAAGCATCTAGTCCAACCAAACGAGCAAACGAAAGGGCAAGCGAAAAGAGAGAGGAGGAGATTGGGAAAGAGAGGGCGAATAAAACGGCAAGGGTGAAGTGGGGGAGAGGAAAACGAGAGGGAAATGGCAAATAATGTAGATGCGAGGGAGATGAGTTTGTGATGGGTACTTGGTATGTCTTGACTTGAGCGAAGACCTCCCCGGCAACGGCGCCAGAAATCCTTCTTGCTATGTCTTGATCTTTATGCTGGTTTTCCTCGAAGAGGAGAGGGTGATGCAAAGAAGTGTAGCGTAAGTATTTCCCTCAGTTTTGAGAACCAAGGTATCAATCCAGAGGAGGCTCCTCAAAAGTCCCACACACCTACACAAACAAAGCGAGAACTCGCATACCAACACAATAAAGGGGTTGTCAATCCCTTCACGGCCACTTGCGAAAGTGAGATCTGATAGAGATAGTATGATAAGATAAATATATTTTTGGTATTTTGTAATATAGATGCAAAAAGTAAAGATGCAAATAAAAGTAGATTGAAAGCAAATATGATAAGAGATGGACCCAGGGGCCATAGGTTTCACTAGAGGCTTCTCTCAAGATAGCATAAGTACTACGGTGGGTGAACAAATTACTGTCGAGCAATTGATAGAAAAGCGCATAGTTATGAGATTATCTAGGCATGATCATGTATATAGGTATCACGTCCATAACAAGTAGACCGACTCTGCCTGCATCTACTACTATTACTCCACACATCGATGAGCTCCTGCCTGCATCTAGAGTATTAAGTTCATAAGAACAGAGTAACACATTAAGCAAGATGACATGATGTAGAGGGATAAACTCATGCAATATGATATAAACCCCCATCTTGTTATCCTCAATGGCAACAATACAATACGTGCCTTGCAACACTTTCTGTCACTGGGTAAGGACACTGCAAGATTGAACCCAAAGCTAAGCACTTCTCCCATGGCAAGAAGAACCAATCTAGTAGGCCAAACCAAACTGATAATTCGAAGAGACTTGCAAAGATAACTCAATCATACATAAAAGAATTCAGAGAAGATACAAATATTATTCATAGATAAACTTGATCATAAACCCACAATTCATCGGATCTCGACAAACACACCGCAAAAGAGTTTACATCGAATAGATCTCCACAAGAGAGGGGGATAACATTGTATTGAGATCCAAAAAGAGAGAAGAAGCCATATAGCTAATAACTATGGACCCGTGGAGTCTGTGGTAAACTACTCACAACTCATCGGAGGGGCAAGGATGTTGATGTAGAAGCCCTCCGTGGTCGATTCCCCCTCCGGCAGAGTGTGAAGGCTCAAGATGAGATCTCATGGATACGTAAGGTTACTGGCGGTGGAAATTGTGTTTCGTGGTGCTCCTGGATGTTTTTGAGTGCGTGGGTATATATAGGAGGAAGAAGTACGTCGGTGGCCACTGAGGGGCCCACGAGACAGGGGCACGCCCTGGGCGGCCCCTATCTCGTGGGGGCCTCGAAGCTTCTTGACTTGCACTCCAATCTCTCCGGATCACGTTCGTTCCAAAAATCACGCTCCCGAAGGTTTCATTCCGTTTGGACTCCGTTTGATATTCCTTTTCTTCGAAATACTGAAATAGGCAAAAAAACAGCAATATGGGCTGGGCCTCCGGTTAGTAGGTTAGTCCCAAAAATGATATAAATGTGTAAAATAAAGCCCATAAACATCCAAAAGGGGTAATATAATAGCATGGAACAATCAAAAATTATAGATATGTTGGAGACGTATCATATCTTCACGCTCCAATAGTCCGGACAAAGTATATAGTCCGGCTGTCCGGATACCCCCTAATCCAGAACTCCCTCAGTAGCCCCTGAACCAGGCTTCAATGACGATGAGTCCGGCGCGCAGTCTTGTCCTCGGCATTGCAAGGCGGGTTCCTTCTCCGAATACTCCAAAGTAATTACCGAACACTTGGACCGTGTCCGGATCTGCAAGGTGATCTTCATACGCCACCGTAGAGAAAATGATATTTCACAAATATAATCTGCTGACAACTTTAGATAAAGTGACATGACACTACGGTCGGGTCATTATTCGAACCGTTTTCCCACAACCAGCCGTAGCACATATTGCGAGGCGGTTTCTTTGGCACGTCTTGTCACAGCAGAGATCATGTCCCCTTATTTTGGGGGTTTCCATCAATACGGGTATGGGTAACCCAACCGCGCAATCAATCGTGGCGCTTGGGGAAATAAGCGATTCTCAACGGGAAAGTGGGGAGGCGCACCGTTCGTCCTCTCTATAAAGGGATAAGGATTCCCCAGTTTCACACATGCCTTCTTCCTCCTCTGCTTATCCATTCCCACACCCTCGAGCTCTAGCGCCCTGGTTCACGCTTCCTCCGCACAGCCAAACATGTCCGGAGCGGAAGGCAAGTGGGTGGCCTCCACCGTGAAGGAGGAACATATTGCGAAGCTCCGGGCGGCCGGATACTTGGCCGCAGATATCGCGCACCGGCTACCGGACGAAGGGCAGGTCACTCCAACTCCGGAATCCCATGAGAGGGTCGTATTTCTCGCCCACTTCGTCCGTGGACTGGGATTTCCACTTCATCCCTTCGTCCGCGGGCTCATGTTCTACTACGGGCTAGATTTCCATGATCTAGCCCCGAATTTCGTCCTCAACATCTCGGCGTTTATCGTCGTGTGCGAGGCTTTCCTCCACATCAGGCCTCACTTCGGCCTTTGGCTACAAATCTTCTGCGTGAAGCCGAAGATCGTGAGCGGCCAGCAAGCGGAGTGCGGAGGTGCCATGGTGGGCAAGATGCCCAACATCACCTGGCCGCGTGACGCCAACTGGGCGGCGCCCCCCGAGTTCTGATCCGGAATCCCCATGCGGCTCACCTCCTGGGAAAAGAAGGGCCTGGGCTGGGGCGAACCTGCGGAGCTGACCGGACTACAGAACTGCATCAAGAATACGAAGGACAAGAAAATCAAGCTCGTCAAGGTGGTCCAGGTCATGCTTGTCCGCCGGATTCTTCCGTGCCAAAGACGGGCTTTTAATCTGTGGGAGTTCATTCCGGCCGAACACCAGACGCTTCAAAAGCTCTACGGCATGACGCACAAGGGCGTATGGAAGGCTCTGTTCAAGGCCTCCGAAGTACCTCCTCCCACATTCGAGGACCGCAGACTTCATGCCACGCGGCTCCCCTGTCCGGTGAGTTTTTTGACTACAACCGGATGCGGTTTTTCCCAATGTACTCATGGGGGAATCTTAAGTCATTGTGTGTATTTGATCAGGAGTATGTGGAGACGGCGGAGCGGATTGACTGTCCGGCTCCACTGCCAGAAGGTCCAGCAGATGCTCTCCTGACGGAGATGCTAGTCCCGGCGCCCTACAAGGCACCGGAGAAGAAGGCCGAAAAGAAGGCCCCGGGGATCAGGAAGGGTCTCCGGCGTAAGGTCGTACCGGACACCTCATCCGAAGACGACGAGGCACACTCCTCCCCCGAAGGGGATGAAGAAAAGGAAGGGGCCGCCCCATCTGGAGAGGATGGGGGGCCCGAGAAGGCGGGCCAGGGGATCGAGAAGGGTCCCCGGCGCAAGGCCGTCATACCCTCGTCGTCCGAAGACGACGAGGCAGATTCCTCCCGCGGAGGCGGGGGGAAACACGAAGAAACTCTGCCTCCCTGCACTGGGGAGGAGAAGAAGAGGAAAGCCGCCCCGCAGAGGGAGGCTAGGACGCCCAAGAAGGGAACGGCGTCCCTTCCGGATTACTCCACCACTGCCGCCTATAGCGAGGAAGAGTGTCTGCCTAGGGGGAATGTCACATCCCTAGTTTTGGTAATGCTTAGTGCTTGCATTAGAGTGCTGCATCATGTTTAAATTCTTCTTTAATTTGAAATGGGGATTGGTAAACCCTAGCACCAAATGAAATTCAAATTGGTTCAAATAAAATATTTTTCAATGACCCAGAATGCCCTTTGGAAATGCTCATGATTTCTGATAAAGGTGAAAACCTCTTCCAAAAATGATGAACATATTTATAGGTCATTCCTGGATTTTTGAATTAAATCTTAAACTATTTGACTTTGGGCATTTAATCACTATAAATAATTTAAATGCTCAAATAATGTTGGAAATGTATTTAGGCCACTTTGAAATAATTCAGAAAGTGCTCATGAATATTTTCAGGACTTATAAAATTGATTTGGTTTTTTAGAACTGGATCAAAAACAAAGCGCAAATTAGAAAAGCAGAAACAAAAATAGAAAAGGGAAGAGAGAAGCCCACCGGGCCACTTACAGCCCAGCTCCTCCATCGTGCCCAGCCCACCTCGGCAGCCCAGCCACCGGCGGCCCACCGAGGGCAGGGGCGTCTTCTTCCTCCCGCCGCCAAGGCGAGGAGAAGCTAGCCACGATGTCAAGGCGTGCCACTTGGCATTTACTGTCTGGCTGTCCCCTCGCCGCCCTGGATGTCTTCCGCGACGCCACGCAACCCCCCCGGACCCTCTGCACCTCTCCCCTCTCTCCCCCGAGCGCTCTCCCCTCCCCTGGACCTCTCTCTCACCCACCCGAGCAGGTTCGTCGCCCGCCGTTCGCCACCACCATGACCACCGCCTCCCCCTCGCCTCTCCTACATGCCCAGAAGCTCCGCCACCCTCGCCTACGCCTCTCCGCCGAGCCACGCGGCACCAGACGCCTCCGAACGCCGTCACCGTGGTCGTCTTCTACCTCGGGCATCCGAGATCGCCGGCGACCGCACCTCGTCTCCAGCCCGTCCCCGAGCCCGCTGAGACCATCCTCGACCCCGCTGTGAGCTTCGCCATCGTTTCCCCCTCTCCCTGTGCTCTACTTCCCTCTCTAGCCGCCGTTCGCAACGAGCCGAGAGCTCTTCGCCTTGACCATGTCACCGTAGTAGCCACCTTTGCCTAGAGTCAGCAGCCGAGCACACCATCTGCTCGAGTGCCTCCCCACGAGGCTCGCACTACGCCACTCGCCTTCCTTCCGTGCCCCTAGCTCTCACTCGCATCTCGCCGAACTCCGGCCCATTTGTCGAGCTTCATGCCGGCTGCTGCTTCAAGGCCCCCTGTGTCCAACCACTTGCATCACTTTGGATGCGGCAGCCTCCCAAATTCTGCGTAGTACGTCCCCGCCGTTGATTTGGTCAATGAGGACCAAATCCGAGGCCTCCGCCACCTCGCCTCGGGCTCGCCGAGTCACCGGCGGGTTTGACCTCATGACTTCGGTTTGACCTTGTTGACCCCCTAGGGTCAGCGTAGCGTCAGGGCCGCCCCACGTTAATTCTTAGTTAGGTTTAGTTAGTGCTAATTAACCTAGATTAGTGCTTAATCTAACACTAACTAATCTTTATTGATTAGGCGTGTCAGCGACCGGTGGGCCCCTTTGGTCAGGTTTGACTGGACCGCCCCGTTGATTCTTGGCGTCCACGGTGACGCGAGTCTTTGGCCGTAGTTAATCATTCTTTGGATTTATTCTTATTCGGGAAAATCCAGAAAATAGCCAAAACTTCTAAAAATCATAGAAAATCAACCGTAGCTCAGAATGAAATAATTTATATATGAAAAATGATCAGAAAAATCCAATCTATCCATCTGTACCACTCTCACGCATGTTAGATCAACTTATACATGCTGATCAGGTCAAATCAATTAAATGGCATTTGAAATTCACATATGGAGTTTGAATTTGAACCCTTGGTTCAAACCAACTTCATTTAATATGGTTGCTAGTTGCATTAGCTCAATCAACAGCATATTGCCATGACATTATCATGCATCATATTTGTTGCATTGCATTGATTGTGTCCCTCTTTGTTGCCGGTAATTGTCCCCTCTCGATAGACGTGGTTTCGACGATGAGATCGATGACACCGATGAAGAGCTATAATATCTTGAAGTGCCGGGGCAAGCAAAACCCCTTGTTCATTCCAATACAATCCCACTCTCTCGCTCCTGCTCTCTTTTTCTTTGCATTAGGACAACAAGGATTCATCATTACTTGCTGCGGTAGTTGAAACCCTTATCCTCTGCATGACTGTCATTGCCACGATAAATAGATGAAACCCACTAGCATGAGTAGGAGTTGTTTGAGCCCTGATGTGCCTACTCATTCATGCTTGTTTGTCGTGCCTGCTATTGCTTAGAGTTGTGTCAGGTCTGATTCATCGGGGATGAATCGGAGGTGTGTAAACATGTCCTACTGTGTGTGAGCTAAGTGTGTGAACACGATTTGGTAAAGGTAGCGGTGAGAGGCCATGTAGGAGTACATGGTGGGTTGTCTCATTGCAGCCGTCCTCAGGCCGAGTTCTGTGTTTGTGATCCATGAACAGCTACTACCACACATTGGGATCCTTAATTGACTCTCTCGACTTATTAACTTGCCCCTGTCCTCTGTCCGGGGAGTTGCAACTAGTTTACGGTGTTTGTAGGATATGTGTTGGAGGCCGTGCGTGGCGGCCCGACCCTAGGGTGGGCTATGATGTGGTAGATACACCGTGGCCCGGTGTACCTGGCGCCCGTTTGGTGTCTCGAGAACCCTGCACACATCGTTTGGGGCTGTGAGCGAAACCCCGGCCGGATCTCCTTACGGATGGAACCCGAATAGGCGATAAACCTGGACTAGAGACTTGTGTGGTTAGTCAGGTCGTGGCCGACTCCCTCGCCAGGCTTCCGCTTGAAGGTTGCCGAGATACACGACGTGTACATGGTGGTAAGTGGCGAGAGCGTGTGTGAAGAAGTACACCCCTGCAGGGTTATAAATGATCTATTTGAATAGCCGCGTCCACGGTAAAGGACTTCTGGGTTGCCTATAACAGTTCATAGACAAGTGAAAGTGGATACTCTAAAATGCGCAAGATAAGCGTGAGTGCTGTGGATGGCGTTCTCGTGAGGGAGGCGGAGCGGATCCATAGTGGTGTATTGATATGGTGAATATGTGGATTACGTGTAAGCCACCTCAAAAGAGTTACTTGCGATCGTGAGTTAGGATGGCCACGAGTCAAAGCTGGCTTTCTTGCGGTCAAACTCCACCACCCCTTTGTTGATACCGATGCATATGTAGTTAGATTACGATGTAAGTCTTCTTTGGGTACATTTGTACTCACGTTTGCTTAATTTATGTTTTGCGAGAGAGACTTGGGCTCACTAATAGTTCAGCGTGGACTTGACGTTTAGCTTGATACCTCAGCTACGATCTTGTGCGTCGGCGTGGATCTGGTAGATATTCGGGCTTCTCAGCCTTTTTCATTTGTAGATGTCGTACTTTCGGACATGTTAAGCTTCAACGTGTGCTTTGATTTGTATGCTCTGAATGTTGGGTCATGAGACCCATGTTTGTAATATCTCGCTCCTCGGAGCCTAATGAATAAATAATTGAGTCGTAGAGTTATGTTGTGATGCCATGTTGTATTTACACATATCGAGCATATCGTGTGTATGTTTGAAATGCTTGGTATGTGTGGGATCCGACAACCTAGTTGTTTATCCTTGGTAGCCTCTCTTATGGGGAAATGTAGTCTTGTGCTTCCATGAGCCATAGTAGTCAGCTACAGCCCGGTTCACCGGAGTCCTGCTAGCCCAGCACTCTTTGCTCCGGGGCGCTTGATTGGCGGCATGTGATTCACTTCGTTCACGTCTCTGCATCCCTTCGGAAATGTCACGCGGTGACATCCGAGTCCTGCCTAGCCTACTACAACCCGGGTTCCCGAGTCCTGTTAGCCAGGTTACAGCCCGGATTCACACGCTGGCAATCGACATGCTCGAAGTTGATTCATGTATGCCTGTCCCCATGGGTTAGTGCCGCTTTGGGTTCCACGACTAGCCATGTCGGCGGATTCTCTGTCATATGGATGCTAGCGACACTATCATATACATGAGCCAAAAGGCATAAGCGGTCCGGGCCATGGTAAGGCGACACCCGTGGGAATACCGTGCGTGAGGCCGCAAAGTGATATGAGGTGTTACCGGCTAGATCGATGTGACTTGGAATCGGGGTCCTGACAGGGAAGCCCCTAGTAAGATCGTAAGTATCCGCACTCTATTTTGTTTTAGTGCGACTTCGCTTCATAGTCTTGTTATAACACCGAACATATATGCAGCCCGGCCAGGGTCCATCCCGAGGTATCATCTTCGGATGGGTCCTTGAGTGATTCAGCGATGAATTCGCTCCCGACGGCCACTACTCCTCGGCCTGCGGACGACACGGAGGTGTTGTCCCAAAGGCTCCCGGAGCAGGGAGAGGTGACTCTGGAGACGCCCCAAGGCGGACTTCCAGATGCCGGGCACACGGGGTATAAGATCCCCGTGGATCGTGACGACGAGAGCCGCAGCAAGCCGGGCTCTCAGCCGGATACTATGCCGGAACCTTCGATGGTTCCGGATTGAGGCAATGACCCCTCGCTAGGGAGGCGAGCCGTCCGTGCCGATGACTTCCGTTACGCTGCAGGCGTCGATAGCTTCTTTGGAGCGCTTGTGGCGCTTCCATGGATGAAGAGCACCGTACTCTAATGAGTGCGGTGATTCAGAAGGTTCTGTCCGCCAAGAGCGGACTAACCGAAGCCTGCACCAGCCTCCTGACAGGCTTTGAGGTAAGTAATAAAAATGTGGGAAATTATCACCCGATAGGTAGTAGCCCCTGATACTCTGTTTGGTGTTCGGAACGAAAAGCCAAACGGAGGGTCAATTATAATCCGCAGGAGTCTAATAGTAGGTGTGCATGTGAATAAGCAGGCTGTGCTGCTTGCCGTTGCTGTCCGCACGGCCGAGGTCGCCGGACTTAAATGGGACCTAGAGCAGGCACAGGGAGAGCTCGGCCTCACGAAGAGGCAGCTCGAAGAGAACAAAGGTGAGTGATACCCCGTCCGCATATCATAAAAAATAGACAAAATTGGTTATTCTAATGACAAAGCGTCGTGACTTTGAAACAGAGGCCACCACCGAGGTCGCATCTCTGAAGAAAGTGCTGTCCCAGGCCGAAGACAAGGCAGCCCTGGAGCACAAGGAGCACGAAAAGCAAGATGCTAGAGTGGGCGAGGTGCAGCAAGAGCTCCAGGAGCTCGGCAAGAAGTTCGAGTCCTCGGAGCATGATCTCAAGATGAAAGAGTCTGAGCTTGCGAAGGCCCTTGCGAGTGTGAAAGATGCCAAGGCCGAAGCCGAAAAGGCACAGCAGGAAATCCAGGCGGCCAAGAAGATAGCGGCGGGTAAGACATTCTTTATGCAAAGCAAGCATGTGGAGGAGACATTTCTTTTACTTACCCGGATTCGGAGCTCTCCAGGGGCATTCGCAGATCTGCCATGCAGCGTATCTGATGCTGCGGAGTTCTACCGTGCCGAGGAGGGGAGCTCAACAGAGAAGCTGTTACGGTCGATGTCTTTGGAGCTAAACACCGGTGCCTCTGGTGACCAATCTGAAGCGGTTGGTTGAACTCCACAGGGACGGCGAAGTGGCCATGAAAGATTTCATAGTCCGGATGTGGCTGGTGAGCCCTTGCTTGCCGGCTACTTCGCCCGACGATAAAGCGCGCCATAGTGGCAGCACATCCATGACTTGAAGGTGATCAAGCGATCCGTTTGAATTGAGGGTGCCCACGAATACTGCCCGCGTCTTGAAGGTGCCTTGGGCAAGCTGGATGCAGAGAAGCTGGTGAAAGATGGGCCGCGGAGGGCAAGGCGCATCGCTGCCCCGAAAAGTATTATGATGGCGTTATGAAAGGCGCTCGTCTCGTGGCCGATGAATGTACCAAGGACACGATCCTTGAGTAAATGTACTTTTGTCGTTTTTGTAATATTAAGATGAAGCTACTTGCGCTATATAGCGCTTTTTGATTTAAAGTATTACCTTCTGTGCGGCTGTTTATAGAATTCTGAAAGTAGGCCAGTCGTCGGCTTCTGCCCCCGCATAACTAGTACCGGGGTGTTCCTAGAAAAACCCGCACACTCTTTATCCAAATTTTTGGTCCCTTAAGGAGGTATTGATACGTCTCCAACGTATCTATAAATTTTGATTGCTCCATGCTACTTTATCTACTGTTTTAGGCAATATTGGGCTTTATTATCCACTTTTATTTTATTTTTGGGACTAACCTATTAACCACAGGCCCAGCCCACATTTGTTGTTTTATGCCTATTTAGGTGTTTGAGGAAAAGGAATATCGAATGAGTCAAAAGCGAACGAAATCAACTGGAGAAGTTATTTTTGGAAGGAAACCCACCTGATGGACTTGGACCCCCCACGTCGAAGATACGGGAGGTGCTCACGAGGGTGGGGGTGCGCCACCCCTAAGCGCGCCCCACGCCTCGTGGGGCCCCCGTAGCTCCACCGACGTAATCCTTTCACCCATATATACCTACGTACCCTAAAACTTCCAGAACAGAACCTAGATCGGCAGTTCCGCCGCCGCAAGCCTCCAGAGCCACGAAAAACCAATCGGAACCCTGTTCCGGCACCCTGCCGGAGGGGGGAACCCTCATCTGTGGCCATCTTCATCATCTCGGCGCTCTCTATGACTAGGAGGGAGTAGTTCACCCTCGGGGCTGAGGGTATGTACCAGTAGCTATGTGTTTGATCTCTCTCTCTCGTGTTCTTGATTTGGCACGATCTTGATGTATCGCGAGCTTTGCTATTATAGTTGGATCCTATGTTTCTTCTCCCCCTCTACTCTCTTGTAATGGATTGAGTTTCCCCTTTAAAGTTATGTTATCGGATTGAGTCTTTAAAGATTTGAGAACACTTGATGTATGTCTTGCCGTGATTATCTGTGGTGACAATGGGATATCATGTGCCACTTGATGTATGTTTTGGTGACCAACTTATGGGTTCCGCCCATGAACCTATGCATAGGGGTTGGCACGTTTCGTCGTGATTCTCCGGTAGAAACTTTGGGGCACTCTTTGAAGTACTTTTATGTTGGTTGGATGAACCTGAGATTGTGTGATGCATATCGTATAATCATGCCCATGGATACTTGAGGTGATATTGGAGTATCTAGGTGACATTAGGGTTTTGATTTATTTGTGTCTTAAGGTGTTATTCTAGTACGAACTCTAGGGCTGTTTGTGACACTTATAGGAATAGCCCAACGGATTGATTGGAAAGAATAACTTTGAGGTGGTTTCGTACCCTACCATAATCTCTACGTTTGTTCTCCGCTATTAGTGGCTTTGGAGTGACTCTTTGTTGCATGTTGGGGGCTCGTTATATGATCTATCTATGTTATTATTGTTGAGAGAACTTGCACTAGTGAAAGT
The DNA here is from genome assembly GCA_021605145.1 of Aegilops bicornis. Lineage (NCBI taxonomy): Eukaryota > Viridiplantae > Streptophyta > Magnoliopsida > Poales > Poaceae > Aegilops > Aegilops bicornis. Next base: position 262,079 of record JAHIAL010000136.1, read on the forward strand.
ATGAACCCTAGGCCTTGTTTCCTATCATTTGCAATACCGCTTACACTCACTTTTATCATTAGTTACCTTGCTGTTTTATTATTTCAGATTACAAAAACTCTTATCTACCATCCATATTGCACTTGTATCACCATCTCTTCGCCGAACTAGTGCACCTCTACAATTTACCATTGTATTGGGTGTGTTGGGGACACAAGAGACTCTTTGTTATTTGGTTGCAGGGTTGTTTGAGAGAGACCATCTTCATCTTACGCCTCCTACGGATTGATAAACCTTAGGTCATCCACTTGAGGGAAATTTGCTACTGTCCTACAAACCTGTGCACTTGCAGGACCAACAACGTCTATAACAAGAAGGTTGCGTAGTAGACATCAAGCTCTTTTACAGGCGCCGTTCTTAGGGAGGTGAGTGCTTGAAGGTATATCTTTAGATCTTGCAATCAAATCTTTTTGTTTCTTGTTTTAGCACTAGTTTAGTTTAGAAAAGAAAATTACAAAAAAAATGGAATTGATTTTGTCTCATACGCTTCACCTTTTTAATATATTTCGTGAGTATGATGGAAAGGAAAATTGTGCCAACGTACTAGAAGAAGAATTACATAGAATACTTGGCATAAAATCTTTGAATGATGAGCATGATTGCAATGTTGTTAGTATGAATTCCTTGAATATCCATGATGCTAATGATATGCAAAGCCACAAGCTTGGGGAAGCTATGCTTGATGAAGATGATATTTTTTGTCCCCCAAGCTTTGATGAGCAAATTTACTATGATGAAAGCCTGCCTCCTATCTATGATGATTATTGTGATGACACGTATGCTTGTCATCTTGATCTTAATTTTCAATCACATGATAGTTATTTTGTTGAGTTTGCTCCCACTATTGTTCATGAGAAGAATTTTGCTTATGTGGAGAGTAATAAATTTTCTATGCTTGTAGATCATGAAAAGAATTCTTTAGGTGCTGGTTATATTGTTGAATTCATTCATGATGCTACTGAAAATTATTATGAGGGAGGAACATATGCTTGTAGGAATTGCAATAATATCAAGTTTCCTCTCTATGTGCTTCAATTTTTGAACTTATGCTTGTTTTACCTTCCTATGCTAGTTGATCATTGTTCCCATAAGTTGTTTGCTCACAAAATCCCTATGCATAGGAAGTGGGTTAGACTTAAATGTTCTAGTCATATTCTTCATGATGCTCTCTTTATGTTTCAATTCTTATCTTTTATGTGAGCATCATTGACATCATCATGCCTAGCTAGGGGCGTTAAACGTTAGCGCTTGTTGGGAGGCAACCCAATTTTATTTTAGTTTCTTGCTTTTTGGTTCTGTTTAGGAATGAATAATCCATCTAGCTTCTGGTTAGATGTGTTTTCATGTTTTAATTAGTGTTTGTGCCAAGTAGAACCTTTGGGAAGACTTGGGTGAAGTCTTTATGACCATGCTGTAAAAAACAGAAACTTTAGCGCTCACGAGATTAGCTATAACTTTTTACTGGAGAGTTCTATTTAGTTGATTCTTTTTGCAGATGATTACTAGACAAATTCCTCAGGTCCACCATTTTATTTTAGAATTTTTGGAGTTCCAAAAGTTTGCGTTAGTTACAGATTACTAAGGACTGTTCTGTTTTTGACATATTCTGTTTTCATTGTGTTGTTTGCTTATTTTGATGACTCTATGGCTAATAAAATAGTTTGTAAACCATAGATAAGTTGGAATACAGTAGGTTTAACACCAATATAAATAAATAATGAGTTAAATACAGTACCTTGAAGTGGTGTTTTCTTTTCTTTCGCTAACGGAGCTTACGAGTTTTCTGTTAAGTTTTGTGTTTTGAAGTTTTCAAGTTTTGGGTAAGGCTTCGATGGACTATGGAATAAGGAGTGGCAAGAGCCTAAGCTTGGGGATGCCCAAGGCACCCCAAGGTAATATTCAAGGACAACCAAGAGCCTAAGCTTGGGGATGCCCCGGAAGGCATCCCCTCTGTCGTCTTCGTTCATCGGTAACTTTACTTGGAGCTACGTTTTTATTCACCACATGATATGTGTTTTTCTTGGAGGGTCATTTTCTTTTGTTAGTATTTGCTTGCTGTTATTTAAAATAATGTTTTGCATCTTTAGTTTCAATAAAAAAAGTCAAGGATAGCCTTTGCCACGCTTATTTTGCTAGTATACATGTTGCTGTTTGAAAACAGAAAGTTTACCGCTGTTGCAAAAATTCCCTAGAGAAGTCAGAGAGTGGTATAATGTTGAATATTTTTGCATATTGAGCTCTGATAAATTTATTACAGTGGGAATTTTAGTTCATAATTTTTGGAGTCAGGGAAGTATTGATACTCTTGCATTCTTTACAGACTGTACTGTTTTGACAGATTGCTGTTATGTTTGCATATGTTTGCTTGCTTAATGATTCTATTTGAGGATAGGAGTATTAAATATGCAGAGGCATTTAGTATGCAATGTTGAATAATAATGTTAGTGATTTGTTACAGTAGAAAATGATAAGGTTTTGCATTGGTTTATAATAACCTGTCTCATGAGTTCTTGTTGAGTTTGTTGTGAATGAAGCTTTTGATAAAAAAGAGAAACCATGATATGAGAGGAATTAAGGAGACACAAAAGTTCAAGATTGGGGATGCCCAAGGCACCCCAAGATAATATTCCAAGAAGTCTCAAGCATCTAAGCTTGGGGATGCCCTTGAGGCATCCCACCTTTCTTCTTCAACAACTGTCGGTTAGTATCGGTTGAGCCTAAGTTTTTGCTTCTTCACACGAGTTGTGCTATCCTTGCATTATAGTTTTATTTAGCTTTGCTTGCTGTTTGAATAAAGTATAAAGATCTGAAATTATTAAATGGGAGAGTCTTCACATAGTTGCATAATTATTCGACTACTCATTGATCTTCACTTATATCTTTCGGAGTAGTTTGTCATTTGCTCTAGTGCTTCACTTATATCTTTTAGAGCACAATGGTGGTTTTATTTTGAAGAAATATATGAACTCTCATGCTTCACTTATATTATTTTGAGAGTCATTAATAGCATGGTAATTTGCTTAAAATTAATATACTTGGTATTCAAGATATGTGAAACTTTCTTTTGAGTCGTTGAATACTAAGAAAAGTTTGATACTTGATAATTGTTTTGAAATATGGAGGTAGTGATATTAAATTCATGCTAGTTGGGTGATTATGAATTTAAAGAATGCTTGTGTTGAAGTTAGCAAATCCGTAGCATGCACGTATGGTTAAAGTTGTGTAACAAATTTGAAACATGAAGTGTACCTGGCTTGTGCATCCTTATGAGTGGCGGTCGGGGAACGACGATGGTCTTTTTCCTACCAATCTATCCCCTAGGAGCATGCGCGTAGTACTTGATTTTTGATGACTTCTAAATTTTTGCAATAAGTATATGAGTTCTTTTGACTAATGTTGAGTCCATGGATTATACGCACTTTTACCTTTCCGCCTTTGCTAGCCTCTTGATGCGTGCATTGCCCTTTCTCACCTTAAGAGTTGGTGCAAACTTTGCTGGTGCATCCAAACCCCGTGATACGATACGCTCTACCACACATAAACCTCCTTATATCTTCCTCAAAACAGCCACCATACCTACCTATTATGGCATTTCCATAGCCATTCCGAGATATATTGCCATGCAACTTTCCACCGCTCCGTTCATCATCATCATGACATACTTTACTTTTGTCATATTGCCATTGCATGATCATGTAGTTGACATCGTATTTGTGGGAAAGCCACCATGCATTATTTTTCATACATGTCACTCTTGATTCATTGCACCATCCGGCACATCACGGAGGCATTCATATAGAGTCATATCTTGTTCTAGTTTCGAGTTGTAATCCTTATGTTGTAATCAATGAAAGTGTGATGATCATCATTATTAGAGCATTGCCCAAAAAAAAAGGCCAAAAAAAGGAAAGGCCAAAAACAAAAAAAAAGAAAGGCCAAAAAAGGGAGGCCCAAAAAAAAGAAAAGAAAAGAAATAAAAAGGGCAATGTTACTATCTCTTTTTCCACACTTGTGCTTCAAAGTAGCACCTTGTTCTTCATGTAGTGAGTCTCATATTTTTGTGCTTCAAAGTAGCACCATGTTTTTCATATAGTGAGTCTCATAAGTTGTATTTTTCATACTAGTGGGAATTTTTCATTACTTGGCTTGTATATTCCTACGATGGGCTTCCTCAAATGCCCTAGGTCTTCGTGAGCAAGCAAGTTGGATGCACACCCACTAGTTTTCTTTTGCTGAGCATTCATAGCTCTAGTGCATCCGTTGCATGGCAATCCCTACTCCTCATGTTGACATCAATTGATGGACATCTCCATAGCCCGTTGATTATCCTCGTCAATGTGAGACTTTCTCCTTTTTTGTCTTGTTCACACAATCCCCATCATCATATTCTATTCCACCCATAGTGCTATATCCATGGCTCACGCTCATGTATTGCGTGAAGGTTGAAAAAGTTTGAGATTATTTAAGTATGAAACAATTGCTTGGCTTGTCATCGGGGTATAGAAGTTGGGAACATCTTTGTGTGACGAAAATGAAGCATAGCCTAACTATATGATTTTGTAGGGATGAACTTTCTTTTGCCATGTTATTTTGAGAAGACATGATTACTTTGATTAGTATGCTTGAAGTGTTACTATTTCTTTTATCAATATGAACTTTTGTCTTGAATCTTTCGGATCTGAATATTCATACCACAATTAAGAAGATTTACATTGAAATTATGCCAAAGTATCACTCCACATCAAAAATTCTTTTTTATCATTTACCTACTCGAGGACGAGCAGGAATTAAGCTTGGGGATGCTTGATACGTCTCCAACGTATCTATAATTTTTGATTGCTCCATGCTACTTTATCTATTGTTTTAGGCAATATTGGGCTTTATTATCCACTTTTATATTATTTTTGGGACTAACCTATTAACCAGAGGCCCAGCCCAGATTTGCTATTTTATGCCTATTTCATTGTTCGAGGAAAAGGAATATCAGACGGAGTCAAAACGGAACGAAATCAACTGGAGAAGTTATTTTTGGAAGGAAACCCACCTGATGGACTTGGACTCCACGTCAGAAGATACGGGAGGTGCTCATGAGGGTGGGGGGCGCGCCCACCCCACTGGGCGCGCCCCTGCCTCGTGGGGCCCCCTAGCTCCACCGTCGTACTCCTTTCACCCATATATACCTACGTACCCTAAAACTTCCAGAACAGAACCTAGATCGGGAGTTCCGCGCGCAAGCCTCGAGCCACGAAAAACCAATCGGGACCTGTTCCAAGACTTCACGGAGGGGGGAACCCTCATCTGTGGCCATCTTCATCATCCCGGCGCTCTCCATGACGAGGAGGGAGTAGTTCACCCTCGGGGCTGAGGGTATGTACTAGTAGCTATGTGTTTGATCTCTCTCTCGTGTTCTTGATTTGGCACAATCTTGATGTATTGCGAGCTTTGCTATTATAGTTGGATCCTATGTTTCTTCTCCCCCTCTACTCTCTTGTAATGGATTGAGTTTCCACTTTGAAGTTATGTTATCGGATTGAGTCTTTAATGATTTGAGAACACTTGATGTATGTCTTGCCGTGCTTATCTGTGGTGACTATGGGATATCATGTGCCACTTGATGTATGTTTTGGTAACCAACTTGCAGGTTCGCCCATGAACCTATGCATAGGGGTTGGCGCACGTTTTCGTCTTGATTCTCCGGTAGAAACTTTGGGGCACTCTTTGAAGTAATTTTATGTTGGTTGGATGAATCTGAGATTGTGTGATGCATATCGTATAATCATGCCCACGGATACTTGAGGTGACATTGGAGTATCTAGGTGACATTAGGGTTTTGATTGATTTGTGTCTTAAGGTGTTATTCTAGTATGAACTCTAGGGCTGTTTGTGACACTTATAGGAATAGCCCACCGGATTGATTGGAAAGAATAACTTTGAGGTGGTTTCGTACCCTACCATAATCTCTACGTTTGTTCTCCGCTATTAGTGGCTTTGGAGTGACTCTTTGTTGCATGTTGAGGGCTCAAGTATATGATCTATCTATGTTATTATTGTTGAGAGAACTTGCACTAGTGAAAGTATGAACCCTAGGCCTTGTTTCCTATCATTGCAATACCGTTTACACTCACTTTTATCATTAGTTACCATGCTTTTTTTATTATTTCAGATTACAAAAACTCTTATCTACCATCCATATTGCACTTGTATCACCCTATCTTCGCCGAACTAGTGCACCTATACAATTTACCATTGTATTGGGTGTGTTGGGGACACAAGAGACTCTTTGTTATTTGGTTGCAGGGTTGTTTGAGAGAGAACATCTTCATCCTACGCCTCCTACGGATTGATAAACCTTAGGTCATCCACTTAAGGGAAATTTACTACTGTCCTACAAACCTGTGCACTTGCAGGCCCAACAACGTCTACAAGAAGAAGGTTGTGTAGTAGACATCAGGTATCTGGCGCAGCGAACAAGGCAATCAGACTATGCGGCTTTATAACTTTCACTTAGCCATAGAAGTCTACAATTTTAAATTTCGGCGAAGCCCCTAGAATTCGGAAAGCCGAATTGGGGCACTATATACGCCTAATCGGACGAAGCCGATTCCTCGCCTAATGCGGAAAAAATATTTAAGGATTTTAAGACCTCTCGAGCAATGACCAGCTCGCCGCATCATGCCGGTCGGTTTTGACTTTCTCTACTGAGGTGCTCGTCCGGAAGAACCGGGACACAATCGCAGTAGTTCTCCCTGCGCTACCTTAGCCGATATAACGGAACGTAACGTACCAAAACAAGGGAGCCGGGCAAACCCAACTATTGACCAAGACATGATTCGGAGCTGATGCATATAATGCTATAAGTTCGGGGTGCCGCACTGTTGAAAGTGTTCGGACTTGTCTTGCCGTATTATGGGCGCCATAAGAAGCCCCCGCAAACTGAACGATGCCAAGGTGTACGGATGCAATATTAGAGAAACATTTATAGGAAAAATGTGCAAATAGGAATAATAAGCTGACGCTATATATTATCTCCCATTGATGAATAATACGTTTAAGCGTATGTTTACAATGATTGCGGTTAAGCAGAAGTAAATAGGACTATTTAACATGTCCTATCCAAGGGCGGGCTGCATTTAGGTATATAAAACAAGTATAACGATCGTGAATAGATTCCACCTGGGTATTTCCTTTGTGCGCAAAGCCTGTTGCCTCCTTGGTTTTTTCTGTTGTGTAAGTCCGACAATCCGGCTCTTCTGAAGAGGCTGCCCTAAAGCAGTGTCCTGAAAGATAAAAAAGGGGAGGGTGTTATTAAAGTATGTTGCGGTTATTACCGCCTTCTTCGAAGTCAACTTGTGCGCCTCCGCCTATGCCCATGGTATTTTGAGTGCGTAATTGTGTACGCGCGGCACGAATGCTACTTTGATGGGGTTTAAGCGGAGGCCGGACTGCTAGTCGCGCTCTTGGCGTGCCTGGCGATCCTGTTGCGGGGTGCTCCGGACCCGCTTGACGGTGTTCGAGGGTGTCGTCGTCGGATTGGTGGTTTATCGGAGAAGGCCGCATTGTACTTCCGCCGCGAGGGCTGCAGTATGTTCTTCTCTACGGAGAGAGCGGTCCATGTTTCCGTTGACTTATATGACCCCGCGAGGTCCTGGCATCTTGAGCTTGAGGTATGCATAGTGTGGTACCACATTGAATCTAGCGAATGCGGTTCGTCCAAGCAGTGCGTGGTAACCACTACGGAAAGGGACGATATCGAAGATTGACTCTTCGCTTCGGAAGTTATCTGGAGATCCGAAGACCACTTCCAATGTTATAAAGCCCGTGCAACGGGCCTCTACTCCTGAATTACACCTTTAAAGGTGGTTTTGGTGGGCTTGATCCTTGAAGGGTCGATGCCCATTTTATGCGACCGTGTCCGATAAAGCAGTTCAGTTGCTCTGCCAGCCGTCCATAAGGACTCGCGTGAGGTGGAATCCGTCGATGATTGGGTCTAGGACCAATGCGGCTGAACCGCCGTGGCGGATCTTTGGTAGGGTGATCCCAACGATCAAAGGTGATCGGACAGGCTGACCATGGGTTGAATTTTGGGGCGACTGGCTCCATCGCATAGACGTCCCGTAGTGCTCGCTTCCGTTCCCGTTTGGGAATGTGGGTGGCGTAGATCATGTTGACCGTTTTTACCTGGGGGGGAAACTTCTTCTGTCCCCCCGTGTTCGGACGCCGGGGCTCCTCGTCATCGTCGCTGTGCAGCCCCTTGTCCTTGTTTTCGGTGTTTATTTTACCGGCCTGTTTGAACACCCAGCAGTCTCTATTAGTGTGGTTTGCTGGCTTGTCCGGGGTGCCATGAATTTGGCACGAGCGTTCCAGTATGCGGTCCAGACTGGACGGTCCCTGATTGTTTCTTTTGAACGGCTTTTTCCGCTGACCGGATTTGGATCCGCTGAATCTGGTGTTGACTGCCGTGTCTTCCGTGTTGTCGGTGTTGTTCCGTCGCTTATGTCTGTTGTGCCGTGGCTTGCCGTTATTGTCGCGAACATCCGAGGGGCCAGAATGTGGCATGGTGCTGCTACGAGCCAACCAGCTGTCCTCGCCCGCGCAAAAGCGGGTCATCAGTGTCGTGAGGGCCGCCATGGACTTGGGTTTTTCCTGGCCGAGGTGTCGGGCGAGCCACTCGTCGCGGATATTATGCTTAAAGGCCGCCAGGGCTTCGGCATCCGGACAGTCGACTATTTGGTTCTTTTTAGTTAGGAACCGAGTCCAGAATTTCCTGGCTGACTCTCCGGGCTGTTGAGTAATGTGGCTCAAGTCATCGGCGTCCGGTGGCCGCACGTATGTGCCTTGGAAGTTGTCGAGGAATGCGTCTTCCAGGTTTTCCCAACTGCCAATGGAATTTGCCGGCAGGCTGTTTAGCCAGTGCCGGACAGGTCCTTTGAGCTTGAGGGGAAGATATTTGATGGCGTGTAGATCGTCTCCGCTGGCCATGTGAATGTGGAGAAGGAAATCTTCGATCCATAGTGCGGGGTCTGTTGTGCCATCGTATGATTCGATGTTTGCGGGTTTGAACCCTTCTGGGAATTCATGATCCATCACTTGTCCGGTGAAGCGGGGGTGCGGCGCCTCTATGCCGGGCTATGTGGCTACACAGTTCGAATGAGTCTGGGTGGCTGTATTCGGCCTGGCCGGACTTGTTCATGGTGTATCCGGTGTGACGATCATCGTTGCGTGTTGGGGCGTGCCCCCGCGATCTGTAGATCGATCTTGGCTGTCCTGCTTTGTTTTCCAGTATATCTTGCAGGTCTTGCCTATTGCCCCAGGCCGTAGTGTATTGGTGTGGGGGTGCGGGCTGGTATGCCGTTCTATCCCGGCCACGAGGTGGCCGGTCAGCTGTCTGGCGCTCGAGTCCGTATTCCTCAGCTGCCAGGACTTCAGTCCATCTGTCTATGAGCAGGTCTTGATCAGCTTGGAGCTGCTGCTGCTTCTTTTTCAGGCTCCTCACGGTGGCCATAAGCCGGCGCTTGAAGCGCTCCTGCTCCACGGGGTCCTCAGGCACGCCGAACTCGTCGTCGCTGAGGCTAATCTCGTCTTCGGAGGGGGCATGTAGTTGTCCTCCTCCGGATATCTGTCCGTCGCCTCGCTGCCTAGGCTGACCTGCCCGTCTTCTGCTCGGCCTGCTCGGGCGGCTGATCGTGGTTGTATTCATCTTCGGCACCATCCGGATTGTTTTCGTCTCCTGTGCCGGTATTGTTGTGGCAGGGCTTGGAGCGGCGCCGATGACGCCCATGCTTTGCTTTCTTCCCTGAGGGGTTATCCTCTGCTGCCTCATCGCCATTGGTTTCCTTTGGAGTGTCCACCATATATATATCATATGAGGAGGTGGCTGTCCACCGCCCCGTGAGCGGTGGTTTATGTTCTTCTCCTGCATCGTCGTCCATACCGTCGATGTCTTCGGAGTCAAAGTCAAGCACGTCGGTTAAATCATCGACCGTGGCAATGAAGTGGGTGGTGGGTGGGCAACGAATTCCTTCGTCGTCCGCTTCCCACTCGAGCGGACATAGTTCGGCCAAGAGTCTCTTGACAAAGAGAGAGACTTTAACGAGTTCAGCACGTCGCCAAAGGGCGAGTGCTGGAAGATATCCGCAGCGGTGAACTCCATTACCGGAGCCCAACCAGGTTCGGCGGGCTCGGGAGCGCGCGGACTGGAACCTACAGCCGGATACGAGTCCGGGGGTCCGGTGTCACAGGCTTCTTTGGGGGTGAGGCCTGTGTTCGGCTCTACCGCCGATGGGTGTGTGGCCTGCGGGGCGGGGTCCATCCACCCGTCCTCGGGCAACGCAATCTGCTCCGGATTTAGGTCCAGGGCTCCTGTAGGGGCGATATCCCGAGCATTGTCCGATAACAGGTCTAAGCCGTGCTCATCGTGATAGTCCGGCGCTCCTGGCGCAGGCCGGAACCCGTCAAAGATCAAGTCTCCGCAGATATCGGCCGTATAGTTCAGGTTTCCAAACCTGACCTGGTGGCTAGGGGCGTAGCTGTCGATCTGCTCCAGTTGGCCAGCGAAGTTGGCCGCGGTCTGGCCGAACACGAAGATCTGTCCGGGGAGAAAAATCTCACCCTGGACCATGTTGTTGTTGACGATTGAAGGGGCCATCAAGCCTTTCAGCGACGACACAGAGGAACTCTCAATGAAAGCACCAATGTCGGTGTCAAAACCGGCGGATCTCGGGTAGGGGCTCCCGATCTGTGTGTCTAAGGCTGATGGTAACAGGAGGTAAGAGACACAATGTTTACCCAGGTTCAGGCCCTCTCGATGGAGGTAAAACCCTACTTCCTGCTTGATTAATATTGATGATATGAGTAGTACAAGAGTTGATCTACCACGAGATCGTAGAGGCTAAACCCTAGAAGCTAGCCTATGCATGATGATTATGATTCTGTCCCTAAGGACTAAAACCCTCCGGTTTATATAGACACCGGAGAGGGCTAGGGTTTACATGGAGTCGGTCACAAGGAAGGAAATATAATATCCGGATCGCCAAGCTTGTCTTCCATGCAAAGGAGAGTCCCATCCGGACACGGGACGGAGTCTTGAGTCTTGTATCTTCACACTCCAATAGTCCGGACAAAGTATATAGTCCGGCTGTTCGGATACCCCCTAATCCAGAACTCCCTCAATGACACCATGATCTCCATCATCTTGATCTCTATTAACGTGTCGTCACATGGTCGGCTTGCCAACTATTGCTCTTGCAACTATTGCTATCGCATAGCGATAAAGTAAAGCAATTATTTGGCGCTTGCATCTTATGCAATAAAGAGACAACCATAAGGCTACTACCAGTTGCCGATAACTTTAACAAAACATGATCATCCCATACAACAATTTATATCTCATCACGTCTTGACCATATCACATCACAACATGCCCTGCAAAAACAAGTTAGACATCCTCTACTTTGTTGTTGCAAGTTTTACGTGGCTGCTACGGGCTGAGCAAGAACTGTTCTTACCTACGCATCAAAACCACAACGATATTTCGTCAAGTTGGTGTTGTTTTAACCTTCAAAGTAGCACCTTGTTCTTCATGTAGTGAGTCTCATATATTGTGCTTCAAAGTAGCACCATGTTTTTCATATAGTGAGTCTCATAAGTTGTCTTTTTCATACTAGTGGGAATTTTTCATTATAGAACTTGGCTTGTATATTCCTACGATGGGCTTCCTCAAATGCCCTAGGTCTTCATGAGCAAGCAAGTTGGATGCACACCCACTAGTTTTCTTTTGTTGAGCATTTATCCATAGCTCTAGTGCATCCGTTGCATGGCAATCCCTACTCCTCATGTTGACATCAATTGATGGGCATCTCCATAGCCCGTTGATTATCCTCGTCAATGTGAGACTTTCTCCTTTTGTCTTCTCCACACAATCCCCATCATCATATTCTATTCCACCCATAGTGCTATATCCATGGCTCACGCTCATGTATTGCGTGAAGGTTGAAAAACTTTGAGATTATTTAAGTACGAAACAATTGCTTGGCTTGTCATCGGGGTTATAGAATTTGGGAACATCTTTGTGTGACGAAAATGAAGCATAGCCTAACTATATGATTTTGTAGGGATGAACTTTCTATTGCCATGTTATTTTGAGAAGACATGATTACTTTGATTAGTATGCTTGAAGTGTTACTATTTATTTTATCAATATGAACTTTTATTTTGAATCATTTGGATCTGAACATTCATGCCACAATAAAGAAAATTACATTGAGAATTATGCTAGGTAGCATTCCACATCAAAAATTCTCTTTTTATCATTTACCTACTCGAGGACGAGCAGGAATTAAGCTTGGGGATGCTTGATACATCTCCAACGTATCTATAATTTTTGATTGTTCCATGCTATTATATTACCCCTTTTGGATGTTTATGGGCTTTATTTTACACATTTATATCATTTTTGGGACTAACCTACTAACCGGAGGCCCAGCCCAGATTGCTGTTTTTTTTTTGCCTATTTAAGTATTTCAAATAAAAGGAATATCAAAAAGAGTCCCAAAGGAATGAAACCTTCTGGAGCGTGATTTTTGGAACTAACGTGATCCGTAGGACTTGGAGTGCAAGTCAAGAAGGCCGAGGCCTCCACGAGATAGGAGGCGCGCCCCTATCTCGTGGGCCCCTCGGCATCCACCGACGCATTTCTTCCTCCTATATAAGCCTCACGCACTCGAAAATATCCAGGAGCCAACGAAACACAATTTCCACCGCCATAACCTTTCTCAGATCCATGAGATCTCATCTTGGAGCCTTCACCGGCACTTTCTGCGGAGGGGGAATCGACCATGGAGGGCTTCTACATCAACATCCTTGCCCTCCGATGAGTTGTGAGTAGTTTACCACAGACCTACGGGTCCATAGTTATTAGCTAGATGGCTTCTTCTCTCTTTTTGGATCTCAATACAATGTTCTCCCCCTCTCTTGTGGAGATCTATTTGATGTAAACTCTTTTTGCGGTGTGTTTGTCGAGATCCGATGAATTGTGGGTTTATGATCAAGTTTATCTATGAATAATATTTGAATCTTCTCTGAATTCTTTTATGTATGATTGAGTTATCTTTGCAAGTCTCTTCGAATTATCAGTTTGGTTTGGCCTACTAGATTGATCTTTCTTGCCATGGGAGAAGTGCTTAGCTTTGGGTTCAATCTTGCGGTGTCCTTTCCCAGTGACAGCATGGGCAGCAAGGCACATATTGTATTGTTGCCATCGAGGATAACAAGATGGGGTTTATATCATATTGCATGAGTTTATCCCTCTACATCATGTCATCTTGCTTAAGGCGTTACTGTGTTCTTTATGAACTTAATACTCTAGATGCAGGCAGGAGCCGGTCGATGTGTGGAGTAATAGTAGTAGATGCAGGCAGGAGTCGGTCTACTTGTTGCGGACGTGATGCCTATATACATGATCATGCCTAGATAATCTCATAATTATTCGCTTTTCTATCAATTTCTCGACAGTAATTTGTTCACCCACCGTAATACTTATGCTATCTTGAGAGAAGCCACTAGTGAAACCTATGGCCCCCGGGTCTATCTCTTATCATATTTGCTTCCAACCTACTTTTATTTGCATCTTTACTTTTTGCATCTATATTATAAAATACCAAAAATATATTTATCTTATCATACTATCTTTATTATATCTCACTTTTGCAAGTGGCCGTGAAGGGATTGACAACCCCTTTATTGCGTTGGTTGCGAGTTGTTTGTTTGTTTGTGTAGGTGCGTGGGACTTTTGAGGAGCCTCCTACTGGATTGATACCTTGGTTCTCAAAAACTGAGGGAAATACTTATGCTACTATTGCTGCATCACCCTTTCCTCTTCAAGGAAAACCAACGCAAGCTCAAGACGTAGCAATAATCACCCAGTTACGTTGTGACGTTTGGTAGCACACAAAGTGTTCCTCCGGTATTCGGGAGTTGCATAATCTTATAGTCATAGGAACATGTATAAGTCATGAAGAAAGCAATAGCAACATACTATACGATCAAGTGCTAAGTTAACGGAATGGGTCAAGTCAATCACATCATTCTCTAATGATGTGATCCCGTTAATCAAATGACAACTCATGTCTATGGCTAGGAAACTTAACCATATTTGATTCAACAAGCTAGTCAAGTAGAGGCATACTAGTGACACCCTATTTGTCTATGTATTCACACATGTATCAAGTTTCCGGTTAATACAATTCTAGCATTAATAATAAACATTTATCATGAAATAAGGAACTAAATAATAACTTTATTATTGCCTCTAGGGCATATTTCCTTCAGTCTCCCACTTGCACTAGAGTCAATAATCTAGTTCACATCGCCATGTGACTCAACACCAATAGTTCACATCACCATGTGATTAACACCCATAGTTCACATCGCCATGTGACCAACCCTCAAAGGGTTCACTAGAGTCAGTAATCTTAGTTCACATCGTCATGTGATTAACACCCAAAGTGTACTAAGGTGTGATCATGTTTTGCTTGTGAGAGAAGTATAGTCAACGGGTCTGCCATATTCAGATCCGTAAGTTTTGCAAATTTCTATGTCTACAATGCTCTGCACGGAGCTACTCTAGCTAATTGCTCCCACTTTCAATATGTATCCAGATTGATCCTTAAAGTCATCTGGATCAGTGTCAAAACTTGCATCGACGTAACCCTTTACGACGAACCTTTTGTCACCTCCATAATCGAGAAACATATCCTTATTCCACTAAGGATAATTTTGACCAATGTCCAAAGTGATCTACTCCTAGATCACTATTGTACTCCTTGCCAAACTCGTAAGGTGGTATACAATAGGTCTGGTCCATAGCATGGCATACTTTATAGAACCTATGACTGAGGCATAGGGAATGACTTTCATTCTCTTTCTATTTTCTGTCGTGGTCGGGATTTGAGTCTTACTCAATTTCACACCGTTGCAACATAGGCAAGAACTCTTTCTTTGATTATTCCATTTTGAACGACTTCAAAATCTTGTCAAGGTATGTACTCATTGAAAATCTTATCAAGCGTCTTGATTTATCTCAATAGATCTTGATGCTCAATATGTAAGTAGCTTTACTGAGGTCTTTCTTTTGAAGAACTCCTTTCAAACACTCCTTTATGCTTTCTAGAAAATTCTACATCATTTCTGATCAACAATATGTCACTCACATATACTTATCGGAAAAGGCGTAGTGCTCTCGACTCACTTTATTGTAAATACAAGCTTCACCCAAGTCTGTATAAAACCATATGCTTTGATCACCTCATCAAAGCGTATATTCCAACTCCGAGATGTTTGCACCAGTCCATAGATGGATCGTTGGAGCTTGCACACTTTGTAAGCACCTTAATGATCGACAAAATCTTCTGGTTGCATTATATACAACTCTTCTTTAAGAAATCCGTTAAGGAATCTAGTTTTGACATCCATTTGCCAAATTTCATGAAATGCGGCAATTGCTAACATGATTCGGACAGACTTTTAACCATCGATACGAGTGAGAAAATCTCATTGTATTCAACACCTTGAACTTATCAAAAACCTTTTTCAACAATTCGAGCTTTGTAGATAGTAACACAACTATCAGCGTCCGTCTTCCTCTTGAAGATCCATTTATTTTCTATGGCTTGCCGATCATCGGGCAAGTCAACCAAAGTCCACACTTTGTTCTCATACATGGATCCCATCTCAGATTTCATAGCCTTAAGCCATTTCGCGAAATCTGGGCTCATCATTGCTTCCTCATAGTTCGTAGGTTCGTCATCGTCAAGTAACATGACCTCCAGAACAGGATTACCATACCACTCTGGTGCAGATCTTACTCTGGTTGACCTACGAGGTTCAGTAGTAACTTGATCCGAAGTTTCATGATCATCATCATTAACTTCCTCACTAATCGGTGTAGGCATCACTGGAACTGGTTTCTGTGATGAGCTACTTTCCAATTCGGGAGAAGGTACAATTACCTTATCAAGTTCTACTTTCCTCCCACTCACTTCTTTTGAGAAAACTCCTTATCTAGAAAGGATCCATTCTTAGCAACAAATGTCTTGCCTTCGGATCTGTGATAGAAGGTGTACCCAACTGTCTCCTTTGGGTATCCTATGAAGACATATTTCTCCGATTTGGGTTTGAGCTTATCAGGATAAAACTTTTTCACACAAGCATCGCAATCCCAAACGCTTAGGTTTCTTGCTAAACCACAGTTCATACGGTGTCGTCTCAACGGATTTAGATGGTGCCCTTTTAACGTGAATGCAGCTATCTCTAATGCATAACCCCAAAATGATAGTGGTAAATCGGTAAGAGATGTGATAGATCGCACGATATCTAGTAAAGTACGATTATGACGTTCAGACACACCATTACATTGTGGTGTTCCAGGTGGTGTGAGTTGCGAAACTATTTCACATTGTTTCAAATGAAGACCAAACTTGTAACTCAAATATTCGTCTCCATGATTAGATCGTAAAAACTTTATTTTCTTGTTGCGATGATTTTTCACTTCACTCTGAAATTCTTTGAACTTTTCAAATGTTTCAGACTTATTTTTCATCAAGTAGATATACCCATATCTGCTCAAATCATATGTGAAGGTCAGAAAATAACGATACCCGCCGCGAGCCTCAACACTCATCGGATCGCATACATCAGTATGTATTATTTCCAATAAGTCAGTTGCTCGCTCCATTGTTCCGGAGAACGGAGTCTTAGTCATATTGCCCATAAGGCATGTGTCGGTGTCAAAACCGGCGGATCTCGGGTAGGGGGTCCCGAACTGTGCGTCTAGGCGGATGGTAACAGGAGACAAGGGACACAATGTTTTTACCTGTGTTCGGCCCTCTCGATGGAGGTAATACCCTACTCACGCTTGATTAATATTGATGATATGGGTAGTACAAGAGTAGATCTACCACGAGATCAAGGAGGCTAAACCCTAGAAGCTAGCCTATGGCATGATTGTTGTTCGTCCTCACGAACTAAAACCCTCCGGTTTATATAGACACCGGATAGGTTAGGGTTACATGTAGTCGGTTACAATGGTAGGAGATCTACATATCCGTATCGCCAAGCTTGCCTTCCACGCCAAGGAAAGTCCCATCCGGACACGGGACGAAGTCTTCAATCTTGTATCTTCATAGTCTTGGAGTTCGGCCGTGACGATAGTCCGGCTATCCGGACAGCCCCTAGTCCGGGACTCCCTCAAGAGTCACGAACCAGGCTTCAATGACGCATTTAGTCCGGCGCGCATATTGTCTTCGGCATTGCAAGGCGGGTTCCTCCTCCGAATACTTCATAGAAGGTTTTGAACACACGGATAGTGTCCAGCTCTGCAAAACAAGTTCCATATAACACCGTAGAGAGAATAATTTTTGTACAGATCTGCTGACGTATTCCGCGGCGTGACATCACACCACGGCCAGGCCTTTATATGAATCGTTTTTACTGTTCCACCTCAGCATGTTTAGCGGGGCAGTTTCCTTGGCACGTCTTATCAAAGCATAGATCGTGCCCCCTTATTCTGGGATTCTCATCAATACGGACGTGAGTAACCCAACCGTGCCCGTTGGCCTACCTCCTCTATCAAAGGCGCAGTCCTAATCGACCACGGGTGGGCTCTTGGTATTCAACCTCTTTATAATGAGACCAAGGCCCTCTTCTTTTTACACCCTCCATCGAGTTCGCCTCGGCGCTTGAAGTTCCAACACCCAAAGCTTCAGATTCAGCGCCGGACTTTCAACGATGTCCGGATCCGACCAAAGACGGCCGATGGATGTCTTCCTCCGTCACGTAAGAAGATGTGCTAAAAGCTCCAGCGGCCTGTGTATCTAACCGCGAGATCTCGTGATAGGCTGCCTGCTCCGTGGCAGGTCATTCCCACACCGAGCCCGGCAAGAACGTGGTGTTCGTGTCCCACTTCCTTCGGGTTTAGGCTTCCGACGGATCCCTTTGTGCGGGGGCTCATGTTTTATTATGGGCTTGATTTCCATGACTTGAATCCGGAGTCCATCCTCCATATCTCGTCATTCATTGTCGTATGTGAGGCCTTCCTCCATATTACACCCCACTTTGGATTGTGGCTCAAGACCTTCAAGGTGGAGCCAAAGATGATCGAGGGGCAACAAGCAGAGTGCGGAGGGCGGTCATAAGAAAATGTGCCGATGCTCCGTGGCCGAGGGCTCTTTTCAAGAGGAGCTTGGTTTGTGGCAACGGGAGTGGTTTTATATCACCACACCTGTGGGCACCAAATGGGCGGCGCCCCTGCCTTCCGCCAGTCCACCACAGCGGCTGGCATCATGGGTCAACAAGGGCTCGATCGGGGCCGCCCAAGGACGTTCCCTTGCTGCAGGGCCGTATTCGAGACCTCCTCCGAAAGAGGAATCAACCTGGTTGCGATGGGCGCGAGTTATGGTGATCCGGCGCCTTCAGCCCTGCAAATGTCGCCTCCGCCTGTGGGAATTCAATCCGGAGGGACCACGAGCTCTAAAACTTTATGGGCACGACGCCCATGGAGATGTATAGACTGTTCTTGGATCACAAGAGAAGTGTCCGGACTTGACCGAGGACGCAGGACTAAGCTGCAATCGCCCTTGATACTCAAGTAAGTAGTCCTATAACCGGACAAGCTGGTCATTCATTTATTTTATATATATGCCCTTTAAAGGAGCCGCTTCTTGAACAGGAATGGATAGCCAAGGCAAAGTTAATAAGGTGTCTGCTCCCTCCCGGAGACCACGCCGGATCCCATCTTGACCAAGATGTTGAAGGTCGCGCCTTTTGAAGAAGGCGAAGGGGGAGCGGGAAGCAACTACCTCTACGAAGGAGGATATCAAGGAAGGAGGGATTAAGAGTCCCACCTTCCGAGGAGAGAAGAGGACCGCTTGGAAGATCCGGAGGTCAAGGCCTCAAGAGGGAAAGGAATCTTGACAAGAACCCGGCGCTGGAAGTAACCCAGCCGCATTATTTCCCCAAGGGATTAGCCCTCCAATGAGCCGTAAGTAAAAAGAAGGGTCTTGTAAATAAGGAACATCCTCAGATTTATTCATGAAGATAACCGAAATTGTACCTTGTAGTTCGGACCTCAGCCCTTCTCAGCAGAGCTCGTCTTCGGGGGATCTTCTTCCGGAGATGATGGAGAGCGAAACGCCTCCACTTGTCGCACCCTCATGTGAAGCGGACGACCCGGAGGTGTCGTCGCGGAGGGTTCCCCCAAGTCCCATGGGAAAGGTCCGCGCCAAGTGGTGTGCGGTCGGAGGAGCTGAAGGATCTGCTCGGGCGGCGGTTACTTCAGAGGATCACCGTGCTCTAATGGGTATGGTGATTGAAAGAATTGCGTCCATGGAGAGTGAATTACATGAACCCGCCGAGCTTCTTGTGACGGGGTTTGAGGTACGGAAAAATGATGTACCTTCCGGCGCTTATGCATATAAATGCGCCCTGTATAGGTAGTAGCCCACGAGACTCGGTATGTTGTCAAAATTGACAACGTGCGAGAATCAAATTCTCGATTATAACATATCGCCGCTCTAAACAGGTGGCGGGGCATCCGGAGGCCAGCCGGATCGATGAATATGCCGAACTAAACCGGGCGACTTGACGAGGCGGATGCGGACATCGCTATTTGGTCAATAAACGGTTTGACGAGTCACAAGGTATGCGACTTCTATGCGGACACACTGGTAAGGGGGCTGACGCCCATGTCTTACTATTCGTATGCTTAATGCAGATGGTGCCGCTGAGTGGAGGAGCTGCGGCGGAACTCGCCCGAGCAAAAGAGCAAGCCCGAAGTCGATGTCGGCTGCTTTAAAGGCAGCCAAGAGCTAGAAGTTTAACGGGCTGCTCACCGCCAAGAAGAGGAAATGGCCGATATGGCCAAAAAGTTAAGGAATACTACCGATCGCTGTGAGGTTCTTGAAAAAGAACGTCCAGCGGAACAAGAGGGTTTAAAAAGGCCGCCATGAATCCAAGAATGCCTAAGCGGCTTTGAGAGCTGCCAAGGAGGAGCCGAAGTCGGGCCGGGCAATTGCGGCTGGAAAACCGTTTCTGCCGCGGAGAAAATACACAGATCCAAAGTATGCTCAATTGGATAAGTTGTGGAGTTCAAGGATGCTTATCTGGACTTGGCGGCGAAGCGCCATGGACGCGGTTGAGCACTTCCGGGGCCGTAAAGGGGCACTGAAGGGAAGAGCTATATTGGTCTCAATTCCATAGTCCGGAGCGCCCTCTCGTCGCTGACCGATCGGTTGGCGAATGGGGCCGAGCTGAATCGGTTGTCCGGCTTTGCCATGAAGCATGTCCTGACTCACTTGTGGCCGGGCGGACCCCACCCGAAGAGCTATTTTGGTTTAGTGCAGCAGTTCCTTGGTGCGGTACCGCGCATCAACGAAATGAAGCGATCGGCGTGTATTGAGGGAGCGCGGATGGCTCTTGCCCGTGTCAAGACATACTTTGCGAAGATGCAGCCATCGATGTTGCATCCCAAGACTTTATGAAGCCGAGTACTACCGCGAAAGCACTACTTTGAAGAAGTCCTACGGCGCTCGTTTAATAGAGACGCAGTGGCTCAAGGATATTATGTTTTAGATGACTTGTTTGATTTGTGATAACAATTTTTCTATATAATATTAGAGCTTTTTATACTTGTGCGTTCAAGTAGTAATCTCCTCCGTGTGCGGCCTTTTATGTATATGTGTAGATAACCTGAAAGTTGGCAGTCCTTGGCTTTGACCCATCCGCACATAGTGCGGGGGTGTTTGCAAAGAAAGCGCTTTTTCACATTTAATCCAATGTCTTGGCCCTGTTAAGGAGGTGATAGCGTAGCAAACCAGGCAACCGGACTATAATGCTTTATCACTTTCACTTAGCCATAGGAGTTCGAGGGTGGGGCTACGATATAGCCCCTGGGGGCACCGCACTCTCCCGAATTCGGGGTGCGTATGTGCCTGACCTAAAACCGGTCCTTCATTAATGCGGAGAAATCCTAAACATTCCTGTGAGTCATCGAGTGGTTGACCAGTCTCTCGCTATATCATGACAGTCAATTTTCGGCTTTCTCTACTGAGGTGCTCGCCCGGCCGAACCGGGGCACAATCGCAGCAGTTCTCCTGGTGCCGCGTTAGCCGTGAAAACGGAATGTTAGGCAGTAAAACACAGGAGCCGGGCAACCCAACATTTGACCAAAGACATGATTCGGAGCTGATGCATATAAGGCCTAACTCGAGACGCCGAATACTCCCTAAGGTATTCGGTCTTTATGAAAATGGACAGAATAATGCCCTAAGCCCCTGATGTCCAGGTACGGCAAAAATTCTGGTGCGGCCAATGCCAAAACGCCAGCCTCCTCCTCGGTTATAGTAAGGAACCGGGATGTATATCAACAAGAGACAAGAAAAAGGTTTACGCAGGGTCTGAATCTTTAAAGTATCCTTGCAACGGGTCCCTCTTGCGTCTTCGCTTTGTTTCTCTGTTGTGCCATATCACTCGATCGGTGTAGCACGTTGTTCATCTCAGTAAAGAGAGGAACTTAGTTTACAAGAAAAAGATCGTGCAAAAGATGTACTTAATATTAAATAAACAGAGTATGGTTCAAGAAAAGTTGAGCTTTATTGTCTCTTGTTATATCGCGCATGTAGCCCCTCGTATGGGGGTGTGCCGCTAGTAAGCGCCGGACTCGTCTAGCCATGTCCGGAGTTTGAATGACCGATTCGTGTTCTTTGCCTAAGCGAGCCGGATAGGCATGTGGGGCTGTCAAGCGCGCTCCGTTCTTCCGTGCTCGAGTAACACTTAATACTTCCTTTTAACGAGATGATGCCGCTGTGGACCGGGCATTTTAAGTGTTAGAGATGCATAATGCGGTATTGCGTTAAAGTGGTAAAGCTTGGCGTCCCAATAGTGCTTGATGGCTACTTTTAAACGGGGCGATATGGAAGAGTAACCTTCATAGCGGAAGTTGCGGATGAACCGAACACAACTTCTAGCGATATGGAGCCCGTACAATGGGCATATGGGCTGGCATTACTCCTTTAAAGGAGGTGTTGCTACGGCGAATTTTGGTTGGGTTTATCCTCATCCTGTGGATTGTGTCCTGATATATCGTGTTTATGTCACCGCCGCCATCCATGAGGACTCGTGTAAATTGGAATCCGTCGATTATAGGATCCAATATCGTGGCAGTCCATCCTGCGTTACGGATATTTTCGGAATAGTCCACGATGGTCGAAGGTGATTGGTTTTGACAACCGGTGTCGCGCGCCTTTTAGTGGGCGCCGCTCTGTTTTTCCCTTTGATCACGTGAAGTGAGTTTACTATTTTAACCTCTTGTGGGAAAGTCTTTTGTTTTCTGGGGCTCTGCTTGTGGTGCTTGTCGTCATCTTCACTTGGTGTGTCGAGCCCCTTGTGTTCGGCGTTCAGTCTGCCGGACTGTTTGAAGACCCAACAGTTTCGGTGGGTATGGTTAGCAGGCCTCCCAGGAGTACTGTGGATTTGACATATCTTGTCCAGGATTTTGTTGAAGTTGGATAGCTCATCGCTATTGTCCTTAAGGGGCAGTTTTTGTTGTTCTCGCCGTGAGCTTTTGAATCCGGCGTTATTGCCGTGCTCTTTGGACTGTTCCTTTTAATCCGGCGCTGGTCCTTGTTGCGCCGTGGTTTCCATTTCCATCCTGATTTGGATGTACTTGGGTCAGCTGGTGCTGCATCTTGCTAGCCAGCTATCCTCTCCAGCGCAAAGCGGGTCATGAGGCTTGTTAGTGCGGCCATTGTTCTTGGCTTTTCTTGGCGAGGTGTCTGGCGAGCCATTCGTCTCGGACGTTGTGTTTGAAAGCTGCTAAGGCTTGGCGTCCGGACAATCGACTATTTGATTCTTTTAGTAAGGAACCTGTTCGAAATTTCCGGCTGACTCTTGGCTGTTGAGTTATGTGACTTAGATCGTCTACATCCGGAGGCGGACATAAGTCCCCGAAAATTTGCCCAAATGCATCCTCGAGCTCTTCCCAGCTTCCAATGGTGTTTTCGGGGAGGCTCTTAAGCCAATGCCGAGATGGCCCTTTGAGTTTAAGGGGTAAGTATTTTATGGCGTGGAGATGATCTCCTCTAGCCATGTGTATGTGGAGGATGTAATCTTCAATCCAGGACTCGAGTGCATTGTTCCGTCGTATGCCTCTATGTTTACGGGTTTGAATCCCGGAAATTCATGATCCAAGACCTCATCGGTGAAACATAGGGGTGTCGGCGCCCCTATATTTGGGTGTGCCGTGATCTTCTGAATTTTGGCGTATTGCATTGCTTTGACGAGCATGCTTTCTTGGCCCATAGATGGACCTAACTGGGCCATCCTTTTGATGTGAATCCTTATGCGGATCGCATATTGGCTTGTGTGCGGCACCATTCACCGCTCTCTTTTTGCCGTGAGGTCGTCCATCCGACCGGGTGGCCTTCTTGCTTTTTAATTGTGGGGGCTCTAAGGCCTCCTCGTCGAATTCGGCAAGAGCTTTCTTTTCGGGTAGCTCTTTGTTCGGGCGATCACACTGCATTTATTCTGCGGTGCTGAATACTTTGCTCCATCTGATCCTGAGTGCATCTTCCGCTGTTTTGAGCTTCCGCTTCTGCTTTTTCAGGCTACGCGCAGTGGCGACGAGCCTTTTCTGGAGGTCGTTTTGCTCCAATAGTTTTTCCGGCGTCAGATCGTCCGGACTGTTGTCTTCGCCGGGGACAGATTGTTTATCCAAGTTGTCTTGTTCGGACAATTGCCCGATAGCTTGTTCGCTGTCCACCGGTTCGCCCTGCTCTATGGCTGGGCCTTTGTTGGGGCGGGACTTTGTTCGGCGTTTACGTTGTCGTTTTGACTGCTTTTCGAGTGATTTATCCTTCGTAGCGTCCCGTTGTTCCTCATCTTCATTTCCTTTAGGTGTATCCACCATGTATACATCATGAGATGAGGTGGTTGCCTAGCATCCTAGAGGTGCCGCTTATTGTTGTCTCCTACATCGCCGTCCATACCGTCGATGTCTTCGGAGTCGAAGTCGAGCACGTCGTGTAAGCTTTCGACAGTGGCTACGAAGTGGGTGGTGGGTGGGCGTTGAATTTCTTCGTCGTCCGCATCCCAACCTTCCTGACCGTAGTCCGGCCAGGGCTCTTCAGATAAAGAGAGAGACTTTAGTGAATTCAGGATGTCGCCAAAGGGCGAGTGCTGAAAGATGTCCGCGGCCGTGAACTCCATGACCGGCACCCAATCAGGTTCGATTGGCAGGGGCGCGGAGGGTTCGGAGTCCGGAGAGGAGTCCGGCACCCTGGAGTCGAGGTCTTCGCAGCGACGAGGATGGAGTTCGGCTCGATCGCCCGTAGAGATTGTAACCCCGGCGGTTTCCAACCACTCGTCCTCGATCGGGAATCCGCTCCGGATTAAGGGTCGGAGCGGATCTTGATGCGGCCTGTGGCCTTTGTTGGCCGCAGAGCTAGATCATGCCCATCGAGACAAAGGCGGCGCACGCTTGGCTGCGGCTCGAATCCATCGAAGATCAAGTCTCCGCGGATAACGGCCGTATAGTTCAAACTTCCAAATCTGACACGATGGCCAGGCGAAGCTTTCGATCTGCTCCGGTGGCTGCTTAATTGGCCCACAAGGTAAAGCCGCCGAACCACGAAGATCTGTCGGGAGAAAAGTCTCACCTGGACCGCGTCGTTGTTGATGATCGGAAGGAGCCATCGGGCCTATCGGTGGACGGACGGAGGAACTCTCAATGAAAGCACCAATGTCGGTGTCAAAACCGGCGGATCTCGGTAGGGGTCCCAACGTGCGTCTAGGCGGATGGTAACAGGAGACAAGGGACACAATGTTTTTACCCGAGTTCGGGCCCTCTCGATGGAGGTAATACCCTACTCTGCTTGATTAATATTGATGATATGGGTAGTACAAGAGTAGATCTACCACGAGATCAAGGAGGCTAAACCCTAGAAGCTAGCCTATGGCATGATTGTTGTTACGTCCTCACGGACTAAAACCCTCCGGTTTATATAGACACCGGATAGGTTAGGGTTACACGTAGTCGGTTACAATGGTAGGAGATCTACATATCCGTATCGCCAAGCTTGCCTTCCACGCTAAGGAAAGTCCCATCCGCATACGGGACGAAGTCTTCAATCTTGTATCTTCATAGTCTTGGAGTGCAGCCGTGACGATAGTCCGCTATTCGGACACCCCTAGTCCGGACTCCTCGGATGGTTCGCATGCATCAAGTGATTCCAAAATCCCATCAAGATGGAGTTTCTTCATGCGCTTTACAACCAATATGACCTAAACAGCACTGCCACAAATAAGTTGCACTATCATTATTAACTTTGCATCTTTTGGCTTCAATATTATGAATATGTGTATCACTACGATCGAGATCCAACAAACCATTTTCATTGGGTGTATGACCATCGAAGGTTTCATTCATGTAAACAGAACAACAATTATTCTCTAACTTAAATGAATAACCGTATTGCAATGAACATGATCAAATCATATTCATGCTCAATGCAAACACCAAATAACACTTATTTAGGTTCAACACTAATCCCGAAAGTATAGGGAGTGTGCGTTGATGATCATATCAATATTGGAACCACTTCCAACACACATCGCCACTTCACCCTTAACTAGTCTATGTTCATTACGCAACTCTGTTTGAAGTTACTACTCTTAGCAACTGAACTAGTATCAAATACCGAGGGGTTACTATGAACACTAGTAACGTACACATTAATAATTTGTATATCAAATATACCTTTGTTTACTTTGCCATCCTTCTTACCCGCCAAATGTTTGGTGTAGTTCCGCTTCCAGTGACCATTCCTTTGTAGTAGAAGCACTCAGTTCCAGGCTTGGGTCTAGCTTTGGGCTTCTTCATTGGAGCAGCAACTTGCTTGCTATTCTTCTTGAAGTTCCCTTTCTTTCCCTTTGCCCTTTTACTTGAAACTAGTGGTCTTTTCAACCATCAACACTTGATGCTTTTCTTGATTTCTACCTTCGCTAATTTCAGCATCGCGAAGAGCTCGGGAATTTTTTCGTTATCCCTCGCATATTGTAGTTCATCACGAAGTTCTAGTAACTTGGTGATAGTGACTAGAGAATTTTGTCAATCACTATCTTATCTAGAAGATTACCTCCCACTTGATTCAAGCAATTGTAGTACCCAGACAATCTGAGCATATGCTCACTGGTTGAGCTATTCTCCTCCATCTTGTAGGCAAAGTATAATCAGAGGTCTCACACCTCTCGACACGGGCATGAGTATGAAATACCAACTTCAACTCTTGGAACATCTTATATGTTCCGTGCGTTCAAAACATTTTTGAAGTCCCGGTTCTAAGCCGTAAAGCATGGTGCACTAAACTATCAAGTAGTCATCATACCGAGCTTTGTCAAAACGTTCATAACATCTGCATCTGCTCCTGCAACAGGTTTGTCACCTAGCGGTGCATCAAGGACATAATTTTTCTGTGCAGCAATGAGGACAATCCTCAGATCGTGGACCTAGTCCGCATCATTGCTACTATCAACTTTCAACATAGTTTTTCTCTAGGAACATATCAAAAATAAATGGGGAGAAACAACGCGAGCTACTGATCTACAACATAGTTATGCAAATACTGTCAGGACTAAGTTCATGATAAATTAAAGTTCAATTTAATCATATTACTTAATAACTCCCACTTAGATAGACATCCCTCTAGTCATCTAACTGATCACGTGATCCATATCAACTAAACCATGTCCGATCATCACGTGAGATGGAGTGGTTTTCAATGGTGAACATCACTATGTTGATCATATCTACTATATGATTCACGCCGACCTTTCAGTCTCGGTGTTTCGAGGCCATATCTCAGATATGCTAGGCTCGTCAAGTTTAACCCGGTATTTCTGCAGTGCAAAATTGGCTTGCACCCGTTGTATGTGAACGTGAGAGCTTATCACACCCGATCATCACGTGGTGTCTCTCACGACGAACTTTGGCACCGGTGCATACTCAGGGAGAACACTTGTCCCTTGAACTGTAAGTACGGGATCATCTTATAAAGCTACCGCCGAACTAAGCAAAATAAGATGTATAAAAGATCGACATCATATGCAATCAAAACATGTGACATGATATGGCCATGATCATCTTGCCTTTGATCTCCATCTCCAAAGAAATGCAGTCATGATCTCTATCGTCACCGGCATGATACCATGATCTCCACCATCTTGATCTCTATCAACGTGTCGTCACATGGTCGTCTTGCCAACTATTGCTCTTGCAACTATTGCTATCGCATAGCGATAAAGTAAAGCAATTATTTGGCGCTTGCATCTTATGCAATAAAGAGACAACCATAAGGCTACTGCCAGTTGCCGATAACTTTAACAAAACATGATCATCCCATACAACAATTTATATCTCATCATGTCTTGACCATATCACATCACAACATGCCCTGCAAAAACAAGTTAGACGTCCTCTACTTTGTTGTTGCAAGTTTTACGTGGCTGCTACGGGCTGAGCAAGAACTGTTCTTACCTACGCATCAAAACCACAATGATATTTCGTCAAGTAAGTGCTGTTTTAACCTTCACAAGGACCGGGCGTTCCCACACTTGATTCAACTAAAGTTGGAGAAACTGACACCCCATGACCACCTATGTGCTAAGCACGCCGGTATAACCAGTCTCGCGTAAGCATCTGGCGTAATGTCGGTCCGGGCCGCTTCATACAACAATACCGCCCGAATCAAAGTATGACATCTTGGTAAGCGATATGACTTGTATCGTCCACAACTCACTTGTGTTCTACTCATGCATATAACATCTACGCATAAACCTGGCTCGGATGCCATCGTTGGGTAACGTAGTAATTTCAAAAATTCCCTACGCACGCGCAAGATCATGGTAATGCATAGAAAGCGAGAGGGAGAGTGTTGTGTACGTACCCTCGTAGAAGCCGTGGCAGGCGTTATGACAACGTGGTTGATGTAGTCGTCGTCTTCACGATCCGACCGATTCAAGCATGAACGCACGGCACCTCCGAAGTTCTCGCACACGTTCAGCTCGGTGACATCCAAGCGAACTCACGATCCGAGTCAAGCGGAGAGTTCCACAAGACGACGGCGTGATGACGGTGTTGATGATGTTACCGACGCAGGGCTTCGCCTAAGCACGGCTATGATATGGCCGAGGTGGATTGTGGTGGAGGGGGCCCCTTTTACGGCTAAGAGAGATCAATGATCAACTTGTGTGTCCATGGGGTGCCCCTCCCCGTATATAAAGAGTGGAGGAGGGGAGGGCGGCCCTCTACTATGGCGCACCACTGGGAGTCCTACTCCCACCGAGTAGGATCCCCCTCCATGTAGTAGGAGTAGGAGAGAAGGAAAGGGAAAGAGAAGAGAAGGAAGGAGGGGCGGCCTCCCCTAGTCCAATTCGGACTAGGCCTTGGGGGGGGGGGGTGAGCAGCCTCCCCTCTCTCTTTCCCCTAAAGCTCAATAAGGCCCATATACTCCCCGGCGAATCCCGTAACTCTCCGGTACTCCGATAAATACCCGAATCACTCGGAACCTATCCGATGTCCAAATATAGTCGTCCAATATATCGATCTTTACGTCTCAACCATTTTGAGACTTCACGTCATGTCCCCGATCTCATTCGGGAGTTCGAACTACCTTCGGTACATCAAAACACATAAACTCATAACACCGATCGTCACCGAACGTTAAGCGTGCGGACCCTATGGGTTCGAGAACTATGTAGACATGACCGAGACTCGTCTCCGGTCAATAACCAATAGCGGAACCTGGATGCTCATATTGGCTCCCACATATCCTACAAAGATCTTTATCGGTCAAACCGCATGACAACATATGTTGTTCCCTTTGTCATTGGTATGTTACTTGCCCGAGATTCGATCGTCGGTATCATCATACCTAGTTCAATCTCGTTACCGACAGGTCTCTTTACTCGTTCCGTAATGCATCATCCCACAACAAACTCATTAGTCACATTGCTTGCAAGGCTTATAGTGATGTGCATTACCGAGAGGGCCCAGAGATACCTCTCCGACAATCAGAGTGACAAATCCTAATCTCGATTTATGCCAACCCAACAAACACCATGGGAGACACCTGTAGAGCACCTTTATAATCACCCAGTTACGTTGTGACATTTGGTAGCACACAAAGTGTTCCTCCGGTATTCGGGAGTTGCATAATCTCATAGTCATAGGAACATGTATAAGTCATGAAGAAAGCAATAGCAACATACTATACGATCAAGTGCTAAGCTAACGGAATGGGTCAAGTCAATCACATCATTCTCTAATGATGTGATCCCGTTAATCAAATGACAACTCATGTCTATGGCTTGGAAACTTAACCATCTTTGATTCAACGAGCTAGTCAAGTAGAGGCATACTAGTGACACTCTGTTTGTCTATGTATTCACACATGTATCAATTTTCCGGTTAATACAATTCTAGCATGAATAATAAACATTTATCATGAAATAAGGAAAATAAATAATAACTTTACTATTGCCTCTAGGGCATATTTCCTTTAGATTCATCATACTTCCCTAACTCCAAAAATTCTAAAACAATTACCACACTTCAGAAAATTTATCATAGATTATTTTGCAAAAAGTTTAAGCAATTTATCACATTCTGACATTTCTAGGGAATTTTTTGCAACAGTGATAAACTTTCTGTTTTGAAACAGCAACATGTATACTTGCAAAATAAGCATGGTAGAGGCTATCATTGCCACTTTTATTGAAATAAAAGATGCAAACCATTATTCTAAATAACCGCAAGAAAATCCTAAAAAAAATTATGCTCCAAGCAAAACACATATCATGCGACGAATGAAAACATACACTAGTAGAAAAAGGGTCTAATGTGCAGCTCATTAGTCCTGGTTTGTATTTGAGCCGGCACTAATGTGACCATTAGTGCCGATTCCAACGGCTAGGCGGGCCGCTCTCAGTAGTACCGGTTCGTGGCGAACCTTTAGCACCGTCGTGCCACGAACCGGTACTAAAGAGAGTGGTGGCAGGATGTTGTCAGACTGGGGCCCCTCCAGCACCTTTAGTGCCAGTTCGTGCCATGAACCGGTAGTAAAGGTCATCCTATATATAAACCCTTCGTCCAGCTTGCTATGTTCTTTCCCCTTTCCCCTCTCCTCTCTGTTCTTCCCCTCTTCCCTCAAGCTCATCACACATTTTGCCCAAATTTTGTCAAGATTTGAAGGCCCCCATCCATTCAAGTGATCACAAAGGTTAGCAACTTTGTCCTTTCATCTCTCATTGCTAGATTAGCTCTTACAATGCTTTACATAGTGATTAATTTGTGGGTTTTAGTAATTTGGGAGGAATTATATGTGGTAGTTTATTTGATTTATATGCAATCTGAGCTTAAAATAACTCTTCGTTTGCATATGTAGGTGTGGTTTACTTAGTGCCTTCCCGTCTCACGTAACCACCGTCGATCGTCTGCCACTTCCAATCTGTCACGCACCACCTTGTGGTGAGCCTCTTGTTCTTATCTTTTTTATGTAAAAAAATCATGTTTGTGTGATTTAGATATATAGTTACTTGTATAATTATCTTACCATACGTTGTTTGTTATACATAGTGCCATGGTTGTGATATCCGTCCCCGTCGGCCCTCATCCGTGTTATGATTCGGATGTGGTATATTCTCTTTTAAAACTATTTGTTGCATTTCGTGTTTATGACAAATTATGCCCATCAAGTTGACTTAGATATTTTTATCTAGGAGGTATGTGAATAGGAAATTCCAACTGACCCTATTGTCGAGAGGTTAAATTTAGTTGAAAGAAAAACAAGTATTTGAATGAAAAATTGAAAAGAATTGAGGGGGAGAAGATGGAATTGGAGTTGCATGTTGCCGATGTCGTCGATGATCACAAGATCAAGATGGAGAAAATGCAGTTGAAGATTAGAAAGATTAGAAAATATGCCATTGATAGTGAGGCTTGGTATCATTATGTTGTTGGATCAATTGTTACCTTAGTTGCGATCTTGATCGCATTTATTATTCTTGATTAAATGCTTTAGCTAGAGAGTTATTTGTATGTTGCATTTAAGTGTTGTATGAATTTTATGTATGAACTTGTATTAATTTGATCTATTCGGTGGTGTGTAATGAAGATGAGCCGGCAATGGATGTACGATGACCTATGCTCTCCCCAGTCGTTGATGGCATGCATACTTTTCTGATTGCGGCTCAGGCAAACAAGCGGGCGGATGGTTTTATGCCTTGTCCATGTGCTGGCTGTAAGAATGATCACAATTACTCTAACTCAAGAACCATTCACGTCCACTGCTTGAGTCGGTTTCATGCCCCACTATAATGTTTGGACCAAGCACGGAGAAAGAGGGGTTATGATGGAAGACAATGAAGAAGAAGAGGACGACGATAGCTATCCCGCCATGGGTTCCCCGAATATGATGATACAACAATGGGGGAAGAAGCTGAAGCAATGCGTGAAGAAGTCGAGCCGGCAATGCGGGAAGAAGTCAAGAAGAGGCATCGGATGAGCCCGCCGATGATCTAGGTCGGGCCATTGCCGATGCAAAGAGAAAGCGTGCAAGTGAAAAGGAGAAGAAGAAGTTGCGATTGCATGTTAGAGGATCACAAGAAATTGTTGTACCCGAATTAAGGTGACAAGAAAAAAGCTGGGCACCACACCGGAATTGCTGCAATGGAAGGCAGAGAATGGTGTATCCGACAAGGATTTGGAAAGTTCTTTGGTAATGATAAAGAATATGCTCCCCAAAGGACAACGAATTGCCGAGAGTACGTATGAAGCAAAGAAGGTTGTATGCGCCCTCAAGGGTTAGAGGTGCGGAAGATACATGCATGCCCTAATGATCGCATCCTCTACCGCGGTGAGTACGAGTATTTGAGCGATGCGTTCGGTATGCGGTGCATTCGCTATAAGATCAGCCATGATGACCCTAGTGATGTCGAGGGCGAGCGCCCAGGAGGAAGATTCCTGCCAAGGTGATGTGGTATGCTCCTATAATACCACGGTTGAAACGTTTGTTCCAAAACAAAGAGCATGCCAAGGTGATGCGATGGCACGGAGAAGACCATAAGAAAGACGGAAAGTCGAGAGTACCCGCTGACGGGTCGCAGTGGAGAAAAATCAAGAGAAAGTACAGGGAGGAGTTTGCAGATGACCCAAGGAACGTATGGTCTAAGCGCAGATGGCATTAATCCTTTTGGGGAGCAGAGCAGCAACCATAGGACCTGGCATGTGACTCTATGTTTGTATAACCTTCCTCCTTGGTTGTGCATGAAGCGGAAGTTCATTATGATGCGAGTGCTCATCCAAGGCCCTAAGCAACCCGACAACGACATTGATGTGTACCTAAGGCCATTAGTTGAAGAACTCTTACAGCTGTGGAATGGAAAAGGTGTACGTGCGTGGGATGAGCACAAACAGGAAGAATTTGACCTAAAGGCGTTGCTGTTCGTGACCATCAATGATTGGCCTGCTCTCAATAACCTTTCAGGACAGACAAACAAGGGATACCGTGAATGCACGCACTGTTTGGATGATACCGGCAGTATATATTTGGATAGTTGTAGGAAGAATGTGTACCTGGGACATCGTTGATTTCTTCCGAGCAGGCATCCCGTAAGAAAGAAAGGCAAGCATTTCAAAGGTGAGGCGGATCACCGGACGAAGCCTCGCCACTGTACTGGTGCTGATGTACATGATATGGTCAAGGATTTGAAGGTAATCTTTGTAAAGGGTCCTGTCAGACAACCTGTTCTGAAGGATGCTTACGGACACGCACCCATGTGGAAGAAGAAATCTATATTTTGGGACCTGCCCTATTGGAAAGACCTAGAGGTCCGCTCCACAATTGACGTGATGCACGTCACGAAGAATCTTTGCGTGACCCTGCTTGGCTTCTTGGGCGTGTATGGGAAGACAAAAGATACACTGGAGGCACGGGAGGACCAGCAACGTACGCACGGAAAAGACGGCATACATCAGGGTCATGCCAGCTATGCTCTTACCAAAGAAGAGAAGGAAATCTTCTTTGAATGCACCTTTCGATATGAAGGTACCGTCTGGCTTCTAAATCGAATATAAAGGGAATAATAAATATGGCGGAGAAAAGTTCCGTAACCTAAAGTCTCATGACTGCCACGTGATTATGATGCAATCGCTTCCGGTTGCTTTGAGGGGCTTCTACCGGAAAACGTTCGATTAGCCATTGTGAAGCTATGTGCATTCCTCAATGCAATCTCTCAGAAGGTAATCGATCCAGAAATCATACCAAGTTTACAGAATGATTTGGTGCAATGTCTTGTCAATTTCAAGTTGGTGTTCCCACCATCCTTCTTCAACATCATGATGCACGTCCTAGTTCACCTATCTTGAAGAGATTAACATTTTGGGTCCTGTATTTCTACACAATATGTTCCCCTTTGAGAGGTTCATGGGAGTCTTGAAGAAATATGTTCATAACCGTGCTAGGCGTAAGGAAGCATCTCGAAGGGCCATGAAACCCGAGGAGGTCATTGAGTTTTGTATTGACTTTATTCCTGTCCTTAAGCCGATTGGTGTTCACGAATCGTGGCATAAGGGTAGACCGGATGGAAAAGGCACACTAGGAGGATCAAATAATATGTATGGATGGGCATTCTCTCACCTTTGAAGCACACTACGCTTCTCTGCAGAATTCCGCCTTGGTGGCTCCGTATATGGAGGAACACAAGAATTTTCTACGCTCCAAACACTCGGCTAACTGGATTTGGATTACACGTGAACAAGCGGGGACTTTCGTCGGTTGGTTGCGAGACGCGATGCCATGCATGTGACAATATTGAAGATGACATGTACTTGTTGTCCCGATTACCATCTTTGAATATAATGACTTTCAAAGTGCGAGATAAATGGGAATACATTTTGCACGATCGCCCAAGATAAGAAGAGCACCAACCAAAACAGTGGTGTCCGCTTTGATGCAACAACCAAGACGGGAAAGGAAACATATTATGGTTACATAGAGGAAATATGGGAACTTGAATATGGACATGGTTTGAAGGTCCCTTTGTTTCGGTGCAAATGGGTCAATATGACACACGAGGCGGGGTAACGGAATGACAACAGTGAATCTCAACAATCTTGCGTATGCAGACGAACCATTCGTCCTAGCCAATGATGTGGCGCAGGTTTTCTATGTGAAAGACATGTCTACCAGGCCGAGAAAAAGAAAAGATAAGGAAGCGAATGCATCATACGATGAGCCAAAGTGCCACATAGTTCTTTCAGGGAAAAGAAACATCGATAAGCAGTAGGTCTTGTCTGTGTCACAGTTGCTTCCACTGATTTGGATTTTTCAAATACTGGATGGATGAGAGCAATTTCCCATATATCATTCCCCTTTTCCCATTTTGCAAGTTGATCTGCTGGTAGTTCTTTAAGATCAGACACTGGTGTGGGTAACACCCCTTGTAACTTGACTGTTTTTCCTTTGTGCTGAAACTGAATCCATTTCTCTGCCCAGTGGCACAACATGACCCCTTGCTGTTCTATGCCAGTCCATACCGAGAATGATATCATAACTGCCCAATGGAAAAACCCTCATAGGACTAGAGAAACTATGTCCTTGCAGCCACCAGGTTAGATTGGGCACTATGTCAGTACAAGCTACTTTCTCTCCATTAGCTACATTAACTGCCAGAGGACTGTCTAACTTGTCAAGAGTAATCTGCAATCTGGTCAACAGATTTTGGTCCACAAAAGTGTGTGTGCTGCCAGAATCCATTAAAATAAGGACCACCTGATTGCCAATTAGTGCTCTGAGTTGAATTTTCTTGGGATGTGGTGCCCCTGACATTGCTTGTACTGAAATAGTAGCACACTCCTCTTGAGAATCTACTAACGAAGCATCTAACACTGCATTAGAAATGATCAAATGAGGATCCACAGCTTCAGCTGCTTTTAGTTGAGCAGTGGGACCTGTAGCAGTACTACAGGTGCACCCCTTCAGTTGCTTGGCCTTCCATAGCTCTCCTGGTGCAAACTGAGTTTTGTTATCATTTCTGGTATAAGTTGCTCTCTGTGCACTAGGTTTGTTAGCAAATTTGCCTAGTTTTTGTTGTGCCAGAAGTCCTTCCTACACTCCAGCATACAGAGCAGCCATTTGAATTGTGCTTGGTAACTGTAATTCCACAGCAGCCCTCAATTCCTCTTTGAGACCCATGATAAACTGAGTAAGTATCACTAATCGCTGGTTCATATAACCTGATGTTGTACACCAGTTGATGAAACTGCACCTTGTATTCTTCTACAGTACCTACTTGCTTGAGCAACATCAGGGATTTCATCAGTTCTCTGTGAACATTCACATCGAACTCGAACAAAATTGCCTCACAAAACTGCTGCCAATTTGGCCACACACCCTGTTGTTTGAACGCTTGAAACCAGTGTGTTGCATTGTCGGTCAGATTCAGAGAAGCAGAGGTGACCTTAAAATTCTCTGGAATATTGTACAGTAGGAAGGATGATTCACAATTGTCCAACCAAATTCGCACCCCTGAGCCGTCAAACTTGGGGAAATCCATTTTCGGCATCCAATTTCGCCGCCCCGTGGCCGCATCACACTGTATATGAACTTACTGATCTGATTTATTGATATGCAGCGGTACCTGACTGCCTCGCGAATAACTGTGTGCTGACGATCCTGGCACTGCGCCCAACACGCCCTCTGACCTGCGAGCTTCGATGTGCGGTACCTCGTCGCTGCCCACGTGCACCTGCTTCTCTGCTCGGCTCGCTGGACTTGCTCCTGCTGCACCTTGCCCAGCGTGTCGCATGAGAGGTTGACCTTCATCTGCACTTGATCCAGCAGCAGCGCCTGCTCTGCTAGCTTCGTGTCCATGTCCTCCAGACGCTCAGAAATCCCCTCGACCGCGTCTAGCTTACTTTGCGCAGCTCTAAGAGCGGCGAATTCCTTGAGCATGCGCGCCTCGAACGCCTCCATCTCGGCAGACAGATGCAGGGTTTGGGCGCTAGGCTTGAACGGCACCGTCGCGAAACCGGCTCAGACAACCCACCTCAGGTCCGGAATTACGTCGATCGAACCCGTAGGTGATCTGCAACCTTCTCCTCGGAATTTGCTAGGTACGGCTGAGCGGCAGCGAGACGCGCCCGGGGATCGAAAGCCTCTGATACCAGATTGTCACACCCTTGCCGTCGACGAGGTCCGCCTATGGATCTGGGGATCGGAGCTAGGGTTTGATTGAAGGAAATATGCCCTAGAGGCAATAATAAAGTTATAATTTATTTCCTTATTTCATGATAAATGTTTATTATTCATGCTATAATTGTATTAACCGGAAACATAATACATGTGTGAATACATAGACAAACAGAGTGTCACTAGTATGCCTCTACTTGACTAGCTCGTAGATCAAAGATGGTTGAGTTTCCTAGCCATAGACATGAGTTGTCATTTGATTAAGGGATCACATCATTGACTTGACCCATTTCGTTAGCTTAGCACTTGATCGTTTAGTTTACTGCTATTGCTTTCTTCATGACTTATACATGTTCCTATAACTATGAGATTATGCAACTCCGGAATTCCGGAGGAACACTTTGTGTGCTACCAAACGTCACAACATAACTGGGTGATTATAAAGGTGCTCTACAGGTGTCTCGATGGTACTTGTTGAGTTGGCAGAGATCGAGATTAGGATTTGTCACTCCGATTGTCGGAGAGGTATCTCTGGGCCCTCTCAGTAATGCACATCACTATAAGCCTTGCAAGCAATGCAACTAATGAGTTAGTTGCGCTATGATGCATTACGGAACGAGTAAAGAGACTTGCCGGAAATGAGATTGAGCTAGGTATTGAGATACCGACGATCGAATCTCGGGCAAGTAACATATCGATGACAAAGGGAACAACGTATGTTGTTATGCGGTTTGACCGATAATGATCTTCGTAGAATATGTGGGAGCTAATATGAGCATCCAGGTTCCGCTATTGGTTATTGACCAAAAATGAGTCTCGGTCATGTCTACATAGTTCTCGAACCCGTAGGGTCCGCACGCTTAACGTTCGGTGATGATCGGTAATACGAGTTTATGTGTTTTGATGTACCGAAGGTAGTTCGGAGTCCCGAATGAGATCGGGGACATGACGAGGAGTCTCGAAATGGTCGAGACGTAAAGATCGATATATTGGACGACTATATTCGGACATCGGAAAGGTTTCGAGTGATCCGGGTATTTTTCGGAGTACCGGGGAAGTTACGGGAATGCGGGAGTACATATGGGCCTTAGTGGGCTTTAGGGGGAAAAGAGGATAAGCCACGAGGGCTGGTCGCGCGCCCCCCATGGGCCTAGTCCGAATTGGACTAGGGGAGGGGCTGCGCCTCCTCTTTCCTTCTCCTCCCCCTCTCCTTCCTTCCCCTCCTAGTAGGACTAGGAAAGGAGGACTCCTACTCCTACTAGGAGGAGGATTCCTCCCCCCTTTGGCGCGCCTAGAGAGACTGGCCGGCCTTCCCTCCCTTCTTTATATACGTGGGGAGGGGGACACCCCATGGACACAAGTTGATCAATCATCTTTAGCCGTGTGCGGTGCCCCCCTCCACCATAATCCACCTCGGTCATATCGTAGTGGTGCCTAGGCGAAGCCCTGCGTCGGTAGCTTCATCAACACCGTCATCAGGTCGTCGTGCTGACGGAACTCTCGCTCGAAGCTCTACTGGATCGTGAGTTCGTGGGATGTCACCAAGATGAACGTGTGCAGATCGCGGAGGTGCCGTATTCGGTACTAGGATCGGTCGATCATGAAGACGTATGACTACATCAACCGCGTTGTTATAACGCTTCCGCTTATGATCTACGAGGGTACGTAGACGACACTCTCCCCTCTCGTTGCTATGCATCACCATGATCTTGCGTGTGCATATGATTTTTTTTGAAATTACTACGTTCCCCAACAGTGGCATCCGAGCCAGGTTTACGCGTAGATGCTATATGCACGAGTAGAACACAAGTGAGTTGTGGGCGATACAAGTCATCTTGCTTACCAAAGATGTCATACTTTGGTTCGGCGGTATTGTTGGATGAAGCGGCCCGGACCGACATTACGCGTATGCTTACGCGAGACTGGTTCTACCGACGTGCTTTGCACACAGGTGGCTGGCGGGTGTCAGTTTCTCCAACTTTAGTTGAATCGAGTGTGGCTACGCCCGGTCCTTGCAAAGGTTAAAATAGCACTAACTTGACGAAATTCGTTGTGGTTTTGATGCGTAGATAAGAACGGTTCTTGCTCAGCCCGTAGCAGCCACGTAAAACTTGCAACAACAAAGTAGATGACGTCTAACTTGTTTTTGCAGGGCATGTTGTGATGTGATATGGTCAAGACGTGATGAGATATAAGTTGCTGTATAAGATGATCATTTTTTTGTTGAAGTTATCGGCAACTGGCAGAAGCCTTATGGTTATCTCTTTATTGCATAAGATGCAAGCGCCAAATAATTGCTTTACTTTATCGCTATGCTATAGCAATAGTTGCAAGAGCAATAGTTGGCGAGATGACCATGTGACAACACATTGATATAGATCAAGATGATGGAGATCATGGTGTCATGCCGCTGATGATGGAGATCATGGTGTCATGCCGGTGATGATGGAGATCATGGCGATGCTTTGGAGATGGAGATCAAAGGCACAAGATGATGATGGCCATATCATGTCACATATTTTGATTGCATGTGATGTTTATCTTTTATGCATCTTATTTTGCTTTGTTTGACGGTAGCATTATAAGATGATCTCTCACTAAATTTCAAGGTAAAAGTGTTCTCCCTGAGTACGCACCGTTGCCAAAGTTCGTCGTGCCGAGACACCACATGATGATCGGGTGTGATAAGCTCAACGTTCACCTACAACGGGTGCAAGCCAGTTTTGCACACGCAGAAATACTCGGGTCAAACTTGACGAGCCTAGCATATGCAGATATGGCCTCACAACACTAGAGACCGAAAGGTCGAGCGTGAATCATATAGTAGATATGATCAACATAGTGATGTTCACCATTGAAAACTACTCCATCTCACGTGATGATCGGACATGGTTTAGTTGATTTGGATCACGTGACCACTTAGATGATTAGAGGGATGTCTATCTAAGTGGGAGTTCTTAAGTAATATGATTAATTGAACTTTAATTTATCATGAACTTAGTCCTGATAGTATTTTGCAAATTATGTTGTAGATCAATATCTCGCATTGTTGCTTCCCTATGTTTATTTTGATATGTTCCTAGAGAAAAACTATGTTGAAAGATGTTAGTAGCAATGATGTGGATTGGATCCATGACCTGAGGATTATCCTCATTGCTGCACAGAAGAATTATGTCCTTGATGCACCGGTAGGTGACGGACCTATTGCAGGAGCATATGCAGACGTTATGAACGTTTGGCTAGCTCAATATGATGACTAATTGTTTGTTTTGTGCACCATGCTTTATGGCTTAGAACCGGGACTTCAAAAACGTTTTTGAAACGTCACGGAGCATATTAGATGTTCCAAGAGATGAAATTGGTATTTCAGACTCATGCCCGTGTTGAAAGGTATGAGACCTTTGACAAGTACTTTGCCTACAAGATGGAGGAGAATAGCTCAGCTAGTGAGCATGTGCTCAGAATGTCTGAGTACTACAATCACTTGAATCAAGTGGGAGTTAATCTTCCGGAGTAAGATAGTGATTGACAGAGTTCTCTAGTCACTATCACCAAGTTACTAGAACTTCGTGATGAACTATAATATGCAAGGGATAATGTAAACAATTCCCAAGCTCTTCGTGATGCTGAAATCGTGAAGGTAGAAATCAAGAAAAGCATCAAGTGTTGATGGTTGACAAGATCACTAGTTTCAAGAAAAGGGCAAAGGGAAGAAGGGGAACTTCAAGAAGAATAGCAAGCAAGTTGCTGCTCCAATGAAGAAGCCCAAAGCTAGACCCAAGCCTGGAACTGAGTGCTTCTACTGCAAAGGGAATGGTCACTGGAACCGGTGTTGGGAACGTAGTAATTTCAAAATTTTCCTACGCACACGCCAGATCATGGTGATGCATAGCAACGAGAGGGGAGAGTGTATCTTCATACCCTTGAAGATCGCTAAGCGGAAGGGTTTATCAGCAGCGGTTGATGTAGTCGTACACCTTCACGATCCGCCGATCAAGTAATCAACATCTGGCGCCTCCGTGTTGTACACATTCAGCTCGATGGCGTCCTCGCCTTCTCGATCCAAAGAAGACAGCTGAAGTAGTAGATGAGTTCCAGGCCTTACGGCGGCATGGTGGCGGTGTTGGTGAAGAACAATCTCCAGCAGGCTTCGCCTAAGC
Organism: Aegilops bicornis; assembly: GCA_021605145.1. Taxonomy (NCBI): domain Eukaryota; kingdom Viridiplantae; phylum Streptophyta; class Magnoliopsida; order Poales; family Poaceae; genus Aegilops; species Aegilops bicornis. The sequence goes on from JAHIAL010000136.1 coordinate 302,571, forward strand.
ACTACGAAAACTATGACGGGGGATAAACTAGAGGGACGGGGTTGCCGACACACAGCTTGGTGTTTCTTGATGTGTCTTTGGTGCTAGCCCTGCCCCTCTATTTATATGTTGAGCCCTGGGGTCGAAACTTGGAGTAAAAGCCTCCACAAAGTCGGTTTCACCCGAAAGGCAAGAATCCTTCTCGGACTCCAGGGCCAGACGCCTTGTGGGCTTTCCCCTTTGGCCCAAATAGCGTGTTCTCGTACCCAAACATTTTAGAAACATCCTAACCCCTTCCGTGAATTCGGAACCCTTCCGGAGACCAAACAACATTATCCCATATATTAAACTTCATCTCCGGACCATTCCGGAGTTCCTCATCATCTTTGTGATCTCATCCGGGACTCCAAACAACATTCAGTCACCAACATACATAACTCATATAATACTATATCGTCAACGAACGTTAAGCGTGCGGACCCTACGGGTTCGAGAACTATGTAGACATGACCGAGACATTTCTCTGGTTAATAACCAATAGCGGAACCTGGATGCCCATATTGTCTCCTACATATTCTACGAAGATCTTTATCGGTCGAACCGCATAACAACATACGTTTGTTTCCTTTGTCATTGGTATGTTACTTGCCCGAGATTCGATCGTCGGTATCTCAATACCTTGTTCAATCTCGTTACCGGCAAGTATCTTTACTCGTTATGTAATGCATCATCCCGCAACTAACTCACTAGCTACATTTTCTTGCAAGGCTTATAGTGATGTGCATTACCGAGAGGGCCCAGAGATACCTCTCCGAAAATCGGAGTGACAAATCCTGATCCCGAAATACGCCAACTCAACATGTACCTTTGGAGACACCTGTAGAGCTCCTTTATAATCACCCAGTTACGTTGTGACGTTTGGTAGCACACAAAGTGTTCCTCACAGTAAGCAGGAGCTGCATAATCTCATAGTCATAGTAACATGTATAAGTCATGAAGAAAGCAATAGCAACATACTAAGCGATCAAGTGCTAAGCTAACGGAATGGGTCAAGTCAATCACATCATTCTCCTAATGATGTGATCCCGTTAATCAAATGACAACTCATGTCTATGGTTAGGAAACACAACCATCTTTGATCAACGAGCTAGTCAAGTAGAGGCTTACTAGTGACACTATGTTTGTCTATGTATTCACACATGTATTATGTTTCGGTTAATACAATTCTAGCATTAATAATAAACATTTATCATGATATAAGGAAATAAATAATAACTTTATTATTGCCTCTAGGGCATATTTCCTTCAAGAGGAACTACCCCAAACATTTGGCGGGTAAGAAGGATGGCAAAGTAAACAAAGGTATATTTGATATACAGATTATTGATGTGTACTTTACTAGTGTTCGTAGTAACCCCTCGGTATTTCATACTAGTTCAGTTGCTAAAAGTAGTAACTCGAAACGGCAGTTGCAGAATGAACATAGACTAGTTAAGGGTGAAGTGATGATGTGTGTTGGAAGTGGTTCCAAGATTGATATGATCATCATCGCACACTCCCTATACTTTCGGGATTAGTGTTGAACCTAAATAAGTGTTATTTTGTGTTTGCGTTGAGCATGAATATGATTTGATCATGTTTATTGCAATACAATTATTCATTTAAGTTAAAGAATAATTGTTATTCTGTTTACATGAATAAAACCTTCTATGGTCATACACCCAATGAAAATGGTTTGTTGGATCTCGATCGTAGTGATACACATATTCATAATATTGAAGCCAAAAGATACTAAGTTAATAATGATAGTGCAACTTATTTGTAGCACTACCGTTTAGGTCATATTGGTGTAAAGCGCATGAAGAAACTCCCTGCTGATGGGATTTTGGAATCACTTGATGCTTGCGAACCATGCCCTATGGGAAAGATGACTAAGACTCCGTTCTCCGGAACAATGGAGCGAGCAACTGAATTATTGGAAATAATACATACTGATGTATGCAATCCGATGAGTGTTGAGGCTCGCGTGGCGAATATCGTTATTTTCTGACCTTAGCGAGATGATTTGAGCAGATATGGTTATATCTACTTGATGAAACATAAGTCTGAAATATTTGAAAAGTTCAAAGAATTTCAGAGTGAAGTGGAAAATCATCGTAACAAGAAAATAAAGTTTCTACGATCTGATCGTGGAGCAGAATATTTGAGTTACGAGTTTGGTCTTCATTTGAAACAATGCGGAATAGTTTCGCAACTCACGCCACCTGGAACACCACAGTGTAATGGTGTGTCCGAATGTCATAACCGCACTTTATTAGATATGGTGCGATCTATGACGTCTCTTACCGATTTACCACTATCATTTTGGGGTTATGCATTAAAGACAGCTACATTCACGTTAAAAAAAGGGCACCATCTAAATCCGTTGAGACGACAACGTATGAACTATGGTTTGGCGAGAAACCTAAGCTGTCGTTTCTTCAAGTTTGGGATTACGATGCTTATGTGAAAAAGTTTCATCCTGATAAGCTCAAACCCAAATCGGAGAAGTGCGTCTTCATAGGATACCTAAAAGTAACTATTGGGTACACCTTCTATCACAGATCCGAAGGCAAGATATTCGTTGCTAAGAATGGATCCTTTCTAGAGAAGGAGTTTCTCTCGAAAGAAGTGAGTGGGACGAAAGTAGAACTTGATAAGGTAATTGTACCTTCTCCCGATTTGGAAAGTAGTTCATCACAGAAATCAGTTCCAGTGATGCCTACACCGATTAGTGAGGAAGTTAATGATGATGATCATGAAATTCGGATCAAGTTACTACCGAACCTCGTAGGTCAACCAGAGTAAGATCCGCACCAGAGTGGTACGGTAATCATGTTCTGTAGGTCATGTTACTTGACCATGACGAACCTATGAACTATGAGGAAGCGATGATGAGCCCAGATTCCGCGAAATGGCTTCAGGATATGAAATCTGAGATGGGATCCATGTATAGAACAAAGTGTGGACTTTGGTTGACTTGCCTGATGATCGGAAAGCCATAGAAAATAAATGGATCTTCAAGAGGAAGATGGACGCTGATAGTAGTGATACTATCTACAAAGCTAGACTTGTTGAAAAAGGTTTTTGACAAAGTTCAAGGTGTTGACTATGATGAGATTTTCTCACTCGTAGCAATGCTTAAGTCTGTCCGAATCATGTTAGCAATTGCCACATTTTATGAAATCTGGCAAATGGATGTCAAAACTACATTCCTTAATGGATTTCTTAAAGAAGAGTATTATATGATGCAACCCGAAGGTTTTGTTAATCCTAAAGGTGCTAACAAAATGTGCAAGCTCCAGCGATCCATCTATGGACTGGTGCAAGCATCTCGGAGTTGGAATATACGCTTTGATGAGTTGATCAAAGCATATAGTTTTATCTGCACTTGCGGTGAAGCCTGTATTTACAAGAAAGTGAGTGGGAGCACTCTGACATTTCGATAAACATATGTGAATGACATATTGTTGATCGAAATAATGTGGAATTTTCTACGGAAAGCATAAAGGAGTATTTGAAAGGAGTTTTCAAAGAAAGACCTCGGTGAAGTTGCTTACATATTGAGCATCAAGATCTATAGAGATAGATCAAGACACTTGATAAGTTTTTTCAATGAGTACATACATTGATAAGATTTTGAAGTAGTTCAAAATGGAACAGTCAAAGAAGGAGTTCTTGCCTGTGTTGCAAGGTGTGACATTGAGTAAAGACTCAAAACCCGACCACGGCAGAAAATAGAACGAGAATGAAAAGTCATTCCATTATGCCTCGACCATAGGTTCTATAAAGTATGCCATCTTGTGTACCGGACCTATTGTATACCACATACGAGTTTGGCAAGGAGTACAATAGTGATCTAGAGTAGATCATCGACGGCGGTCAAAAAATTATCCTTAGTGGAATAAGGATATGTTTCTCGATTATGGAGGTGACAAAGTTTTAAATCGTAAAGAGTTACGCCAAAGCAAGTTTTGACCACGATCCGGATGACTCTAAGTCTCAATCTGGATACATACTTTGAAAGTGGGAGCAATAAGCTAGAGTAGCTCCGCAAGAGCATTGTAGACATAGAAATTTGCAAAAATACTTACAGATCTGAATGTGGCGGAACCCGTTGACTAAACTTCTCTCACAAGCAAAACATGATCACACCTTAGTACTCTATGGGTGTTAATCACATAGCGATGTGAACTAGATTATTGACTCTAGTAAACCCTTTGGGTATTGATCACATGATGATGTGAACTATGGGTGTTAATCACACGGTGATGTGAACTATTGGTGTTAAATCACATAGCGATGTGAACTAGATTATTGACTCTAGTGCAAGTGGGAGACTGAAGGAAATATGCCCTAGAGCAGTAATAAAGTTATTATTTATTTCCTTATTTCATGATAAATGTTTATTATTCATGCTAGAATTGTATTAACCGGAAACATAATACATGTGTGAATACATAAACAAACAGAGTGTCACTAGTATGCCTCTACTTGACTAGCTCGTTGATCAAAGATGGTTGAGTTTCCTAGCCATAGACATGAGTTGTCATTTTATTAACGGGATCACATCATTAGGAGAATGATGTGATTGACTTGACCCATTTCGTTAGCTTAGCACTTGATCGTTTAGTTTACTGCTATTGCTTTCTTCATGACTTATACATGTTCCTATAACTATGAGATTATGCAACTCCTGAATACCAGAGGAACACTTGTGTGCTACCAAACGTCACAACATAACTGGGTGATTATAAAGGTGCTCTACAGGTGTCTCCGATGGTACTTGTTGAGTTGGCATAGATCGGGATTAGGATTTCTCACTCCGATTGTCGAGAGGTATCTCCGGGCCCTCTCGGTAATGCACATCACTATAAGCCTTGCAAGCAATGCAAATAATGAGTTAGTTGCGGGATGATGCATTACAGAACGAGTAAAGAGACTTGTTGGTAACGAGATTGAGCTAGGTATTGAGATACCGACGATCGAATCTCGGGCAAGTAACATGCTGATGACAAAGGGAACAACGTATGTTGTTATGCGGTTTGACCTATAAAGATCTTCGTAGAATATGTGGGAGCCAATATGAGCATCCAGGTTCTGCTATTGGTTATTGGCCGGAAATGAGTCTCGGTCATGTCTACATAGTTCTCGAACCCGTAGGGTCCGGAACTCTCCCTCGAAGTTCTACTGGATCGTGAGTTCGTGGGACGTCACCGAGTTGAACGTGTGCAGATCACGGAGGTGCCGTACGTTCTGTACTAGGATCGGTCGATCGTGAAGACGTACGACTACATCAACCGCGTTGTTATAACGCTTCGCTTACGATCTCACGAGGGTATCGTAGATTTACACTCTCCTCTCGTTGCTATGCACCACCATGATCTTGCGTGTGCGTAGGATTTTTTTTTGAAATTACTACGTTCCCCAACATTGATGAGGTAGAGAAGGGGAATTGGGACGGAGAGAAGGTAGGAGACGGCAGGAGAGATTCTCCACGGAGAGAGAGATAGAATGACTGATTTCAAATTCAACATAAGTCTCGATACACACACCACCGTGCTTATAACCGCACACACTAGGCTCTAGCCACACACGGCCCACGCTCTCCCTGGCCTTGGGCCCATAATGCTAAGCCTACGGCCCAACTCCTATTCATTCCTTCAGCGCTATCTTCGTTCCCGCTTTCTCTCTTGGGTTACGCCTCTTGCGAGGCGCACACGGATGGCGCGGTCAGGGTGTGCAGGCGTGGGTGCGCACGCGCGGGGTAAGATAGGGCGCGGCCGGGGGCTCACGGGCACGGACAGTTGGTGCGGTGAGCGGAGCTCCGGCCATGGCGGCCGAGCTCGCGGGGCGACTACACGACAATGAATTGAGGCATGTAAAAAGGGGGAATCGGCGGAGGGCCTCACTGTGAGTGCGACGATGTGCTCAGGAAGGCCGGAGAGTCGTGGTGGTGTAGATCGACGGCCATGAAGGAAAGGCAGTGGCGGCCGAGTCAGGGAAGACGGCGATGGCGACGTGGCGGCCTCCTCCCAGCTCCGATCCGGTGGTGTGGTCGAAGAAGAAGAACCCTCCGGGGCTCCTGGACATCCTCCGATGGCGCGGGGAGCACGATGGCCGCAGGATCGAGCATGGCCATGGCGATGGTGCTACGGACGTGTGCTCGGGGAAGAGAAGTGGCGTGATGGAAAGAGAGGGAGAGGAGCTAGGGTTTTCTAGGGGAGATAGGGGTGGCTGGGGTTGTTCTTATCCGAGAGGGGATCGGGGGATGGACGACACGTTGCCGGGGAGCGGCCACGGCCACGGGATGGCCACCACGACCTCTCCTGTCTCCTATAGCGTGGGGAGGGAGAGGAGGTGTGGTGGGTTGGGCCACCCAGTCCCACATGGGCCTGTTTCTTTTTAATTGGTTCCTTTCTTTTTCTTTTACATAATTTTCTGTTTTTTTAACAGACACTATTAGCGTTTGCATAAGCCACCTAATGCCTTTGAAAAAAATGTAGAGCTGTTTAGTTCAAAAGCTAGGGGACAAAGAGCACTGCCAAAAAAAGGTTTAGGAGTGATTTGAATTAGCTTGGAATTTCCATAAATTAGAAAGGAATTTAACTGTTGTTTTAGGCACTATTTTATTTAGTTTAAGGCATTTAATTACTTTACTAAAATATTGGTTTCACCATAAAAATATCCAGGGATTATTTGCAACACTTTGAGCATTTTAGCTTTTATGTTTGGAGAAAATAATTATTTGACTTGATTTTAAATTTTGAATTTGAACTCAGTTTGGATCAAAGCGAGGTTTAGCAAATTAATTGTAATGACGTAGTATCATTAGTGGGAGATTACTGTAGCATGATTCTCAGGGTGTTACAAATGGCATTTGACCGAACACCTACACATGGACGACTTTGACAGGAGTCAGAGTGTACCTGCCTATGGACGAGTCCTAGGTAGAAGACACCGTCGTAAAAGGCGAGCGGGCGCATCGGTGCTGGTTGCGGAGGTCCGACAATGCATGTGTGCTGGCCGGAGAGGGACAGCGGCCGCGGCGGCGGTGGACGGCGTAGATGCAAAGCAAAGGGAGAGAAGGGGCGAATTGAAAGAAATGAGACCGGAAGAAGGGATTTAGAGGATGTGGGTGTCGGAGTCCTACGTGACTGCTGTCAGAACTCCCGCAAAGCCCCCCTCCCAACTTTTCTTCCACTTTATGGGAGAAAGTGCGCCCGAAACGTTCGGCGGACCGATATATGTGGGCGGTTTGGACCCCCGCGGATCCGGACATATGTGGGCGGTTTGAGGGTCAGCGTTGGAGATGCCCCTTATATCCCATAGTTAGAGTCATGCAAGAACCTAAGCCAACTTGGCGATTTGAGCTTCTGGACCGTTGGATCTACAGCTTGATGCAATTCTGACCGTTGGATTTGCCCCTGAGATGAGCTCAACCATCGGATAAAATTCAGGATCGGGGAAATGAACAATTTGTTTGTTTTTTCACCTCGGTCGTCGCTCACTGACCATTGGGGACAGGCGTTCGTGGGCCTTCCCTGTCAGCTATCATGTCTAGGAGGGTTCCTAGTGTTGGCCTTCCACGGTGAAAACTCAGTGGCCCCGCCTATGGTTTTTGACGGCTCGCCTAGGGCATTGATGGAATTTTGCCACGAGGTATAAAGGCATATTGCCCGTAGGGTTTCTCCTCAATCAGATTGCTCTCTTCCTGTTTCTTTGCGAGAGAGCAACCGCCGTCCTCTCCCCTTCCCTCTGTGTTCTCTTCTCTCCTCCTCGCATCCCCTCCTCCCCTCCCATCGACTGTCAGCCCGCTGGTTCCATCGCTCAACAGCCTTCCCCATGTCGCCCTCATCTCGAGTCGTCGACATTGTCATGCCCATGATCACGAAAACGAAACCATCATTCAACACTTGAACTAGTCTTAGAGGCAATACTAAGAATCTATTTTACTGTTTATTTTTTCAAACGTGCGCACGAGTTTTCCTCTGAGCCTTGTGGTTATCATAGACTTGAGAACCATTGCAGTTATGACATATAGCATAAACATTAATTATGAACATAAAGAAACATTTATTATTGCCTCTAGGGCATTTCTGCAACAATTATTGGGTTTACACGTCCGAATTCAAATTCCGATACACCATCTATGTTGGGCTGATAAAGGGGAGTCAGTAGCCAGAGCTGGGGCCAAAACAGGATAGACAAAAGTACAACCAAATGACCGGTCCTATTTGGAGCGCAGGTCGCCAAATAACGACCTAATGCGTAACCCTCATGTGCGATGTGCTCTGTATGGACGACCCAAGGAGGCTTTCTCCCACTGGTTTTTGGGAAGATTCTAGAACCTTCCTTGACTAGTTTTTCTATCTTTTATCTTATTCTTTTTCGTTTTTTCTTATGTTTCTTCTTAATTTTCGTTTTTTCTTTTCTCTTTATTGTTCATTTACTTTCTTTTAATTTTCTGAAATTGTGAACATTTTTCATACTCACAAACATTTTTTCTTTTCCTTTTTACATTTTCATTTCGCAAACATCTTTGAAATTTGTGAACATATTTCGGAATCATGAAATTTTTTTAATACATGAATAGTTTTTGAAATTGTAAACATTTTTTAAAATTTGTATTTTTCTTGAAATTCACGAACACACTTATGTTTGGATTAACATTTTTCAGAATTTATGAACTTTATTTAATTTCATGAACATTTTTGGTTCAGTGAACTTTTTTTAAATTGATGAACTCTTTCAGAAATTTGGATTTTTGTTTTAAATTTGAGACTACTTTTTTTTAATTTAGTGATATTATTTTATGAGTTCATGATTGTTTTTGAATTCGTGAATATTATTCGGATTCTTGAATATTTAAGAAATCCTGATTTTTTGAAATTCGTGAACATTTTTTGAATACATGAACATATTTCAGTTTCATGAACAATATTAGAAATTCAAGGCCATTTTGTGGTTTTGTACTTTTCTTTTACAAATTCATGATTATTTTGAATTCCTGAACATTATTTGGATTCTTGAATATTTAAGAAATCCCGATCATTTTCTGAAATTCGTGAACATTTTTTTAATACGTGAACAATTTTCAAATCCATGAGCAATTTTTTTAATTAATAACTTTGTGCAAAATCCTGATCATTTTTTTTTCTGAATTTTAGATTTGTGAACAGGCACATGAGCCAGACCAAATCATGCGCGGAGGCGGGAGGGGGTGCGCATTTGCTGAGTACCCAGCCAAAACCTCAAACACTAGTCTATCTTTAATTTTTTTTTATGGGGAAAAAGAATATATCATAACTCAAGGAGGCTTCTCACCAGTAGTAGCTGTGTTTACAACATAGTCCAACCCAGAAAAGCCACACCGCAAAGACGAGGTGCGACGACCGTAAGCGGCCAACTCATGACTAATATTATTCTGTGAGCGGCTACAGCGAGCAAATAAAATCTCTCTATCATCGGCATCAGCTAAGCTTCGGATCTCCTCTATGAGAAAGTGGTGCCTCGATCTATCTCTCGTGCGCGATGTGAGCAACGTCACCGCCTCCGCACTGTCTAGCTCAACTATAATTGGACGGTCCGTCCAGTGCAAGGCCAACTCCAGTCCTTCTCGACACGCTGCTAGCTCCGCCTCCAAGGCACTCTCACATACACGGAGTTCTCTACATACACTATAGATGATCTCACTTCTATCATCTCGGAGAATCATACCTCCTCCAGCCGCACCCGTAGAAATAATAAAGCTGCCATCCCTGTTTAGCTTGGTCCAGCCCATGTGAAGGGGGACCCATCGGCTGCAACTTGGGGCCAGAGATGACCCGAGCTGATGGAGGTGAAGCAACCACCACTATCTTCCCTTTCACATGGTCTCCCAAAGAGTGTTGCTTAATGCACAAGAGCGAAGTAATATACCCATGGAGGAAGCGTCGGGAGGCTTTAGTCGGAAGAGGCGTCTTGTCATGTGTAATCTCATTGCGCACATGCCAACTCTGCCACATAGTCTACCTTTAATTTTTACGAGAAACATCCCCATGGGTAGCTTTATTAAAATCAAACAATGTTTACAGCATCCGTTAAAAGTTCAGAAATAAAAGCAGGAGGTGGGCCTAACAACAAGTTTGCTGGATCGTCACAACCATTTTAGCACACGAGTACGCAGCCAAAACCTCAACCACTGGTGTGCCTATATCGTACTCTATCAAACAAAAAATTAGTCAGATAGATACGTATCCAAGGCTAAGCACGATTTTTCTTAGACCACTCGTGTGAAACGCGCGCGCCCTCTGATTCCTCGCCTCGTTCATGGCAGCGACTCGTCGATCATCTACCCCCACTGAGTACGTCTTGCTCGATGTCGATCGCTCAACACACACAAGCCACGCATTGCCCCCTCAGCATAATTCCGTAGTGCAGATTATCATAGTAGTACTATAAAGATATTTCCAGCCTTGGTTACATTTGGGTTTGCCTAGCCTGCTAGAGTCGAGCGAAGATGTTCCGAGCAATGAGCGTCGTCCTCAGGTACGCACACGATGCCATCAAGAATGGCAATCCCGCCATTTTGATGTTCTGAAGCTGCGTTGCTCACCTGTTCTTTTTCCTGAGAGTGTAGGGCGGCGAAGAGGGGAGCGGCCGGAAGGGCAGGAAGCTCCTCCCGCCTCCTTTCCGCGTCCCCGGACTCCCGGAGGCTGGCCGGGAAGGTGGCCGTCATCACCGGCGCGGCGAGCGGCATCGGCAAGGCGACCGCGGCGGAGTTCGTCCGGAACGGCGCCAGGGTCGTCCTCGCCGACGTCCAGGACGATCTGGGCTGCGCCGCGGCGGCCGAGCTCGGCGGCCCGGACACGGCCTGCTACACCCGCTGCGACGTGACCGACGAGGCGCAGGTGGCCGCCGCCGTGGACCTCGCGGTGGCGCGGCACGGCCGGCTCGACGTCATGTTCAACAACGCCGGGATCACGGGCGGCAACTACGCGGGCGCCCCGATCGAGTCCCTCGACATGGCCGACTTCGACCGCGTCATGGCCGTCAACCTCCGCGGCGTGGCCGCCGGCATCAAGCACGCGGCGCGCGCCATGGCCCCGCGCGGCCAGGGGTGCATCCTAAGCACCTCCAGCACCGCCGGCGCGCTGGCCGGGTCGGGCCCCCACGCGTACAGCGTCTCCAAGACGGCCGTCGTCGGCATGGTGCGGTCGGCGGCCGCGGAGCTGGCGGCGCGCGGCGTCAGGGTCAACGCCATCTCGCCGTACGCCATCGCCACGTCCATGGGCGCGCGCGCCGTCAGGGGAGATGTTGGGGCTTCCGCCGCGGGTGCCGGCGACGAGGAGGAGGAGGAGCTGGTCAGGCGGGTCTTCGAGGAGGACTTCAACGAGATGGGCGGCGGCGTGGTGCTGCGCGCCGAGGACGTCGCGAGGGCGGCGGTGTTCCTGGCGTCCGACGATGCCAGGTACATCACCGGGCATAACCTCATGGTGGACGGCGGGTTCTCCGTGGCGAAGCCGCTCAACGTGCCGGCGAGCTGAGGACGGCGAGAATAGTGTCCGGTTACAAGAAAACTAGATCGTTGAAGGCGCGCGTTGCCGTGCCCGTCTATTTTGGCTCTTATAATTATTATGGAATTAAGTAATTTGATAGTTTGTTTACAGCTTTTTAATATTGTGCTTTCTTGTGTTTATGCTTGTCTCTTATATTTAAACTATTGGCACATAATTGAAGAGAGGAATATAATTTATTTAGGACAGTATAACCGCATCTAAACCCAGCCCTCTCACGCTATCAGCAGTTTTAGCCATCAGATCTTACGTTTTAACGATTTCTGGCTGTCGATTTACTTTTGGTCGCGAACTGGGCCTCTCGTCCTAAAGGGCTGCTACTCTGGAAGAAAAAACGGAGACATGTGGTTGATTGGGCCTCTGCCACTCAAAGCCCATTTGTTTCACCCTCGCTCCGCCCTCGCACGTTGTCTCGTCTCCCAGAGGACCCGATCGAAACAGCCCTCCCGGCACCACCGCCGCAAGGAACCTCAAGAGGCGTCGCCCCTCATTTAACCGACCAAGGTCCGACTCCGATCGCCCGCTCGGCTTATCTTTGGGTCGATCCACTCTTCACGACGCTGGACCGGAACAGAGGAAGTGGTCGAAGTTAGCCTGGCCGCGCGAGGATCGAGCGCCAGATCCCAAATGAGCCGAGGCGCGCGAGGAGGCGAAAAGCGACATCGTTTCACCGAGGTTGCGAGGGAAGCTGATCCAGCCGACGTGGGAATCAAACGGACGCGCCGGATGCGTATGAATCAGGGGCCGGCCGATCCAGCTGGGGGATGCGTGTGATAATGGCCGGCGCCTCATCTCCTGGAAACTGCTCACGATCAAACTTCAGTTTCTAAGCGTGCATTCATGGCGATTGATGTGCTAATCCTTCAACTATCGAGTGGTACGTCTATATATCCTTTCGCCCCTGACACTCTTTGCTCATCCTCTCTACACCGGCAGCACATGTATTTCTTTTAAATTCATGTGTGATCATTTTTGCAGGAAGCAATTAGATATCCTCTCATACCAAAAATTATGCCTACAGTTGATGTTCATGTTAGCTGTGCTCGATTGATTTAATTTTGGAGCTTTGCACTGGAATTTTTTGCTTAGCAGTTGTGTTTACCTAATTTCTCGCCTCCAGGCCGCCGTTGCTCCGGATCAGTTCTGCTGCCCAAGTGCGAGATCTTTCTAAACGCCTCTCTGCTCTAATCGCTGATCGAATTTGAATATGCCCCGAGAAAAATGAAACATACAAGTTCTATTAGACAGCCACACATACTTTAGTACTCATGCATCCCTCTATTTGGGACGAACACAATTTTTATCCCGATTTTTGTTCATTTCTTCAGGAAATTCTTGGAGGCTGTGGTTCTGATATTTTATTTTGTTTAGGAACTCTGTCCCTTATAATTTGGCATGGCTATTGCTTAGATATTACAGTGTAGAATGTATGTGTATCATTCACGCCTTCAAATATCTAGAAGCATGGAAAATTATAAATCCCATATTTTGTCATCTTGATGTATTTTTATTTCTCTCTATACTATCCAGTAAGTGTTAAGTGTTACTGTTGCCTTCATCCCTGCAGACCACCAGATTAATGGTTGATGCTTCATTTCTCAGGTAAACTGGACTGTTGTAGTATCAGGGTTATATTAAGAAGAGAGCTATATAGGGTCTGCAATTGTAGTGGGATACTGTGATTTATATTATATTACAGGAAATATTATCCATGCTTTTTCTTATTTCACAATGAGGTCAAATTCTGGTGTACTCTTTGTCCTTATTCCCCTCTGATATTGGTAAAAAAAAACTTCTTTGAGATATGTAACTGCGACGATCCATGAATGCATATCTTTCATGTGACTCAGCTCCTCATTGTTCAAGAGTTTTGCTCTTTCTCTTGCACATAGTAAGCATGAAAAATGTGCTCTCTCCTGCAGAATGCAAAATAATATCCCTACCAGTCATCACAAACATCATGATATCAGTACAACAAGTGCATACTGTAAAGATATTAGTCTTGGACCAAGTAAAAGGACTCAGATCTTGGTAGACAAGAAGGTAAGAGGATGGCCAATATGACCTGAAAATTATAGAAGATCACAATTACGTGAAAAGATAAATATTTGGTTTGCATGCATGATGGTGCAAAAGTTCTTTCACTAGAGATAGGAATTCAGCTCTTTCATGTCTAAAATTTTGTTGAAATTACAATCATTCTATTGGAAAAATAGACGGGCGCAGCAACGCGCGCCAGCCATGATCTAGTTTGATTGTAAGAAAGTAGTGTGTCGAGCGGGTTTTTTAGGCCTAATGGATTTGTACTTAGTTTGAGTTTGTGTCTCAATCGCTCGTCTATTTTTTGAGAACAATGATAAACATAGTTTTAGTAGATAAACATAAATCGGTAGCTTAACTTTTATTGAGTCGAGACGAGGTTGCCTCAAACATGTACAATTGATATAGAATTTATAAGTTGCACAACACTATTCTTGTAAAAATTAAAATTGGCTCAAGATATAGATATGCTAACATTATACCATAACAGGGGAAAATACCGTCCATATTGCTGCAACTAACAAATAAGTAATAACAGTAACTACACAAGGTTAACTGGTCATGCTTGGTGCCTTGATTTGAAATTGACCATTCCTTCTGTTTTTTTGCATGCCGCAAAAAGTGAAGTTGTGATACTCCATCTAACAGCCCGGTTACACTACACAAAGAACAACATCATGCCTTTTCTCATCCTGGTTCATAATAAAATGACACGGAAAAGGATATAAGTTATAGTAGTCATATGTTCCAAGAATAAAGTGAATTGCGTTCACTTGCGATAATTTTGATCTACAAGCCTTGGTTTTGTTGCAACAAATAATTGTGCACCAGACAGACTTCAGCAGAGAATGAGCATTTCTGAGAGCACTTGTATAAGCTCTACAACGATGTGGCACACCATGGTAAACAATAGATGCATTTTTTTGTAGGGAGAAATAGAGATAGAGCCACTCAGCTAACTGGACGGTTTGTCAATTTGCCAGGAACAAATTAAATATTCAATTAGACGTTGATAAATATATAGTTAAATAACTTAGACATAGTTGGGTTGATATATTTCACTTAAGAGATACAATTTATATGAAATCATCTCATTGTACAATAAAATATCAATTAATGATTCTACTGTAAAGCAGATCTAGATGGAAGCATCTAATTTGTTTACATTTCTTATTTTCCTCATCCAATGGACATCTAGAACGTGAGCTAAATTGCACTGCAAAACACATGCTGTTATTCATCACATCCAAGCATTATTTGGTAGCTGAAGGAAAACTGAGAACTCCACAATGCAAGTAGTGATTTGAAAGTGCATCCGAGTTGACCATCTAAGATGCGGTGGACATAACAATCATTAGTGTTCTCAAGAATTAGTACACTATTAGTGAATGGCAATGAAGATCAACCATACCCATCTAAATTGGATGAGTGAGAATATTTCTATTTATTCAATTCTACCCAAAAGTGTCAAGGCAAAATGCATCACAAAGCCTCACTAATCTAGTATTCATCATCAGTTGTTAGATAGAAATAATTCCACATACAGTATTACAGGAATAGATCTGTCCCAGTGGGGCTTGGCGGTTGGCAGATTGTTCCATAAGCTTATAATCTTGTCCATCTCTATTTGCAAACTGCAATATAATTAGATTTTCTTGTAAAATAAGCAATCTGAATCAAAGATAAGATGAACAAATATTAGGAATATGATAGGGGAGTGTAGAGGACATGTCTCAACCCCACCTCATCATCCTTGAATCTTTTTGATGTAACAAAAAAGTGACGAGATACCCTCCTTATAGTAGCAAGCAAGGGCTGAAAGCGTTTCTCAAACATAGCTCCCGTGTTTCTCTAAATTAAACAAGTAGGATTTGAGCCATGCCATTGTTTGAAAAAAAAAGTTGGGACGTCACTCAAAAGATAATAAAGTTGCACATCCCTTATGGGATGCTAAAGCTAGAGATGGGCTAGTGCTTCACCTGATAAAAAACATGGAAAATGACTAACTGGTATTCATTTCATGGATTGAATAGTATTTATTTTCTGAAGTGCACAAATATGAAGATGGGATTCTTCTTCCCATGCTGCTATCTCCAAAATGTGATCTTGAGTACAAAATAAAAATACTCTGTTATACTATATGGTTTGCATAACAATATATATGCTCGTATGAAACCCATGATTATACGTATAGTTGGATCAACAATCTAAAACTCCCACTGTTCATGATCACAAGCTTGTGATATGCATAGAAATAAATTGAAAATCTTCTTAAAAATGGCTATTCTAGGATACGTTAAAGTAAATGTGCATCGGGAGAATCATACCAAATTTCTGTCAAAATAGTGGTGTACCAAGAAGCAAGAAAGAACTACACATGCAACCAATCGAAAATGATCCAAACCACTGAAATTGCTGGGGCACTTCGACTTATTTAAGGCGATCGAAGGGACTCTGCAAACACAATGGAAATAACAAAACATGAAAATCTGTCAAACCTGTAGGCACTCGAACACGGTAACACAAAAGTGAACTAAAGGCACCCCTAGCGGATAGCAGTATGATGCTGAAAGATAAATCGCCAGTGAGGATGATCCGTGCAGCATGGCATGAATGGAGAAAATACTCAACAAAAGGCATTTATATAGAACAAATGGAAGTAATCAGTCGACCATAGCTAGCGTGAACATCACCTACATGCATTTCTTGGAATGAAAGGACGTCAGGACAATGTAATTGCTTGCTGGAAGAATGAGCCATTCATAAACTGAGAAAAATATAGGCAAACCTAGCAGAGTATCATGGTGATGGATGTTGTGCCGCAGGGTGGAAAGGTTGAGTAAAGAATTGCAGGGAGAAAGAATATATACATGTATCCGAGGCAGCCGGAAGGACGGGCACATTACCCGCCATGAATCTGCAGGCGTAAAATCAAGAATAATTGTGTCCTTCAAACTTGAGCAGCAGTTTCCGTAAGGTGAGGAGTCACCGGATACTCTCTTTCCTCCTCACGCATCGATCGCCGCCATCAAGCGATTCCCGCCCTCCGTGTTTCCCGCGTCGGCTGGATATGATCCCTCTCGGCCGATTCCGCCACCCGCATCGAGGATCTATGGACCGACGCACACCGCCATCTTCAACCGGAAGGAATTGGCGCAGCGGTCGCTTCCCTATCTCGCGGCTCGAATCGGGACCTCAAGAGTGGATGGATTCAATGTGGTCGCCTCATTGCTACTCGATCGGGATCGGATTAGGGTTCGTGGTCGCCGTCACGCCCAAGATGCGACCCTATCCTAAAGGAACTCAAGGTCCCACCAGGATAGGAGCGCATCTTGAAGACGCTTTTGCAAGGTGGATATCATTACATCAACATTACATAATAGATGGGGATACATACATAAGGCATACAATGCCACACGAATACAACATCATCTTACATAAGATCACCATCCGACTACGGATGAGACACAAACACAAACTCAAATGACATCCACCCTGCTAGCCCAGGCTGCCGACCGAACCTATCCCCGATCGAAGAAGAAGCGTAAGAAGAACTCCAAAACAAGCAAACATCGCTCTCGCGTCATGACCATAGCAACGACTGTACCTGCAATCGTTGTTGTAGTAAATCAGGAGCCACGAGGACTCGTGCAGTCCCATTACCATGGGTATCAAGACTAGCAAAGCTTAATGGGTAAGGAAGGGGTAAAGTGGTGAGGTTGCAGCAGCGACTAAGCATGTATGGTGGCTAACTTACGCAAGTAAGAGCGAGAAGAGAGGCAAAGCAAGCGGTCGCCAACTAGTAATGATCAAGAAGTGATTCTGAACTCCTACTTACGTCAAACATAACCCGTAAAACCGTGTTCTCCTCTCGATCAACCCCGAAAAGAGACACTCAGGGTTACGCACACGATTGGTGTATTTTAGAAGAGTTTACTTCAAGTTTGCTACAACCGGACATTAACAAATTCCCATCTGCCACATAACCGCGGGCACGGCTTTCGAAAGTTCAAACCCTGCAGGGGTGTCCCAACTTAGCCCATGATAAGCTCTCGCGATCAACGAAGGATATTCCTTCTCCTGGGAAGATCCGATCACCCTAATCCCGGTTTACAAGACATTTCGACAATGGTAAAACAAGACCAGAAGACCGCCTGATGCGCCGACATCCCGATAGGAGTTGCACATATCTCGCTCGTGGCAACACCGGATGAGCAATCCGTACAACTAAAACCAGACCTCAAGTTTCCTTGAGGGGGGCGCACAAGAAGGGTTTCGGTTCGGGCCAAAGACCTTAGAGAGCACCGACTCAGGGGGCTAATAAAGATGACCCTCGAGAGAGCGACTCCCAAGGGAAAAGTAGGTGGTGGTGAGGCAAATGGTAAAACCAAGGTTGGGCCTTGCTGGAGGAGTTTTATTCAAAGCGAACTGTCAAGGGGGTCCCATAAATCACCTGAAAGATCGAGGATGTAGCCTAGAGGGGGGGGGGGTGAATAGGCGCTTTAAAATAATTACGGTTTAGGCTTGAACAAATGCGGAATAAACCTAGCGGTTAATTTGTCAAGCACAAAACCTACAACAACTAGGCTCACCTATGTGCACCAACAACTTATGCTAAGCAAGATAAGTAACTATGTGATAGCAAGATATATGACAAAGAACAATATGGCTATCACAAAGTAAAGTCCATAAGTAAAGGGCTCTGGTAAGAGATAACTGAGGCACGCGGAGACGACGATGTATCTCGAAGTTCACACCCTTGCGGATGCTAATCTCCACTTGGAGCGGTGTGGAGGCACAATGCTCCCCAAGAAGCCACTAGGGCCACTGTAATCTCCTCACGCCCTCACACAATGCAAGATGTCGTGATTCCACTAA
This sequence comes from Aegilops bicornis, assembly GCA_021605145.1. NCBI lineage: Eukaryota > Viridiplantae > Streptophyta > Magnoliopsida > Poales > Poaceae > Aegilops > Aegilops bicornis. The sequence goes on from JAHIAL010000136.1 coordinate 321,065, forward strand.
AGGGACCCTTGAGGGCGGTCACCGAACCTGCATAAATGGCAACCCTTGGGGCGGTCACCGAACCCAGACACTTTGGCAACCCTTGGGGCGGTCACTGAACTCGCTAAATTGCTCTCGGGCGATCTCCACAACCTAATTGAGACCCTGACGCTTGCCGGAGCTTTACACCACAATGATTGAGCTCGAACACCACCAACTGCCTAGGGCGCCCAAGCACCCAAGAGGAACAAGCTCAAGGGCACCAAGCACCCAAGAGTAATAAGCTTCTCAACTTGTAACTTCCACGTATCACCGTGGAGAACTCAAACCGATGCACCAAATGCAATGGCAAGGGCACACGGAGTGCCCAAGTCCTTCTCTCTCAAATCCCACCAAAGCAACTAATGCTAGGGAAGAAAATGAGAGGAAGAACAAGAAGGAGAACACCAAGAACTCCAAGATCTAGATCCAAGGGGTTCCCCTCACAAAGAGGAGAAAGTGATTGGTGGAAATGTGGATCTAGATCTCCTCTCTCTTTTCCCCCAAAAACTAGCAAGAATCCATGGAGGGATTGAGAGATAGCAAGCTCGGAGAAGGTCAACAATGGGGGAAGAACACGAGCTCAAAGGATGAGGTTCAATGGGGAAGAAGACCCCCTTTTATAGGAGGGGAAAAATCCAACTGCTATTACCCACCGAAAGCAGCCTCAAGACAGAGCGGTACTACCGCTTAGGAAGGGCGGTACTATCACCGAGGGCGGTACTACCATGCTACCGAAGAGAAAAGGCAGGTGCCATCGGGCCCCAGAGCGGTACTATCATGGAGTAGAGCGGTATTACCGCCAGAGCGGTACTACCGCTTTCATCGCTGCCGGTACTAGTGCCGCAAAACTCCGCACGAAAAACTTCGCTCGAGAATCGAGGCGAAGTAGCCCAGACGCACAATGCATTACGGCCGAACTCCCAAGCGGTACTACTGCTCGGAGAGCGGTACTACCGCTTGAGCGGTACTATCATTCCCGAGAGCGGTACTACATTGGGAGCTTCAGGTACTATCACGAGGGTCACGGTACTACCGCTGGCACCAACCTTAAGCCACAACCACGAAAACAAGGAATACTCCAAGGAAAACCAGAATCGCCATAACTTCTTCATATGAGCTCCGAATTGAGCAAACTCAAGCTTGTTAGATAGAGCAAGACGAGTAGCATCAAAACAGCGATCGGGTTATAGTAAGAAGAGGCAGGGGAGGTATGCTTAGCAAACAAAGAAGAGACACCTCCAACAGAGAAGAACTGCATACCCTCCAACATCGAAAACATCATAGAAGATGCATGTGAACTCCGTTTCGATGAACTCGAGCTTGTCATAAAAATGACCATAAGCTCCAAATCTCACAAGGAGAAGAACCAAACAAGAACCAATAAAGATGATGCAAGGATGCAATGGTTTGAGCTCTCTCTACGAATGATACGATCAAGCAACTCATCGAGAGCCCCCTTGATAGTACGGGCAAAGCGATCCTATAACCCGGTCTTCCACAACTACCATGAGACCGGTAAAATAGAAAACCTATCAAGGGCAAACCTTTGCCTTGCACATGGTCCACTTGAGCTAGATGATGACGATCTTGACTCCCTCAAGTTGGACCACCTTTCTTGATTGCGTTGGCTATTCAAGAAGACTAGTTGATTGCTCCCCATACTCCACTATGGGTGAGCCACTCTTCCAAGACATCTTCACAAGTCCATTGTCGCCACAATGGACGGCAAGCTTCAAGCATATGATCTCTTCGTGATGATTCAACTTGAGCTTGCACACCGCAACCTAACCCCACAAAGAACTCTCATGAAGACCATGGGTTAGTACACAAAGCGTAATTGACCATGCTTACCATACCATGGGATCGCTTGATCCCTCTCGGTACATCTCCTATGCTTTGTGTGTTGATCAACTTGATTCATTCTTTGACTTAGTCTTGATCAACCTTGAATCTTTCCAACTCTCTTCATTTGGATGATGTCTTGAAGGTAAACATGAGTGATCACACAATATTCTTCTTCAAGACATGCTTGCAATAAGCTCAACACTCATAAGACCAATCTTTGGATAATTCCTTGAATAGCACCTTGGTCGACACAAAACTCTCCTTGAAACCAACACATGTACTCCAAGAAAAGCCTATGGACAAAACCTTCAAATAAACTCAAGGCAACCATTAGTCATAGAGAATGTCATCAATTACCAAAACCACACATGGGGGCACCGCATGTCCTTTCATCACCCAACCACGTTAGGGACGCAAAATCCGGGAACATAATACCGATATGACGGAAACTAGGGCGGCAAGAGTGGAACAAAACACCAGGCATAAGGCCGAGCCTTCCACCCTTTACCAAGTATATAGATGCATTAATAATATAAGAGATATTGTGATATCCCAACATAAACATAAACATAAACCAACATGGAGCAATCTTCATCTTCACCTGCAACTAGCAACGCTATAAGAGGGGCTGAGCAAAAGCGGTAACATAGCCAAACAACGGTTTGCTAGGAAGGGTGACAAAGGTTAGAGGTTCATGGCAATTTGGGAGGCTTGAACAGCAAGTGATAGGTAGCGCAGCATAGCGATAGAACGAAGCAACTAGCATAGCAATGATAGTAATGAGATCCAAGGTGACGGTCATCTTGCCTGAATTCCCGCAAGGAAGAAGATCGAGTACATAAAGAAGATGTGGCCAATAAGACAAACCAAGTGTAGATTTAACGAATCCTCACGATCGCAACGAAACGGGAACTATCGAGAAGAAGCACACAACACGGTAAACACACCACACATGAACAAGGCATGATGCTCAACCAAGTATGATGCATGACAAGGCTACATGAAGCTACTCATGGCAAAGAATGATGCATGCAAGAGCAACACAACAAAGCAAGTTTAAATGAGGCCGGAAGCAACATATAACAAACCCGGTAAGTCCTCATATGCAAATTTCGAAATTGGTCCAGATCTGAATAAACCATATGTTCAAGTTTTTAAACAGCAAGTTAAGATGCACCGACATGATCTACACGAAATTCTAGTCAAGTTACATATAAAGTTCATTTGATTCGGAGCTACGGCCTAGAAGATATGAGCAAAACAAGTTAAGCATGACATTGATGCAAAATGCATACAAACATCAAGCAAACACACTCAAAACATGGATGCAACCAGATAACATGAAACTACATACAAAACTAAGCAAGTATCATATAGAGCACACTCAAAACGGAGCAACGGTTCAACACATACACACCATACAAGTATAAAGGACAAGCTGTCCAAAACAGCAACTAGGCATATTGCAAGCACCAAAACAATATGCTATAGGATCTCAACATGAAAACAAAAGGCATGGACATGATGTACAGGTAAAGCATTACCAAATATGAATACTGAGCTATCTCCAGAAACTAATAGAACACGCTCAAAAGGACATGGCAAGATTGCAAATAATATCAGCTTCACAGACTTAGCAAAATTACTGGACATAGCAGAAATAACATCAGGTTGCAATGTTTAGAGCTATCAAACAACATGTTACGGGAACTGATCATGGCAACCAAAGGCTTGTAATGAATATACTAATTGCATGTAACAAAAGCCCCTTACTGACCATGAGCCAAAAAGGATCAGAAGATATAGTGGCACCCATATAAACATAGCAAGTTTCGTTAACAGATTCAGACTTGGCAGAAAACAGAGCATGGCAGAAACAACAATAAGTAGGCATGTTGGTGAGCTTGAATCACTCACCACAGAGTAATACATGGCATGTAAAGGTAACCAACAGCAAGATGACATAAATATGAAGCTAAGAATGGCAATATCATAGTCATAGGGTGCATGGGTCACTAGCAAAACACATGGCAAAACTGAACATAAAGTTAACAGGCTGACAGCAACATTATTTAGCAACTTTGGAGCAAGATTACAACAAGCTACAGCAGGTCATAAATGCAACACAAGGCATGGATGGGTAGAGTATAACATGTATAACAAAACATCCTTAGTGAACATCTCCAGATTATGCATGGAAGTCGTGGTAGCAGCAGGTTTACATGGCAACAAAATATAACAGACTGACTTAGCAGAAATCACTCGCAGAAATCAGCAACATCATGGAGGCTATTTTGCATGCTTGTGCTAGTCACCACATAGATCAAAAAAAATACAAGGCAAGCACCTATGTAAAGATGGGATGACATAGTTCAAAACACATATAGAGCTCATGCTCATAGGATGCACACATCAAATGCAACAAAAATGACAAATCAGCAAGTTTTAACAGTTTCAGCAGATTAACATCATATAGCACTCTTGCAACGATGATTCGGGAATCAAGATGGACTCAAAAAAATATGGCGCAATGGAATGAAATGAAGAGAATCTCATGAAGAACATTTTGATATATTACACACACGAAACGGAGCAGTATACATGGAGTTATGGTGCGATGAACAGGAGCTAAAAATATGCAAATATTCGGGGACTTGGTGAAAATTGGACCTCGGGGAAAGTTGGACGGGGCGGACCCGGACGAGCGGATCCGGTGACGGGCGGCTGCTTGGTTCGTGTGCTGGTGGATCGGATCCACGCCGACCACGGATCTGGACGGCACGAACTCCGGCGGACGCGGGCGGAGGCGGCGTGGCGACTCCGGCGAGACGCGCCATGGCGGGCAGCCGGAGGGCTCGGCGGCGAGGGACACGCGGGCGCAGCGGCGCCAGGAGCAAAGTTCGGGCGCCATGAAGCAGAGAGGGCTGGCGCCGCGGCGATCCATGAAAGGCGAAGCGGGCTTCGGCCTGTAAACCGACGGGCGAGACGGCGGATGTGAGGCGACCAAGGTCGAGGCGGCGGCAAGCGAGCTGGCGGCGATCGAGGCGGTGCGGCGCTTGGCAATGGGCGCGCTAAGGGCAAGGCGAGGAAGGGAGCAGGCGAAAGTGGCGGCTGGTTCGTTAGGGGCGGCGGCGCGACGACGTGGCGGCCTCCGATTACGGAGCGAGGTGACAGCCGGACATGTCCGCGCGACGGACGTGTCCGCGCGCAAGGCATGGTGATGGAGGCTAGGGTTGCACCGCGAATTTGGGCGGGAAGGCATATATAGGTAGAGGAAGCTAGGAGAGTCCAAATGAGGCACAGTTTTCGCCCACACGATCGTGATCGAACGACCGAGAGCATGGAGGGGGTTAGGATGGGTTATTGGGCCACTTTGGAGGGGTGTTGGGCTGCACACAAAAGAGGCCTATGTGGATACCCGGTTAACCGTTGGAGCATCAAACGGCCTCCAAATGGCACGAAACTTGAAAGGCGGTCTACCGGTGCTATACCAAGGCCGCTTGGCAAACCTCGGGCCATTCCGAGAAAGTTTAACACCCGCACATGAAAAGAGGTAAAAGGGGGCGTCGGGGAACATAGGAGTGCGGGATTGCAAAACGGACAACGGGGAAAATGCTCGGATGCAGGAGACGAACACGTATGCAAAATGAGATGCACATGATGACATGGAAAAATGCAACACGCAAGCAAATGACATGGCAACGCTGACGAATAATTGAAGGACACCTGGCGCATCGAATCCGGGGTGTTACAGTCGCGAGGTTGGAGCTCATGCGGTCGCTCGTACGCCCCAAGCCCGACAGTGGACCTCAGTTTTTACTGTCCTTAATGGGCCGATGGCTCGACGGCCCAATGCACGAGAAGGCTTGGTTTTGGACTCTGGAGCAGCAGCCCACAGGACAGCCAGGCCAGTTAACACAGATTGCCACACGCACGAAATCTGACGGCCAGGAAGTCCCAGATCGGAAAAATGGGCGGCCGAAAATGCAAATCGCTGTGAGGGCTCGGTTTAGGTGCGATTATACTGTCCTTAATTGCCAAGGAACAGAGCGAGAGCGAACATTTCTGAAGAGAAAGAAACAGTGTAGTACTCCTACTTTGGTCTCATCAGCTGTTCCCGACATGCTCGTAGCACCGGTGTTGTTCAGACCCATGGCGGCGAGTAAAAAACATGTCCATGCCCATGTTTTCGATGGATAAACAACGGATAGTTCAACACATTTCTGAAATATATACTTTTGACAGAAATACGAAATTGAACTTAGTTTCATGGGTCAAATAAAAGAGATTCAGCCGTTCAAACAGAGAGATTGGATAGATTAATCGAAGGGCTTCATGGACATGCACACATGTACGATTACATTGTACTAAAGGTTGGGCGCGCTTTGTTGTGCTGTTGATGTTGTTGGGTATCTTAAAAAATAATCACTCTGTTTCAAAATATATGGTGTATTACTTTTTTGAAAATTCAAACATTTTTAATTTTGATCAAATTTGTAGATAAATATATCAAAATCCATAATATCAAATTGGTATAATTAGATTCATCATGAAATGAATTTTCATATTATTTTGTTTAATATTGTGGATGTCGATATTTTTGGCTCTAAACTTGGTCAAAGTTAAAGGAATTTAACTTTCCAAAAAACGAACACCCCTTATATTTTCGAATTGATGGAATATTTAGTTCGGCGGGGCAGGGAGATCATGGAATGTTTTTTTAGAACGGGTGATTTGGTGGGTCTTTTGCGGTGTGATTCTGTGTTATCTACTAATAAACTCATATATATGTGAAGAAATTTCTGCGTCGGTAGCTGCATGTACTATATTTGTGCTACAATATCAGATGGAGGAGTTTCTTTTTTCTAGGTGGTGGGAGGGTGCGCGAGATTGATATGTTTCCATAGGCCGGTTGTTGCTGATTGATTTGAAAAATCATTGCCCCGATCAAAATAGTAAACCAAATGTAAAATTGAATAGCTAAATCGAACAAAAAAACTTCAAAATTAGGGAACACAATAATTAAAATAATTGAATGGAAGAGCTTTTAGAGAAATTGTTAACCCGATCAAGATCGAGTGACTCGATTCTAAATTGAAGACATCAATTAATTGTGATGCTTTAAAAATTAGGAAGTATAGTGTATAGTATAAAAGAACTGAATGGGAGAGCTTTAAGAGATTGTTGACCCGGTCAAAATCGTGTGAACCAATTCCAATTGGAGATCTCAATTGATTGTGAGGTCTTAAAAATTAGAGAGCTTTAGGAGATTGTTGGTTTGGGTTCACCCATGTCGATGGTCAAAGAGTTTGTACCCATTGGGTTCACCCAGCCCATTGACGCCGACGAAGAACAAGTTGGCAGTGATGAGGAGGAGGACAAGACAAGAGCTTCAGTGGTTACGAGGTGCGTGAGGAACAAGGACACCTTCATGAAATGGCAACAATTTCAGTGTATCGAGTTGACCAAGGGAGTGACTCACTATTGCGCCGTGAAGACCACTATGGAGACAACAATGTGGTCATCAACATCACAGAGAGTGACGATAATGCCATGTTGGAGGAAGAGATATTCGAGCTTAGCAGTAGCCAGCAGGTTATAGGTGCTAGAGGTGGTCTAGAGTTTCCTGGAACACACTAGCTCGCAACCACAGACTACTCCATGCCTGCGAAGATGCCAAGCATGTTCTGGATGAGCTTATGTGTGAAACACTAGTAATTACCCGGTAATCGAGGGATAAATCTCTTAATTCGCGTGATGGATGAAAATACCCCTTCAACAAAATTGGGGCGAGGGGAGGGGTGTACCTAGGGCTGGAAAAAAAGCTCGAAGCTCGCGAGCTAAACAAGTAGCTCGTGACTCGGCTCGAATCGACTCGAACTCAAGAATAACGAGTCGAGCCGAGCTTTTAGTTTAAGATCGCTTATAGACCAAGTTAAACGAGCCAATCTCACGAAGACTGCAGTAACTCGTTAGGCTCGATACAATAGATCAGACACTCCCAATACAAAGAAAGATCAACCACTAAACAGCCTACTTCCCAAGCGCACAACCCAAGGCCGAGCAGTTGAAGACCTAGCCTCCTAGGAGACTCACGGTTACAAGAAAATTACAATTGTATAGTGATATATATGTTTAATATATACATAATCATTTTATCATATTTGAGGGCTTCATGTTTATATCTTAAATCTAGCTTAACAAGCTAAACGAGCCAGCTCATGAGTTATACGAGTCGAGCCAATCTTGGGTTTGAGCTTGTTATAGTAACAAGTCGAGTCGAGCTAGCTCGTTAACGAAACGAGCTCTAGCGAGTCGAGCCGAGCTGGCTCGACTCGGCTCGAATTCCAGCCCTAGGTGTACCAAAGCACACCCCAATGTTGGAATTGGAATAGAATGAAATGACATCGCCCAGTTGAGTGTCTCATTAGGGGAACAAAAAATGGTATTAGGGATAGTAATACGATGTTTCGTTGGAGGATCGTGATAGAGTAAAAAACACTTTAATTTCTTCTACAAAAACTTCGGATAAGGATGTTTTGGTCACTGTATAAAGAGCGTGATCTTGAACTCTAACCAACATTGTGTTATGATTTGGTATCATAGATATTTGAGACATTGTCTTCATAGCCACAATTCGACATCTGGTTACCAAAGATTTTACAACTTTCTCATAAGATAAAACGTACATCTATTTTTTCATAATTGCATTCTTTGAACCCATGGCCGAATCAAACACAAACTGATGAAATCTGTAAGCAAAGCCAAATCGTCCAATCATCGGACCCGAAGAAAAGACAGTTGTTGATAGTTGATTGTTGGTTTTACGACAGCTGACCAGTCTTGCCGGCATTGGTTACATTGACATGATGTATCGTGCTGTCTATTTTTTACTCCATAAAGACTACTAGATCGAGATCACGCCTTGGCGCGAGGGTGCCGGTCCCAATGTTTTTTTTTTGAACCCAACACCGTAGAACAATTGTTCTACGGTAAAATTAATATTAAAATATAGTACAAATATATTACAAATCCCCTAATTTTGAAATATTAAAATATTGTACAAATATACAAATATTGGGACCGGCACAATGATCAAGGTCCCAATGTTTTTGTCAATCAGGTAATGATAAGTCAGTAGTAATCCAGGTTTAGCATATGCATTCATAATGATGCTCAATACAGCAATACAGTGAAGAAGAAACATTCAATTATGATAGGAGCAAAGACATAATGATGCTCAATATCTGCCTGAGACTATAAGGGAGAATAATTCCAGAGCGTTCATAAGACCACAAAAGGTAGCCACTCGACAGGAAGTTCAAAACCAAAAGCGCAGCCACTTGACAGTAAGTTAGATCAGCCTTGACGCGGGTGCCTGTCCCATCGATGTGGTAAAACAGGTAATGATCTAAGTTAGTAGGAAGCACCTTTAAAAAAAGTTAGTAGGGAGCATAGTTTAGCTCACGTATTAACGGGACTGGTTCAAGGAAAAAAGAGGACCATTCACTTTTATGAGAAGACATCATCAAGTTCAACATTGTCATGGAATTATAAGGCCACATCAAGTTGAGTGTGTTCATGAGACCACAAAAGCTAATCACTTGACACTAAATCAGTACTAAGAGCATAAACTTGCGAGAGCAAGTACTAAGCTGCACTTAGTATGTACACAGCCTTTAGTATATCTCAACCAGAACAAATAAAACAACTCAACCAGAACAAATAAAACAATCTCCTAAGAGAATGTTCTACCGACAGAATGGGTATAGTAAAGTCTCACTGGCACATTGATACAGAATCATCTTGTTACAAAAGAGGAAAGGCACAATCACCACCTGACCAATGGCCATGATTTTGTCTGCTAGTTAGTCACACCTGCAATAAAGGTATAGTAGATCTATAAGACACCAACTGTCTATTTACATAAAGCTGGGTAGAATTACGTATTTGACCTATCAAAAGGGAAAAACTGAATCATATATTCGTACCGTTTTAAAAACTAAACTTTGCATTGTGTGTGACGATACTTGTCCTCGGACTCAATTCCAAGCACTTACTGCCAATCTGAAGACCAAAAATTAAATAAAACCATTAAGTTTAGACTTTTGTGCTTGCTCTGTGACAATGTTAGTGCAGCTGTGCAAAATATAAGAACCATTAAATTCCTCTTATGCAGTTTCCTGGAACAGAACAAATATTTATAGTTAATTTAGTAGACATAATGGGTTTGGTTTGTTTCTACAAGCAGAGGTACCCAATAAACAGGAAGGATGAAATGAACCTGTTGGCAGGCTATGCTCTTAGAAGACAAGTGTTCATATGTAAAACAAATCAAACTATCCTTGCACACACAATTGAACGAAGTAATTGTATCAGTTCTCCCATGGGACAACCTAGCGAACAATTGACCATGGAGGAAGGGGTAGAGAGAACAGTAGAAGCATCTGGTATACCTGGAGGTGGTACAGAGATGACTGGGGAGCGATGTCTTCTCGATGCTGAGGAGCGCGGTGAAGCAGCCGTCAATGGTGCTCCTTCAACATGTGCTCCTTCTCGTAGCCGCGGTTGTGTCCTGCAAGACAATTGAGTTATCAATTCCTATTTTCACGACATTACCAGATAGAAGGAAGAGATCACCAAGATCTGATCAACAATTTTATACAACATATGAGAATCTAGTTAAACCCTAAAAACTCCCATGAATCCTAAGAAACAACACATAGATTCTAGCATGAAATATTAGTTTTATTTGAAGAGGCAAGGCATCAAACATCTAGCAACAAGAAAGATTTAGTACAATCCCCGCCTAACCAGTAGGAAAAGATTCAAGCAAGTGTACAAAAAATAATAACGCATGACAAAACTGTAGAAACATAAAACATGAGCCCTGGACCTTTCTAAGATATAGTAATGTGATATATGAAACACCATTATAAAACCAACAATGGTCATCATCAAGTAGTTAGGAGCTTGCTGCCTAGCACCATCGATGGTAGCTACCCAGGGTTCTATCCTCAGATCTACCTTGATTAAGGCATCACTCTTTTCTAGTGGCCGTGGCACCCAACAACAATCAACATCATGATGACCCCTAAAAACATGTATGCAAGAAGATAAACATGATAATAAGAAGTTTTAGCAAGATAAAAGTCTCGATTTATGTTATTTGGATATATATAGACTGTAATAGTTCTCTTCGTTCTCTTAATAAGCTCGTGCATTCATATGACTGTAAGCCTAGCCGAATTAATATGCTAGCTAGAAGTCAGATCAACACGACATTTATATATATAGTTGAAATAATAAGTCAAAGTTTGACACAAAAATGGAGTGGCCTTGTACATAAAAATGGAGGGAATACTTCTAAATCACTGATGCAAAGCATCAGTAGTTAGTAATATTTATACACACATCGTATTTATTGTAGTTATATGATGATGAAATCAGTACATAAATTAGCACCAAGGATAACCAATGAGACAAACAAAAATTCTGCATCCCAAACAACACTATTATACAAGACTCGTTTTAAAAGGCCATCGGTTCTAATTTCTACAAGAGCTTGAAGCTTAGGAGCCCAGGCTTCAAATCGAAGCAAGTGGCCAACACCCGGCGCAGCTGAAGATATCAATGACCAGCACCGGCCACGCCCGCCGGCTCGGCACTGTGTTGTGGGCTGGCGGCAAGGGCCACGACGGCATCGGATGCCGTGATGGCGTCCTGTTGCCGGTAACCATGGAGCCCCCCACCAGAGCTGTGGTCGACGGTGTTTCCCTTTTGGGCCATCTCGATGGTGTGCTCCTCTATGCGAAGCAGCGACGCAGAAGTGCGCCCTGGCATGTAGTTCTTCTGTACACCACTCAAAAGCTCTGGGTTGTGGTATATGGCAGACATGTATGCCTCCCCATTCCCGTATTTGTGTTTATTCCAGGGTCCCAAAATTTTTCGATGGAACAAATTCCACGATTTTTCTATGTGCTTCAATATACATTGCTTATAAACTCGCAAAAGGTGGGTAGTCAAAGCGCTTATTTTATAAATGGGTGAATAGGAAAGAACTAACACTTCTGGAACAGCCATGATGTAATACTGAAGATGCCAGAGATTCTTATGGACTTCTAATAAGGCAAGTCAGTCCAAAAATGGCAATTTTTTTAACAAGGCAAGTCATTCCATTGAGCAGGGAGAGGAACCAATGGATAATATGGTATTTAAAAAATTCATATGATCACATTGGAAAAAATGCACAATACTGAAAAGAAAAAATGTAAATCAAATTAATAATTAGAACTGTATCCAAACAAATTATCTAGTGATTCCTATACGCAAAATTATAAATTAACATTGTCTCTTTGAATAAGTAGATACTAAAGGGTAAAGAGAGGAGTAGTTCACCTGAAGGTAAGTATAGGAAGATATAGACACTGGAACGTGACGTTGAGATCTGCAAAAAAGGGAAGAAACAGATGTAAAACTTGTGATATTTGCAACTCATACATGAGCAAGAATGTGAACAGAAAAAAAAAATCAAAACTCATTAAGAAAAAACAATGATTGTAGTAGTATTTCGGTGATGGAATAACACACTTTTCCATATTTTAACAGGAAATATGCAGCATAGCTTTACCATCAGTTAGCCGTGCACTTCTATCAAAAATAAATAGATAGATTCACTTAAGAAAGAGCAGTCCCCATGTGCATTGTGTTGTCATGTGGTAGTTCTAACTAATATTTTTTTTAATATAAATTAGAGATCCGTCGCTATGCTTCTAAGATACACATTCTAGTGACCAGATATTGTATATAGGAGTGGAGATAAACCACTACACCTTAACCATTTGTTCACAATGAAGTGAATACACAATATTATCAATATTACAAAGATGGTATCAGGCTAAGAAATTGTAAGTGTCGTATGCATCCCAATGAAGTTGTGTCATTTAGCTTGTTAGGAAGCGAGGAACCTAAAGGAATCTATATTTTTTTCCTGCCCCTAAACATAACAATCGACCAGTGTATCAAAAAGGGACGGGCAATCAGAAAGAGGAAATCAATCTTTTCTTCCTATCATCACTTTGCAAGCAGACTGTTCTATGGAATAGGTTGCAAAATGCCATCGCTTGATACAAATAGTAAGAGAAGTAAACACGGGGGGATCGCTAGTACTCTAATATGGCATGGCAAATGTTGTCTAGCAATACTCAAGTACAATTTCTTTACATGAACTAGATGATAATAGATGTAACCCTACATATCCAACCAGACGTGAATGCATTTAGTACGCATAGTGTGATCAGGAAAATAGTTAGAATTGACATGGGGCGGAAAGAATTAGAAGGTCGTCACACTGATCACCAAGCTATAAAGGAAGAACTAAGGAAATGATATTAACGAAAGTGCTATATCTTTAGACTTCTGCGAGATAATGTCTGTGATTTTCTTGCTCACTTGGTACTGAAGGAACTACCATAAATTTCAAATAAAAATGCTCTGATAATTCACCAAAAGTAGTTCCATATTTCCCATCAAAAGTAGTTCCATATTTCCACTCAGATTAATAATAGTTAGCTGCTAATATTTCTTTTTGGTTAATTCGTGCATATATATGGTGCAAATTACACAGTTGGGAAGCCACTTTGCAGGTGTTGCCTCATTCCAATCTAGACAATAAGGAAAAACCAAGGGCACACATGTTGTCTATTTGATGCTCTAATACAAATGAAGGCTGGCGGAAACAAAACAAGTAGTCTGGTGATTGCAGTCTATTTTGAAACTAAATTCAGATTTAAATCATGAACATTGTTCTGTACAAAAGCATAAATATGTTAGGTACCATAGGATGTAGAGGAAATCAGAATGAAGAAAAATAATTTCCTTGCGGCAAGATATGTGTAAACAGCCTATAAATCAAGGTTATCCTATTACTTTCAAGAGAAAAAAGTCACATGTAAAGGAAGAGAAGACCCAGAGCAAATCACAAAATAAGATCGGAAGGATCACATGCTTTAAGGCTTCCTTATATAAGACATCGTGAGTAGAAAATGTAGGTATATAACTCTGGCAACATAAAAGATTCAGTGCTAAGTATGCATACTTTCTTATATAAATCATGCATACTTTCTTATATAAATCCACGGTGTATGTGAAATATCAAAGATTATGAAATGCATACTTGGCCCTGAATCTAAGATGAACCGGAGCATGCCTATATGTGCCTATGAGGGGGGAGGGGCGGTAAATCAACTGGTAGCAATAAATTTAGATGCCCAGGAATATTTACCGCAATATTTCAACTTTGATGAAGCTTTCTCCTTACACAGCAAGTGTAACAGCAACAAGACAATATGAGGGAGTACGCCAAAATATCATTGCAGGCTTCTCCGAAGCTGACAACAACACAAAGTAACTATGCAAATCCATCCGCAAAAAAAAAACCCTATGCAAATCAGTCTTAGTTTTCAGGGTAGTTAGGTTGACATAAGGTGTGACTGCATTATTTTTAGAAGTAAACCTGATGTATAAGATCTTTACTGCCATGGAAATTTTGATTTATAAGATGCCTAGTACATTATAAGATCTTTACTGCCATGGCAAATGGTTAAATGTGAAAAAATGTTGTGTGGGAATTTGCTTGTCATAACTCTGCACAGCTGATGTAATGACTTTTAGAGAATATTCTTACGCATGGGCTTGTTCTTGGCGATTGAAGCACTCCTTGAGAATGTTCCACATGGAAAAAAGGTCTTCAGACCTGTGTTATCACAAGCAGATAAAGAGCAAGAAAATATGTAAGAATCATTGCGATCACTCATAAGTATTAAGTATACCTCCTCCCATCTTGCTTTTCACAAATTCAGGGCATTATCTAAAAAAGTATTAAGAATAGTAACATCCTAGAGCCATTTATGTTAAAAAAATTCAGTTTAATATGCATTCCAGTTTCCACTGCATGGATTTCAATATTGCGCTCAGATTAAAATGCCCCAACATAGAGTGTCGAACCATGCCATCAAACATAATCTGTGTGGTTATCAGTACGTTAGAGAGTGATATGACAAAAGTGAATATCTATGCTTGAAATAGCATGAACAAAACTACAAAGATCAGTGCAACAGTGAGCATAATGATTAAATCTCTGCTATACACTCAGAAACAAGTAGACATACATATAGAGCTGGCTCTGAACAACAACCAAGTAAATCTGCATGCCACTCATCACTGTATGATGCTGTACTCGAGACCAGATCATGGTTGTAGGGAACAGGTGAAGAACTCATGTGTACAATAAAAACTATAAGGCTCTTATAGTATGGAAGTTCAATTAGTGGAGGGTAACCTTAGAAACATCATACAAGGGTCCAGTTCTCTTCTATCGGATCAGACAAATTGATATACCAAATAACAGATTTCAAAATGGCACACAAATTCATGACTTCTAAAGGAAAAAGGATACAGGGAGAAGCGGCAAAATATGGTAAGGGTGGACTAATCCATGGTCACATGTTCAGTGACCCACTATATGCTCCGGTTCATCGAAATCAAACTTGATCATTGTGAAGGATTCTGCAGATTCACACACACCTAAGATGAACCGGAGCAGGCCTATATGACAGGGAACCTCCTGGCTCCTCAGCGATTTCTGAACCGGAGCAGATTCACACCCCTATAAGAAAGAGCTCTAGTTCTTTCTCAAGCAGTAAAACAAACTCCATTGACCTTGTCTCTCTAATTAATAACCCAAGAAGCAGCAGGTTAATTAGGATACTAACCCAGGCATGGGGCTCGAAGGTGTGCTCCACTTAGAGGTGCGGGGAGAGGGAAACGGGGCACGCGAACTCGGGCCTGACCATGTTGACGCCATCCATGTCTAGCTCATCCATCCCCACCCGATCTTCGCTAACCTGCAAGAACCGATAGATCAGGCACTCAATCATGAAACCCGTCGCGGATCTCCCTCCCTCCTCTCCCAGCAGCAGATCGAGATGTAGAAAACCAACACGAGAAAGGGATCCGGATCAGATTCATACCTCGGAGTGCTGCAGCTCCTACCCTGCCTGCGGCGCGTATGGTCGCCATGTCCACGAGCTAGCGTTCCAGACGCGAGGGAGGGAGAGACAAACGGCAGCTCGGTCGCCATGGCAGCGGCTCAGTGGAGGTTGGAGGGGGCGAAGGAGGAGGTGAGGATCCACGCACAGAGGTGGCCGCCGGACCCCTGGCACGGCAGCGCGCAGTCACCAGCCTTCTCCTCTCGCTGGCGCTCATGGTCGCCGTGTCTAGGTGGGGAGGCTAGGGGTGGCGCGAGGGAGAGCAGCAGCGACTGAGCTCAGGGTCACCAGTCGTCGGAATGGCGCCCCTGAATCATCACGTACGAGACGCTCGAGTTAGGCCATGGCCGCCGCCGTGCTCAGAGCTCGGCCCCGACCACCGCCGCGCTCACTAACGCACCCACACGTCTGGGCTCGAGCTCCGTCATGGCCGCCATCGCGCCGGATCCAGAGCGCCCTTCCACCCCTCGGCGCGCGCTGCTCGCCGCCGGGCCTCACGGGAGTGGTTGCCGCTCGGCCGTCTTCGAATCCGGCCACCGCGGCCCGACCGGCGGGCATGTGATTCGGGCGACGGGAGGGGAGGGGAGGAGGCGGAGCACGGGGGATGAAGGGTGGCGGCAGCGGCGAGTGCGGGGATGGTGGGGGCGACTGGGAGGACGAAGAGGCGAGGCAGACGCCCTCCCTCGTCTCATCCATTGACGGGCCAACCAGGGATCAACGCGTCATGGGCCAACATGTGAAAAGACGAAAACGCCCTCGGCGGGGCACTGTAATAACGGCGGTGGCACAAGATATTTTAGCTGGAAGCAAACTATTCATTGCAACAGTGTTTTCAGTTCAATCCGGCGGCTGGGGGCGACTGAGGGCTCGATCCGACAGTCCCAAACGCATCAAGCGAAGCGATCCGACGGTCGAGAGTTGCTAAACTCTGAGGACGCCCGGGAGTGACTCGATCCCTTATGAGTAGAAAAGACTAGAGGCCTCAAAAAACTATTATGGATAGGTTTATTAATTATGAAGTAAGGGTACATCATCTATAAGCATAGTAATCAGACAATCTAGAGGCTCGTCCATCCATAAACTAGTAGAAATCTTTTCTGGCTGACGTTCGATGGAAGAGAAGATGGCAAACGAACCCCTTTTGATATCAGTTTTAGTTTTGAGTTGAGATCAAACAGTGGCAATGTTAAATGAAAAATCGCCGTCTCTGACAGAAACTGTCATGTCGCTCTAAGGAACCGTCTTCCGTCATAACTAAAACTACCAGCCAATTCGTTCGCAAATGCCACGAAAGTCCCCGAGCTAAAGGGGTCCAAAACTAGAAGTCTTATTGAAAGAGAAATTAGCTAGCACATGTCTGTTTTCGACTTCAACGTTTGTATTCTACTCCCTCCGTTTCTAAATAATTGTTTTTCTAGAGATATCAACAAGTGACTACATACGGAGTAAAATGAGTGAATCTACACTCTAAAACATGTCTACATACATCCGTATGTTGTAGTTCATTCGGTATTTTGGCCAGAAAGACAAATATTTTAAATCAAGTGAAAGATTATACTTACATTGTCAAACATATGATATTTATAGACAAAAAAGATCTGATTTTCCATTAAAAATAGAAAGAAATGTGAGAGAGATAAGGTTTGGGCCAGCCCAGCCACAACTTCTCCCTCGCTGTGTACCACCGTTCCCGAGCTCAGCCGTGCTGCGTCTCCTCCCTGCCCTACCTCGCCGGCGCCGCCGCTCCTTCCACCCCACCGCCCCTCATGCTACTCTCGGTGCGCCGCCTGCCCGCCGCTCCGTCCCGCCCAGCGGCCCACCCGCACATCTCCCCTGCGCCGCCCACCCTCCGGCTCCGGCGACAACACGGTCGAGTGGCGGTGGCGATGGCGAGAACGGCGTCAACGGCGCCTGTGGTACGCCGCCCCTATCTTGATAATCGAACAGAGAATGAGGGGATGAAATTCGAACCCCAATCTAGATATATCAGTGGTGGGGATTCGACTGGGGCCCGGGCCAACCCTGTAAGGGCGCTTTGCGCTGTGCAAGCCGCTTGCCCCCCCCCCCCCCCCCCGACCCTAATCAATCCTGCGTATCCCTGATTTTGAATAAGATGCATGGGTTATAGCTTTTAGC
Source organism: Aegilops bicornis (assembly GCA_021605145.1). Taxonomy (NCBI): domain Eukaryota; kingdom Viridiplantae; phylum Streptophyta; class Magnoliopsida; order Poales; family Poaceae; genus Aegilops; species Aegilops bicornis. The sequence continues at coordinate 339,115 of JAHIAL010000136.1, forward strand.
TAGTTCTAATCTCGACCTGAATAAGTAGCAGTGCATGCTGCAAAGCATAGGATTTCATTCATTATCCATGCACACATGTTGTATACTGTAGACAATGTAATTCTATTGAACATTCGAGGAGGCATGTTATGCAGAAGTAGGCCAATTTCCCCAGAAGAATCTTCCAATGTTTCATCTGTCTTATGAGTTAAGCGCTTGATCAACTGATTCATGTGCATATCCAGTTTTCATCGCATCATAACCGTATAAATGCACGCTAGGCCTTGCCATTTAGCGACTGTGAAAAAAAAATTAAGTGTGTGCAAATTAAGCTCCACCATGGTTATTTCAAACTCAAGTTGTTCTTTGATGTTCTTTTGTTTTCACGAGTAGCTCAAAGCATCTACATTATGATGACATTGTGTAGATGAATTCACATATCTTCTCGGCCCCCCTCACGGCAAAATTCAGGCTCCGCCGCCAACCAAATGTCAAGAGATATAAGTGCAATGTCATACGGAGTAACCTCTTCGATAGATTAACCAGGGTTGCCAGGGTGAGTGATACCCTTGATCATTACCTCATTATGCATTAGCAAAGTTTTGTATTTAATTAATGGGAGCTCTGTGACCTCTTGGTTATCTAGTCCTATGCAAATGCAGTTATTAGTTCATTTGAAGACCCCGAGAAGATCCTAGATCAGGCGGTTCTGGAGATGAATGATGATTTAATAAAGATGCGGCAAGCCACTGCACAGGTTTGTTGTGACTGTACTTAATCACAAAATTTGATAATTGACAATACATGGTACATGCTCTTTTTCCCTTTTTTCATTTTTTTCTGTTTTGTTGTCTTAAACATTCCTTGCTACATGTTCTTTTGGACGTTGATGCTTGTTTGGTTATCTGCCTCTCATGTACCAGATTCTTGTATGTTTTACCTGCTAACATGGATTTTTATTTTGGAAGGTCTTGGCATCTCAAAAGCGGCTTGAGAACAAGTACACAGCTGCTAAACAAGCTGATGCTGACTGGTAATCATGTTATCTGTAACTCTAAGCTTACTTCGAGCCCTACCATCTTTTCTTTACAGGATGAATATTTTCTTACAATTGTAGGTATCGGAGGGCTCAGCTTGCTCTTCAAAAGGGCGATGAGGAGCTTGCACGTGAAGCCCTGAAGCAGCGTAAATCATATGCTGTAGGTATCATGTAGATCTAGAGTTTTGGATCAAAGGTCTGCACAGTCACACTATTTAGCTACAGTGTAGGGTGTAACTTGCTGTTAGAAAATATAATTATTTCTGATGGTGTGTAATGCGTTATACCTTTGTACCTTCTTATGGCATTAACATGTATGTTGTATATAGGTGTTACATTTATTTAGTAAAGATCTTACATGTTTTTAGAAGCAAAGTTCTTGCATGCAACGTATGTTAATTTAAATATTAAACTCATCGTTATTTGTTTGTTTCTGTACTTAGGACAATGCAAGCTCCTTAAAGACCCAGCTTGATCAGCAGAGGAGTGTTGTTGAAAATCTTGTTTCAAATACCAAGGTGAACATAATGGCTGGAATGCTCTTTTCGCTATGTGCATTATGCATGTCATATAAATCTATATCTTTCTGGGACCACGTGCAGCACAGGCTGGACAGTACATATTCACATTTATTAGGTATTTGTTATGCACCTTTGTTAAAATATTATTTACATCATTCTGTAGCTTCTTGAGAGCAAAATAGCAGAGGCCAGGCAGAAAAAGGATACCCTAAAAGCTCGTGCTCAATCAGCCAAGTATGCATCTTTCCTTTGTTGATTATTTGACCATCTGCTACTTCATAGTTTGGATGCTCTGATAATTGGCCTTTTTTACAGAACTGCAACAAAAGTGAGTGAAATGTTGGGGAATGTGAATACAAGTAGTGCCCTGTCGGCATTTGAGAAAATGGAGGAAAAAGGTATTTCTTCATTACTGATTTTGTCTCACCAGCGTTTTTTTTCTTTTGTGTAAAGTATCACCGTGTTTTTGTGGTGCTATGGACAATAATTTCGGCTTAGGCCAGAGGTCATGCTCTATATCAAACATAGACATAGATATCTTTATTGTTATGGTTCAAGCTAAAGCATCTCAGTATACAAGCTACAAGCTGCCATACTAAGCAATAAACACTATAGTAGTCAGTAAGTTTCCTTTATGACCGAGTAGAGGCTGGAACCTCGAAATATTATCAAATTAATATCAGTGCCAAAATATTCATAATGCAGCAGGTAGCTATTAGAACCTTCTTTTATTGCTGGCTGTGGCATCATAGAAGCACATTTCAATGTTTGTTTTACTTGCCTTCTTTGGGTGGTAATTTTCTAGCGATAAAAAGTTCAGCCACTTGCACAACCGCACATAACTTCGAACACACGAACGAAATTTGAAATTTTATAACAATTGTTTTGATTGGCATATGGTCTGATTTCTCACTTGAGTTGTTCTGAGCATGACCTTGGCAAATTATGTCTTTAATTCTTCTTTTCTGTATGTTTTTTCAATTGGTCAGAATGGCATATGCACTAGCCTCTCTTATTGGTTGTGTTAATCAGCGGCGAGTGATCTCATGGAAAATTATTTGAGCACTTTTTTCTTACAAGTAGTGTTTTTTTAATGCTTTTAGTTATGACGATGGAATCCCAAGCTGAGGCACTTGGTCAGTTAGGAGCAGATGATCTAGAAGGAAAGGTAAAAATTGGACACTGCATACTTTGTAGTAACATTGCTTTTGGTAATAAGATCTGACCACCAGTATTTATTTGTGGGCAGTTCGCTATGCTGGAGACTACATCGGTTGATGATGATCTTGCACAAATGAGAAAAGAACTGTCTGGGAGCTCTTTGGTATGTCATTTTTTTGTACTCAAAACTATAATTGACTTTCAAGCTAAAACCTGTGTGTTTTAGATTTTCCCCTCTTCTGCTGGCATGTGCACTATGGCATGCACATAATCATTGGAGAAATAGAGTAGGATATGCAAACATGAATCATAAGCTGCCCAGCCAACTAAAAAAACAAAAAATTAATCTAGTCAGTGCCTCCTGTTCATTCCATACTGCATGACTATAATTTCATGTCAACGGCAGAAAGGTGAACTTCCTCAAGGTAGAACCGCTACTCCTCGAGACAGGGATATCGAGAGGGAGTTAAATGAGCTGCGGGAGAAGGCCAACGATTATTAGATTTTACAGGACATGTCCGTGCACCGGGCTGGACGAGATCTCCTCAGTCAGATGACCCCTGAAGAGAGTATAGCATGCAGATTTGTCCAGTGCGCGTTTGAACCTTCAATGCATGTTCTCTTTTGTGGTAAGGTATGAAGGCATCGATGTGCGAAAGATTCTCTGCATTTTTCCTGTGAATGACATTGTACAGTTAACCATTACGTCAGTGTAAATCACTAATATTCATAGAGCTTAGCCGAGAGCCTAAAATGTCCACCCTTGTGTACCTTATACCATTTGGTTGGTGCCATAGCATGTATGAAAATTTTGACCCAGTGATCCAGTTGATTTCCGATGCTTCAGCTACCATCTTGATTGTACATCCCTGGTTCCCTACCTCCTTCTGGAGTTTGGACTCTGTAAATCTGCCTCTCAATTCTTACTTAATGGTGCTTGTATCATCTCAAATATGCCAGGCAGCTGTATAAAAAAAAGACGCATCAGCTGCTGCACCACACAGTAACAAAGTTGATCTCAGGATTGAAAGACAAAGCTGTTAGCTTTGGGCAGGTTCTCAGGTATGGAACCTCTGGTCCCAACACCTTTTCTTCATCTTCCCATGGACTGAATGGATTTTTCTCCATGTCTAGAGCTTCACCCTTTGAACGTCTCATTTACACTCTCGCTCTCACCGCCCTGCCATAGTTGCGAGGATCTTAATAGTCGGCCGCGCCCGCATCGTGTTCAATTGGAAGTCTGGCAAAGGCGCTTCCAACTCCTTCGTGTTCAATTGGAAAGTCTGGCAAACTCTTGCTCTCACCGCCCTGCCATAGTCGCGAGGATCTTAATAGTCGGTCGCGCCCGCATCGTGTTCAATTGGAAAGTCTGGCAAAGGCGCTTCCAACTCCTTCGTGTTCAATTGGGAAGTCTGGCAGAGGCGCTTCCATCTCCTTGTTCAGGGTCTGAGAGATCCAACAATCATTGGAGTTTTAGATGGACATGACCTGGCATATTTGAATTTTATCCAATATTTAGTGGATTGGAGTATACCATGATGAAAGGATCGGGATGGACCTAGAGGGGGGGGGGGTGAATAGGTACAATTACAAATTTTTAATTATTACTTAGCAATTTTAGGCAATAGTGCGGAATATGAAGATGAGCCTAACAATTGCAAGTGAGCACAAGGTACTAAGCAAGTAACGCAAACACGTAAGTAGGCAAGCACAATATGATATACGTAAGTGTAAAGAGACAAGTAACTACAAGTAGAGAGTAAGGGTTAGTAATAACCGCAACTCCGGGAGACGAGGATGTATGCCGATGTTCACTTCCTTGGAGGGAAGCTAGTCACCGTTAGAGAGGTGGATGTTACCACGAAGGCACACCAACGCATACGAAGGCTCACCCTATTCTCCCTTGAGACAACACCACGGAGGTGTTTCTCAACCACTAGAGGTAGACCTTGGGGTGGTCTCCAAACCCTCACAAACTTTTCCGTGGGAAATCACAAAGTTCGATTCCTCTCCTAATGACTCCTACCGCCTAGGAGACTCCAACCTCCAAGAGTAACAAGAACGATGGGGAAAGCTCAAAACTTGCTCAAGTCACTAATTCCTTTGGTGCAAAGAAGGGGATGGAGTGGATCTATCACTTGATTGGAGAACTTCTCCCAAATGCTCCTAGAACACTTGTGAATCTAGGAATTGGTGTGGTTGAATGAGAGAGAGAGAGTGAGGAGTGTTCTTGATAGGTTCAAGGTGAATGGTCAACTCTTTCCCGTGGAAGGGAAGGGAATATATATATAGGTGGTGGGAAAAAGTGACCGTTTGGGGTACAGGATGGCCGGACGTCCGGAGAACGTCGGACGTCCGGAGGCCCAAATGGGTCAGACGTCTGAAGCGATCGTCGGACGGCCAGTGAAAAGTGTGACCCACAATCCGATTAGATAGATCACGGACGTCCAAAGGGCCGGACATCCGTAAGAATGCTTCGATGTGAAAGTGTCGGACGTCCGGAGGGTTCCGGACATCCGTAAAAATGTTTCTGTTGTGGAAGTGTCGGACGTCCAGGAAGTGTCCAGGACGTCCGCAATCAGAAAGACCGGACGTCCGTAGAACGCCGGACGTCCAAGGTAAGGCATATAGTTAGCAACTTTGAGCAAGTTTTTCACAGATCCATCGATCCCTCTTAATAGTGCGGGATCCCTATACTCAAGAACAAACCATAAATGAAGTCAACATCTTGTATCTCCATTCTTGAGTTATATGCTTTTGTCCCTAGTCATGATCCATGCACACGGTCTTTGGAACATATTCACGAGATATACTTGATAAACATGATTAGTCCGAGCATATGTGTTGTCATCAACATCAAAATATGATTAAGGGCATGATTGCACTTTCAATCTCCCCTTTTTGGTAGTTGATGACAACTCATATGCATACTCATAATAGTAATCGGAAGTATTTGTTGTGGAGCTCAATAACCATAATAAGAATAAGTAGCGGCGAGCTCCCCTCAAAGTGATACCACAGATACTACTAAAAACAAAAATGATGAGGGCTCCCCCTCAAACTGATGCCACAATAGTTGGATCACTTCATATAGATTCACCAAATCTCAGATTCAACAAACTCATAACCAACAAACTCATAACATAGTTCAACAACTCATAACATAGTTCAACAAACTACTCCCAACATAGGTTCGATTACATAATGAGCTAGAGTAATGCATATGGAGCCTACTCCCCCTTTGGCATCAAGTATCCAAAAAAAAGGGGGAATGACATGATAGTATTAAAGATCATTCTCATCATCATCATCATGAACCCCACTGCCACCAGTCTCGTCAAAGAAATCAGCCCACTCAGGACCGGAGGGAAAACCAAAATCGGAAGGGGGTCTGCAGGAAGGCGCTCATCGTCACTCACATCATATCACTTTGAGTCTCGCAGACGAGCCTTGAGCGTTCTAGGAAGTGACCATGTGAGTGACCACATTGTGGTGTTGGGAGCAATGGAAGGTGAACATCTTCATCATGGTGAATGAGCCTTCCCAAGAAAAGCGAGCAATGCGCCCAAAGGAGGCATCACTGGAAGGAGGATGGTTAGCGTGAGAGGGAAAACTAGCGGCGGTGCGACTAGCAGTAGCGGGAGGAGGAGGAACATGGTCAGCCGCCATGTGAGGTGGGATGACCCATCTCTCATGTATATGAGTGCGTGCAATGGGAAAGGGAGCTGCACTCTCGATAAATGCACGAAGAAAAGGTGCATGAGGAAAGCCCGCTTGTCTTTGGAAGCTAGCAAAGGCGAATCTCATGCCATAGAAAGTGTGGAACATTGATCTTCCCTTTAGGAGATGTGTAGAGGCGATGCATGAGATCAATACGATGGCTTGCTGCAGGAGCCCTTGTCACCCATCTTGGGATAAATGGTGCGGATGACACACTGATAAATGATGTTGAATGGAAAACGCCAAATGGAGACTTGATTTAGACCCTTTTGTTTTTCAGTACTAGACAAAGATGATATGGGTCTAAGGAGATCTGCACAGACCTCAATGCCTTTGGGCTTATTGTTGGGGTCATCCTTGTGGATTTTGAACCCAGTGTCGGGAAATCCAAGTGCGGTGACAAACTCAGCATAAGATGTTGTGAGCGCAGTGTCGGAGGTCATCCATGTGGCGGTGTTATCGTGGAGCAAAGTAACATGTGGCATAAAACTGATGGATGGCAGCGTGGTTAAAATCGTGTTGAAAGGCGAATGGGGCAGCTAGGTTTGACGACTCAATGAGCTCAATGGCTCACGGATATTTCTCCGGATGAGTGCGAATGTGCGCAAGATCAATGCAAACATGAAGTGACAAGCCTTTAGGGATGACAATCGTGGTGAAGATGTCGGCTTGGACATTTACTGCGGCGACTATCCCGAGAATCCCTAACAACATAGAATTGATCTACATCACGGCGCAATTTGAGATATGAAGATTTGGGGACTTCATTGAAACGCTTAACATGACGGCCTAGTGATAGTGGAGGCTCAATGGAGATGTGACGGGCATCACCGTAGGGTTGCACCGGAGGAGGAGGAGGTTGAAATGTTGGGAACGACGAGTCTCTGGGGGCTTGAGGCTGACAGCGGGCGCCAATCATCGAGGACGGATCCACCTCTTCAAGCTCATCCTCAAAATCGACCCTCCAAGAGGAATCCTTTGGGCGAGCTGGGAGGACGAGCGGCACGTTTCCGAGGGCGATCTTCCTCTTGGGAGTCGTCGGAGCCACCACGACGAGACGGACGAGCCGGCCCTCCGGCGACTTGCTTGCGTGCGGAGTGCTTGAACCGAGGCATCGTGACCATGCGAGGAAGAGCACGGAGGAGCCGAGCGACGTGCTGGAGCAGGGGGTCGACGGACGGGCGGGGAGAGAAGCTCCGGCGAACGGCCGGACGGGCCGGACGACAAGTCGCAGATCCAGCGGGAGAAACCCCGGCGAGGGTACTGGCGGCGCGGCTGCGGGAGAGGACGCCGCAATGGAAGCGGCGGCGGCGAACCGAGTGGAGAGGATGGGGTTGGTTGACCAAAACCCTACGGCGCAGTATATATAGACCCTAGTAAAAACGTACGGACGTCCAAGACCCTACACGGACGGCCGGAGTCATATATGCGTCCGGACTTCCAGGAACGTAGACGGCCGAGAGTCCGACCAACAAAGAAAGAGAGGATAACAGAGATGATTTTACGGACGTCCGACGGCATCGGACGACCGGGCATATTGTAACAGAACGGTTTTTACGGACGTCCGGAGCTTCATTTGCTAGGCCAACTTAAGTGAACCAGAGTGGATTTTACGGACGTCCGGCGAGGCCGGACGACCGGTCGAAGGTAACCAGAGCAGAATATACGGACCTCCGGATGCTTACGGACGTCCGGCAGTGAAATACCACACGTGTGACCGGAACCTACGGACGTCCGACGCCAGAAGTTTGGACAGGAGGGCTGATCATGATGATGAGAAAGGCATTTTCTCACAGTAAAACTTATTTATGTAGTAACTCAGATCCTACCTTACTCAATCATAGCCATAGACTACAAGTGGTGGCTAATGCCAACATGTCTGAGTAGACATGACATGACACATAAAGACTTGATCTTTAAGTGCATAGTCACTACTCCATCATGTTAAAGCACCATAGGTCTAGACCCATGGATACTTTGAGAGTGTTGGTTCTTTTATGCATTGAGTAGGGCGAGAACATTCATGAATTGAATGTCTCCCCCTAAGTATATGCCTACATCATGACAAGACATTAGATTCATGCATGACTGGGTACTAGATTTCACATAATGTTGTCAAGCTCCAAGATACCAAGTTCACGCCTAAGTCGGCAGTAACCTTGCTTCATCTAGAGGTTTGGTGAAGATATCTGCTAGTTGAAAATCTGTACCAATGTGATCAATGTGAATATCACCCTTTTCAACATGATCTCTCAAGAAATGATACCTAATATCAATGTGTTTGGTGCGGAGATGATCTTTGGGGTTATCAGCAATATTGGTGACACTTTCATTGTCACACAGAAGAGGCACATTTCTATAGGTGATCTAGTAATCCTTCAAAGTTTGCCTCATCCATAACAACTGAGTTGCATAACTGGCGGCGACAATGTATTCAAACCCGGTAGAGAGGGCAATACAATTCTGTTTCTTGAAGACCAACTTACCAAGGAGCGTCCAAGAAAGCTGACATGCACCAGATGTGGACTTACGATCCACTTTGTCTCCAGCCCAATCCGCATCCGTGTACCCAATGAGATCAAACTTAGCATCCTTGGGGTACCATAGGCCCAACTTTGAGGTGTGAACAAGGTATCTAAGAATATGCTTAACCGCCTTATGATGACTTTCCTTAGGGAAAGCTTGAAATCTAGCACATATGCATACACTAAACATAATGTCCGGGTCTAGATGCACAAGGATAAAGCAACGAACCAATCATAGAGCGGTATTTAGATGGGTCGAAAGGAATACCGTTGGTGTCTTCGGTGAGTGTTATTTTGGTTCGCATTGGTGTCTTGCAGGCTAGCATCAGACATACCAAACTTCTCTAGAATATCTTTGAGGTATTTTGCTTGAGACAAGAAAATTCCTTCTTGAAATTGTTGAATTTGAAATCCGAGGAAGAACTTCAAATCTGCATTGAGTGACATTTCAAAATTCTTGGTCATTGAATCCGCAAACTTCTTGCACAAATGAATGTTAGGAGAACCAAAAATGATATCATCTACATAGATTTGGCATAAGATCAAACCACCCTTATCCCTCTTAGTAAAAAGAGTGGGATCGATCACCCCTCTCACAAAACCATCATCGAGTAGAAACTTTTTTAAATGATCATACCAAGCACGAGGTGCTTGTTTGAGGCCATACAAAGCCTTATGAAGTTTGTACACATAGTCTTTGTGATCGGGATCAACGAACCAGTGGTTGTGACACATATACTTCTTCTTGTAGAGGACCATTAAGGAAAGCACTTTTCATATCCATTTGATGTAATGTAAAACCATTGAAGGCGGCATAAGCAAGTAAGATGCGAATGGATTCAAGACGGGCAACAGGGGCAAAAGTCTCACCAAAATCCAAACCTTCAACTTGTGAGTACCCTTGTGCCACTAACCTTGCTTTGTTGCGAATGATTACACCATTCTCATCTTGTTTGTTCTTGAAAATCCATTTTGTTCCAATGACGTTGTGCTCGGTAGGTGGCCTCTTGACTAATGACCACACTTGGTTGCGTTCAAAACTGTTCAACTCTTCTTGCATAGCAACGAGCCAATCGTTATCCATCAATGCATCTTGTACCTTGAGGGGCTCAACACTAGACACAAACGAGAAGTGAGCACAAAAGTTTGTCAAATGTTTACGAGTGACTCTACCTTCTGATATGCGGTGTGTATTTTGTCAACATCAACACGGCAGGCCACTCGAGGCATGTTGGTGGTAAGGTTTTCACGAGGTTCAACTTCATGTCCATCATCCACGTCCTCAACATATGGATCATTAATGTGTGGAGGAAGATCTTCTTGTTCATATTGCATTTGTTGAGGTTCATCATCAATGATTGGACTTTCTTGTTCTTGCACTTGATGAGGATCTCGTTCTTGAAGATTTTCATGAAGAGGAACTTGATCATCTTCTTCTATTCGGGCTAAGGGCATTGGTTGAACACTAGGAGCTTGTGATGGTATGGGTGTTGAAGTAGTTTGATGTTGTGTGAGACTTCCATCTTCTTCTTCATCATCATGAGGTTTTTGTTCCATAGGAAGAAGTGTACCAACACCCATGGTCAAAATGTCTTGAGAGGAATCTTCTTCATCTGCATCACTTAGATCAACTTGCTCCCCATGGGAGCCATTAAATTCATCAAACATCACGTCACAAGTTTCTACAACACATCCATTGGATTTGTTGTAGACTCTATAGGCGTGAGAGTTTGATCCATAGCCAACAAATATACCCTCAATTGTTTTGGATTGAAATTTTCCTAACCGTTCTCTTTTGTTGAGTATGAAACATTTGCACCCAAATACTCGAAAGTACTTGACATTTGGCTTGTTCGGTTAGCAGCTCATATGGAGTCTTTTCCAATATAGTGCGGAGGAAGAGCCGGTTTGATGCATGGCATGCGGTATTGACAAATTTCGGCCCAAAAACTATGTGGTGACTTGTATTCATCCAACATGGACCTTGCCATTTCTACAAGTGTACGGTTCTTCCTTTCGGCTACACCATTTTTCTTTGAGGAGTGTATGGAGCTGAATATTGATGCTTAATCCCTTCATCACTAAGGAATTCTTCCAAGGTATAATTCTTGAACTTCGAGCCATTGTCACTTCTTATTGCCGGGATTTCTTTGTCAAACTTGCGTTGGGCTTGCTTGGCAAAATCAATGAAGGTGATCTTGGTTTCGATCCTTGGACTTGAGGAAGAACACCAGGCATATCTTGAGTAATCATCAACAATGACAAGCCCATATTTTTTTCCACCAAGACTATCCCATGAAGGAGGCCCAAAAGATCCACATGAAGGAGCTCGGGGGCCTTGAAGTAGATACTATGTTCTTGGGTGGGTGCTTTGATTGATGTTGCTTCCTGCTATGCATGCACTACACACACGATCTTTCTCAAAAGAGACATTTGTTAGTCCAAGGATGTGATTACCCTTTAAGAGATCTTGAAGATTCCTCATGCCGACATGGGCTAGCCGCGATGCCATAGCCACCCTTGTCAGCCTTGGCCATTAGACAAGTTGCATGGAATGTGCTCTCTTTCGAGAAATCAACCGTAAAGGTTGCCATCCAACTCTCCAACAAAGGCCACTTGAGAGTATCTCTCTTAAAGACTTTCACATCCGTTAGTCCAAATAGTGTATCATAACCAACGAAGCCAATTGGCGGACGAGAAAGCAAATGATATTTAAGGGATTGGACAAGCATGACATTTGCAAGAGACATGTCATTTGTGATAGCCACCTTACCCAACCCAAGTACCTGTCCTTTTGATCCTCCACCAAACATAATGCTCATAAATGGTTGAATAGCTTCCATGAAATCGTAGAGCAATTTGCTATCTCCGGTCATATGATTGGTACATCCACTATCAATCACCCATTTTACTCCACCGAGAAAGCTACCTACACACAATTATTACTTGGTTAGAGGCACCCATTTTACAATGGGACCTCTCAAGTTAGTCACAAGGGTCTTAGGGACCCAAATAGCATAAAAACGAAATGCCTTTTGGGGACCAACAAACTTTGCATAAACTTCTCCATCCTTAGTCTTAAGCATTACATAGGATGGAGGCATGAACTCTTTGGCTTGTTGAGAGTGGGCATGCCCCTTGTGGCCTTCCCACTAACAACCTTACCTTTCTCCTTGTGTCCTTCTCATACAAAGGTTTCTTTTAAAGGGGTGGTGCACTTTTTGGGAGGACGTCTTCTTCTTGCTTGTGCTTGGGTCAAACCCGAGTCCCTCTTTGGCTTAACAGCTTCATTGTGTTGGCTCAACACCTCATTAAGGTTCTTTTGCCCTTGAGCACATGTCATGAGCCCTTTCTCGATTTGAGCTTTGAGAAACCGATTCTCCTCAAGAATGGATGCTAGATCACTACTAGAGTTAGTAGAACATGCATCAACATTGATAATAGGAGATGAGTAAGCCTTAGCTAGAGTTTCAAGATAAGTAAGTTTGAGTGTCTCAAAACTCTTTGTAAGAAGGGTGAGCTCTTCTTCCTTAGTCTTGGGAGACACGGATAGAAGCTCACAATCCTTAGTGAGAGAAGCATGAGACTTTGCAAGCTTACTTTTATCATTCATCAACTCTTCACAAGAGCCAATAGCCCTTTTCAAGGAGGCAAGGTCTTTAGTATGAACATCAATATTTGCACCAATTTTTAAGCATAGTTCATCATTTCGTGCTTCCTCATATTTGACTTTCCGCTCAAGGATTTCACATTTTTCCTTTTCCTCGATGACGAGGGTTTCGAGTTCCTTAATGGAGATGGTGTGCTTACTCACCATCTCCATAAGCATACGTAAACATAGTGAGCTTCTTTCCTTTGAGGGAGCACATGAACTTATTAAGTTTAGCAAGCATAGGATCAGTTAGATCATCATCCTCATAACTATCCTCCGCATCAAGATACTCATCACTAGGAGTAGAAGGAGTGAAAAGAGGAGGATTTGATCGTGGAGTTACCTTGACCTTGTCGGAAGAGCTTTGGTCCTCTTCTTCTTCAACCATGGCCTTTGCCATTAGGGCATTTGTGAGCGTTGCCCTTGTAATCTTTCATGTAGTTGTAGGTGACCACGTCACCACTCTTGTTTACTAACCTCAAGGTGTTTTGAGAGTCTTGAGCAACTCGGCAACACCACTAACATCATCCGGATCAGATTCTTCTTGAGCAACCATTGCCTTTCCATCTCTCTTCTTGAGCTTGGAGTTCAAAGGATTTGGCAACTTCTTCTTGGGAAAGGTCTTGGGAAACCTTGGTTTATCTTCTCTCTTCTCATAAGGGCACTTTCGTTGGAGAAGTGATTGGTTTCTTCACCAGGTTGTAGCATTTTCTTACTTTCTTCTTTTGAAATCTTCCCTTGAATTTACCCGCTTAAACTTCTTGACAAAAAGAGCCATGTCTTCATATGTAGGGCCCTCGTCAGATTCAATCTCATCACCATCTTCGCTCATCCTCTTCTTCTTCTTCACTTTGTTCATCTTCACATACATGCTTGGCCTTCAATGCAAGATTGATCTTTGATGATGGGGAACCATGCATGGCAAGATGTTTTGTGGCATTAGTCTTTGACTCTTCAAATAGTTGAAAGGTGGATACGATGTCATCTGTAGTCATTTCCTTAAAGGTATGGTGTTGTCTTATGTCCCACACCATTTGATGGTGAAATGGAGCAAGAGCATGAAGTAACTTATCCACAAGGAACCTCTTAGTCATGTTGAATCCATCTTGTGTCTTGTCACACTCACATGACTCAATATCGGCGGTGAGAGTCATGAGGCGCTCATGGAGTTGATTGGGGGTTTCACCTTTCTCCATACAAAGTTTTGCAATTGCCCTTGGCAATTTCATATTGAGCACTCCGAGGGTAGAAGTGCCGCTTTGGATCGCATAACAGCTTTCCCATAGTTCCTTGGCACTTGTGATGTGTATGAACGGTCTCCTTTGCTTTTCATCCAAACCTCTCCTTATCCACATGATTGCGGTGTCATTGAGGTTCTTGTCATATATTTCTCTTGGTGTGGGGTTCTTTGGATCAACCACATGATAGCCATACTCCAAGATCTCCAACATCTCATCGTTTCCATGTCGAAGATGGTCCTGCATAGCAACTCTCCACAAAGGAAAATCGGAAGTGGCACTAAGCAAAGGAGGACTGCCTTGAGGATTATATCTTGGTTTCTCAACCGGAGGTCTTGCATAAAGCCAAGGAACACTGGCGTGTTCATTGTTAGGAGGTTGTTGACCAAGTGATGGAGTAGGCACAGTTGGCCTTGAGGCAAGACCACGAGAGTGGTGCAAGCACCGAGGACAACGTGGCTAATCTCATTGGACCAAGGCCTCAAGAGAAGCATCATGCTCCTCTTTTTGCTTAGCAAGGGCCGTTCTAGATCCTCCGACGTAAAGGACTTGACTTGAAGAAGCCCCGCCTTTATCCTTAGGATCTACAACGGGGAGTCCCATCTGGGTTCATCTCGCTCTAGGCGGTTAAGCCACAAGAATAGAGCACGAGGCTCGATACCAATTGAAAGGATCGAGATGGACCTAGAGGGGGTGAATAGGTACAATTACAAATTTTTAATTATTACTTAGCAATTTTAGGCAATAGTGCGGAATATGAAGATGAGCCTAACAATTGCAAGTGAGCACAAGGTACTAAGCAAATGCGCCAAACACGTAAGTAGGCAAGCACAATATGATATATGTAAGTGTAAAGAGACAAGTAACCACAAGTAGAGAGTAAGGGTTAGTAATAACCGCAACTCCGGGAGACGAGGATGTATGCGATGTTCACTTCCTTGGAGGAAGCTAGTCACCGTTAGAGAGGTGGATGTTACCACGAAGGCACACCAACGCCACGAAGGCTCACCCTATTCTCCCTTGAGACAACACCACGGAGGTGTTTCTCAACCACTAGAGGTAGACCTTGGGGTGGTCTCCAAACCCTCACAAACTTTTCGTGGGAAATCACAAAGTTCGATTCCTCTCCGAATGACTCCTACCGCCTAGGAGACTCCAACCTCCAAGAGTAACAAGAACGATGGGGAAAGCTCAAAACTTGCTCAAGTCACTAATTCCTTTGGTGCAAAGAAGGGGATGGAGTGGATCTATCACTTGATTGGAGAACTTCTCTCAAATGCTCCTAGAACACTTGTGAATCTAGGAATTGGTGGTTGAATGAGAGAGAGAGTGAGGAGTGTTCTTGATAGGTTCAAGGTGAATGGTCAACTCTTTCCCGTGGAAGGGAAGGAGTATATATAGGTGGTGGGAAAAGTGACCGCTTTGGGGTACAGGATGGCCGGACGTCAGGAGAACGTCGGACGTCCGGAGGCCCAAATGGGTCCGGACGTCCGTAGTCATCGGACGGTGACATTTGTGAAAAGTGTGACCCACAATCCGATTGTCACGGATACGGACGTCCGAAAGGGCCGGACATCCGTAGAATGCTTCGATGTGAAAGTGTCGGACGTCAGGAGGTTCCGGACATCCGTAAAAATGTTTCTGTTAGGAAGTGTCGGACGTTCGGAAGTGTCCGGACGTCCAGAGCGATCGAGGAAGGACGGACGTCAAGTAGAACGCCGGACGTCCGAAGGTAAGGTATATAGATAGCAACTTTGAGTAAGTTTTTCACAGATCCATCGATCCCCTCTTAATAGTGCGGGATCCCTATACTCAAGAACAAACCATAAATGAAGTCAACATCTTGTATCTCCATTCTTGAGTTATATGCTTTTGTCCCTAGTCATGATCCATGCACACGGTCTTTGGAACATAATCCTGAGATATACTTGATAAACATGATTAGTCCCGAGCATATGTGTTGTCATCAACATCAAAATATGATTAAGGGCATGATTGCACTTTCACATGATACCGGGGTTAAGGTGTTTGAGTTGAAGGCGCAAGCAAATTTTGGTTTGACCCAAATGCTCATTTCAAATTCCATCTTCAGTTGATTGTGTACTTCATCAACTATCTTGTGTGTTGCCAGTGACATCGACATCATCAACATGTATTGAGATCATGCAAAATCTTAAATGAAAACACATGGCAATCTTGGTTGCTGGAGTAAGCCTTTGGCAGAAGGAACCCCACCAAGTCCGTTGTACTCCCTCCCTTTTTATTTACTCTGCATATTAGGTTTGACTGAAAATAAACATTTACCATAACAAATCTATACGATGTGAAAGCACATTCAATAACGAATCTAATGGTATTGATTTGTTATTGTATATGTTAATATGTTTGTTTATAAATGTTGTCAAAGTTTATAAAGTTTGACTTTGACCAAACCTAATATGTGGACTAAATAAAAATGGAGGGAGTACTACATCTGTCTCCACTGTTTTAAGCCGTATAGCGACTTCTTCTGTTCCACAAATACAGGCTGCGTTTTGCTATGGATTGAGGGTACTGACATCTCGCCAAGAATTCCATGTAGATATCTGAATCAAGCAAGCTGTACAACTACGTCCATCTACGGCATCAGTGGCGGATCTAGTGGTGAAGCGACGATGACAACGGAGCAAGGTGACTGGGAGAGGAGGCAAGGAATTCTTACCCCTCAATCTCCTATCCTTTCCTGTGATGAAAAAGCTCTTTCTACATGGCATGCTCATAACTTGTAGAGTAGATTCCGGCAAAAAAAAAAAAAACTTGTAGGGTAGATCTACCTGTATGTGAGCGTCTGCGTTTGCGATTTTTTAAAAAGGATCTGCGTTTACAACTGGGTTTAAAATGAAATGAACTCTGTTGTATAACTTTCTAGCGGAAAAAAAACTTTTGTTTTCACCTTTATTGCAAGGCCAGCATGCGAGCAACCGTTGCTTCGTTTGGCAAAGCCTAACTGCCGGCACACTTGACTGGTGGATGTGGATCAACTCATTAATCAACCTAATCAAATCTCAACTAGTCATGACAACAATGACTTGGTACGCCCGGGCTCAGCACCATCGACTCACTGCTACGGCACACTTGTAGTACGGAGTAAAGCACGTGTCTTACTGCGCCGGTGCCGGCTTGTTGGGCCCCTTCCACACCGTGCACCCGCCGTCGACGACGAGGTTGTGTCCGTTGACGTACTTGGCCTCGTCGGACGCCAGGTACACGGCGGCCCTGGCGATGTCCTCCACCTCCAGCACCGTCCCGCCGCCCATCTCGTTCATGCCCGTCTCTACCATCCGTCGCATCTCCTCCTCGCTCGCCTCCGGGAACAGCTGTGCCAGCCCGCGCAGCCCGAACTGCGTCGCGATGCCGTGCGGCGAGATGGCGTTCACGCGCACCCCGTGGCGCCCCAGCTCCCCGGCGAACGCGCGCACGGCGCCGATGACGGCGGCCTTGGAGATGCCGTACGTGGGCGCGATGATGCCGCCCAGCACCCCCGCGGTGCTCGCCGTGCAGATGATGCACCCGCTCCGGCGCGGCACCATCACGCGCGCCGCGTGCTTGATCCCAGCGACGGCGGACCGGGTGTTGGTGGCCATGGTGCGGTCGAAGTCGGCGAGGTCGAGGGACCCGACAGAGGCCATGACCATCCGCCCGGTGACGCCGGCGTGGTTGTGCATGATGTCAAGCCGGCCATGGCGCGCCACCGCGAGGTCGACGGCCGCAGCGACCTGCGCCTCGTCCTTGACGTCGCAGCGGGCGTAGGCGGCGGCCGGGCCGAGCTCGGCGGCGACGGCGCGGCCGAGGTCGTCCTGGATGTCGGCGAGGATGACCTTGGCGCCGTTCCTGACGAACTCCGCGGCGGTCGCCTTGCCGATGCCGCTGGCGGCACCGGTGATCACGGCCACCTTGCCGGCCAACCTTTGGGAGTTCGAGGCCGTGGAGTAGCCACAGTGGCTGACGAAGCGAGCCAGCGCGGCCGGCCCAGCAACGGTAGTTCTCCTGCACACACAAACACACAACCACATAGAAATTCGGGTATGAGAGATCATATAGTGCTTCATTTCTTATTCGTAATCCAAGAACAAGCGCCGGGCAGGGCCGGAGATCGATTTGCTCTTGTTCAGAATGCACCTTATCGTACCTGAGGACGACCTGCATCGCTAGGAACATCTTCGTGTATCTTCTGAGCTTCTCCTTTCAAGTCGATGTGTGAAGAGGGAAGTGTGACCTGTGTGTGTGTGTGACTTGGCGAGGCGAAGGAGCCGATGACAGATTTATCAAGACGCCGGCCCGCCAAGTACGTACTCGCTCCCCAACCTGCCCGAGCGAATCGCCCGGTCAGTGCCCCGAATAGAAAACGTGACCAAGCCATCTTCCCTAAACCGGCCTTATACTAACCGGCACCTCTCAAATACAGCCTAAATCTGAGATGAATTTAAGGTTTGGGGAGGCTCAGACGCGCCAGGTGCCCTTGACGTCCGCCATGTTGAATCTGCGCACCCGGACCCCACAAATACCACCCAAATGAATCATAGACCCGGGTCAAACCATACCTCCCATCTCCCATCTCTACTGTACTCTCCATCTCCTCTCTCCTCATCTCCTGGCCCCCCCACCCTTTGATTCAATGTGTCGAGCTCCGACAACGTAGTGTCCGGTAACAAAGACCTCATGGATCGAGAGTCGCCGCTGCACGAAGGTGGAGGCGGACGACAACGAGGAGCTTGCTGTACGCATCCGCAGCGCCGGTTGCAACCGGACGAGGGCGGCAACGGAAGATCTGGCTCCGCATTGTCCCCCATCACTCGGTGGCGTAGTGTGGACAACGACGCTAGCCTGTTGCGCTCTCATAGCTCCCGGCCGTTGCCCCGCCCCTTTCCGCACCTGCTCCTACTGGCTTCCCTAGCCACCGTTGGGTCCTCGATACCTGCCCAGTGCCTTGCCCGCGAACACGAGGCGCACGCTTCTGAAGGCTCACCCGCCGCATACCCGCGAGAGGCAGCGGTGATAGGGAGAGGGCAGTGGTGGCGGAAGTGATGTCCTCCAGCTGATCCCGCGTGCACGCACTGGTGGATTTGGACGACCAGCTCCTCGCGGCGGCTCCGCCGGTCACTCGCCAAGGCACTTCGACTCGCCGTCGAGCAGTTGGAGTGCAAGGCGGCGGAGGATGCGGCAGCCAAAGCAAAGGCCGCCCGGTTATCAAAGGAGCGCGCGTGTGCTGTCCATTGGATGACCGACATCATCTCCTCCTCCGATGACTCCGACGGCTTCGACTTCAACGATTCCGCCCCTTCCGCCGTTGACGCTTACACGGAGGTGTACAACCGCAGCAACGACTGCAAGGGGAAGGGGCTGACGAGGAAATTGTGATTTCCTCCGCCCTTCTCCGTCTCCATTTATCTAGTTCTTTTTAGTATGAATCTAGTCATGTCCAAATATATATTGGCTGTATGAACTATGTTTGTTTGCTGGTATGCTCTATGTCCGTTTGTTGCGTGTATTGATCTATGTAATTGCTAGTACTCCGCCGCCTATGAAGGGATGACTGTGGAGGTAATAAAAAAAGGGTGATCCATTACGCGTCTGTGGATGTTTTTTGTTGGGAGGGGTGGCGACGCCCTATGATAAGCTGTAGCGTCTCCGTCTTCATAAAATGCCGTAATATAAGGCGTTTTTAACACTGGCTGGTGATAAAAACATCTTACATTATTGGACGGACGGAGTAGTTGCAATCACACGGAGAGAGGGCACGGGCACGCGGGCTTCTACACTAACATAAGAGGGTGAAACACCTTTGCCACCCCCTACGCCCCATCTAGATTCTCTCACCGATTAGGAACTTGCAGCACATGCTTTCCATCTACCGTGGATACGATACGGCCTAAGGAAAAGTTCATGCGACGCATTCGACCGTGAAGTTCACCCTCTTGCTTTTGCATGCTTGCGTTGCAGCCCTGCCCTGCACCCGAGTTCACCAAAGGACCCCAACCCGCCCGCACCGTTGTCGCACATCCTTTGGTATTTACTCGGGATGCACTTTAGAAATGATCGGTTGCAATATTGACATTATGAGAAAAATTGAGGTGACCAGGCTTAATATGCTTTTGAATAAGGAAGTTGAGGATAATGAAGAAATGGGTTGCAGCTCATCTGGTCGTACTGACACTAGTGATACTGATATTAACACTAATATTAACGACTTATGCTCTGATGGAGATAAGTTTGAAATTGAGGAAGAGAATATCTTGGCAAATTAAAGCAAGTCTTCTCCAAGAAGACCAGGGATACCTTATCAAAAGTGTTATTCTGTGCTGGAGCATAGATGCTCTCCTTGTCCAATCCATTCTTTTTCTTAAAGAATCGGGCCTTCTGAAGTATTTCAATTTGTTCTCTTCATATATTCCCTCCATTCGAAAAAGTTTATCTCACACTTAGTGCTAGATGTACTCATTTGAGGGACAAGCTTTTTTTAAATGAAGGAAGTATGTTAAACGACGAGGCGTGCCGACACTGGCGCAGATCTTAACCGACGAGCCATACCATTGCATGGCTTCCTAGGCCATTGTCACCCTGTGCTACTTGTGCACAGTTCATAGTTCCATTTCCATTCCCGCCCGTGTACACCAAATTTCAAAACCTCAAACTCGTTTCAACCTATCAGCAATACTACTATGTCCACACTTGGCGGTAAGCGTAAACATCTGTGCCCCCCCCCCCCCACTATGCTCTCGCCCTATCCGCTCCGGGTCGGCGACCACCATACCGGCGTTGCACCCCTTGCTCGTCGGCCACCTCCACTCCCTGGCCAGCAGAGTAACGCTGGTGTACTCGCCCAGCGAGCACGACACGGTTGCGGCGCGCATCCGTACCCATATGCGGCGCCAAAGCGGCCGTCTCCTCGGCGAATCCGCCCGACTCCCCTCCGGTGCCAGGCGCATCTATGAGGTGGGCGAGTCGAGCTGGCAGGCAGCGCTCCGGCCGGCTTTCGCTGGGCAGCATTCATCGCCTGTGTCGGCCTCTACTGGCCTGCTTTCTCCGCCTGCGCCGTCCTACCCTCCCCGCCTACGCTCTATCGTCTGTGCCCCGCCTGGCTTTTCGGCCGCAGCCCCGGCCTGTCGAGAGCGCCTTAAATCCATCGTCTGTGCTCCGCCGGTGCTCTACATTAACTCGCGGTTTGCTCGCAACCCCCCTCGCACTGGACGCTCGCGGGTACCGCGCCCCAACCACCCCGCCATTCAAAGGGGCCAGCCTCATCTGCTGGACTCTCGCGAAGACCAGGGTCTTGCTTTCCCGAAATGGCAGCAGGTCGTTTCGAGGCGTCGGCGGCGTCGCCGCCGTACCATCCTCGGGCGGCGGAGTTATGGTCGCCGCGACTCTTCCGAGGCCCACTCCCTCGCGCAGAAGCGTCGGGCCGCCTTCTTAAGGCGATTCCGGGGTTGCTGCCTTCGATGCCTTGCTCCCCGCCACCATGCCATTGACTGCCGAGATCCGGTGAGATGCGCTGATTGCTGGCGTTTTGGCCATCGCTCCCGCTCAAAACTCTGCCATCTTAGCCACCCGCCGCGACCCACGCCCCAGCCTTTCCACCCAGTCACCACCGTTTGCCCCCGCCTCGCTCCCGCCAAAACCCTCCACCGGCGGCGCATTCGGTTCCCCTTCCCCCACCGCCTCCCGGGCCCATCCCTCTGGGTGCCATGGCGTACCATCCTGGCGAGGCATCGCAGCGGCCTGGGGCCGGCGCCACCTTCACCTTTTGCACCCCGGCGATGGAGGAGGCCGCGCGCCACCTGCGCTCCTCCGCGGTCGTGGTCACCATGTCCGAGCAGCGCGGCGTCAACCCGCAGCGCTCGTGGCCAAAGGCGATGGGCGCGACCTCAACATCCCATGGGAGGA
This sequence comes from Aegilops bicornis, assembly GCA_021605145.1. Taxonomy (NCBI): domain Eukaryota; kingdom Viridiplantae; phylum Streptophyta; class Magnoliopsida; order Poales; family Poaceae; genus Aegilops; species Aegilops bicornis. The sequence goes on from JAHIAL010000136.1 coordinate 360,870, forward strand.
CATGCATGTCTCCAAGCATTCTTCGGAGGATTTCCTGGTGCGTTTTGCGCACGCACGCCACCGCAATGTTGCTGTGGACACTGACGTGGTGACCTGCCGTGGCGTGGCGCTCACCATTGCGCCATGGTCGCCCCCGGCGCACGGCCACCAGCGGGCCTGGCGGTTCTACTGCCGGCTCGCAGTGGAGGGGATCCCGGTGCAAGCTTGGACCAAGGACGCGGTGCAAGATGCAACCGGTCGTTCGTGTCATGTCGACCGGCTTGAGCGGCAGTCTTCGTCGCTCTCCAACACCTCCTGCGTCTTCGCATGGGTCTGGGCGTGGACTCCCGACGACAACCCCACGGCCAACGGGTTCTCCATCATCGACCGCCCCGACGACGGTCGCGGCCGCCAGGCGCTGCCGGAGGGCTGCCCCAGCTCTGAGGGGCCTCGGGGCCCGCAGTTCCCGGTGCTCATCCATCTTGATCGCACCCGGGACTACTCGCCGCTCGAGGACCGTCCGCCCGGTGCCGATCAAGACTGGCCCCATGACGAGCGCTTCCACTGGGCGATGCGCATGGAGGATGGCCAGGGTGGCAGGCGGCGTCGTCGCCGCCCGCCTCCCCGTGGCGCTTAGAAGGCCAAGGCCACGGGACGACGACAACGACAATGATCGGGAGGGGCGCGACCGTCATCGTCGGGCCCGCTCCCGATCGACTTGGCGCTCCGGCCTCCTGGGCTGCCGCTCGGACGAGGTGGCAACCAGCCATCTTCGACGTCACAATGGCGGTCTTTGGTAGCCGCCAGAGGCCAGCCGTCGAGCTGTTTGTTTCGGGCGGCGAGCCCCGAGCGTCTTGGCGCAGCCTGAGCCCGTGCACGGCAGCGGCCGCGGACCGCTCACGCTCGTGGGGCGGGGCCTGTTTGCCAGTTTGGAAGCTTCCCCCTTGGCGGCTGGTGGCGTGCACAGCTCGCCGCAGCTGCCTGCCCCCAGCGGCGCTCCGCTCCTGGCCCAGCAGCGTCACGGTGCTCGAGGGCCTCCTGCCGCCCCCTGGTCTAGTGGCCCACCTGGTCTTTGGAGGGTCCCATGAGCGTTTTCGTCAAGCCTGACATGGTGCCTTTCCATGAGGAGGTGGGGCTCATTTGGGAGGAGCTCACGCGCACGGACCCGCAACTTTTCGAGCTTGGCGCCCTGTCGGCCTGGCAGCACGGGCTGCAGGCGCAGGGGGCGCAGGCTGAGGAGACCATTGCGGCATGGGTGCAGCCGCGCCTCGCCCTGCCGGCTGCCGCTCCTGCATGGGCTGATCTTGCTGAGATCGTCCTGGGGCCCGGGCTGGTCGAGGGCGAGGTGGGCCCTGCAGTGCTCGCCCGTGACTTCTGAGCCAAGCCACGGCGTCGCTGGGTTACTGGTGCCGCCCACGAGAGCCCACCCGGTCCCACCGGTGCAGGAGCTTACCTGGCCTGTGGGTCCGATGGACCACCGCGACGAGCGTTTGATGATGGCTGACCAGCTCACGTTGCAGCTCCAGGGCCTGGAAGTGGATGAAGCAACTACGTTCCTCTCCAAGGTGTTCCGCATGCTCCCACCGTCCATCATCGGTGCGCCGCCTTGCCTGGCCTCCAATGCCGAGGTGCAGGATCGGGGCCTGCAGCCCAAGATGATCAAGACCCCGGCCGTCCCCCGCAGGACCAGCCCACGAGTCTCGGCTAGGGCGGCCGGACTGAGCAGCAGTAGAAGGCCCAAGCTCGGCTCGCCAAGCAAGTCGGCTTCATTGATGACCCGGCCCGAGCTCAAATGGCGCCAGCGCTTCACCAACCGTTCAAAGGCGCCTCTGGGCAAGATGGCATCGGCATTGGCCAAGGCAGCGGGAGTGCATGCTGGCTGCAACCATCAGCCTGCCGAGGAGGACACTGCTTGAGCTGCATGGCGACAAGTGTGAGCTCTATAGTGATCCATGGGCCCCGTCTTATTTGTCATGTTAGTCGGTTTCTTATGCATGCTTTGTTGTGGCCACCGCGCCGTCCTAGGACCGCACCGTGAGTAGGCTATTTATTAGTTTGTTGCGACCTACTTGGCGCCAAATGTCGTCTCATCGGCCTTACATTGTTAAATCCACCTCGCTGCTCCTGTTCGAGCATGCTAATGAAAAGAGCCCCAATTTGTGTTACCCATGAGTAGCTTCTCCTGTTGTGTTGGAGCGAGAGGTCTATGCAGCCATGCCCTTGTTGGGGCGTCGCGGTTGCTTGTGGAGCGGACTAGGTGCACCATTCTCTGTGTTCAAGAAAGCAAGCAGCGTCGATCCTGGCTGCCATGCTCTCGGAGATCGCAGGCCCCGTTTGGACGGCTCGCTTGTGTTGCCTGCCACAGGCACTTTCGGTAGCGTCTTTGCGGCATGGGACACCTCCTTCTTCCAGATGGGGCTGGTGGACATGTCGGATTTTGCCATCCTGCGTTGGTTGTGCCGTCGGACCGGAGGAGGGCCATGGGCGCTCACCACGCGGTCTCTGGGCCTTCGGCGGCAGCCCGCCAAGCCGTTATTTCTCCAGGACCTAGCTCGCATCCGCGGCCTTGTCTCCGGACCCTGGCTGTTAATGGGTGATTTCAACCTCATCTACCAGGCTAGGGACAAGAGCAATTCCAACCTTAACCTGCGGCTTATGGGCAGTTTCCGCTCTGCGCTGAGCAACAGCGACCTGAAGGAAATCAAACTAGAAATTCAGCGTTTCACACTGGTCAAACGAGCAAACTGCGCCCACTCTCGCTTTCGGCTGGACCCGCGTTTTGCTCCATGGATTGGGACCTGCAGTTATTGTGGCCTTGGCGAGGCTCTGAGCTCACGACCATGTCCGACCACCGCCGCTCCTGGCGACTGCGGCGTTCCGTCTTTGTCAGGGGCCCGTTTCGTTCGAGGAGTTACGGCCACATCTACGGTTTCAAGGAGGTGGTCGCCGCTGCATGGAACGCGCCCGGGGTGTCTAGCGGTGCTGTCGCCAGGCTCGACTCCAAGCTAAAGAGAACAACCAAGGCGCTCGGACTATGGCAAAAGCATCATATCGGGAACACGAAGCTGCAACTCTTGATGGCCCAGGACACGGTGCTGCTCCTTGACCAGGCCCAGGAGGTGCGGCAGCTTGAGCCTGAGGAGCTGGGGCTTCGCAAGGAGCTTAAGTCGCGCATTCTTGGCCTTGCGGTCATCGAGCGCATCAAAGCCCGGCAACGCGCCAGAGTAAAGGACGTACATGTGGGCGATGCTAACACGAAGTATTTTCATATCAAGGCAAATGCCCGCAGGAGGAAGAACTTCATAGCCTCCCTAGCTTGCGTCGGGCAACGTCTTGGCCACGGAGCGAGCCACAAGGAAGCGGATCGCCAAATGACTTTTTGATCACCTCATTGGCGATCCAGGATCGGCGACTACGGGGTTTAACTGAGATGCGCTTGGGCTCCCTACTGCCGATCTCGCTACGTCGGAAGCCGAGTTCACGCGCGATGAGATCGCGGCGGCCATTGCGGATCTCCCGGCGGATAGGGCGCCAGGCTCGGATGGGTTCTCCGGCGCTTTCTACAAAGCGGCCGCGGAGATCATCCTTGACGACCTTGTGCTCGCCTTCCAGCAGCTTCCACCGGTCTCAATCGGGCTGGCTTTGCACCTGCGAAGCAGGCGCGTAGGTGGTGCTGCTACCCAAGCGTGATGGGGCCACGTCGATGGCAGATTACAGGCCTATCAGCCTGCTGCACAGCGTGGCAAAGCTTTTCACTAAAGTGCTTGCAGTGCGGCTCGCCAAACACATCGACTCGTTGATCTCCCCGGCGCAGAGCGCCTTCATCAAGGGTCGGTGCATTCAAGACAACTTTCTATTCGTGTAAGGGCTGGCACGGCACTTCCATAGGACGCGGCGGGCGGCAATCCTCCTCTAGCTGGACATTGCAAAGGCATTCGACACAGTTTCCTGGCCGTACTTGCTGGATATCTTTGCGAGCGTAGCGGCTTTGGCGCGGTGGTGTAACTGGATTGCCATGCTCGCTTGCCACCAGTTCATCCGAGGTGATCATCAACGGCGTTCTTTGGGCGGCCGATACGGCACCACAGAGGACTCCGGCAGGGAGACCCGCTCTCGCCCTTCCTGTTCATCCTCGCCATGGAGCCGCTACAGCGGCTGCTAGACATGGCCGTCCGCGAGGGACTGCTATCGAAGCTGAAGGGTAGAATCCCGAGCTACCGCGCGTCGCTCTATGCCGACGATGTCGCTATCTTCATCAACCCCGTGCGGCAAGAGCTCTACGCCATCAAGCAGATTCTTCAAGTTTTTGGGCAAGCCACGGGTCTCAGGGTCAACTTCGGCAAGAGCGTGGCCATCCCGATCCGGCCGGAGCTGTTTGACGTCGACAACGTCATCCTACCCCCGGGCGCTGAGCGCGCCTCCCTGCCGTGCCGCTTCCTGGGCATCCCGCTATCTTTGTGCAAGGTTAGGATGACCGACCTGCAGCCGCTGCTCGACAAAATTCTCGCCCGGTTGGCCGCCTGGAAGGTCAAGCTTTTTACCATGGCGGGCAGGCTTGTTCTTCTCAACTCGGTCCTCTCTGCCCTCACTGTCTATTGGCTATCGGTGCACCATATGCCAGCCTGGATACGTCGCCAGATTGATAAAATTAGACGGGCCTGGTTGTGGCGCGGCCAAGAGAGTTGTCACGCCGGCCATTGCAAGGTCGCCTGGAGCAGAATCTGCCGACCTAGAGAGCTTGGCGCGCTCGGCATCATCGACCTGGTCCGCTTCGGGGCGGCGCTGAGGCTAAGGTGGCTCTGGTGGGAGAAGACGGCTCGCTCCAAGCCATGGGTTGGGCTACCGGTGCCATGCAGCCATAGTGAGCGGTTGTTGTTTGCGGCCTCCACGTCGGTAAGCCTTGGGGATGGCAGGACGGCCTCCTTCTGGATGGAGCAGGTTAGCTCTGAGGGCCGACCACCACTGCGTCGTCATGTGGGAGATCTTCGCCTCTCGGTGAAAAGAAGCTGCATGGTCGCCAGCGCTCATGGGGAAGCCCGATGGGTGGTGACCTGTCCAGGTGGGAATTCTGGCCAATGAAGCTGCTTCTGCTTTTCGTTTAAGCTCACGGGGACGGATCGGTAATTGGACGTCTCTGAAATTGGTGATGATGTGTTCACCTGGAAGCTCGAGACCTCTGGCATCTACTCGGCGTCGTCGGCATATCGGCTGCAGTTTATGGGGTCCACCTTGTCGCCTATCATGAGATCGGTGTGGCGCGCATGTGCGCCGTCAAAGATCAAGCTCTTCTCATGGCTCCTGTCCATCAAGCGGTTGCTCACGGCAGACCGGCTTATGGCCAGGGCGTGGCCAAACTCCTACTTCTGCCCACTTTCTTTGGCGGAGCACAGAAGCGGTGGATCACCTCTTCAGGGAGTGCCCGTGGTCGATGCAACTGTGGGAGATGGCGGCTGGCCGTTTCGGCATCGCCTCCTTCCTCCCAAGTTCCTGGAGGCCTTGCCGTGCAACGGAGGATTGGCTTGAAGACCTTAGCTCCGGCTCCTCTAGCCCTAGGCGAGCCCGATCGATTGCACTTCTCATTGTCTGGTCGATTTGGCTAGAGAGGAACGACCGCATCTTCAAAGACGTCGAGCGGCCGATAGGGATGGTGTTCGAATGGATTGCGGATGAGCTAGAAACCTGGGTTCTGGCGGGGGGACGACACCTGATGCCGCGAGTAGAAGGCCGAATATGCCGGTTTTGTTTTCTTTTCGCTTTTTGCAGCCGTTTTGGTTGCCTTTGTACAGACTAGCACTCTGTGACTGCTTCTTCTCATAATGCAAACGCAGTTCACCTGCGCTTCATAAAAAAAAAAACACTTGGCGGTAAGCTAGCTTTAAATGCAAACACAATTGAGCCGTCATCACTCAACACTTAAGTTTACTAGTCGAATGCCCATGCATTGTCAATGAAAAACATTGACTTAAACAAGAGTGACGCTACACGTTCGATGTTTTTCATCCCACACTCGTCCGACGGTGCAAATCAAGAATGTCGATCAATAATTTCCAATGCTGAGATGGAAGCATCGTATGCATGTCGTACGAAAAAGATCGGATGCACAACAATTCCGTCCAAACTATTATTCTAATTCAGAAAAAATGAGCATACCATCTTCTCTACTACTCATATTGCGACAAATATTAATTATATCTTCTACTTTCCACCACATCAATTGTTATGTCTCGTTAACCACCCTCTCTGATAGAAGACAAAGCATCATCTTTCTCCCCACCTTACCTTCACAATAGATGCTATAATTAATATTTGTAAACTATTATATCCCGAATCACAATGCTCACGTGTGGCCTGGATTATATGAGCAGGTGGGCCAATATTGACTAAGAGCAATAACTTATGCGTAAACCAAGGTGTTTCGGCTAAATTAAATAATTTGAGAAATAAAAAGTGCAACAAATACAATGTATAGTTCAGAAAATCAAACTAGAAGAGGTTAATTTACAAGCAAGTGTGCTTGAATTTACGACCTCATTTTTGTTCCCTTTTGTGCACCTCGAATATACATAGTCATTAAAGCATTGGATGCGCTTGGGGCCATGGACAGTTAAGCTGGTCGTAGTGGGTATCATATATAGTATCATATGTTGGTATCATAGAGGACGCGAACTAGGAGCACATGGCGACGCACTCCACTGGAATCAAAGCCACTCACGGTTCATTTGGGGATCAGTGCAGGTTTTCGTTTAACTGATAGCCAGGTCGCAATACTGCATGCTTGTGTATATGTCGACAGTAAAAAGCTGTCCATACTCATTCAATTTGAGATAGTGTGTCTGACAACATATCACAGATATCAACCAATAATTAAATGACAAAGACTTTGGTACACATCCATTTAATAACAATGACCAGGATGAAGCACTGTAAAAATATATAGCAATTTCATTTGTGTGTGTGACAGCGTACATTAGATTCGACTGTGCGATTAATTATACTACCTTTCTTGAAATTTTTATTATTAAATTATCAGATATTTAGAAGAGAATAATTCCTGAGATTTTTAAAAATATCCTGAGATTATTATGAATAAGTTTATAGAACTATTACCACGACGTTCTTATTTTTTCACTTGAGCTAAAAGAAACATGAAATGTGTTGAAAAATCTCTTGGATTTATTTACATAATTTCCTAGAAATGAGTATTTGCCTGCGTTTTGGACGACAAGGGTTTGAACACATGTCTAGATCATGGGACCCATGCATAGGGATGCAGCTCCTGTCAGCTGTTCATCCGGATACATTGGGCAAGAAAGTCACTGCCCGTACATGAATCAGAGAGCCAATGTAATTGTCTACGGTTTTAAATATATTACCTCACCACTGAACAAGTAAAAATTGATATATTACACTGACTCCGTGCATGTATTGGCAATGTACCGTGTGGTAAAGCAATAGTGCTAGAGAAACAACTCAGCTCTCATAAATGAAGCAATGAATCATCTGACAAGTCGGTTGTAACAGTGGCCAATATACATAGGAAGCAGACGAAGATACAGAGCAATAAATGAACACAATACAGAGAGGCTAATATAGTGGGTGTTGATCCCGAGACAACTGAATGGGCATGATTGCAGTGGGCTGCGTCGCCGAGTGCTCCAATGCAATTTTGGTATCATAGATGACTTTATTTATTGTCATGCATGACATAGAGTAGCACATCATTTAATACGATACGGTATTATGATATGATACTTAAGCGTCTCTTTCTTCATTTAATTCTATATCACCTCATCAAAATTGCCTAGTTGACATGCATGATACTGCCTATGATACTCCCATTATGGGCAGCCTACAAGTGCTGAAAATTGTTGTGGTACTGTGTCAATTTCCAGTTTACACCGTTGTCCCCTTTTTGAATTCATGCCTATCAATACCTAGAGACTACCGTCATGAACAATTATGTTGATGAGGAGTTAATTGTATTACCCTAGAATAAGCATAACTAGATTGGAATTAATTTTGACGTAAACTATTTTTGGGATGAGAACAATGATTTGATATATCTTTTCAGTTTAAATGAAAATTGTGTTGGAACATGATCCATATATATCTGAGAGGAAAACATAATCAACTGCATATAAGCTAACAATTATGCATCAATCATTAATTAAGAATTTTTGCAAATTGCTGTAAGGTGCCTGGCATTATTTCTGCACAAGGAAAATACTTTACATGTCATTACATAACATGTCATTTGCATAATTATATTATTCTGCCATGAGCCTACAATGTGCTTGCTTGGGCTCTGGACTGATTAATATAGGTGTAGCATGATTACCCATTTCGTTGCAGAGTTGATACTTTCACAACAGTATATCCTGTAGAAGGGTGTGGCTGTGTAAGAGTATTGAGGGGGATATAAGTAACACGACTCAAACTTCATGCTATTGTTCATTTGATCTCTATAATATGCTTATTGTCAATGTACCTCGCTTTGTTGTTTTACCTCCCTATAGTTACCTTCTGTCGTTTTTCACTTGAAAATTGAAAATGGAAATATGTAAAGTTTTAGCGGCTACAACTCATTGCAATATGCCAATCTCTACAAATTTTGGCAGGAACATTGAAAAGAGAAAAGATTGACATCTGCATGCTCTCCAAGTGAAATCATCAATTGGATTTTAGAAGCGTTTAGGCCACTTGGTTTTGACCTTCAAAAGAAAATTATAAGGTACTCATATTTCTTATTGTTCCCATGTTCATGTTGTTCCAATCAAATCGATTGCATAAATCTTCCCATGTACGTTGACTTTGTCAGGAAAGGAAGCGGATTACTTGGAAGTCTTCTTCCAAATTCATCGATATGTTTATGTTCTTTCAAACTTTCGAACTCTTTCCTACACATTGAATTGATGTCAACTTTGCGGCTAAGATTTAATGCTTCTAAGCATGACTCCTGCAAGTGTTTCTCAGGTTTTCGGCAGACCTTACAGTAGGGAGAACAGAAGAAGAAAGAGGCTTATTCAGTACTCTTGATCCAGATACTGAAAATGCACAACACATATAAATGGATACCTCGGGAGGTTGCTTAACATTCTATTTTTCCTTTTTATCAGTTCTGAAAATTTCTTCTTGTCCATTCTATATTTTCTTTGGAAGTTCTACTCTTTATCGGGGTATATGACATCTAGCTATGTAATGTATAACAAGAAAAATCTGCAGTCGGGCATATACTTATTGGTATTTTTTCTATACATTTGGGTAAATTTTTATTTCATTCTTACATTCTAATGTTCGTGTTTCATCCTTCTATCTGCAAGTCGGAGTGAGCGATGCCAAAAAATAGCCCATTCTGTGTCCCCATCTTCCAGAACGAGGTCCACCGTGCTTTCATAGAAATATGCCTTGCTATGTCCATTCTTTTGGTCCCAAAAGCACATCCGAGTGATCTTCTAAATACTTTTTTTTTCCAAACTTTACCTTGCATTTCTATGAACTTTCTGCTTAGCTCTTTGCTCAAGGCTTGTTGGATCGCCTTTTGTTGGGATCATTGACCTCCCGTCTAGATTTCGAGTCCCCATCACCCTATATTTGCCTTTATACACCAAGGTCTCGCGCTCGCGCTCGCGCAGGTGCAGGCGCCGTCGCCGGCGGCTGATCTCTTCCCTCCGGCCACCTCAGGCCCAGCCAAGCACAGATCCGGGACCCTCCCGGCGTCCTCTCTTCATTCATCCCGAAGCCCGGCGCCGTCTTCGCCGGCCCTCTACCCGCGGAGGAGTTCGAGTCCGGCCCTCCCCTCTTCCTGTCCGCTCCCGTGCGGCCGCGCCGCACCGGGCGCCCTTGAGCTCAAGCAGGCCCCCTCGCCTCCCTCTCCTCTCGCTGCCCGTCGGGCGTCGCCGGGCAAAGCCACAGCGGCGTGTGGCCAGCCAGGATCTCGATCGCCGTTCTCGGCCAGTGAGGCGGCGCTGCTCCGCTGCTCCAGTGTGATCTTTGCCAGAGGACGGTGGTGGCTGGGCGTGCTCAGCTCGGCGGACTTGGTGCTCGGTCGGGTGCTGCTCGACGGGCTCGCTTCCGGCACAGTGGCGCGTTCCGGCGGTGGGTGGCGGCGCCAGCGCGGACCTGGTGTGGCGATGTGCGGCGCCACGGTCCCAGCAGGATGGTGGTGCTCGGCCCGCGGCGTCTTGGTGGTGCTCCGCAGCTCCACGGTGCTTTGTGGATCCGGCTGATGGCCGGGCGGCAGCTCCGGGCGTCGTGGGCTGGCTCAGCTAGCCTGGGTTCTCCGGATCTGGCTGCTTCGTTGCGGCGAGAGGCTGTTTGTTGGTCCGGCCGGGCTTGGGCTCGGCAGACAGTGTGGCAGCGCCGGGCGAAAGCTCTGCCTCGGGCTTCTGGCCGGGGCCGGCGACGGCGACACACTCGGGTGCCGCGCTCTTCTTGAAGGCATCGTCGAGGTGTGCTGCCTTGCCTCGTGTCTCCGGTCGGTGAGACCAGTGGTGTGGTGGTGGCTTCTGCTTGGTCATGGCGCGATGGCTTCGTGGGAGGTGTGCGGGTCAGCGGAGGTGCAGTGCGTGAGGGTGTGGTGTTGGGCGGTGCTCCGGGCGAAGGCTTGCCGGGTTTCTACCGGCCGACGGCGTCGGCGTCTGCGGATGTCGTGTCACCTTCTTGGAGGCGCCGTCGTGGAGTCCACCCCCTGCACATCCTCGGTTCCAGCTCTTCGGGTGAAAGCCTAAGGCCCAGTCGGGTCGGGCGACGGCGTCGGCATCGTCGCTTCCTCCTTTGGGGCGTCGCCTTGAAGAGCATTGGATCCCGTTTGCACTTTCCTTGGGCTGGACGCTCGCGGCATTGCGGTCGGCGGCTGTCTGTCCGGCAATGTGGATGTTGCGCGACTTCTAGTGTGGCAACGATGGCGGCTTCGAGCGAAGTTGGGCGGCTGCTGAGCTTTGGTAGTCGGTCTCATCCGCGTGTTCGAGGGGTTGCCGGGCCTCATTTGTCTTTCTGAAGTCGGAGCTGCAGAGGAGGTGCTTCCACGGCAGCGATGACACGAGACGGGTGGTCGGCTCCGGTGCCGCTCGACGCAGCGAGCCGCTTTCCCCTACAATGCTCGCCGACAGTAGTCGGAGCTGCCTGGTCATCGGCGTGTGCGGTGGACTGTTTGGCATCGACCGACGCAGGCCTCGACGCTTGTTCGTGGTTTTCTCTTCGACGGCGTGTGTGCGTTCTTGTGTGGGTTGCCATGTCGCCTTGTGTGCCTTGTTTTTGCGGGCATGTTGACGGTTTTCGCCCGATTTTCCGTTAATTAACTGGGCACCTCTCTTCGACCTTTTTTTAATGAACCAGGCCCTAAGGGACCGCGTTTCAAAAAAAAACTTTCTCAGGTTGTGCACCACACTAACACCGTTGCCCCATCTGAAGTTGCAGCAATGGCACGCCCTGCATAGGTAAGCTTCTCTTGCACATTTGAAGGAAATTCTTACTGCTCATATGATTTTTTCTCATCTTTTCCACTGAGAATAAAAGAGATCTTAGATCAAATGTTAAATTGTCCTATATTTAGATACGGAGGATTACATTCGAATATTTATCCTTGTGCATAACACCAAAGTGTCAAGTCCTAGTTTTGTATGGCCATGTTTAGTAAAATGACTCTTGGATGAAAATCCAATTCAATTGTGAATTCTGAAGTATTTACATGCGCAACTAGAGGAGGTGATCTTAGTGTAGAATTGATTGTGTGCATCGATAATTGTCATTGATCATGCACTAGGCACATATATAGGTAGGCTTGCAGTTAAGCATGCCGGCTTGCTCCAGGAGCTCGGGGGCATACTTCTGCTGATGCAGAAAGAAGCCAATGGCACGACGGACGACCTCAATGCCGAGGAAGTAGTGGAGAGCCCCCAAGTCCTTGAGGGCGAACTCGGTGCCGAGGCGAGCTGTGATATGCTGAAGTACCGCTGGCGAGGACGCAGTCAGGATGATGTCATCGACGTACAGGAGAAGGTATGCGGTGGCGGCGCCCTGGTGATAAACAAACAGGGAGGCATCGGACCGTGTGGACCGGAACCCCTACTGCTGAAGAAAGGCCGCGATCCGCTGGTACCAGGCCTGAGGCGCCTGCTTCAACCCGTAAAGAGAACGGGACAGCAAGCACACATGGTCAGGATAGTCGGTGTCGACGAAACCAGTGGGCTGCTGACAAAACACCTGCTCGTCGAGATGGCCATGCAAGAAAGCATTGGACACGTCGGTGGTGAAGCTAACGGCGCGAGAAATAGCAAGCCGAGGACAGCGTAGCGAATCGTGCCAGTTTGACAACCGGGCGAAGGTGTCAGTGAAGTCCACGCCAGCGTGTGGCCCGTGAAACCGCGCACCACCAACGCTACCAGAAGCGCTTTGAGGGAACCGCTGAGGCGAGTCTTGTGGCGGAAAACCCACTTGCCGGTGATAACATTGGCACGGGAGGCCGCGACAAGCTGCCACGCATCTGATCGTCTTCTGCAGGCGTCGAACTCCTCACGCGCATCGCGCAGCAAGCCGATTCGGATCACGAAGAAGCGCGAGCGGAGGTGGGGATGGTTGACGGTGTCGAAGTCGAGGCGGCGCACACATACTCATCGGAGGAGTAGCGCGTGCTCGACCGGAGCACACCGGCCCGGGCGCGAGTCAGCACGCCGAGAGGCGAGGCATCGACGGCAATGGGGCCCGTGGCGGTAGCCGGGCCAGCGGCGGCGGTAGGGCCCATGAAGCGGCCAAGACGGCGGCGGCGGGCGTGCCGGTGGTGATGGCCGAGCCAGGAGCCGGTGAGGGGGCAGCCAAGGCTGGGCGGCGGGCGACCACCGAGGGCGCCAGTAAGCGCCGCGAGGCGGCCGCAAAGACGCCGGCGAGGCGGCCGGGAGGGAGCCGCGGTGACGGTAAGGGCGTCGTGGGGCGCGAGGCGCAGCTCGTCCTGGCGTGGGAACCGCTTAAAGCCGGAGGCGGCCAAGAGCGAGAGAGGGGCCGTCCACCTGAGGGGGTCGCCGGTGGCCGGCGGCGACGGGTCGACAAGAGGTACCTGCTGCTAAAAGGGAAACACCTTCTCATGAAAGTAAACGTGTCGGGAGGTGAATACACGATGTGAGACAGGGTCGTAACAGCGGTAGCCTTTAGTGTTAGGTGGGTAGCCGAGGAAGATGCAAGCAATGGAGCGAGGTGCAAGCTTATAAGGCGCAGTGGCGGCGATGCTAGGATAGCAGAGACAGCCAAAGATGCGAAGGCCATCATAAGATGGGGGCGCACCAAAGAGTAGATGGTGAGGGCATAGTTCCAGTGTGGGCGACACGGGCGGATGTTGATGAGGAGGGTGGCGGTGGCGAGAGCGTCCGACCAAAACCGGGGAGGCACTTTAGAGTGAAAGAGCAATGTGCGGACGCAGTCATTAAGAGTCACGGAGGATACGCCGCACGGCCATATTTTGTTGGGACGATGTAGGGACAAGTGAGGCGGAAGATAGTGCCGTTGGAGGCTAGAAGGTTACGAATAGCGACAAGACGTTGTCAAACTCTTTCCATTGTCAGTTTGTAATGCAAGGATGGGACGACCGAACTGTGTGGTGACATAGGAATAAAAGGCGGTGAGTGTGGCAAGGGCGCCGACTTATGACGAAGAGGAAATGTCCACACATAATGAGAGAAATCATCTAAGATCACCAAATAGTATAGGTAGCCCGTGTTGCTTGCAACCGGGGATGTCCAAACATCACTATGCAATAACTGAAACGAAAAAGTGGAAATAGTGGTAGATGCGCTAAACGGAAGACGAACATGTTTGCCAAGACGACAAGCCTCACAAGTATGGTCGTCATTGCATGAGAATGAAAAACTCTTAAGAATTTAACGTAAAGTGGTGGGGTTCGGGTGTCCCAAAACGAGCATGCCAAAGGTCGACACCTACGGCGAGGGCGACTGGTGTGATGGAGGCGGTGGCGGAGGAGTGCACCGGATAGAGCTCGTCGGGACTATCACAACGATGAAGGACCATCCGAGTACGGCGTCCTTCACAGAAAAACTGACATCGTCAAATTCAACGGTAATGGGATTCTCACGAGCAAGATGACGAACGGATACAAGGTTAGTAACTAAATCAGGAGAAACAAGAATATTAGACATAGTGATAGGCGTAGATGTGGAAGGAAACGAAGTACGACCAACATGTGTGATAGGTAAAGAGGAACCGTTACCAACGGTGATGCGAGTAGGAGTATGAACTGGAGTGAAGGAGGTTAGAGTGCCGGGATAAGATGCCATGTGGGCGGTGGCGCCCAAGTCCATGTACCAAGCGCCGCCGGTACCAAGCGCCGCCGGTGATGGGGCCGAGTGCAGTGCAGCCAAAGAAGTAGGGTCCCATTGCGGTGAGACCGGCAGCGAGGCGAAGCCGCCGTAGGGCTGAACCGTGGTGGGCGGAGCATGGCCGCCGGTCATCGGCGTGGCGAGTAGAGCCGGGGAGCCGGTACCAGCCGGCTGCGGCGGCACGGTGAAGTAGGCCGGATGGCCCGCCGGAAAAACCTACGGCGTGGTGAAGAGAGCCAGGGCGTCCACGTACATGTAGCCGAAGAGAGACGACCCGGAAGAACACATCGCAGCGACGGCAGCGATGGCTTAGGGCAGGAAAAGGAAGCCGCGGCTAATAAGCACACAAGCACGCATTTAGCTAGCAAGTAGACAGTGCACACAATCTGGATGGATTCCAATCGAGCTGGCTAGCTTGGCGATCGGGCTGGCTAGCAAGGGTTAGAAGTGATGAGCCGAAGCGATGCAGCAGCGGTGCGGGAGGTAGAGACGTAGAGTAGAGGCGACGGCGACGCCGGCTAACAAGCACACGTGCACATACAAGCTAGCAAGCACACCAGCACACAACTGGATGGATGAACGTGCCTATAGGCCTCGCCGTATACTACGCGGACGTGATCCTAGGCTACTACTGAAGGAAGGAGAAGGGCAACGACAGAAAAGAAAAAAAGATGGGCATATAGAAGTGCAGCGGCCACGAGATGCGGCGGCAACACGAGGTGCGGTGGTTGCGCGAGGAGGATGGCACGACGACGGCAAGGACCTGCGGCGGCGGCACAAGGAGGATAGAGCGCGGCGGCGGCGGCAAGGACCTGCGGCGGCGGCGGCGCTCAGAGGATAGGACGCGGCGGCGACGACAAGGACCTGCGGCGGCGGTGGCTAGTGCAGCGGAAAGCAGCGGCAACCGGCGGCGGCGGCGGCTAGGCTAGGGTTAGGATCGACTTGCTCTGATACCATGTAGAAGTGCATGCTCTAGCCAATGCAACCAAAAGACCGATCTGATGGAAGAGACTAGGCAGCACATTATACGTCAACACTTCCCCTCACGTGTGGCTCCCTCAGGCCTAAACGTGGACCGAAAGTGGGCTGCAATTTAACTGCGCCAGCCGGGTCTTGAACTCGAGACCTCTTGACTCTGATACCATGTAGAATTGATTGTGTGCATCGATAATTCTTATTGATCATGCACTAGGCACATATATAGGTACAAGGGCTGCGAGATCTCAACCGTATCCGCTATACAAGGAAAGGATCGGGAGATATCGCTAAGCTAGGAAGTAAATACAAGAGATCCTAGCCACGAGATATACATGCAATGACAACTGTGCTCAACACTTAGGGCACAACTGTGAAGTGAATTCATGGATCATTGATGGAATACTTACTGGTGGTATGAAACAATGTAATATTGAACTCAATAACCTTGACATGTGTTTTGTTTATAACCTGTCAATTTTCCATGAGAAATAAATGATGGCGGAGGAAGAAAAACAAGACTACAATACACCATCATTGCTACCGTGTACCATCTAGCCACACAATATACACTCCTAGCTTCATGCACCAACTAGCCACATAGTGCACCCCGTACCTCCACAAATCAATGTTTCATATTGTATTTTATCATTCATCTACCTATGTCTCCTACTGCTCCTACTTGATCTTTAGAAAAAAGAGCAACCAAATGAACAACAGCTAACCCAACAATGGGCAATTACACGGGCGCGGCGTGCTTCTTCCCTGGTACTTTTTCTAAAGAGTAGGAGAAAACCCCGTTGAAAAGGAAGTCAAGTACCAACAAGAGCGAAACCACAAAACATTGGTAGCTAGAGAGGAGGTCAACCAAGAACTCTTTGAGTGGAGAGAAGGGGGAGAGGTTGTGGAGAGGGGACTAGTCACCTTCAAAGCACATGTAGAGGAAGGAAACACATGAGTGCGGACTTATGGTGCTCGGGCACCATGGAGGCCTGTATTTACAAAAATAATCAAAAACCATATTTATAAAATTAAAAAAAATTCCATGAGAACTTGTATGTGTTCACCACAGATCCATCAAATTTCATTTGAGAAAATATCAATTTGTAAGATGTACAAAAAAAAATTCCGACCCAACAAAAAAAAACGTTGATTTGAAAATACATATTTGTCTTTTTGGTACATCACATGTGTAAGTAAAATGTTATGAAATATCACACATGCATAGTTTACACGTGTATGCGTGTTTAAAAAACATTTGAAACTTTTTGCGTTGTAGAAAATGGTGTTTTAAACACGGGCACCAAGGAGCTCGGGCACCGTTGGCATTTTTCGGGGTACACAAGCCCTACACGACTAGAGAAAAAGAGCATCCTTCAGCTTCATCTGTCGAAGTTGACACACAACATCAAATGTTTTCAGGGACGGCCAACATTTGCGGCATCAGCCAACATGGAGAAAAGATCAGATATAAATAGATTGACAAAGTGAGGTGAAGCAAGACCATGGGACACCGACACTTTTTAGAACCGGGCTAGTCGTATTTCCATCACTTTTATAATGGAAAGAATTTTGCTTCGGTATAACCCCCAGAAAGGTTTACATATTTCCATGCAAAGGTGGACCCTTGTTTGATCAATGGAAGAATAAATTAGAAATAATTGATCATGAATGTACGAGAATACTCTTTTAAGTTACTTCAAGATTCATGTTAACTTTTTAGAGGGTGTAACGAAGCGAAACTCACTGTCCAGCACTTCCAGTAAATTGCACATGGCCTTCTGGAGGACTGTCCGGAGAGGAAGAAGCAACAAACTCACTTCAGAGTAGCATCGAAAGACAAGAAGGCAGTGATCTGGTAGCGTCCTATGTTTAAATTTAAACATGCACGTGAAGGAAATATGCCCTAGAGGCAATAATAAAGTTATTATTTATTTCCTTATATCATGATAAATGTTTATTATTCATGCTAGAATTGTATTAACCGGAAACATAATACATGTGTGAATACATAGACAAACAGAGTGTCACTAGTATGCCTCTACTTGACTTGCTCGTTAATCAAAGATGGTTATGTTTCCTAATCATAGACATGGGTTGTCATTTGATTAATGTGATCACATCATTAGGAGAATGATGTGATTGACATGACCCATTCCGTTAGCTTAGCAGCCGATCGTTTAGTATGTTTCTATTGCTTTCTTCATGACTTATACATGTTCCTATGACTATGAGATTATGCAACTCCTGCTTACCGGAGGAACACTTTGTGTGCTACCAAACGTCACAACGAATCGGGTGATTATAAAGGTGCTCTCAGGTGTCTCCGAAGGTACATGTTGGGTTGGCGTATTTCGAGATTAGGGTTTGTCACTCCGATTGTCGAAGAGGTATCTCTGGGCCCTCTCGGTAATGCACATCACTTAAGCCTTGCAAGCATTGCAACTAATGAGTTAGTTGCGGGATGATGTATGAACGAGTAAAGAGACTTGCCGGTAACGAGATTGAACTAGGTATTGAGATACCGATGATCGAATCTCGGGCAAGTAACATACCGATGACAAAGGGAACAACATATGTTGTTATGCGGTCTGACCGATAAAGATCTTCGTAGAATATGTGGGAGCCAATATGAGCATCCAGGTTCCGCTATTGGTTATTGACCAGAGACATGTCTCGGTCATGTCTACATAGTTCTCGAACCCGTAGGGTCCGCACGCTTAACGTTACGATGACAGTTACATTATGAGTTTATACATTTTGATGTACCGAAGGTTGTTCGGAGTCCCGGATGTGATCACGGATATGACGAGGAGTCTCGAAATGGTCGAGACATAAAGATTGATATATTGGAAGCCTATGTTTGGATATCGGAAGTGTTCCGTGCTGACGAAACTCTCCCTCAACACTCGGCTGGACCGGAGTTCGAGGGACGTCATCGAGCTGAACGTGTGCTGAACTCGGAGGTGCCGTACGTTCGGTACTTGATCGGTCGGATCGTGAAGACGTACGACTACATCAACTGCGTTGTGCTAACGCTTCCGCTTTCGGTCTACGAGGGTACGTGGACAACACTCTCCCCTCTCATTGCTATGCATCACCATGATCTTGCGTGTGCGTAGGATTTTTTTTGAAATTACTACGTTACCCAAAAGTGGCATCAGAGCCTGGTTTTATGCGTAGATGTCATTTGCACGAGTAGAACACAAGTGAGTTGTCGGCGATATAAGTCATACTGCTTACCAGCATGTCATACTTTGGTTCGACGGTATTGTTGGACGGTTGACCGGACCGACATTACGAAGTACGCTTTACGCGAGACCGGTTCTCCGACGTGCTTTGCACAAAGGTGGCTAGTGGGTGTCGATTTCTCCAACTTTAGTTGAACCGAGGTGGCTATGCCCGGTCCTTGCGAAGGTTAAAACAACACCAACTTGACAAACTATCGTTGTGGTTTTGATGCGTAGGTAAGAACTGTTCTTGCTAAGCCCATAGCAGCCACGTAAAACTTGCAACAACAAATTAGAGGACGTCTAACTTGTTTTTGTAGGGCATGTTGTGATGTGATATGGTCAAGACGTGATGCTATATTTTATTGTATGAGATGATCATGTTTTGTAACCGAGTTATTGGCAATCGGGCAGGAGCCATATGGTTGTCACTTTATTGTATGCAATGCAATCACCTGTAATGCTTTTACTTTATCACTAAGCGGTAGCGATAGTCGTAGAAGCATAAGATTGGCGAGACGACAACGATGCTACGATGGAGATCAAGGTGTCGCACGGTGACGATGGTGATCATGGAGGTGCTTGAGATGGAGATCACAAGCACAAGATGATGATGGCCATATCATATCACTTATATTGATTGCATGTGATGTTTATCTTTTATGCATCTTATCTTGCTTTGATTGACGGTAGCATTATAAGATGATCTCTCACTAAATTTCAAGATAAAAGTGTTCTCCACGAGTATGCACCTTGCTACAAAGTTCGTCGTGCCTGTGCACCACGTGATGATCGGGTGTGATAAGCTCTCGTCCATCTACAACGGGTGCAAGCCAGCCTCGCATTAACGCAGTATACTCAAAGTTAAACTTGACGAGCCTAGCATATGCGTATATGGCCTCGGAACACCAGAGACCGAAAAGGTCGAAAGCATGAATCATATAGTAGATATGATCAACATAGTGATGTTCACCCTTGAAAGCTACTCCATTTCACGTGATGATCGGTTATGGTTTAGTTGATTTGGATCACGTGATCACTTAGAGGATTAGAGGGATGTCTTTCTAAGTGGGAGTTCTTAAGTAATATGATTAATTGAACTTAAATTTATCATGAACTTAGCACCTGATAGTATCTTGCTTGTCTATGTTTGATTGTAGATAGATGGCCCGTGCTGTTGTTCCGTTGAATTTTAATGCGTTCCTTGAGAATGAAAGATGATGTTAGCAATTACACGAACTGGGTCCAGAATTTGAGGATTATCCTCATTGCTGCACGTAAGAATTACGTCCCCGAAGCACCGCTGGGTGCCAGGCCTGCTGCAGGAGCAACACTAGATGTTATGAACGTCTGGCGAGCAAAGCTGATGACTACTCAATAGTTCAAAGGTGCCATGCTTTACGGCATAGAACCGGGACTTCAACGACGTTTTGAACGTCATGGAGCATATGAGATGTTCCAGGAGTTGAAGTTAATATTTCAAGCAATTGCCCGGATTGAGAGATATGAAGTCTCCAATAAGTTCTATAGATGCAAGATGAAAGAGTATAGTTCACAAGGAGCATATACTCAAGATGTCCGGGTATAATAATCACTTGATTCAAGCTGGGAGTTAATCTTCCGGATGATAGCGTCATTGATGTAATTCTCCAATCACCGCCACCAAGCTACAAGAGCTTCGTGATGAACTATAACATGCAAGGGATGGATAAGACGATTTCCGAGCTCTTCGCAATGCTAAAGGCTGCGGAGGTAGAAATCAAGAAGGAGCATCAAGTGTTGATGGTCAACAAGACCACTAGTTTCAAGAAAAAGGGCAAAGGGAAGAAGAAGGAACTTCAAGAAGAACATCAAGCAAGTTGTCGCCAGAGAAGAAACCCAAGTCTGGACCTAAGCCTGAAATCGAGTGCTTCTACCGCAAAGCGGTAGTCATCGAAGCGGAACTGCCCCAAGTATTTGGCGGATAAGAAGGATGGCAAGGTGAACAAAGGTATATGTGATATACATGTTATTGATGTGTACCTTACTAGAGCTCGCAGTAGCACTGGGTATTTGATATCGGTTACATTGCTAATATTTGCAACTCGAAGCAGGGGACTACGGATTAAGCGAACACCGCCAAGGACAAGGTGACGATGCGCGTGGGAAATGGTTCCAAAGTCGATGTGATTGCGGTCGGCACGCTAATTCTACATCTTCCTTCGGGATTAGTTTTAGACCTAAATAATTGTTATTTGGTGCCAGCGTTGAGCATGAACATTATATCTGGATCTTGTTTGATGCGAGACGGTTATTCATTTAAATCATAGAATAATGGTTGTTCTATTTATATGAGTAATATCTTTATGGCCATGCACCCTTGAAGAGTGGTCTATTTTGATGAATCTCGATAGTAGTGATACACATATTCATAATGTTGAAGCCAAAAGATGCAGAGTTGATAATGATAGTGCAACTTATTTGTGGCACTGCCGATTAGGTCATATCGGTGTAAAGCGCATGAAGAAACTCCATACTGATGGACTTTTGGAAGCACTTGATTATGAATCACTTGGTACTTGCAAACCGTGCCTCATGGGCGGCAAGATGACTAAAACACCGTTCTCCGGTACTATGGAGAGAGCAACAAATTTGTTGGAAATCATACATACAGATGTATGTGGTCCGATGAATGTTGAGGCTCGTGGCGGATATCGTTATTTTCTCACCTTCACAGATGATTTAAGTAGATATGGGTATATCTACTTGATGAAGCATAAGTCTGAAACATTTGAAAAGTTCAAAGAATTTCAGAGTGAAGTTGAAAATCATCGTAACAAGAAAATAAAGTTTGTACGATCCGATCGTGGAGGAGAATATTTGAGTTACGAAGTTTGGTCTACGTTTGAAACAATGCGGAATAGTTTTCGCAACTCACGCCACCGGAACACCACAGCGTAATGGTGTGTCCAACGTCGTAATCGTACTTTCACTGGATATGGTGCGATCTATAATGTCTCTTCTTGATTTACCGCTATCATTTTGGGGTTATGCTTTAGAGACACCGCATTCACATTAAATAGGGCACCATCGTAATCCGTTGAGACGACGCCTTATGAACTGTGGTTTGGCAAGAAACCAAAGTTGTCGTTTCTTAAAGTTTGGGGCTGCGATGCTTATGTGAAAAAACTTCAACCTGATAAGCTCGAACCCAAATCGGAGAAATGTGTCTTCATAGGATGCCCAAAGGAGACTGTTGGGTACACCTTCTATCACAGATCCGAAGGCAAGACATTTGTTGCTAAAAATGGATCCGTTCTAGAGAAGGAGTTTCTCTCGAAAGAAGTGAGTGGGAGGAAAGTAGACTAGATGAGGTAATCTGTACCTGCTCCCTTATTGAAAGTAGTTCATCACACGTAAACCGGTTTCGTGACACCTACACCAATTAGTGAGGAAGTTAATGATGACGATCATGAAATTTCAGATCAAGTTGTTACGAACCTCGTAGATCAACCAGAGTAAGATCCACACCGTAGTGGTACGGTAATCCTGTTCCGAAGTCATGCTACTAGATCATGATGAACCTACGAACTATGAAGAAGCGATGGTGAGCCCAGATTCCACAAAATGGCTTGAAGCCATGAAATCTGAGATGGGATCCATGTATGAGAACAAAGTGTGGACTTTGGTTGACTTGCCCGATGATCGGCAAGCAATTGAGAAATAAATGGATTTTCAAGAAGAAGACCGACGCCGACGGTAATATTATCGTCTACAAAGCTCGACTTGTTGCGAAAGGTTTTCGACAAGTTCAAGGGGTTGACTACGATGAGACCTTCTCACCCGTAGCGATGCTTAAGTCTGTCCGAATCATGTTAGCGATTGCCGCATTTTATGATTATGAAATTTGGCAGATGGATGTAAAAACTGCTTTCCTGAATGGATTTCTGGAAGAAGAGTTGTATATGATGCAACCGGAAGGTTTTATCGGTCCAAAAGGAGCTAACAAAGTGTGCAAGCTCCAGCGATCCATTTATGGACTGGTGCAAGCCTCTCGGAGTTGGAATAAACGCTTTGATAGTGTGATCAAAGCATTTGATTTTGCATGCACTTTTGGAGAAGCTTCATTTACAAGAAAGTGAGTGGGAGCTCTGTAGCATTTTTGATGTTATATGTGGATGAGATATTATTGATTGGAAATGATATAGAATTTCTGGATAGCATAAAGAGATACTTGAATAAGAGTTTTTCGATGAAAGACCTCGGTGAAGCTGCTTACATATTGGGCATTAAGATCTATAGAGATAGATCAAGACGGTTAATTGGACTTTCACAAAGCACATACCTTGACAAAGTTTTGAAGAAGTTCAAAATGGATCAAGCAAAGAAAGGGTTCTTGCCTGTGTTACAACGTGTGAAGTTGAGTAAGACTCAATGCCCGACCACTGCAGAAGATAGAGAGAAAATGAAATATGTTCCCTATGCTTCAGCCATAGGCTCTATCATATATGCAATGCTGTGTACCAGACCTGATGTGTGCCTTGCTATAAGTCTGGCAGGGAGGTGCCAAAGTAATCCAGGAGTGGATCACTAGACATCGGTCAAGAACATCCTGAAATACCTGAAAAGGACTAAGAATATGTTTCTTGTTTATGGAGGTGACAAAGAGCTCATCGTAAATGGTTACGTTGATGCAAGCTTTGACACTGATCCAGACGATTCTAAATCGCAAACCGGATATGTGTTTACATTGAACGGTGGAGCTGTTAGTTGGTGCAGTTCTAAACAAAGCGTCGTGATGGATCTACGTGTGAAGCGGAGTACATACCTGCTTCGGAAGCAACAAATTAAGGAGTCTGGATGAAGGAGTTCATATCCGATCTAGGTGTCATACCTAGTGCATCGGGTCCAATGAAAATCTTTTGTGACAATCTTTGGTGCAATTGCCTTGGCGAAGGAATCCAGATTTCACAAGAAAACCAAGCACATCAAGAGACGCTTCAATTCCATCAGGGATCTAGTCCAGGTGGGAGACATAGAAATTTGCAAGATACATACGGATCTGAATGTAGCAAACCCGTTGACTAAGCCTCTTCCACGAGCAAAAC
Source organism: Aegilops bicornis (assembly GCA_021605145.1). Taxonomy (NCBI): domain Eukaryota; kingdom Viridiplantae; phylum Streptophyta; class Magnoliopsida; order Poales; family Poaceae; genus Aegilops; species Aegilops bicornis. The sequence goes on from JAHIAL010000136.1 coordinate 384,462, forward strand.
ATGATCAACACCAAGGCTCCATGGGTGTTAGAATCATTAGTGTGTAATCTAGATTATTGACTCTAGTGCAAGTGGGAGACTGAAGGAAATATGCCCTAGAGGCAATAATAAAGTTATTATTTATTTCCTTATATCATGATGAATGTTTATTATTCATGCTAGAATTGTATTAACCGAAACATAATACATGTGTGAATACATAGACAAACAAAGTGTCACTAGTATGCCTCTACTTGACTAGCTCGTTAATCAAAGATGGTTATGTTTCCTAACCATAGACATGGGTTGTCATTTGATTAACGGGATCACATCATTAGGAGAATGATGTGATTGACATGACCCATTCCGTTAGCCTAGCACCCGATTGTTTAATATGTTGCTATTGCTTTCGTCATGACTTATACATGTTCCTATGACTAGGAGATTATGCAACCCCTGATTACTGGAGGAACACTTTGTGTGCTACCAAACGTCACAACGTAACTGGGTGATTATAAAGGTGCTCTACAGGTGTCTCCGAAGGTACATGTTGGGTTGGCGTATTTCAAGATTAGGATTTGTCACTCCGATTGTCGGAGAGGTATCTCTGGGCCCTCTCGGTAATGCACATCACTTAAGCCTTGCAAGCATTGCAACTAATGAGTTAGTTGTGGGATGATGTATTACGGAACGAGTAAAGAGACTTGCCGGTAACGAGATTGAACTAGGTATTGAGATACCGACGATCGAATCTCGGGCAAGTAACATACCGATGACAAAGGGAACAACGTATGCAGTTATGCGATCTGACCGATAAAGATCTTCGTAGAATATGTGGGAGCCAATATGAGCATCCAGGTTCCGCTATTGGTTATTGACCAGAGACATGTCTCGGTCATGCCTACATAGTTCTCGAACTCGTAGGGTCCGCACGCTTAACGTTACGATGACAATTATATTATGAGTTTATATGTTTTGATGTACCGAAGGTTGTTCGGAGTCCCGGATGTGATCACGGATAAGACGAGGAGTCTCGAAATGGTCGAGACATAAAGATTGATATATTGGAAGCCTATGTTTGGATATCGGAACTGTTCCGGTGAAACCGGATTTTTAATGAGTACGGGAGGTTACTGGAACCCCCGCAACTTAATGGGCCTTAGTGGGCCTAGGTGGAAGAGAGGAGAGGAGGCGGGGCGGGGCCTCGCGCCTGGTCGCCCCTAGTCCGAATAGGACAAGGAGAGGCGGCGCCCCACTTTCCTTTCTCCCTCCACCTCTTTCCCCTCTCTCTCCTAGTCCAACATGGAAGGGGGGAGTCCTACTCCCGGTAGGAGTAGGACTCCTCCGGCGCGCCTCTCCCCTTGGCCGGCCGCACCCCCCTTGCTCCTTTATATACGGGGGCAGGGGGCACCCCAAAGACACAACAATTGATCGTTTGATCTTTTAGCCGTGTGCGGTGCCCCCCTCCACCATAGTCCACCTCGATAATACTGTAGCGGTGCTTAGGCGAAGCCCTGCGTCGGTAGAACATCAACATCGTCACCACGCCGTCGTGCTGATGAAACTCTCCCTCAACACTCGGCTGGATCGGAGTTCGAGGGACGTCATCAGGCTAAACGTGTGCTGAACTCGGAGGTGCCGTACGTTCAGTACTTGATCGGTCGGATCGTGAAGACGTACAACTACATCAACCACGTTGTGCTAACGCTTCTGCTTTCGGTCTACGAGGGTACGTGGACAACACTCTCCCCTCTCGTTGCTATGCATCACCATGATCTTGCGTGTGCGTAGGAATTTGTTTGAAATTACTACGTTACCCAACAGCACGGTCGCTATCGGGTCTCATTAGTACGTGACCCACACCATACTGGGTATGGGGAGTCGCCCTCACTATAAGGAATAGGGAGGGGATCTGATGGGTGGTGACCTCGGGGGCGACAGCAAGGCGACCGGGAGCAACCACGTCGGCGACGCGGGGCGGCGAGAATAGGTTTTAGGCCCTCGCGGGTCCAGACTCCGGCGATTCCGATGATGAGGATGGCCAGGGCGGCGACATGTCTGGATCGATGCCATACTCCCCAACGGCATCTGACTACGTTTGTGAATCGCTCGGGACTGGATATTCTGAAGAGGAAGTGGCTGGCTTCATCGACGGGATCCTACCAGACAGTGACCGTGCTTGGGAAGGGCTTGGCAAGGCTGATGCGGTGGAGGCCCTCCGGCGGGTCGTGCATCGTCGGACGGCCCCGACGGCGATCCGCCCCTGGAAGGGCCCCTTACCGAAGGTATGTCTGTTGGGGAACGTAGCAGAAATTCAAAATTTTCTACGCATCACCAAGATCAATCTATGGAGTAATCTAGCAACGCGGGGAAGGAGAGTGCATCTACATACCCTTGTAGATCGCTAAGCGGAAGCGTTCAAGTGAACGGGGTTGATGGAGTCGTACTCGTCGTGATCCAAATCACCGATGATCCTAGCGCCGAACGGACGGCACCTCCGCGTTCAACACACGTACGGAACGGTGACGTCTCCCACGCCTTGATCCAGCAAGGAGGAGGGCGAGGTTGAGGAAGAGAGTCCAACAAAGACGACGGGCGTGGTGGTGATGGAGTGGCAGTTCTCGGCAGGCTTCGCCAAGCTCACGGAGGAGGAGAGGTATTGGAGGGGAGGGGCTGCGCCAGGTTCAAGGGGTGTGGCCGCCCTCCCACCCCGCCACTATTTATAGGTGGGGAGAGAGGGGGCCGGCCCCCCTAGATCTCATCTAGGGTTGGGGGCCCTCCCCCTTAGGGTTTCCCTCTCCCATGCGCATGGGCCTTGGGGGGCTGGTGCCCCGCCCATTAAGGCTAGGGCGCCTTACAGCCCATGCTGCCGTATTGGACGTGGTGGAACATTTTCCGACCTCCGGACCCCTCCGAATCCTCCGAACCTTCGAAGCTTCCTGCATAACACCGAAAAACCGAACTTTTCCTGGAACCCGAACAACAACTTTTCATATATAAATCTTTACCTCCGGACCATTCCGGAACTCCTCGTGACGTCCGGGATCTCATTCGGGACTCCGAACAACATTCGGTAATCACACACAAGTCTTCCTAATAACCCTAGCATCATCGAACCTTAAGTGTGTAGACCCTACGGGTTCGGGAGACACGTGGACATGACCGAGACAACTCTCCGGCCAATAACCAACAACGGGGTCTGGATACCCATGTTGGCTCCCACATGTTCCACGATGATCTCATCGGATGAACCACGATGTCGAGGATTCAATCAATCCCGTATTCAATTCCCTTTGTCTAGCGGTATAGTACTTGCCCGAGATTCGATCGTCGGTATCCCGATACCTTGTTCAATCTCGTTACCGGCAAGTCTCTTTACTCGTTCCGTAACACATCATCCCGTGATCAACCCCTTGGTCACATTGTGCACATTATGATGATGTCCTACCGAGTGGGCCCAGAGATACCTCTCCGCTACACGGAGTGACAAATCCAGTCTCGATTCGTGCCAACCCAATGTACACTTCGAGATACCCATAGTCTACCTTTATAGCCACCCGATTACGTTGTGACGTTTGGTACACCCAAAGAATTCCCTACGGTATCCGGGAGTTGCACAATCTCATGGTCTAAGGAAATGATACTTGACATTAGAAAAGCTTTAGCATACGAACTACACGATCTTGTGCTAGGCTTAGGATTGGGTCTTGTCCATCACATCATTCTCCTAATGATGTGATCCCGTTATCAATGACATCCAATGTCCATGGTCAGGAAACCATGACCATCTGTTGATCAACGAGCTAGTCAACTAGAGGCTCACTAGGGACATGTTGTGGTTTCCGGTCAATACAATTATAGCATGAATAATAGACAATTATCATGAACAAGGAAATACAATAATAACCATTTTATTATTGCCTCTAGGGCATATTTCCAACAGTCTCCCACTTGCACTAGAGTCAATAATCTAGTTCACATCACTATGTGATTGTAATGAATCGACACCCATGGGGTTTGATCATATCTCACTTGTGAGAGAGGTTATTAGTCAACGGATCTGAACCTTTCAGATCCGTGTGTGTTTTGCAAATCTCTATGTCATCTCCTAGATGCAGCTACCACGCTCTATTTGGAACTATTCCAAATAACTGTTCTACTATCTGAATCCGGTTTACTACCGTAATAATCCGAATTAGTGTCAAAGTTTGCATCGACGTAACCCTTTACGACGAACTCTTTTACCACCTCCATAATCGAGAAAATTCCTTAGTCCACTAGTTACTAAGGATAAGTTTGACCGCTGTCATGTGATCCATTCCTGGATCACTCTTGTACCCCTTGACCGACTCATGGCAAGGCACACTTCCAGTGCGGTACAGAACATAGCATACTATAGAGCCTACGTCTGAAGCATAGGGGATGAACGTGGTCCTTTCTCTCTCTTCTGCCGTGGTCATGTCTTGAGTCTTACTCAATACTCACACCATATAACACAGCCAAGAACTCCTTCTTTCTTTGATCTATTTTGAACTCCTTCAAAATTTTGTCCCGGTATGTATTCATTTGAAAGTACTATTAAGCGCTTTTGATCTATCCTTATAGATCTTGATGCTCAATGTTCAAGTAGCTTAATCCAGGTTTTCCATTGAAAAACACTTTTCAAATAACCCTATATGCTTTCCAGAATTCTACATCATTTCCGATCAACAATATGTCAACAACATATACTCATCGAAATGCTATAGTGCTCCCACTCACTTCTTTTGGAAATACAAGTTTCTCATAAACTTTGTATAAACCCAAAATCTTTGATCATCCCATCAAAGCATATATTCCAACTCCGAGATGCTTACTCCAGTCCCTAGAAGGATTGCTGGAGCTTTGCACACTTGTTAGCATCTTTCAGGATTGACAAAACCTTCTGGTTGTATCACATACAACCTTTCCTCAAGAATATCGTCGAGGAAACAATGTTTTGACATCCTATCTGCAAGATTTCATAAATCATGCAAGAATTGCTAATATAATTCCAACAGACTCTTAGCATTGCTATGAATGAGAAAGTCTCATCGCAGTCAACTCCTTGAACTTGTCGGAAAACATCTTAACGACAAGTCGAGCTTTCTTAATGGTGACACTTACCATCATTGTCTGTCTTCCTATTAAAATCCATCTGTACTCAACAGCCTTACGACCATCGAGTAGTTCTTCCAAAGTCTATACTTTGTTTTCATACATGGATCCTCTCTCGGATTTTATGGCCTCGAGCCATTTGTCGGAATTCGGGCCCACCATCACTTCTTCATAGCTCGTAGGATCATTGTTGTCTAGCAACATGACCTCCAAGACAGATTACGTAGCACTCAAGTAGTACGCATCCTTGTCGACCTACGAGGTTTGGTAGTGACTTGATCCAAGTTTCATGATCACTATCATAAGCTTCCACTTCAATTGGTGTAGGCGCCCACAGAACAACTTCACATGCCCTGCTACACACTAGTTGAAGTGTCGGTTCAATAACCTCATCAAGTCTCCACTATCCTCCCACTCAATTCTTTCGAGAGAAACTTTTCCTCGAGAAAGGACCCGTTAGTAGAAACAATCCCTATTGCTTTCGGATCTGAATTAGGAGGTATACCCAACTGTTTTGGGTGTCCTATGAAGATGCATTTTATCCGCTTTGGGTTCGAGCTTATCAACCTGAAACTTTTTCACATAAGCGTCGCAGCCCCAAACTTTTAAGAAATGACAACTTAGGTTTCTCCAAACCATAGTTCAAACGGTGTCATATCAATGGAATTACGTGGTGCCCCATTAAAGCGAGTGCGGTTGTCTCTAATGCCTAACCCATGAACGATAGTGGTAATTCGATAAGAGACATCATGGTACGCACCATATCCAATAGGGTGCAACTATGATGTTTGGACACACCATCACACTATGGTGTTCCAGCGGTATTAATTGTGAAACAATTTCCACAATGTCTTAATTGCGTGCCAAAGCTCGTAACTCAGATACTCATCTCTATGATCATATCATACACATTTTATCCTCTTGTCACGATGATCTTTAACTTCACTCTGAAATTACTTGAACCATTCAATAATTCAGACTTGTGTTTCATCAAGTAAATATACTCAGTATCTACTCAAATCATCCGCGAAGTAAGAACATAACGATATCCACTGCGTGCCTCAACACTCATTGGACTGCACACATGAAAATGTATTACTTCCAACAAGTTGCTTTCTTGTTCCATTTTACCGAAAACGAGGCTTTCAGTCATCTTGCCCATGTGGTATGATTTGCATGTCTCAAGTGATTTAGAATCAAGTGAGTCCAAACGATCCATCTGCATGGAGTTTCTTCATGCATATATACCAATAGACATGGTTCACATGTCTCAAACTTTTCAAAAAAAACGAGTGAGTCCAAAGATCCATCAACATGGAGCTTCTTCATGCGTTTTATACCAATATGACTTACATGGCAGTGCCACAAGTAGGTGGTACTATCATTACTATCTTATATCTTTTGGCATGACCATGTGTATCACTATGATCGAGATTTAATAAACCATTCATTTTAGGTGCAAGACCATTGAAGGTATTATTCAAATAAATGAGTAACCATTATTCTCCTTAAATGGATAATCAGTATTGCGATAGACATAATCCAATCATGTCTATGCTCAACGCATAAACACCAAATAACAATTATTTAGGTTTAACACCAATATCGATGGTAGAGGGAGCGTGCGATGCTTGATCACATCAAGCTTGGAAAACTTCCAACACATATCGCCAGCTCACCTTTAGCTAGTCTCCGTTTACTCCGCAGCCTTTTATTTCGAGTTACTAACACTTAGCAACCGAACCGGTATCTAATACCCTGGTGCTACTAGGAGTACTAGTAGAGTACACATTAATATAATGTATATCCAATATACTTCTATCGGCCTTGCCTGTCTTCTTATCTACCAAGTATCTAGGGTAATTCTGCTCCAGTGACCGTTCCCCTTATTACAGAAGCACTTAGTCTCGGGTTTGGGTCCAACCTTGGGTTTCTTCACTAGAGCAGCAGCTGATTTGCCGTTTCATGAAGTATCCCTTCTTGCCCTTGCCCTTCTTGAAACTAGTGGTTTCACTAACCATCAACAATTGATGCTCCTTCTTGATTTCTACTTTCGCGGTGTCAAACATCGCGAATATTTCAAGGATCATCATATCTATCCTTGATATGTTATAGTTCATCACGAAGCTCTAGCAGCTTGGTGGCAATGACTTTGGAGAAACATCACTATCTCATCTGGAAGATCAACTCCCACTCGATTCAAGTGATTGTTGTACTCAGACAATTTGAGCACAAGCTCAATGATTGAGCTTTTCTCCCTTAGTTTGCAGGCTAAGAAAATCGTCGGAGGTCTTATACCTCTTGACGTGGGCACGAGCCTGAAATCCCAATTTCAGCCCTCGAAACATCTCATATGTTCCGCGACGTTTCGAAATCGTCTTCGGTGCCTCAATTCTAAACCGTTTAACTGAACTATCACGTAGTTATCAAAACGTGTATGTCAAATGTTCGCAACATCCATAGACGACGTTTGAGGTTCAGCACACCGAGCGGTGCATTAAGGACATAAGCCTTCTACGCAGCAATGAGGACAATCCTCAGTTTACGGACCCAAATTCCGCATAATTGCTACTATCAACTTTCAACTAAATTTTCTCTAGGAACATATCTAAAATAGTAGAACTAAAGCGCGAGCTACGACATAATTTGCAAAAACCTTTTGACTATGTTCAGGATAATTAAGTTCATCTTATGAACTCCCACTCAGATAGACATCCCTCTAGTCATCTAAGTGATTACATGATCCGAGTCAACTAGGCCGTGTCCAATCATCACGTGAGACGGACTAGTCATCATCGGTGAACATCTTCATGTTGATCGTATCTACCATACGACTCATGCTCTACCTTCGGTCTCTTGTGTTCCGAGGCCATGTCTGTACATGCTAGGCTCGTCAAGTCAACCTAAGTGTATTGCGTGTGTAAATCTGGCTTACACCCGTTGTATGTGAACGTTAGAATCTATCACACCCGATCATCACGTGGTGCTTGAAAACGAACTTTCGCATAGCAGGTGCACAGTTAGGGGAACACTTTCTTGAAATTTTAATGAGGGATCATCTTATTTACTACCGTCGTTCTAAGAAAATAAGATGCATAAACATGATAAACATCACATGCAATCAAATAGTGACATGATATGGCCAATATCATTTTGCTCCTTTTGATCTCCATCTTCGGGGCTCCATGATCATTATCGTCACCGGCATGACACCATGATCTCCATCATCGTGTCTCCATGAAGTTGTCTCGCCAACTATTACTTCTACTACTATGGCTAACGGTTTAGCAATAAAGTAAAGTAATTACATGGCGTTGTTCAATGAGACACAGGTCATACAATAAATTAAGACAACTCCTATGGCTCCTGCCGGTTGTCATACTCATCGACATGCAAGTCGTGATTCCTATTACAAGAGCATGATCAATCTCATACATCACATATCATTCATCACATTCTTTTGGCCATATCACATCACATAGCATACCCTGCAAAAAACAAGTTAGACGTCCTCTAATTGTTGTTTGCATGTTTTACGTGGCTGCTATGGGTTTCTAGCAAGAACGTTTCTTACCTACGCAAAAACCACAACGTGATATGTCAATTGCTATTTACCCGTCATAAGGACCCTTTTCATTGAATCCAATCCGACTAAAGTGGGAGAGACAGACACCCGCTAGCCACCTTATGCAACTAGTGCATGTCAGTCGGTGGAACCCATCTCTAAGTGTAATGCGTGTAAGGTCGGTCCGGGCCACTTCATCCCATGATGCCTTGAATCAAGATAAGACTAGTAACGGCAAGTAAATTGACAATATCGACGCCCACAACAACTTGTGTTCTACTCGTGCATAGAAACTACGCATAGACCTAGCTCATGATGCCACTGTTGGGAACGTAGCAGAAATTCAAAATTTTCTACGCAACACCAAGATCAATCTATGGAGTAATCTAGCAACGAGGGAAAGGGGAGTGCATCTACATACCCTTGTAGATCGCTAAGCGGAAGCGTTCAAGTGAACGGGGTTGATGGAGTCGTACTCGTCGTGATCGAAATCACCGATGATCCTAGCGCCGAACGGACGGCACCTCTGCGTTCAACACACGTACGGAACGGTGACCTCTCCCACGCCTTGATCCAGCAAGGAGGAGGGAGAGGTTGAGGAAGAGAGTCCAACAAAGCAGACGACGGCGTGGTGGTGATGGAGTGGCAGTTCTCGGCGAGGCTTCGCCAAGCTCACGCGGAGGAGGAGAGGTATTGGAGGAGGCTGCGCCAGGTTCAAGGGGTTTGGCCGCCTCCCACCCTCCACTATTTATAGGTGGGAGAGGGGCCGCCCCTAGATCTCATCTAGGGTTGGGGCGGCGGCCAAGGGAGGAGTGCCTCCCAAGTGAAGTGGAGGCCCTCCCTCTTATGGTTTCCCTCTCCCATGCGCATGGGCCTTGGGGGCTGGTGCCCCTGGCCCATTAAGGCTAGGGCGCCCCTTACAGCCCATGCTGCTGTATTGGACGTGGTGGAACATTTTCCGGACCTCGGACCCCTCCGGAATCCTCCGAACCTTCGAAGCTTCCTGTACAATACCGAAAAACCGAACTTTTCTGGAACCCGAACAACAACTTTTCATATATAAATCTTTACCTCCGGACCATTCCTAACTCCTCGTGACGTCCGGGATCTCATTCGGGACTCGAACAACATTCGGTAATCACACACAAGTCTTCCTAATAACCCTAGCATCATCAGACCTTAAGTGTAGACCCTACGGGTTCGGGAGACACGTGGACATGACCGAGACAACTCTCCGCCAATAACCAACAACGGGTGCGGATACGCATGTTGGCTCCCACATGTTCCACGATGATCTCATCGGATGAACCACGATGTCGAGGATTCAATCAATCCCGTATTCAATTCCCTTTGTCTACCGGTATAGTACTTGCCCGAGATTCGATCGTCGGTATCCCGATACCTTGTTCAATCTCGTTACCGACAAGTCTCTTTACTCGTTCCGTAACACATCATCCCGTGATCAACCCCTTGGTCACATTGTGCACATTATGATGATGTCCCTATCGAGTGGGCCCAGAGATACCTCTCCGTTACACGGAGTGACAAATCCCAGTCTCGATTCGTACAACCCAATGCACACTTTCGGAGATACCCATAGTCTACCTTTATAGCCACCCAGTTACGTTGTGACGTTTGGTACACCCAAAGCATTCCTACTGTATCCGGGAGTTGCACAGTCTCATGGTCTAAGGAAATGATACTTGACATTAGAAAAGCTTTAGCATACGAACTACACGATCTTGTGCTAGGCTTAGGATTGGGTCTTGTCCATCACATCATTCTCCTAATGATGTGATTCCGTTATCAATGACATCCAATGTCCATGGTCAGGAAACCATGACCATCTGTTGATCAACAAGCTAGTCAACTAGAGGCTCACTAGGGACATGTTGTGGTCTATGTATTCACACATGTATTGCGGTTTCCGGTCAATACAATTATAGCATGAATAATAGACAATTATCATGAACAAGGGAATACAATAATAACCATTTTATTATTTCCTCTAGGGCATATTTCCAACAATGTCTCCCTTCTCTCACGTTTGGTGATTTCTTAAGTGTTGATTACTCCTTGTAGTTGATGCTAATTGGTTTACTTGGTGGAAGATCATATGTTCAGATCCTTAATGCATATTATTACCCCTCTGATTATGAACATGAATATGCTTTGTGAATAGTTACGTTTGTTCCTGAGGACATGGGTGAATGCTACGTCTTGAGCTTGCGTTGGTTTTCCTTGAAGAGGAAAGGGTGATGCAGCAATAGTAGCGTAAGTATTTCCCTCAGTTTTTGAGAACCAAGGTATCAATCCCGTAGGAGGCTCCTCAAAAGTCCCACGCACCTACACAAACAAACAAAGAATTCGCAACCAACGCAATAAAGGGGTTGTCAATCCCTTCATGGCCACTTCATGAAAGTGAGATCTAATAGAGATAGTATGATAAGATAAATATATTTTGGTATTTTATAACATAGATGCAAAAAGTAAAGATGCAAATAAAAGTAGATTGGGAGCAAATATGATAAGAGATAGACCGGGGCCATAGGTTTCACTAGTGGCTTCTCTCAAGATAGCATAAGTATTACGGTGGGTGAACAAATTACTGTCGAGCAATTGATAGAAAAGCGAATAATTATGAGATTATCTAGGCATGATCATGTATATAGGCATCACGTCCGTGACAAGTAGACGGACTCCTGCCTGCATCTACTACTATTATTCGACACATCGACCGACTCCTGCCTGCATCTAGAGTATTAAGTTCATAAGAACAGAGTAACACATTAAGCAAGATGACATGATGTAGAGGGATAAAGTCAAGCAATATGATATAAACCCCATCTTGTTATCCTCGATGGCAACAATACAATACGTGCCTTGCTGTCCCTGCTGTCACCGGGAAAGGACACCGCAAGATTGAACCCAAAGCTAAACACTTCTCCGATGGCAAGAAAGATCAATCTAGGAGGCCAAACCAAACTGATAATTCGAAGAGACTTGCAAAGATAACTCAATCATACATAAAAGAATTCAGAGAAGATTCAAATATTATTCATAGGTAAACTTGATCATAAACCCACAATTCATCGGATCTCGACAAACACACCGCAAAAAGAGTTTACATTGAATAGATCTCCACAAGAGAGGCGGAGAACATTGTATTGAGATCCAAAAAGAGAGAAGAAGCCATCTAGCTAATAAGTATGGACCTGTAGGTCTGTGGTAAACTACTCACAACTCATCGGAGGGGCAAGGATGTTGATGTAGAAGCCCTCCGTGGTCGATTCCCTCCCGGCAGAAAGTGCCAAGGCTCCAAGATGAGATCTTGCGGATACAGAAGGTTACGACGGTGGAAATTGTGTTTCGTTGGCTCCCTGGATGTTTTCGGGGTACGTAGGCTTATATAGGAGGAAGAAGTACGTCGGTGCACGACCGAGGGGCCCACGAGACAGGGGGGCGCACCCTATAGGGGGGGCGCCCTCCTATCTTGTGGAGGCCTCGGCTGCTTCTTGACTTGCACTGCAAGTCCTCTGGATCACGTTCGTTCCAAAAATCACGCTCCAGAAGGTTTCATTCCGTTTGGACTCCGTTTGATATTCCTTTTCTTGAAATACTAAAATTGGCAAAAAACAGCAATATGGGTTGGGCCTCCGGTTAGTAGGTTAGTCCCAAAATGATATAAATGTGTAAAATAAAGCCCATAAACATCCAAAAGGGGTAATATAATAGCATGGAACAATAAAAATTATAGATACGTTGGAGACGTATCAAGCATCCCTAAGCTTAATTCATTTCGTCCTCGAGTAGGTAAATGATAAAAAGAGAATTTTTGATGTGGAATGCTACGTAGCATAATTCTTAATGTAATTTTCTATATTGTGGCATGAATGTTCTGATCCAAATTATTCAAAATAAAAGTTCATATTGATAAAAGAAATAGTAACACTTCAAGCATACTAATCAAAGTAATCATGTCTTCTCAAAATAACATGGCAAAAGAAAGTTCATCCCTACAAAATTATATAGTTAGGCTATGCTTCATTTTCGTCACACAAAGATGTTCCCAACTTCTATGGCCCCGATGACAAGCCAAGCAATTGTTTCATACTTAAATAATCTCAAACTTTTTCAACCTTCACTCAATACATGAGCGTGAGCCATGGATATAGCACTATGGGTGGAATAGAATATGATGATGGGGATTGTGTGGAGAAGACAAAAAAGGAGAAAGTGTCACATTGACGAGGATAATCAATGGGCTATGGAGATGCCCATCAATTGATGTCAACATGAGGAGTAGGGATTGCCATGCAACGGATGCACTAGAGCTATAAATGAATGCTCAACAAAAGAAAACTAGTGGGTGTGCATCCAACTTGCTTGCTCACGAAGACCTAGGGCATTTGAGGAAGCCCATCATAGGAATATACAAGCCAAGTTCTATAATGAAAAATTCCCACTAGTATGAAAAAGACAACTTATGAGACTCACTATATGAAAAACATGGTGCTACTTTGAAGCACAATATATGAGACTCACTACATGAAGAACAAGGTGCTACTTTGAAGCACAAGTGTGGAAAAAGAGATAGTAACATTGCCCTTTTTATTTATTTTCCTTTTTTTCTTTTTTTTCTTTTTTTGAGCCTTTTTTTGGCCTTTTTTCTTTTTTTTCTTTTTTTTCTTTGGGCAATGCTCTAATAATGATGATCATCACACTTCTATTGATTACAACATATGAATTACAACTCGAAACTAGAACAAGATATGACTCTATATTTAATGCCTCCGGTGTTGTAATGGATGGTGCAATGAATCAAGAGTGACATGTATGAAAAACAATGCATGGTGGCTTTGCCACAAATACGATGTCAACTACATGATCATGCGATGGCAATATGACAAAAGTAAAGTATGTCATGATGATAATGAACGGAACGGTGGAAAGTTGCATGGCAATATATCTCGGAGTGGCTATGGAAATGCCATAATAGGTAGGTATGGTGGCTGTTTTGAGGAAGATATAAGGAGGTTTATGTGTGACAGAGCGTATCGTATCACGGGGTTTTGATGCACCAGTGAAGTTTGCACCAACTCTCAAGGTGAGAAAGGGCAATGCACGGTACCGAAGAGGCTAGCAATGGCGGAAAGGTAAAAGTGCGTATAATCCATGGACTCAACATTAGTCAAAAGAACTCATATACTTATTGCAAAAATTTAGAAGTCATAAAAAATCAAGCACTACACGCATGCTCCTAGGGGGATAGATTGGTAGGAAAAGACCATCGCTCATCCCCGACCGCCACTCATAAGAATGCACAAGCCAGGTACACTTCATGTTTCAAATTTGTTACACAACTTTAACCATACGTGCATCCTACGGGACTTGCTAACTTCAACACAAGCATTCTTTAAATTCATAATCACCCAACTAGCATGACTTTAATATCACTACCTCCCTATCTCAAAACAATTATCAAGTATCAAATTGATCATAGCATCCAATTCACTTCCTATGATAGTTTTTATTATACCCAACTTGGATGCCTACCATTCTAGGACCAATTTTATAACCAAAGCAAATACCATGCTGTTCTAAAAGACTCTCAAAATAATATAAGTGAAGCATGAGAGACTAGAAATTTCTACAAAAATAAGCCACCACCGTGCTCTAAAAGATATAAGTGAAGCACTAGAGCAAAAACTATCAAGCTCAAAAGATATAAGTGAAGCACACAGAGTATTCTAGAAAATTCTAATCAAATAGGATTCTCCCAAAAGGTGTTTACAGAAAGGATGATAGTGGTAAACTAAAAAGCAAAGACTAATATAATACACGACGCTCCAAGCAAAACACATATCATGTGGCGAATAAAAATATAGCTCCAAGTAAAGTTACCAATGAGCGAAGGCGAAAGAGGGATGCCTTCCGGGCATCCCCAAGCTTAAACTTTTGGCTATCCTTGAATATCTTGGTGTGCCATGGGCATCCCCAAGCTTAGGCTCTTGCCACTCCTTATTCCATAGTCCATAAAAGCTTTACCCAAAACTTGAAAACTTCACAACACAAAACTCAACAGGAAATCTTATAAGCTCCGTTAGTGAAAGAAAACAAAACCACCACATAAGGTACTGTAATGAACTCATTCTTTATTTATTTTGGTGTTAAACCTACTATAATCCAACTTCTCTATGGTTCATAAACTATTCTACTAGCCATAGATGCATCGAAATAAGCAACCAACACACGAAAAACAGAATCTGTCAAAAACAGAACAGTCTGTAGCAATCTGTAACTAACGCAAAGTTCTGGAACTCTAAAAGTCCTACCAAAATAGGAAGTCCTGGAAAATTTGTTTATTGATCAGCAGCAAAAAGAATCAACGCAAAAGCACGTTTCTGTGATTTAACAAAACTAAATTTGTGCGCGCAAAGTTTCTGTTTTTCAGCAGAATCAAATCAACTATCATCATAGGTTATCCTATACGTTCTACTTGGCACAAACACTAATTAAAAGATAAAAACACATCTAAACAGAAGGTAGATGCAAGATTTATTACTAAACAGGAACAAAACAAAAAAACATAAAGAAAATTGGTTGCCTCCCAACTAGCGCTATCGCTAACGCCCTAGCTAGGCATAGAAGCGAAGATAGATCTAACGAAAGTGCCATCTTTGGCACTAAATTCATAAGTAGCCCGCATGATAGATTCATAAGGTAATTTGACTTTCTTTCTTGGAAAGTGCTCCATGCCTTTCTTTAATGGAAATTGGAATCTAATATTCCCTTCCTTCATATCAATAATCGCACCAATCGTTCTAAGGAAAGGTCTACCAAGAATAATAGGGCAAGAAAGATTGCAATCTATATCAAGAATGATAAAATCTACGGGCACAAATTTCTATTTGCTACAATGAGAACATCATTTGATTCTTCCCATTGCCTTTTTAATGGTGGAATCCGCAAGGTGCAAATTTAAAGAGCAATCATCAAGATCATGCAAACCTAGAATATCACATAAAGTTTTCGGAATCGTGGAAACACTAGCACCAAAATCACACAAAGCAAAACACTCATGATCTTTAATTCTAATCTTTATAGTAGGTTCCCACTCATCATTAAGTTTTCCAGGTATAGAAACTTCCAAATTAAGTTTTTCATCATAAGATTGCATCAAGGCATCAACAATATGTTTGGTAAAAGCTTTATTTTGACTATAAGCATGAGAAGAATTAACAACGGATTGCAACAAGGAAATACAACCCTCTAAAGAACAATTATCATAATAAAATTCCTTGAAATCCGAGATAGTGGGTTCAATGCTATTTAAAGTTGTGACCTCACCAATCCCACTTTTACCAAATTTAGCATCAAGATCTAAAAGCTCTGAATTCTTGGGACGCCTTCTAGGTAAAATTGACTCATCATCAGTCCCATAATTATCAAGATTCATATTGCAAAACATAGATCTAATAGGAGACGCATCAATAACTTTAAGATCCTCATCATTATTTTCATCTAACTTTTCTGGTTTGGCGGCCATCTTATTGACTAAGGTGGCTTGCTTATCAGAAATTTTGGTGATATGTCCATTTTGCATCATGCTTTTATATCGATATTTATTGCATTATGGGCTGTTATTACACGTTATGTCACAATACTTATGCCTATTCTCTCTTATTTTACAAGGTTTACATAAGGAGGGAGATTGCGTGAATTGGAATTACGGGTCGGAAAAGGAGCAAATATTAGAGACCTATTCTGCACAACTCCAAAAGTCCTGAAACTCCACGGAAGTCATTTTGGGAAATAATAAAAAATATCCAGTGAAAGAAGTTCACCAGAGGGGGCCCCACCTGGCCACGAGGGTGGGGGCGTGCCCTACCCACCTGGGCGCGCCCCCTACCTCGTTGGCCCCCTAGTGGCCCTCCGATGCCCGTCTTCTGGTATATGAGGTCTTTCGTCGAGGAAAAAATCATAAGCAACCTTTCGGGACGAAACTCCGCCGCCACGAGGCGAAACCTTGGCGGAACCAATCTAGGGCTCCTACAGCTGCTTCGGCCGGGGACACTTCCCTCAGGAGGGAAATCATCGCCACCGTCATCACCAACGCTCCTCTCACCGGGAGAGGGCAATATCCATCGACATCTTCACCAGCACCATCTCCTCTCAAAACCCTAGTTCATCTCTTGTATCCAATTCTTGTCTCCAAGTCCGGGATTGGTACTAGTAGGTTGCTAGTAGTGTTGCTTACTCCTTGTAGTTGATGCTAGTTGGTTTCTTTGGTGGAAGATCATATGTTTAGATCCTTAATGCATATTAATACCCCTCTGATTATGAACATGAATATGCTTTGTGAGTAGTTACGTTTGTTCCTGAGGACATGGCAGAAGTCTTGCTATTAGTAGTCATGTGAATTTGGTATTAGATTCGATATTTTGATGAGATGTATGTTGTCTAGCCTCTAGTGGTGTTATGTGAACGTCGACTACATAACACTTCACCATTATTTGGGCCTAGAGGAAGGCATTGGGAAGTAATAAGTAGATGATGGGTTGCTAGAGTGACAGAAGCTTAAACCCTAGTTTATGCGTTGCTTAAATGAGGGCTGATTTGGATCCATATGTTTCATGCTATGGTTAGGTTTACCTTAATACTTTTGTTGTAGTTGCGGATGCTTGCAATAGAGGTTAATCATAAGTGGGATGTTTGTTCAAGTAAGAACAGCACCCAAGCACCGGTCCACCCACATATCAAATTATCAAAGTACCGAACGCAAATCATATGAATGTGATGAAAACTAGCTTGACGATATTCCCATGTGTCCTCGGGAGCGCTTTTCCTATTATAAGAGTTTGTCCAGGCTTGTCCTTTGCTAAAAAAAGGATTGGGCCACCTTGCTGCACTTTATTTACTTTTGTTACTTGTTGCTCGTTACAAATTATCCTATCACAAAACTATCTGTTACCACTTATTTCAGTACTTGCAGAGAATACCTTGCTGAAAACTACTTATCATTTCCTTCTGCTCCTCGTTGGGTTCGACACTCTTACTTATCAAAAGGACTACGATAGATCCCCTATACTTGTGGGTCATGAAGACTCTTTTCTGGCGCCGTTGCCGGGGAGTGAAGCGCCTTTGGTAGGTGGAATTTGGTAACGAAAAATTTATATAGTGTGCTGAAACTACTGTCACTTGTTACTATGGAAAGTAATCCTCTGAGGGGCTTGTTTGGGGTATCTTCACCCCGACTAGTAGAGCAAAGAGTTGCTCCTCAACCTAATGAACCTACTGAAAATGAATATGAAAATGTTCCCTTTGAATTTCCTTCGGGTATGATGGAAAAACTGCTAGCTAATCCTTTTGTAGGAGATGGAACAAAGCATCCTGATGAGCACCTAATATATGTGGATGAAGTTTGTGGATTATTCAAGCTTGCAGGTATACCCGATGATGTTATTAAGAAGAAGGTCTTCCCTTTATCTTTGAAGGGAGATGCATTGACATGGTATAGGCTATGTGATGATACGAGATCATGGAACTATAGAAGATTGAAATTGGAATTTCATCAAAGTATTATCCTATGCATCTTGTTCATCGTGATCGCAATTATACATAATTTTTGGCCTCACGAAGGAGAAAGCATCGCTCAAGCTTGGGGGAGGCTTAAATCAATGTTGTATTCATGCCCCAATCATGAGCTCCCAAGAGAAACAATTATTCAAAATCTTTATGCTCGGCTTTCTGAAAACAATCGCACCATGCTCGATACTTCTTGTCTGGCTCTTTTATGATGAAGACTATTGAATTCAGATGGAATTTATTGGATAGAATTAAACGCAACTCTGAAGATTGGGATCTTGACGGAAGGTAAGGAGTCGTATGACACTTAAGTTTGATTGTGTTAAGTCTTTTATGGATACCGATGTTTTCCGTAAGTTTAGCACTAAATATGGACTTGACTCTGAGATAGTAGCTTCTTTCTGTGAATCTTTTGCTACTTATGTTGATCTCCCCAAGGAGAAGTGGTTTAAATATCATCCTCCCATAGAAGTAAAAGTAGCTGCTGTTGGAAATATGCCCTAGAGGCAATAATAAAAGGATTATTATTATATTTCCTTGTTCATGATAATCGTCTTTTATTCATGCTATAATTGTATTATCCGGAAATCGTAATACACGTGTGAATACATAGACCACAACATGTCCCTAGTGAGCCTCTAGTTGGCTAGCTCGTTGATCAACAGATAGTCATGGTTTCCTGACTATGGACATTGGATGTCATTGACAACGAGATCACATCATTAGGAGAATGATGTGATGGACAAGACCCAATCCTAAGCATAGCACAAGATCGTGTAGTTCGATATCTCGAGCTTTTCAAATGTCAAGTAACTTTTCCTTAGACCATGAGATCGTGTAACTCCGGATACCGTAGAGTGCTTTGGGTGTACCAAATGTCTAGCGTAATGGGTGACTATAAAGGTACACTACGGGTATCTCCGAAAGTGTCTGTTGGGTTGACACGGGTCGAGGCTGGATTTGTCACTCCGTATGACGGAGAGGTATCTCTGGGCCCACTCGGTAATGCATCATCGAATGAGCTCAAAGTGACCAAGTGTTTGGTCACGGGATCATGCATTATAGTACGAGTAAAGTGACTTGCCGATAGCAGATTGAGCGAGGTATTGGGATACCGACGATCGAATCTCGTGCAAGTAACGCATCTGATTGACAAAGGGAATTGTATACGGGGTTGTTTGAATCCTCGACATCGTGGTTCATCCGATGAGATCATCGAGGAGCATGTGGGAGCCAACATGGGTATCCATATACCGCTGTTGGTTATTGACCGAGAGTCGTCCCGGTCATGTCTACATGTCTCCCGAACCCGTAGGGTCTACACACTTAAGGTTGGTTGGCGCTAGGGTTGCGAGAGATATGAGTATGCAGCAAACCGAAAGTTGTTGAGTCCGGATGAGATCCCGGACGTCACGAGGAGTTACAGAATGGTCCGAGGTAAAGAATCATATATGGGAAGTCGAAGTTTGACCATCGAGAAAGTTTCGGGGTCACGGTATTGTACTGGGACCACGGAAGGGTCCGAGGTCCACCGGGTGGGCCACCTATCCTTGAGGGCCCCATGGGCTGAAGTGGGAGGGAACCAGCCTGGTGGGCTGGTGCGCCTTGGCCCCCTGCGCCTAGGGTTGGGAACCCTAGGGAGGCGCCTCCACTTGCCTTGGGGGCTCTCCACCCCTTGGCGCCCGCCCCTAGGAGATCCCATCTCCTAGGCCGAGCCCCAGGGACCCTATATATAGAGGGGGGAGGGAGGCCAGCCGCACCCTTGCACTTGGCGCCTCCCTTCCCCCTTGGTACACCTCTCTCTTCCGCAGACGCTTGGCGAAGCCCTGCCGGATCCTTGCTGCATCCACCACCACGTCGTCGTGTTGCTGGATCTCCATCAACCTCTCCTTCCCTTGCTGGATCAAGAAGGAGGAGACGTCCACGCTGATCGTGCGTGTGTTGAACGCGGAGGTGCCGTCCGTTCGCGCTAGGATCTCCGGTGATTTGGATCACGACAGTACGACTCCCTCAACCCCGTTCTCTTGAACGCTTCCGCTCACGATCTACAAAGGTATGTAGATGCACTCCTATCACTCGTTGCTAGATGAACTCATAGATGGATCTTGGTGAAACCGTAAGAATTTTTTTATTTTCTGCAACGTTCCCCAACAGTGATATCAGAGCAAGGTGTATGCGTAGTTCTCTTTGCACGAGTAGAACACAATTTGTTGTGGGCGTAGATGTTGTCAACTTTCTTGCCGCTACTAGTCTTATTTTGCTTCAGCGGTATTGTGGGATGAAGCGGCCCGGACCGACCTTACACGCGTGCAGCTTCGTGAGACAGGTTCCACCGGTGACATGCACTAGTTGCATAAGGTGGCTAGCGGGTGTCCTGTCTCTCCCAATTTAGTTGGAGCGGATTCGATGAAAAGGGTCCTTATGAAGGGTAAAAGAAGTTGACAAATCACGTTGTGGCTTTTTAAGTAGGTAAGAAAAGCGTTCTTGCTGGAACCCTATTGCAGCCACGTAAAAGATGCAACAACAATTAGAGGACGTCTAACTTGTTTTTGCAGCAATTGCTTTGTGATGTGATATGGCCAAAAGTTGTGATGAATGATGAATGATATATTGTGATGTATGAGATCATGTTCTTGTAATAGGAATCACGACTTGCATGTCGATGAGTATGACAACCCGGCAGGAGCCATAGGAGTTGTCTTAATTATTGTATGACCTGCGTGTCATTGATTCAACGCCATGTAATTACTTTACTTTATTGCTAAACCGTTAGCCATAGTAGTAGAAGTAATAGTTGGCGAAACAACCCCATGGAGACACGATGATGGAGATCATGATGATGGAGATCATGGTGTCATGCCGGTGACAAGATGATCATGGAGCCCCAAGATGGAGATCAAAGGAGCTATATGATATTGGCCATATCATGTCACTATGATTTGATTGCACGTGATGTTTATCATGTTTTTGCATCTTGTTTACTTAAAACGACGACAGTAAATAAGATGATCCCTCATAATAATTTCCAGAAAGTGTTCCCCCTAACTGTGCACCGATGCGACAGTTCGTTTTTTCGAAGCACCACGTGATGATCGGGTGTGATAGATTCTAACGTTCACATACAACGGGTGTAAGACAGATTTACACATGCAAAACACTTAGGTTAACTTGACGAGCCTAGCATGTACAGACATGGCCTCGGAACACAAGAGACCGAAAGGTCGAACATGAGTCGTATGAAAGATACGATCAACATGGAGATGTTCACCGATGATGACTAGTCCGTCTCACGTGATGATCGGACCACGGCCTAGTCGACTCGGATCATGGATCACTTAGATGACTAGAGGGATGTCTAATCTGAGTGGGAGTTCATTAAATAATTTGATTAGATGAACTTAATTATCATGAACTTAGTCTAAAATCTTTGCAAAATGTCTTGTAGATCAAATGGCCAACGCTCATGTCAACATGAACTTCAACGCGTTCCTAGATAAAACCAAGCTGAAAGATGATGGAAGCAACTATACGGACTGGAGTCCTAACACGAGGATCATCCTCATAGCTGCCAAGAAAGCATATGTCCTAGAAGGACCGCTAGGTGAAGCACCCATCCCGAGAGAACCAAGACGTTATGAACGCTTGGCAGTCACGTCTTGATGATTACTCCCTCGTTCGGTCGGCATGCTTTACAGCTTAGAACTGGGGCTCCAAAAGCGTTTTGAGCGACCTGAGCATATGAGATGTTCGAGGAGCTGAAAATGGTTTTCCAAGCTCATGCCCGGTCGAGAGATATGAAGTCTCCGACAAGTTCTATAGTTGTAAGATGGAGGAAAATAGTTACGTCGCTGAGCACATACTCAAAATGTCTGGTTGCACAACCGCCGTCCCAAATTTGGACAATAACCTCCCGGACGAGGCGGTCATTGAGAATCCTTCGATCGCTCCCACCGAAGCTACGGAGCTTTGTGATGAACTACAATATGCGTGGGATGGTGAAAACTATTCCTGAAGTATTTTCAATCTTTGAAGTCGTGAGGTAGAAATCAAGAAGGAACATCAAGTGTTGATGGTCAATAAAACCACTAAGTTCAAGAAAGGCAAGGGTAAGAAGAACTTCAAGAAGGGCGGCAAGGATGTTGCCGCGCCCTTTAAAGCCAGATTCTTGGGGAAGAAGTCAAAGAATGGACCCAAGCCCTGAGACTGATTGCTTTTATTGCAAAGGAAGGGTCACTGAAGCGGAACTGCCCCAAATACTTTGCGGACAAGAAGGCCGGCAGCACTAAAGGTATATGTGATATACATGTAATTGATGTGTACCTTACCGGTTCTCGTAGTAGCTCACAGGTATTTGATACCGGTGCCGTTGCTCATATTTGTAACTCAAAAGCAGGAGCTGCGGAATAAGCGGAGACCCATGGCGAAGGGCGAGGTGACGATGCGCGTCGGGAATGGTTCCAAGGTCGATGTGATCGCTGTCGGCACGCTTACCTCTACATTTACCTACGGGATTAGTTTTAAACCTCAATAATTGTTATTTAGTGCCAAGTTTGAGCATGAACATTGTATCAGGATCTCGTTTAATCTGAGATGGCTACTCATTTAAATCCGAGAATAATGGTTGTTCTATTTATATGTGAGATATGTTTTATGGTCATGCTCCGATGGTCAATGGTTTATTCTTAATGAATCTCGAACGTGATCTTACACATATTCATAGTGTGAATACCAAAAGATGTAAAGTTGATAACGATAGTCCCACATACTTGTGGCACTACCGCCTTTGGTCACATTGGTGTCAAGCGCATGAAGAAGCTCCATGCCGATGGACTTTTAGAGTCTCTCGATTATGAATCATTTGACACATGCGAACCATGCCTTATGGGCAAAATGACCAAGACTCCGTTCTCTCCGGAACAATGGAGCGAGCAACCAACTTATTAGAAATCATACATCTTGATGTATGCGGTCCAATGAGCGTTGAGGCTCATGGAGGATATCGTTATGTTCTCACTCTCACGATGACTTGAGTAGATATGGGTATGTCTACTTGATGAAACACAAGTCTGAGACCTTTGAAAAGTTCAAGGAATTTCAGAATGAGGTAGAGAATCAACGTGACCGAAAATAAAGTTCTTCTGATCAGATCGTGGAGGAGAATATTGAAGTCACAAATTTGGCACACACTTAAGGAAATGTGGAATCATTTCACAACTCACGCCGCCTAGAACACCTCAGCGTAACAGTGTGTCCGAACGTCGTAATCGCACTCTATTGGATATGGTGCGATCTATGATGTCTCTTACTGATTTACCGCTATCATTTTGGGGATACGCTCTAGAGACAGCTACATTCACTTTAAATAGGGCACCGTCTAAATCCGTTGAGGCGACACAGTATGAATTATGGTTTGGGAAGAAACCTAAGTGTCGTTTCTAAAAAGTTTGGGGATGCGATGCTTATGTCAAGAAACTTTAACTGAAAAGCTCAAACCCAAGTCGGAAAAATGCATCTTCATAGGATACCCTAAGGAAACCATTGGGTATACCTTCTACCTTAGATCCGAAGGCAAGATCTTTGTTGCCAAGAACGGATCCTTTACGGAAAAAGCAGTTTCTCTCGAAAGGAGTAAGTGGGAGGAAAGTAGAACTTCGATGAAGTACTACCTCTTGAACCGGAAAGTAGTGCAGCTCAGGAAAATGTTCTTGTGGTGCCTACACCCGACTAGAGAGGAAATTAATGATGATGATCAAGGTACTTGAGATCAAGTTGCTATTGAACCCATTGAGTCCACAAGGACACGTTAGACACAGTGGTATGGCAACCCTGTCACGGAAATCATGTTGTTGAACAACGGTGAACCTTGAACTATGAAGAAGTGATGGCGGGCCCAGATTCCAACAAATGGCTTGAAGCCATGCAATCCGAGATAGGATCCATGTATGAAAAAAAGTATGGACTTTGTGAGACTTGCCCAATGATCGTGACGATAGAAAACAAATGGATCTTTTAAGAAGAAGGCGGACACGGATGGTAATGTTACCATCTATAAAGCTCGACTTGTCGCTAAGGGTTATCGGCAAGTTCAAGGGGTTGACTACGATGAGACTTTCTCTCCCGTAGCAAAGCTGAAGTCCGTCTCAATCATGTTAGCAATTACCCGCATACTATGATTATGAGATATGGCAAATGGACGTCAAAAGCGGCATTCCTTAACGGCTATCTTAAGGAAGAAGCTGTATATGATGCAGCGGAAGGTTTTATCGACCCTAAGAATGCTAACAAGGTATGCAAGCTCCAGCGATCCATTTATGGGCTGGTGCAAGCATCTCGGAGTTGGAACATTCGCTTTGATGAGATGATCAAAGCGTTTGGGTTTATCTTGCGACTTAGGGAGAAGCCTGTGTTTACAAGAAAGTGAGTGGGAGCTCATGGCATTTCTCATATTATATGTAGATGACATACTTTTGATGGGAAATGATATAGAACTTTGGACAGCATTAAGGCCTACTTGAATAAGAGTTTTTCAATGAAGGACCTTGGAGAAGCTGCTTATATATTAGGCATCAAGATCTATAGAGATAGATCGAGGCGCCTCATAGGTCTTTCACAAAGCACATACCTTGATAAGATATTGAAGAAGTTCAATATGGATCAGTCTAAGAAGGGGTTCTTGCACTGTGTTGCAAGGTGTGAAATTGAGCTCAGCTCAATGTCCCACCACGGCAGAAGATATAGAAGAGATGAGTGTCATCCCTATGCCTCAGCCATAGGGTCTATTATGTATGCCATGCTATGTACGGACCTGATGTAAACCTTGCCGTAAGTTTGGTAGGAAGGTACCAAAGTAATCCGACAAGGAACCTTTGGACAATGATCAAGAATATCCTGAAGTACACGAAAAGGACTAAGGACATGTTTCTCGATTTATGGAGGTGACGAATAGCTAAATGCGTAAAGGGTTACGTCGGCCTTGACCCGACACGTGATCTGGATGACTCTAAGTCACAAACCGGATACATGTATATGTTGAATGGTGGAAGCGATGGTTGGTGCAATTTTGCAAAGCGAAGCGTCGTGGCGGGATCTACATGTGAAGCGGAGTACATGGCAGCCTCGAGGCAGCGCATGAAGCAATCTGGTGAAGGAGTTCATCACCGACCTAGGAGTCATACCCAATGCGTCGGGGCCGATCAAACTCTTACGTGACAACCTTTGGAGCTATTGCACTTGCCAAGGAGCCCAGGTTTCACAAGAAGACCAGGCACATCAAGCGTCGCTTCAACTCCATTCGTGAAAATGTTCAAGATGGAGACATAGAAATTTGCAAAGTACATACGAATCTGAATGTCGCAGATCCGTTGACTAAACCTCTTCCGTGAGCAAAACATGATCAACCAGCGAACTCTTTGGGTGTTAGATTCATCACATTTTAACTCGATTATTGACTCCAGTGCAAGTGGGAGACTGTTGGAAATATGCCCTAGAGGCAATAATAAAAGGATTATTATTATATTTCCTTGTTCATGATAATCGTCTTTTATTCATGCTATAATTGTATTATCCGGATATCGTAATACACGTGTGAATACATAGACCACAACATGTCCCTAGTGAGCCTCTAGTTGGCTAGCTCGTTGATCAACGAGATAGTCATGGTTTCTGACTATGGACATTGGATGTCATTGATAACGATATCACATCATTAGGAGAATGATGTGATGGACAAGACCCAATCCTAAGCATAGCACAAGATCGTGTAGTTCGTTTGCTAGAGCTTTTCCAATGTCAAGTATCTTTTCCTTAGACCATGAGATCGTGTAACTCCCGGATCAGGAGGAGTGCTTTGGGTGTACCAAAGCGTCACAACGTAACTGGGTGACTATAAAGGTACACTACGGTATCTCCGAAAGTGTTTGTTGGGTTGACACGGATCGAGGCCAGGATTTGTCACTCCGTATGACGGAGATGTATCTCTGGGCCCACTCGGTAATGCATCATCGAATGAGCTCAAAGTGACCAAGTGTTTGGTCACGGGATCATGCATTACGGCATGCAGTAAAGTGACTTGCCGATAGCGAGATTGAGCGAGGTATTGGGATACCGGCGATCGAATCTCGGGCAAATAACGTACCGATTGACAAAGGGAATTGTATACGGGGTTGTTTGAATCCTCAACATCGTGGTTCATCCGATGAGATCATCGAGGAGCATGTAGGAGCCAACATGGGTATCCGGATCCGCATTGTTGGTTATTGACCGGAGAGTCGTCTCGGTCATGTCTACGTGTCTCCCGAACCCGTAGTGTCTACACACTTAAGGTTGGGTGACGCTAGGTTGTAGAGATATGAGTATGCAGCAAACCGAAAGTTGTTCGGAGTCCCGTATGAGATCCCGGACGTCACGAGGAGTTCCGGAATGGTCCGGATGTAAAGAATTATATATGGGAAGTCGAGTTTCGGCCATCGGGAAAGTTTCGGGGTCACGGTATTGTCTGGGGACCCACGGAAAGTCCCGAGGTCCACCGGGTGGGGCCACCTATCCCGGACGGCCCCATGGGCTGAAGTGGGAGGGGAACCAGCCCCTGTTGGGCTGGTGCGCCCCCCCTTGGGCCCCCCCTGCGCCTAGGTGAAAGTGCGTTATATCGATTAGAGGGGGGGTGAATAGGCGATTTTTATGAATTCTTCAATGAGGAATTTTCCGGTGAGGAAATTCCTAAGTGAAGAACTACTTGCAGCGGAATAAGTACTCAGAAGTAAGCATAAGAGAATGCGGGCATGGTCATCATGATGAAATGAAGACAATCAAAGAGTACGAAGCGTAAACACGAGGATAGCACAAGATGAAGACAAAGCAGTGAAGAATTGAATCGAGGAAATTGAGAAAGTCTTGATCAAAGTCTTCAAACACAGATATGAGCAGACACTCAACACGATAATGAGGAAATGAAAGAGTTGAGGAAATAGAACCGATTAGGTTGGTGAAGACAATGATTTGGTAGACCAGTTCAAGCTACTGTCTCGGTTGTGCGTCACGGTTGGAGCGGCTGAGTATTTAAACTCGAGGACACAGTCCGGACACCGAGTCGGCTGAGCATGCAGCTCAGGACACCAAGTCCTCACCGTATTCTCCTTGAACTAAGGTCACCTGAGACCTCGTCCAATCACTCGTGGTAAGTCTTGAGCGACTTCCAAACCTTCACAGACTTGGTCACTCGGCGATCCACAATTCCTCTTGGATGCTCTAGACCATGACGCCCTAACCGTCTGGAAGAAGCACAGGTCTTCAAAGGTAACAAGCGTCGGATCCACGCAAGATCAATCTCTTGATTATGCTCAATCACTTTGGGTTTGTAGGGGTTTGGTTTTGGGTTTTCCTCACTCGATGATTTTTCGCTCAAAGTCCTCGGAGGATGGGTTGCTCTCAAATGACAAGTGTCAAGTTCTCTCGGAGCAGCCAACCAGCTAGTGGTTGTAGGGGCTGACTATTTATAGCCTAGGGAGCAACCCGACATGATAAGACATAAATGCCCTTCAATGATATGACCGTTAGGTGGATAAGATATTGCAGGACAGGTAGTAGCATAAGACAATGGTAGGAAATTTGACTCTCAAATTCCTTAGGGCTATCATGTTCCTCCTTTGTGTAGGCAATCCGCCTTTGGCGAATTCCTAACTCCTCGGTCGAGAACAAATTCCTCGGCGACCGGAAGAACTTCATCTACATCCTTTGAAGAAATTGACTGAATCGTAGGAGATTTCCAATGGCTTCACTCGAAGGGATTGGTAGGTGTAGGATTTTGAGTTGAGCATCACATGGAAATTTTTCCTTAGTATTTCCTCGACCCCCTTTAACGATGCGGTGTTTCCTATGACTCAAGAAAGAAAAGCGAAACTACGAAAACAAAAGTCTTCACGCTTCATGTTCCTCAAATGAATACCAAGTCTTCAAGGTCACACCAATTTCTTCACTTTCAAAGTCTTGAAAGTATTCGAATACCAAAGTCTTCAGTAGAAGAACTTCATTTTTAGGGGTCGACTTTCTCTGTAAATATCAAACTCCTCATAGACTTATAGACCTGTGTACACTCATAAACACATTAGTCCCTTAACCTATAAGTCTTCAATACACCAAAATCACTAAGGGCACTAGATGCACTTACAATCTCCCCTTTTTGGTGATTGATGACAATATCGGTTAAGTTTTCAACGGGGATAAACATATGAAGTGTAAATACTGATATTGAGGAATTTGATTGCAAGATATAGAAGAACTCCCCCTGAAGATGTGCATAGTGAGGGATTTTGCTTTTGAGGCATTGCACATTTGAAGAGTTGAATCATGGAGATCTCCCCTATATCTTGTAATTCATACACGCATTTGACATATAATATGAAGAATTTGAAATGCATGATGAAATATGGTGGTGATGTAGTTTAGCATGCGTGTATTAACATATAATGAGGAATAAGCATGCGAGAAACACATCAAAAGTATCGAGCACCATCGGGTTTAAGATTACAACTCGATCCAATAAAGTTTCGTAAGAGAGAGTTGTAACTTAGCAAAAAAAGCCCATATAGTATAGTAGACCGCTTGAAGACTAACTCACATTTCTCCCCTTTATCATCAAATGACCAAAAGGATTGAAACCGAGGACTAACGCATACGAAGAATTTCAAGTTGATGAAGGAGCGCCCGGCGTTATCGGAATTCGGTTGTCGTAGTAGGGCCTGCCATGATGTCGTCAAGTCTTCATTTTCATCGATGTCATGTGATGAAGAATAGGAGCTGGCTACCAAGGAAGGAACCTTGACCTTCTTGAATTTCTTGATTGGAGGTACAAACCGGTCAAATTCTTCCTTGAGACCCATTTTCTTTAGATCTTACTTATTTGTAGACATTAGAAAGAACAGCCCAGTGCGGTTGAAGGTTTCATGGAGGTAGTATTGGTTTTTCTTCCTTTGCATTGTGTGTTGAGGTCATGTTGTGAAGAATTGAACCAAAGCGGCCTTGACCCATTTATGATTGTGATCAACCTTGATGAAAGGCGAGAAGTAACTTCGAGGATCGATCATCACCACAGGTCTTTGTGGCTTGAGGATTTTGCTTAGGTGAGGTATTGGCGGCGAGTCATGTGTGGCGAGTCATCATTGGTGGAGTAGGATGCGACTTTGCGAAATTGACCATCCGATGGGACGAATGCCTTCATCGATCCACAGTGTTGCCTTGCCTTTGTCATCGGTGAGGAAAATGTCCGTTTGAGGACTTCAATTGGAGGCAAGTAGCTGCGGTGGTTCGGAGTGTCAGCCTTGTAATTGAGTGAAGACCTTGTCTGATGAACCTCATAATCCATGGTGCATAAGGCTTGACTCAAAAGGTGACATAGCAATGTTTGCGGAGTCCTCATGAAGAAATCATGGAAGTTTATGGGAACGCCATGAATGATATTGAAACGCATATTCTTCATGATGCCAACGACTTCGTCATCATTTGAGTCGTGGCCTTTGATAGGACTCATTGTCTTCGTCAGAATGCGATAGACAGTCCGAGGCACATCTGATAATTCCTTGACGAGGAATTTGGTTAGAGGGCCTGCCACAGCTTCAAAGGCTTCATCGGCACTTGCATGTAATGATTTGAAAGCTTCGAGTTCGTTGTAGACGCAACAAGCACCATCAAGGGAGGGTGAGTGGGAGAGCACGAAGCAATTAGGTTCTTTGGTGCCTTGTAGTGAGTATTTTACATCATCGATCCAATACCCATGAGGTCACATCTTGAATCTCCGGTGATGTGCAAAGGTCGCATAGAATTGAAGAATGAGTTCTTCATTCCAATCCACGGATGTCGATGTAGAAATTCAGCAATCACGCATCATGAAGAACACGAGGGTGGCTCAAAGCTTGGCAAAAGATTCCATGTCCACATGAGGAATATGTGCATGATCGAAGACTTTGTCTTTGTTGAATAGCGAGAGGAATAGAAGTTGGCTTGGCTAGCAGTCCGTAAGCGCCTCTTCCTTATGCGGCAGAGTCATATGGGTTGTAGTCGGTGAATACATGCTGCTTGAAGAAATCTTCAGCCTTGAACTTTTGGTTCGTTGAGAATGGTTTCTTTGGCTTTGGCAGTGGAGTGTCGATTGAGTTGCATCACTACCTCTGGAATCGCAATCTCGGAGTTCTTGATTTGAGGATTTTACGGTTCCTCTTCATATGCACGATCTGCGTGTTCATAGGATCGGCGGCAGGGTTCTTCGACACTAGTGGCTGGTATTTCTTCATGCTGCGGATGAGTTGGGATGAGTTTCTTGAGCCCATTTGAACCCTTGGTGCAGGGGACTGAGGAATTTGTTGGATTGGGGTGAAGAGTGGAGAATTGGGATGCTGACTTTCCCAAAAGTCATCGTTCATCATAGGCGTGGTGCATCCAATATCCACGTCTTCGTCTTCAATTTCCTCAACACCAGCCTCTTCAGCTGTGAACTGAGGCATAGGCGAGGAAATGATTGGTGTTGAAGGGATTGCATCCACTTCAATTTCTTCATCAATCTGCTCTAACGAAGCAGCAGAATGATTTTCTTCATCAGATCCGCTTGGGATCTCATACTCTTCACCAAAAGGAACAAGGTCCTTTGATGGAATGGAGGAAATTGGAACAACATGATTGGATTTTCAAAAGAGCTTGTCATAGGCTTCATTTTCTTGAGCTGAAGAATTTGAAGCGGTGATGCTTTCCTTTTCTTCCTTTGCGGCTCGCTCTGCGGCCTTGGTCTTCTTCACATCGGATGCGGATGGAAGGATTGGAGTTGGTGTAAGCGGGAGGAGCTGAGGAATCTGGTTGAATTTCCTCGAGCGCAAGTGATGCAGATTGCACTAACTTCTTGATTTCTTCAGCGCACCACTAGTGGATGCCACAGCAATTTCTTCGATGGCTGGAATGGAGTCATCACCTGGAACTAGCATTGTCTTCAATTGGTGAAAATCATCGTGATCTTTGGCATGTTCTTCAAAGCAGTGGCGAAAGGGCTCTAGGCCGAGGAATTTCTGTTGCGTTGGGGTTGCAACATTTGTGAACTTCTTTGTCGATTGACAAATCGACTTTGGCTCCTTGCCAATCAGCATAGTAAGCATTGAAGTCATCAACGAGGGCTTTGATTTCGGCTGGATCTTCACAAGTTCATCGGTTGTCATAGAGACAACATTGTTCTTCGTGAATTTCTCCTTCTGTCTTGTGCTTTCTTGATCTGTCTGGCCTTCTCATATTTCCATTTCTCTTCAGAGATGAAATGGGTCAGCATGTGACTTTGTCCAGGTGTCAGATGAAAATCAGGCATAGGTGTCTCTGGATCCTTGTGCTAGAGATCAATGTACTCGAGGATCGCCCTTGGATCCAAAAGCAGTGGCACAGGTGTGCCTTTGGCTCTAGCGGCCCTTTCTTGTCGGTCTCTGATGATTTACGCAAGTTCGTCATCATCGCCTTCATCATCAGATGGCACTTGGAAGGCGACACTGTTTCTTCTTCGGACTTGGCCGAGGATCTCATCCAGCAGTTGCCTTTTCTTCAATGAGTGGGGCACGATGAAGAGTTTGGTGCTGAGGAACTTCTTGAGACACCAGGCAATAGAGATGCCTGCAGTCCTTTGTACGTGGCGGATGCACAGTCTTGAGGACTTTGGAGGAGCTGCTGAGGACTTTGTAGGAGCTGAGGATTTGGGAGGAGCAGGAGCAGCATGAGGAACTGGCCGTGAGGGCATTGAAGATTCTGGCCGTGAGGGCATTCTGAGGATTTTGGCCGTGAGGGCACTGTTGGTGAAGCACTTGGCTTGTCTTGCTGGCTTCTTTGCCATTGATCTTCTGGGCTGAGCAGGGCCTCGATGGCAGCGGCAGAGATGTGAGTCTTCATTGAATTTCCTCATCGCTTCTTTGGCTTGTTTCGCCAACTTGGCTTGGCGCTGGCCCATTCTTGGAAAGTCCCGACCATGCTTGATGCTGGTGGGGTCGACTTCTTGGCAGTGCCAATGGAGCTCTTGGGCATGGAGGATTCGGTCTGAATTTCTTCATGTACTTTGGAGTAACATATCTGTACTCCTCCATTCCCTTGCCCATCTCCTTTCAATCCTCTGAATCGCACCTTGCGCTGATTTTTGTTTTCCTTGCCAAACTTGGCTTCATCGGTGTGCAATAGTCGGTATATGTCCTCGGGTATCTCGAAGCGCCATGACCTCAGCCTCTTTCCTCCTTTCTATGGCTTCTTTCCTTCCGCCATATTCTTCAAATTGAGGAATTTGAACAATCAATTCTCTGAAGAAGTATGCAACTTTTCTTCGAGGAACGCTGCAAATGAGTTAAGTTGATGAGAACCTAGTGATTCAAAGAATGGACATGAGTACCTGTGAGCAGAGTATAGTTGCGAGGAATTTGGAGAGGTCATATGCTCGTTCTCGGAAGGTTTTCAAAAGAACTAGTTTGAGGAATTTGACCGGATGAGCCTTGAAGAATTTCACTAAGCGATCTTTGTCTTAGGTTCCAGAGTTGTATAGATCGAGGATCCACACAATTGAGGAATCTTGAAGAAAAATCATTGCTTAGAGAAAGCGAATCAAGAGCATATTTTGTTTGAGGTGTTCATATGTGTGAAGATTTGAAGAATAAACACCTTTGAAGATTTTCAGAAAGTTTGAGAATCAAAGCGAGTAATAAAAGTAACTTTTAATTACTCCGAATGAAGAACATGATGAACTGAGAAGTGTAGATTAGAAGTTCGTCGATTCAGATCTCCCACGCCTAACTCGGCGGAGGAAGACAGCTACTGGCCGGCGGAGTGAAGATTTCAGCAGTCGGCCTTGAAAGTCGGCAATGACGAGGTCGGCGGTGAAGCTCTTCCTCACCGGCTGACGATGGAGTAAGCGGCGGCGCTAGGGTTTGAGAAGCTCGGCGAGAGAGAGAGCGGTCGAGCGAGTAAAGGAAGTGAGGAAGGGAGAGGGGTATATATAGCACTGTGAAAAACCGTTCATGCCGAAGATTTTGAATGAGCGTGCCCTGGCCCTTCTCATTAAACTTGACATGTGTCACCCACATACTGAAAAGTGGAGATTGTGTTAGCGTGGGTGAATAGATAAGTTTATCATGGGATGCGGAACAGTTTGAGCGGCAAAGCCGAAAATTTGGATAAGATAAGTTAAAAGTTCCGTTCGCAATTTCTTCAGCTGACAAGGACACAGTGAAGATTTTGAACGAGTTTCAAAAAGAACGCACATGAAGAATTTGTCAATAGCTTAGGTTGAGTATAGCATAGTGGGGGAAGGGTCCGATCACATTCACTTAGCAGAAAAAGCAACTTGAAGAAATAGCCATAAGTGAATGCTGTAGAGGACATAAACCCATATATATATATATATATATATATATATATATATATATATATATTTATATATATAGTCAACGGAAACAGTGAAGATTTTGCAAAGTTGAAGAATTTGAAAAACTGAAGAATTTCAAAACTGAGGAAAAACTCAAATTGAAGATTTTCAATTTTGGTGGTGGCGTGACCCAACCGTATAAGAATGATGATTTCAGACACCGCGTACAATTGTCGGAGGGTTCTGAGAATCAAATTCTTCATTAATTTCTTCACACTTAGAGTGTTATTCTTCATTGATTGAAGAAAAACGTTTCTTCATGTGTTGCACATCTAAGTCATCAATTTTGCATAAGTGTCAGGATGTGTGTCCTTTTCAAAGAACATTCGAAGATTCTAAGATATTTAGCTCACACCGCAACTTGCTAAATCTCTTCTCATCCAAGGAGCTTTGTGAAGATATCGGCTAGCTGTTCTTTAGTCTTCACATGCTCATTTGGAGATGTCGCCCTTCAACACATGATCACGAAGAAAATGATGACGAATCTGAATGTGCTTTGTCTTGAGTGCTTTGAACTGGGTTGTGAGCAATCTTGATGGCACTCTCATTGTCCACGATGAGATGTACATTCTTCACGTTGATGCCGTAGTCCTTGAGAGTTTGCTTCATCCACAAGAATTGAGCACAACAAGAACCAGCAATGTACTCGGCTTCCATGATGAAGCGGTGATCTGTGATTCTATTTCTTGAGGACCAATAGACCAAAAGATCGTCCGAGGAAATGACAAGTACCAGATGTTGACTTACGGTCCACACGATCACCAACATAGTCGTAGTCGGAATATCCGATGAGATCAAGCGTAGAGCCCTTGGGGTACCATAATCCTAGTGTTGGTGTGTGAGCTAGATATCGAAGAATATGCTTCACTGACCTTATGGTGTGATTCCTTCGGTGTAGCTTGAAATCGGGCACACATGCAAACACTAAGCATTATATTTGGCCTAGATGCACATAAGTACAATAGAGAACCAATCATGGGCGGTATACCTTGTGATCAAGTCAATACCATTTTCATCGATTGCATAGATGGCCATTTTGTGGGCATAGGAATTTTTAGCCTTTGCAATCTTGCATGCCAATTTCTTCATAACATCTTTGAGGTATTTCTCTGAGATATGAATATGCCATTGTGTTGTTGACGAATTTGAATACCTAAGAAGAATTTCAATTCTCCCATCATAGACATTTGATATTCTTCACTCATCATATAGGCAAATTCATCACTATAACGTTGGTCAGTACAGCCAAAGATAATATCATCAACATATATTTGGCACACAAATAGTTCATCATCATATGATTTAGTAAAGAGAGTAGAATTGAGTGAACGGGTGTGAAGCCATTCTTCACGTAAGAATTCCTTCAATGTATCATACCACGCCGTAAGAACTGTTTGAGGCCATAGAGGGCCTTGTTGAGTCTGAAGACTTTGTCGGGATTCTTTGGATCTTCAAAACACAGGGGTTGAGCAACATATACTTCTTCCTCAAGCTTACCATTGAGGAATGCACTTTTCACATCCATTTGATATAAAGTGATATTATGATGGTTAGCATAAGCAAGTAATATCTTGAATAGCCTCAAGTCTAGCAACAGGTGCAAAAGTTTCATTGAAATCAATTCCTTCAACCTGTGTGTAGCCTTGAGCTACAAGTCGTGCCTTATTCCTCACCACAAGGCCATTTTCATCTTGCTTGTTGCGGTAGATCCACTTTGTGCCAATGATATTATGCTTGCGAGGATCACGGGCGTTTGACCAGGTTCGGACATTGTTGAGCTCGAATCGATGTAATTCTTCTTGCATTGCACTGAATCCACTCGGGGCTCAGAAATGCTTCATCTACCTTAGTGGGCTCTGTGATAGAGACAAAAGCATAGTGCCCACAAAAGTTAGATAAATGTGAAGCTTTTGGCGTGTGAGAGGACCTGGTGCTTCAATGTCATCGATGATCTTGTCAACTTGCACTTCTTTTGCAACGCAAGGATGAGCTGGTTGTCGTCGAGAATTTGATCAAGCATTTTCTTGACACCATTTTCTTGACATTATCCTCGGTGCATCATTCGGCGTTCTTAGCGTTACGGAATGAATTCTTGACAGATTCTTCAAGAGGAATGACATCCTCGATGCGCCTTGAACTTGATAGACTCCTCGTGCGTTGGTTCATCTATCACGAGAAGCAGGTGCTCTCTTTGCAAGCTATTAGTTTCATCGAACCGCACATCTACAGTTTCAACAATCTTATAAAGAACATTGTTGAAGACTACGGTAGGTGTCTGAGTCCTTCCGTAACCAAGCATAAAACCCTCATGTGCTTTCGGTCCAAATTTAGAATTGTGATGAGGATCTCTAATCCAACATTTAGCACCAAAGACTTTGAAATAACTCACATTGGGTTTCTTGTCGTTGAGGAGTTCATAGGCGATCTTCTTGAAGAATGTGTGAAGATATACTCTGTTGATGATGTACTTGCCTTGGTATCAATTGCATCAATCCAAAAAGCGACGAGGCGCTTTGTATTCATCAAGCATAGTCGAGCCATCTCAACAAGAGTTCTGTTCTTGCACTCCACAAGCGCCATTTTCTTTGAGGAGTATAGGGAGCAGGATAACTCATGAGTAATACCAAGTTCATCAAGATAGTCATCAAGACCGGAATTCTTGAACTCAATTCCATTGTCCTCTGATGTGCTTGATCTTCACACCAAAGTTGGTTGAAGCCCTCGAGGAAAATCGTTTGAAGGCTTCCTGCACTTCATGTTTCTAAGTAACAATGTGTACCCATGTGTAGCGAGAGTAATCATCAACAATAACAAAGCCATATAGAGATGAATCATTAGTATTTGCTGAGTAATGATTAGGACCAAAGAGGTCCATGTGAAGCAATTCGAGGGCGAGTAGTGGTCATGATAGTCTTTCTTTGGATGCTTGGCCTTGGTCATTTTCCAGCTTCACAGGCTCCAGACAAGTGATCCTTGAGGAATTTGACATTCTCAATGCCAATGACATGCTTCTTCTTCGCAAGCGTGTGCAAATTCCTCATGCCTGCTGTCGGTGTCAAAACCGGCGGATCTCGGGTAGGGGGTCCCAAACTGTGCGTCTAGGCGGATGGTAACAGGAGACAAGGGACACGATGTTTTACCAGGCTCGGGCCTCTCGATGGAGGTAAAACCCTACTCACGCTTGATTAATATTGATGATATGGGTAGTACAAAAGTAGATCTACCACGAGATCGTAGAGGCTAAACCCTAGAAGCTAGCCTATGGTATGATTGTTGTTCGTCCTACGGACTAAAACCCTCCGGTTTATATAGACACCGGATAGGGTTAGGGTTACACAGAGTCGGTTACATCGATAGGAGATCTACATATCCGTATCGCCAAGCTTGCCTTCCACGCAGAGGAAAGTCCCATCCGGACACGGGACGAAGTCTTCAATCTTGTATCTTCATAGTCCAGGAGTCCGGCCAAAGATGATAGTTCGGCTATCCGGACACCCCTAGTCCAGGACTCCCTCAGTAGCCCCTAAACCAGGCTTCAATGACGATGAGTCCGGCGCGCATATTGTCTTCGGCATTGCAAGGCGGGTTCCTCCTCTGAATACTTCATAGAAGATTTTGAACACAAGGACAGTGTTAAAACTCTTGCAAAAATAATTTCCACATAAAACCGTGAGAGAATAATATTTACACAAAATCAATCTGCTTGGCGTATCCCATGACGTGTAATCACGCCAGCTGCCAAGTCTTCGTCAGAATCGTTTTCTTTGTACCACCTCGGTCGTTTAGCGAGGCGGTTTCCTTGGCACGCCTTGTCAAAGCGGAGATCGTGTCCCCCTTATTCTAGGATTCTCATCAATCTGGACGTGGAAGTAACCCAACCGCGCCATTGATTACGGCGCTTAGAAGATAAGAGAGTTTTACCAGCTGGTGGGGGCGCTTAGTTAAATCCCGTCCATATAAGGGATAAGGATCCACCTTTTCACCTCGCCTTCTTCCTCCTTTGCTCATCCATTTCCGACTCAAGCTCCAGCGCCCAAGTCCGCACATCTCTCCTCAACCTTCTCCAGCCATGTCCGAGGCGGGAGGCAAGTGGATGGCCTCCTTAAATCACGGAGGGGCACATCACAAGGCTGCGGGAGGCCGGATACTTGTCTGGCGACATCGCGTGTCGGCTCCCCACCAAGGGGCAGCTCATCCCCACCCCAAGGCCCCATGAGAGGGTGGTGTTCCTCACCCACTTCCTCCGCGGACTAGGTTTTCCACTTCACCCATTTGTCCGGGGGCTCATGTTCTACTACGGCCTGGATTTCCACGATCTGGCCCCAAACTTCATCCTCAATATCTCGACGTTTATCATCGTGTGCGAGGCCTTCCTCTGCATCCAGCCCCACTTCGGCTTATGGTGGAAGACCTTTAGCGTCATGCCGAAGATAGTGGGCGGCCGACAAGCGGAGTGCAGAGGCGCCATGGCGGGCAGGATGCCCAACGTCACATGGCTTGAGGGCTCCTTCGTGGAGACCATAAAGGGGTGGCAATCGGGGTGGTTCTACATCACCGAGCCGCACGACTCAAAATGGGCGGCGACCCCCGAATTCAGATCTGGCTCCCCCCACACGACTCACATCATGGAAAGAGACGAGCCTGACATGGGGTGATTCGGAAGAGCTGGCCGGACTCCAAACCTGTGTCCGAAACCTGGTGGACAAGAACCTCAAGCTTGTCAACGTAGTCCGTGTTATGCTCATCCGCCGGATTCTCCCATGCCGAACGGGCCTTCAATTTGTGGGAGTTTGATCCGCACAAGACCGGACCTTGAGCGGCTCTTGACACTACGTACGAAGATGCCTGGAAGGTGCTGTTCAAGGGCGCCGAAGCTCCCGCATCCACTACCGAAGATCGCGGATTCCGCTCGTAGCGTCAAGCCAGCGAGGTAAGTTATTTTGCCTTTTATGGGACTCTTTTTTCATAGTTTGACTCTATGCGGGACCTAAAACTCCCTAACCTTTGGCGGGGTGGTGAAGGCGTCGAACAGATTAATTGTCCGGCTCCTTTGCCGGAAGACCAGCGGACGCCCGCTTGACAGGGCTGCTGGTTCCCGGCACCTCATGTGGTGTCGGAGAAGAAGGCCAAGAAGGAGGCCACGGGAACTTCGAAGGAGCTCCGGCACCAGAGTCTTTGTCAGATTGAAGCAGAATCCTCTCCACGAGAACGAGGAGGAGGAAAAAGAAGCCTCTCCCCCAGCGGGGGAAGAGAAGAAAAGGAAGGCCGCCCCGACTGGGGAGGACGGAGGGTCCAAGAAGGGAAGAACCCTTCCTCCGGACGTCTCCACCAATGCCAACAACGGCGAGGAGGAGTGGCCCTCGAGGGCCAAGCCCCTGGCGAGATCGTAAGTGTCCGGATACCAATGGTTTTTTTTTCATTCATTGCATAGCGTTCTCTAATCCCGAACAATCATGCAGCCCGCCCAGGGGCAGGCTCTCGCCCGCAAATCAAGCGGGTCCCTAAATTCGTCCAGTGGAGAGCACTTCTCTTCCGGCCGCCTCCTGCGCCTCGCGTGCGCCTCTGACGCCGAGGTGGGAGCCCCAAGGGGGCCTGGTCAAGAGGAGGTGGCGCAGGAGGCGCCACAAGGCAGCCTCCCGGACTCCAGGCGCGAGGGGAGCAAGCCCCTAGGGGCTCTAAGCCCGACCCTTGTCCGGACTCCATACCGAAACCTTCAGCGGTTCCAGAGTCCGGCAAGCGGCCCCTTCGTAAGAAGGGTAAGACGCCGGTGTCCTTCGTCGAACCGGAGGCATCGGATAGCTTGCTGGAGGCGCTTAACAGCGCCTCCATCGAGGAGGAGCACCGCACTTTCATGAGTGCGGTGATCCGAAGTTCAGTCCGCCAAGGGCGGGCTGGATCGGCTGCAATAGCCTTCTAACAGGCTTTGAGGTAAGTTTAGAATATGTAAAAATATTACCGCATAGGCAGTAGTCCACGATGCTTAGTTCGGTGTTCGAAAGAAAAGCCGGACTGAGGATCTAAAAAGATATACTGCAGGAGTCTAACATAAATATGTCAATACGAATGCAGGCTGCGGCCTTGACCTCTGCCAGACCGATCATGGAGGTCAATGCATTGAAGCGAGACCTCGAGCGGTCCGAGAGCGAGCTCGGCCTTGCCAAGAAGCAGCTCGAGGACAAGGAAGGTAAGTAATACCTTATTAAAGTAATACCTTATAGAAAGGAGTTGGTTGCAAAAAGACAGAAATAACATGGGTATTGTAGG
Organism: Aegilops bicornis; assembly: GCA_021605145.1. NCBI lineage: Eukaryota > Viridiplantae > Streptophyta > Magnoliopsida > Poales > Poaceae > Aegilops > Aegilops bicornis. The sequence continues at coordinate 424,412 of JAHIAL010000136.1, forward strand.
GGCCACGAGCGAGGTGGCGACCCTAAAGGAAGCGGTGACCATACGAAAACAAAGCGGCTCATGTGAGCGGACCGAAGCGAGAGAAGGGGAGGCGGCATAGGCGGAGGTACTGCAAGAGCTCAGGCTCTCATGAAAAAACACGAGGTTAGGAGATTGACTCGAGGACCAGAGTCCGAGGCTTGCCTCGGCTCTTGAGAGTGCCAAGGCTGCTAAGGCCGAAGCCCGAGCCCTCCAGAATTTGAGGCGATGAGGAAGATAGCGGCGGGTAAGGCATTCTTTATGCAAAGCAAGAATGTAAAAGTCAATTATCTCACATTACCCGAATCCGGAGCTCTCCAGGAGCCTTCGTAGATCTGCCCCGCAGTGTATCGATGCCGCTGCTTTCTACCGAGCCGAAGAGGGGAGCTCGACGGAGAAGGTGTTTTGGTCTCAGTATGCTGAGGCCGAACACCCGGTGCCCTTGAGCGACCAACTGAAGCAATTGGTCGAGCTCCACAAGGTCGCCGAACAGGCCATGAAGGGCCTTATAGCGCGGCTGTGGCCAAATGAGGCCATGCCTGGGAGCTACTTCGGGCTAGTCGCGGTGGTGGGCCTTTGTCCATGGATCGAAGTTATCAATTGCTCTGCACTTGCCGAAGGTTGCGTAGAACCCTTGCCGTGCTAAGGTGCACCGGGCAAGCCGGACGGTGAGAAGCTTGTGAAGGACGGACCACCACCGGGCAAGGAGCATCGCAAGCCCAAAATGTATTATGAGGGCGTCCTGGAGGGTGCCCGCCTTATAGCGGGTGAATGCTCCAAAGATGTAATTTTTGAATAGGCTCGCATTTGTTATCCTGTCTGCTGAAAACTTGTCCATATCGCTAAGCAACGCCATGAATTTAAAATATTACCTTCGTATGCGACCGTTTATCAAATCGAGAGATGGCAAGTCGTTGGCTTTAGCCCCCATGCCACGCAGTCTTTGGGGTGTTCGGGATAAACTTGAGCGCTCTTGTTCCCATTCTTGGGTCCTAGAGGGAGGCGCTCAACGCAACGAACCAGGCAGCCGGACTTATAGTGCTTGAACACTCTCACTTAGCCATAGAATTCTATAATTTTAAATTTCGGTGAAGCCCCTAGTATTCGGAAGACCGAGTTCAGGGCGCTATCCATGCCTTGGCCGGACAATGCCGGTTCCTCGCTCTAAGCGGCATAAGTCTTTAGGGACCCGAAAAGACCTCTCGAACAGCGACCGGCTCTCGCCTTATCATGACGGTCAGTTTTAGCTTTCTCCACTAAGGTGCTCAACCCAGCTCAACCAGGGCACAATCGTAGTGGTTCTCCCAGTGCTACCTTAGCCGATATAACGGAACGTAAGGTACCAAAACATGGGAGCCGGGCAAACCCAACTATTGACCCAAGACATGATTCGAGTCGATGCATATAATGCTATAAGTTGAAGTGCGAACTTGTGAAAGTGTTCGGACTTATCACACCATTTTTGGGGGTACTTAAGCCCCTGGTGTATTGACCGTACCAAAGTGTACGGGTGCAACATGTCATAGATGAACATATATGGAAAAAGGGAATGCAATAATAAGAAGAAGCTATGTATTGTTTATTCAAAAGATAATCGCAATGAAAGCGAGCGATACAAATAGTGCGGTAAGCAAGGGATGGGACTATTTAACATGTCCCCCTCCAGGGTTAAGCTGCGGGGTGATATGTAAAACAGGTATAATGCTCGTAGTAGAGACCACCTGGACACTCGACGTAGCTTTCTGCTTCCCTGGCTGTTGCATCGTGAGTTCGGCAATTCTAGTGCTTACGGGGCTTCTAGAAGACGGAGTCTGAAAGTAAGAGAAAAGAAGAAAGAAAAGAATGACACAATCGGGGCCCACAGTGCGGTCGCGCCACATTCAGGCGTGCCGTGGTCGTGCTCCCTCCCTTATGCCCATGGTATCTCCGGGCGTAGTTATATGCAGCGTAGTCTTTGGCTTCGCAATTTCGCGAGGGCTGGGGTTGGGGCCGCATTACTACGCATGCTTGGAGCGTGCGGTGGTCTTGCTGTAGGTTACCCGGCGCTTGAGCGGTGTCCGGTTGTTTATTATTGGCGGGACCGAGGATTGCCTTAAGAGGCTGTTCTGCACTTCTGCCGCAAGGGCGGCCGTATGCTCCTCTGTTTGGAGAGAGCGTTCGGTGTTTCCATTGACCGTAATTACTCCTCGAGGGCCTGGCATCTTGAGCTTGAGGTATCGTGGTCGCGGCACCGCATTGAACTTTGCAAATGCGGTTCGTCCGAAAGCGATCGCGTGATAGCCGCTGCGGGCGGAACTATGTCGAAGATTAACTCTTCGCCGGAAGTTATCCGGGATCCAAGACCACTTCGAGTGTAATCGAGCATACGGTTGGCCTCTACACCTGGAATGGCGCCTTTAAAGGTCGTCTTTGTGGGTTTAATCCTTGAGGGTCTATGCCCATTTTGCGCACCGTATCACGGTAAAGCAGGTTCAGTTGCTGCCGCCGCCCATCGAGGACTCTGTGAGGTGGAATCCGTCAATGATTGGGTGAAGAACCAATGCGGCGAATCCGCCGTGTCGGATGCTAGTGGGGTGGTCCCTTCGATCAAAAGTGATCGGGCAGGAGGACCACGGGTTGAACTTTGGGGCGACTAGCTCCATCGCATATCGTCCCTTAGTGCACGCTTCCGCTCCCTTTTTGGGTATGTGGGTTGCGTATATCATGTTCACCGTCCGCACTTGTGGGGAAAGCCCTTCATCCTCTATTGTTCGTGAGGGCTCCTCCTCGTCATCGCTATGGAGCCCCTTGTCATTGAGTTCGGCATTTAACTTGCTCGCTGCTTGAACACCCAACAATCCTGTTGGTGTGGTTGGCTTGATTTTGAAGTGCCATGTATACGGCACAAGCGATCGAGTATTCGGTCCAAGTTGGGCCGGGCCACAGGTATTTCTTTTGAATGGCTTCTTCCGCGACCGGGTTTAGAGCCTCTGAATCCGGCATTCTTGTCGTATCTTCAGCATTGTTACCGTTAATGCGGCGTTTATTCTTGTTGCGACGCGACCTGCCATTGCTGTCCTTGGTATCCGAACTACTAGAGTGTTTGGCCAAGTTGTTGCTTCGAGCTAGCCAGCTGTCCTCTCCCGCGCAGAAGCGGCTCATGAGTGATGTGAGGGCTACCATGGATTTCGGCTTCTCCTGTCCTAGGTGCCGGGCAAGCCACTCGTCGCTTGGATGTTATGTTTGAAGAAGGCTGCAAGGGCCTCTGCATCCGGACAAATAACGATTTGATTTTCTTGGTTAAGAACCGTGTCCAGAATTGTCTGGCGATTCATCCGCTGCTGAATTATGTGGCTTAGGTCATCGGCGTCGGTGGTCGCATATATGTGCCTGGAAGTTATCAAGGAATGCGGCTTCTAGGTCTTCCCAACAACCAATTGATTCTGGCCGGCAAGTCGTTGAGCCAATGCCGAGCTGGTCCTTTAAGCTTGAGTGGGAGGTATTTGATGGCGTGTAGATCATCACCGCGAGCCATGTGGATATTGAGGAGATAGTCCTCGATCCAGACCACAGGATTTGTGGTACCATCGTATGATTCGATGTTTACAGGTTTGAAGCCCTCAGGGATTTGATGATCCATTACTTCATTTGTGAAGCATAGTGGGTGTCTTGGCGCCTCAGATTGGGTGATATCACGGCGTAGCTCATATGAGCTTTGTCATCTGTGATCGGCCCGGCGGGTTGTTGTATCCGCGTGGCGGTAATCATCCCGAAGTCGTTGGCGCCACGCGATCTGTAGATCGATCTTGTTTGCTTTGCCTTATCCTCCGATTATATCTCGCAACTCCAGCGTTCTCCCGTGCCTTGGTACTTTTTGAGCGGCGTCGGGCGTGGCTTGAGGGAGGGCCGAGAGGCTTCTGTCATGACCACGGGGTGGCGGTCTGCCATGTCGTCTTGTTGGTGGCCAGGTGCTTCCTCCTTTGATCGAGGCAACGGCCTGTGTTTGGGGTAGCTTTGGAGGGGCGTTCGAGTTCGTACTCTTCGGCTGCAAGGACTTCGGTCCATCTGTCAGCTAGCAAGTCTTGGTCAGCTCTAAGCTGCTGCTACTTTTTCTTGAGGCTGCTTGTCGTGGCCATAAGCCTGCATTTGAAACGCTCCTGTTCGGCGAGATCCTCAGGCACGACAAATTAAATGCCGTCGTCGAGGCTTGCCTCTCATCTTGGAGGGAGGCCTATAATTATCGTCCTCTACCTCTGCATGCCGCTCTATCATGAGGGCTGGCTTCTCCCTCCTCTGTCTTTGAATCCTGCCGGAGGGTTGTCTTCAACCTTTGTCGGTGTGTTATTATCTCCCGTGCGGAATCATGGAGATTTCTTTGTGGCGGGATTTAAAGCGCGCCACGACGCTTCGGCGCTTGGGTTGTTTCTTGGAGGGGTCATCCTCCATGTTCCATCGCCATCTTTTGGGATGTCCACCATGTATATGTCATGGCGAGGTGGCCTTCCGATTGCCCGTGGGCGTTGGCTCTTGATCGTCTCCGCACCGTCGTCCATACCGTCGATGTCTTGGTCGAAGTCGAGCATGTCGGTTAAATCATCGACAGTGGCTACAAAGTGAGTGGTGGGTGGGCGTTGAATTTCTTCACCGTCCGAATCCCAACCTTCCTGACCGTAGTTCGGCTAGGGCTCCCCTGACAAAGAGAGAGACTTTAATGAATTCAGGATATCGCCAAAGGGCGAGTCTTTGAAAGATGTCCGCCGGTGAACTCCATAACCGGTGCCCAACCGGATTCGACCGGGTAGCGGGAGGTTCGGAGTCCGGAGAGGAGTCCGGCACCTCGGAGTCACGGGCTTTGCAAAGGACAGGGATGGTGTTCGGCTCAATCACCGTAGAGATCATAGTCCCCGAGGCGGTGTCCAGCCACTCGTCCTCGATCGGCGAAATCGGCTCCGAACTAAGGGTCGGAGCGGGCCGTGCGGCCTCGAGGACAATGTTCAAGTGCGAGCTAGATCATACCCATCGAGACAAGTCTGGCGCTGCTTGGATGTGGCTCGAATCCGTCGAAGATCAAATCTCCGCAGATGTCACCGTGTCGTTCAAACTCCCAAATCTGACTCGATGGCCAGGGCGTAGCTTTCGATCTGCTTCCAGATGGCCAAGTGAATTGGCCCATGATGCAAAGCCGCCCGAATCTGAAGATCTGTCCGGGGAGAAAAGTCTCACCTGGACCACGTCGTTGTTGATGATCGGAAGGAGCCATCGGGCCTATAGGTGACGACAGAGGAACTCTCAATGAAAGCACCAATGTCGGTGTCAAACCGGCGGATCTCGGGTAGGGGTCCCGAATCTGCGTCTAGGCGGATGGTAACGGAGACAAGGGACACGATGTTTTTACCCAGTTCGGCCCTCTTGATGGAGGTAAAACCCTACTCACGCTTGATTAATATTGATGATATGGGTAGTACAAGAGTAGATCTACCACGAGATCGTGAGAGGCTAAACCCTAGAAGCTAGCCTATGGTACGATTGTTGTTAGTCCTCTGGACTAAAACCCTCCGATTTATATAGACACGGATAGGGTTAGGGTTACACGAGTCGGTTACATTGGTAGGAGATCTACATATCCGTATCGCCAAGCTTGCCTTCCACGCCAAGGAAAGTCCCATCCGGACACGGGGACGAAGTCTTCAATCTTGTATCTTCATAGTCCAGAGTCCGGCCAAAGATGATAGTTCGCTATCCGGACACCCCCTAGTCCAGGACTCCCTCACTGCGTGACCAAGTCGCCGATGCCATAGCCAGCCTTGAAGCTTTTGCAAGTAGACACACGGCTGGTTGTGGTCCTGTAGAGAAATCAACAATATACAAGTCTCCTCTCCTAAAGCCTTGAAGACTTTGGAATTGTCGACTTCCATGATCACAACACAACGATACTTGCCAAAGACAACAACCATATCAAGATCACAAAGCATTGAGATCGACATGAGGTTGTATCCTAAGGACTCAACAAGCATGACTTTGTCCATGTGTATGTCCTTAGAGATCGCAACCTTACCAAGACCCAATACCGACTTTTGCATTTGTCGGCAAAGATGATATGCTTGAGATGTGACGGTGATAAGGGAGTATCCATCAATAGATTCTTGTCACCAGTCATGTGATTTGTACATCCACTATCGAGGACCCACTCATTGGCTTTGGGTTGATCATCCTGCGAGATGAATTAGTGCAACTTACGATCTCATATACTTCATCGGTGAAGAATATGATATCAGTTTCATCGAGATGAATTTCATCGTGCGATATGAGATAAGTAGTATGAGGACGTGTGAAATGAAAGTTCATTTCTTCATGTTTAGCCTGCGTCCTTTCAGGCATTTTTGTCCGCCCCCCAGCAAATTCTTCAGACGTTAAAGCACGTCTGGAGGCCTGACCCTGCAGAAGAGATTAGTTCCTTTTCTTCACCACCCACATCTGAAGGGGTGGCAAAGAGTTCATCACTCTGTGAGCTCCATATGAGAATGGTGGCATAGAGGCCAATCCATTTCGTTTCACATAAGAGGTGTTAGGGTAAGCATATGAATAAGCAGAGAAATTCTTCGAGGACTTATGAACATATTGGTTTGAAGAATAATGCACATATTCATAGCCCTTAGCTCTACCCTGCGAAACAGAGTTGTTAGCACGATGATAATCTTGTGAGGACTTTGATCCTTTTGAGGAATTTGATCCACGTGAGGAATTTGGTCCGTATGAGGACTTGGATCCATATGAAGAATTTGGTCCATATGAAGAGTTTGATCTGGGGTTCCTACTCTTCACGGTGTGGTGTCATGAGGACATTCACACGAAGACTTTCAAGGCACTTCTTGGGAACCCAGATTTTCTTCATAGGGGAACCGTTCCTGCAGTTAGTGCCAACATATCTAGCAAATACTTCACCATTCTGATTTTTGAACAGTTTATAGTTGGAGTCAAATGACTCATCAGAAGAATTAGGAGATTCATATGTAAAGCTAGATAAGTTAGATGGATCAACTGGAGGTCCCTTTGTAGCAACCCATGAGGTTTTGGGGAACTGCTCAGGCTTCCAATATGTTCCATCGACATTGAGTTTCCTCTCAAAGGCAATACCCTCTTTCCTAGGATTCTGTTGAGGATCTGCTTTTAAGCACATCACAAAGAGTCTGATGCCCTTTGAGGCTTTTGTACATGCACTGTCATGTACAATTCCTTCAGCCTGCATCGTCGGTGATACTAGCAATGTCCTCGGATGAGGAATTAGTGATAGTAGGAGCAGGTGAAGAATTTATATGATTGAAGCATTTGAACATTCGGTGAAGAATTAGCGATTCACGTTCAATGCACTTTAAGCATGGAGGAACAAATTCTTCACGAGAAGCGCTGATTTGTTGAGCAAGTAATGAATCGGCGCTCCTTCGAAGATCTTCATAACTCACTCTTAGCTTCTCAAGATCTTGCTTTCTTTGAAGAAATTCATAAGAGAGTTTCTCATGATCGAGATAAGAGAGTGTTATGATGACCTTGAAAGGCTCAAACCTAGGCTGAAGTCTCTGAAGATTTTCAGTCAGGGCCTTAGTGCGATCCATTTCTTCACCTAACATATCATCACCTTTACCTAACATGTTTTGAACCTTTTCCAAGGCATGTTGTTGTTTGGTGGCAATACAAACAAGCTTGGTGTAGCTAGGTTCAATATCATCATCAGATCCATCATCATCAGATTCATCGTCACTATACTCGGATGAGGAACATTCGGTTACCTTGTCACCCTTTGCCATGAGACATGATGCAGAAGATGATGATTCTGGTTCGAAAGTCATCGTTTTGAGAGATTCCTTGAAGTCCTCAAACCAAGGATCATGACGGGTTCAATGACCTTCATAGACATCAGAGATTCGGTCCCAGATAAGCTTCGCATTGCAAAGATGCATAATGCGCTTTAATTCATCTCTGGATAGGTAGGAACAGATGATGTCCTTCACCATGATGTCAAGTCGAGTGTACTTGCGAATATCATCTGCGTTCGCTGACTTGCACAGATCAGTAAGACCAATTTCAGTGACGGTCCACGGCTCATTTGTCCATTGCCATGAGGCGCTTCCTCATCATGGCCTTCCACTTGGGATAATCATGACCGTCACAAAGATAGGGCATGTCACTTTCTTCATACCTGCGGTCGACATAACTAAAAATCCAGTTGGTTAAACCAAAATCACACATAACAAGGGAGTACCTTGCTCTGATACCAATAGGAAGTGCGTTATATAGAATAGAGGGGGGGGGGTGACTAGGCGATTTTTATGTATTCTTCAATGAGGAATTTTCCGGTGAGGAAATTCCTAAGTGAAGAACTACTTTACCGATGGAATAAGTACTCGAAGTAAGCATAAGAGAATGCGGGCATGGTCATCATGATGAAATGAAGACAATCAAAGAAATGCAGAAAAGCGTAAACACGAGGATAGCACAAGATGAAGACAAACAGATGAAGAATTGGGCGAGGAAATTGAGAAAGTCTTGATCAAAGTCTTCAAACACAGATATGAACGAACACTCAACACGATGTGAGGAAATGAAAGAGTTGAGGAAATAGAACCAGTTAGGTTGGTGAAGACAATGATTTGGTAGACCAGTTCAAGCTATTTGTCTCGGTTATACGTCTGGTTGGGCGGCTGAGTATTTAAACTTCGAGGACACACAGTCCCGGACACCCAGTCGCTGAGCATGCAGCTCGGGACACCAAGTCCTCACCGTATTCTCCTTGAACTAAGGTCACACGGACCTCGTCCAATCACTTTCGTAGTAAGTCTTGAGCGACTTCCAAACCTTCACAGACTTGGTCACTCGGCGATCCACAATTCCTCTTGGATGCTCTAAACCATGACGCCTAACCGTCTGGAAGAAGCACGATCTTCAAAGGTAACAAGCGTCGGATCCACGCAGGATCAATCTCTTGATGATGCTCAATCACTTTGGGTTTGTAGGGTTTGGTTTTGGGTTTTCCTCACTCGATGATTTTCGCTCAAAGTCCTCGGAGGATGGGTTGCTCTCAAATGACAAGTGTCAAGTTACATCGAGGAGCAGCCAACCAGCTAGTGGTTGTAGGGGCGGCTATTTATAGCCTAGGGAGCAGCCCGACATGATAATACATAAATGCCCTTCAATGATATGACCGTTAGGTGGATAAGATATTTTGGGACAGTGGCGCATGACTTACGACAGCGATCGGAAATTTGACTCTCAAATTCCTCGGGGCTATCATGTTCCTCCTTTGGTAGGCAATCCGCCTTTGGCGAATTCCTAACTCCTCGGTCAGAATAAATTCCTCAAATGACGAAGAACTTCATCTCATCCTTTGAAGAAATTGACCTGAAGCTGTATGAGATTTCAATGGCTTCACTCGAGAAGGGATTGGTAGGTGTAGGATTTTGAGTTGAGCATCACATGGAAATTTTTCCTTAGTATTTCCTCGACCCCCTTTAACGATGCGGTGTTTCCTATGACTCAAGAAAGAGAAAAGCGAAACTATGAAAACAAAAGTCTTCACGCTTCATGTTCCTCAAATGAATACCAAGTCTTCAAGGTCACACCAATTTCTTCACTTTCAGTAGTCTTGAGAAAGTCTTGAATATCAAAGTCTTGATCGAAGAACTTCATTTTTAGAATTCGACTTTCTCTGTAAATATCAAACTCCTCATAGACTTATAGACCTGTGTACACTCATAAACACATTGGTCCCTTAACCTATAAGTCTTCAATACACCAAAATCACTAAGGGGCACTAGATGCACTTACACTAGGGTTGGGAACCCTAGGGGAGGGGGCGCCTCCACTTTCCTTGGGGGGCTCTCCACCCCCTTGGCCGCCGCCCCCCTAGGAGATCCCATCTCCTAGGGACGGCGCCCCCCCGGGGACCATATATATAGAGGGGGGGAGGGAGGGCAGCCGCACCCTTGCACTTGGCGCCTCCCTTCCCCCTTGCTACACCTCTCTCTTCCGCAGGCAGCTTGGCGAAGCCTGCCGGATCCCTGCATCCACCACCACGCCTGGGCCGTGCTTCTTTGGATCTCCATCAACCTCTCCTTCCCCTTGCCGGATCAAGAAGGAGGAGGCGTCCACGCTGACCGTCTGCGTGTGTTGAGCAGCGGAGGTGCCGTCCGTTCGCGCTAGGATCTCCGGTGATTTGGATAACGAAGTACGACTCCCTCAACCCCGTTCTCTTGAGCGCTTCGCTCATGATCTACAAAGGTATATAGATGCACTCCTATCACTCGTTGCTAGATGAACTCATAGATGGATCTTGGTGAAACCTTAGGAAATTTTTTATTTTCTGCAACGTTCCCCAACAGCTGCACCTTCTAAAGTTGAAGAAAAGATTGTCAGTTATAATGATCCTGTTGTTCCTACTTCTTATGTTGAGAAACCACCCTTTCCTGTTAGAATAAAGGATCATGCTAAAGCTTCAATTGTTGTTCGTAAAAGTAATATTAGAACTTATACACCTCCTGGGCAAGTTAAAGTTGAACATAATATTGCTATTGTTAAAGATCTCTTGGCTGATAATATTGATGGGCATGTTATTCAATTCTGCGGTGAAACTGCTAGAATTGCCAAACCACAATGCTAAAGATAAACATAGACTTGTGGTAGGCGTGCCTGTTATTTCTGTTAAAATAGGAGATCATTGTTATCATGGCTTATGTGATATGGGTGCTAGTGCTAGTGTTATGCCTTATGATTTGTATAAAGAAATTAAGCATGAAATTGCACTTTCTTTGAGTTAGAAGATATTGATGTCACAATTAAACTTGCCAATAGAGATACTATATCAACAAGTGGGAATTGTTAGAGATGTTGAAGTCTTGTGTGGGAAAACTAAATATCCTGCTGATTTTCTTGTTCTCGTTCTCCACAAGATAGCTTTTGTCCCATTATATTTGGTAGACCCTTCTTGAACACTGTTAATGCTAAGATAGATTGTGAAAAGAATGTTGTTACTATTGGCTTGGATGATATGATTCATGAGTTTAATTTCTCTAAATGTAGTAGACAACACCGTGAAGAAGAATTGCCTAGTAAGGATGAAATTATTGGTCTTGCTTCTATTGCCGTACCTCCTAGTGATCCTTCAGAACAATATTTGCTAGACCATGAAAATGATATGTTTATGAATGAAAGAAGGAAATAGATGAAGTATTCTTTAAGCAGGAACCTATTACGAAACATAGTTTGCCTGTTGAAATACTAGGATCCTCCTCCACCCAAGGGTGATCCCGTGTTTGAGCTTAAACCGTTGCCTGATAATCTTAAATATGCTTATCTTGATGAAAATAAAATATATCCTGTTATTATTAGTGCTAACCTTTCAGAGCATGAAGAAGAAAGATTATTGAAAACTCTGAAGAAGCACCGTCTTTGCTATTGGATATACTCTTGATGATCTTAAGGGCATTAGTCCCACTATATCAACATAAAATAAATTTGGAAGAAGATGCCAAACCGGTTCGTGATCATCAACGAAGGTTGAATCCTAAGATGAAAGAAGTGGTAAGAAAAGAAATACTAAAGCTTTTTGGAGGCAGGTATAATTTATCCCATTGCGGATAGTCGATTAGGTAAGTCCTGTTCATTGTGTCCCTAAGAAGGGAGGTGTTACTGTTGTTCCTAATGATAAAGATGAATTGATTCCGCAAAGAATTATTACAGGTTATAGGATGGTAATTGATTTCCGACAATTAAATAAAGCCACTAAGAAAGATCATTACCCTTTACCTTTTATTGATCAAATGCTAGAAAGATTATGCAAACATACACATTATTGCTTCCTAGATGGTTATTCTGGTTTCTCTCAAATACCTGTGTCGGCTAAGGATCAATCAAAGACTACTTTTACATGCCCTTTTGGTACTTTTGCGTATAGACGTATGCCTTTTGGTTTATGTAATGCACCTGCTACCTTTCAAAAATGCATGATGGCTATATTCTCTGACTTTTGTGAAAAGATTTGTGAGGTTTTCATGGACGACTTTTCCGTCTATGGATCCTCTTTTGATGATTGCTTGAGCAATCTTGATCGAGTTTCTTGCAGATGTGAAGAAACTAATCTTGTCTTGAATTGGGAAAAGTGCCACTTTATGGTTAATGAAGGTATTGTCTTGGGGCATAAAGTTTACGAAAGAGGTATTTAAGTTGATAAAGCCAAGGTTGATGCTATTGAAAAGATGCCATGTCCCAAGGACATCAAAGGTATAAGAAGTTTCCTTGGTCACGCTGGATTTTATAGGAGGTTCATTAAGGACTTCTCAAAAATTTCTCGGCCTCTGACTAATTTATTACAAAAAGATATACCATTTGTCTTTGATGATGATTGTGTAGAAGCATTTGAAATACTTATGAAAGCATTGATCTACTGCACCTATTGTTCAGCCACACTGATTGGAATTTACCCTTTGAAATTATGTGTGATGCTAGTGGTTATCTTTGTAGGTGCTGTTCTAGGGCAAATAGTTGATAAGAAATTAAATGTTATCCATTATGCTTGTAAAACTTGAGACAATGCTCAAAGAAACTATGCTACTCTTGAAAAAGAATTCTTAGCGATTGTATTTGCATGTTATAAGTTCGCACCTTATATTGTTGATTCTAAAGTAACTATTCACCTTGATCATGCTGCTATTAAATACACGATGGAAAAGAAAGATGCTAAACCTAGACTTATTAGATGGGTTCTCTTGCTACAAGAATTTGATTTGCATATTGTTGATAGAAAGGGAGCTGAGAACCCGTTCTGAGACAACTTGTCTAGGTTAGAAAATGTTCTTGATGACCCACTACCTATTGATGATAGCTTTCACGATGAGCAATTAAATTTCATAAATACTTAGTAGTACTCCATGGTATGTTGATTAAGCTAATTACATTGTTGCTAAATTTATACCACCTAGTTTCACATACCAGCAAAAGAAAAAGTTTTTCTATGATTTGAGACATTACTTTTGGGATGACCGACAACTTTATAAAGAAGGATTAGATGGTGTTATTAGACGTTGTGTACGTGTGGATGAACAGGAACAGATCCTACGCAAGTGTCACTCCGAAGCTTATGGAGGACACCACCTTTGGAGATAGAAGCGCACATAAGGTATTGCAATCTGGTTTTATTGGCATACTCTCTTCAAGGATGCCGTAAGTTTGTCTTATCTTGTGATGAATGTCAAAAATCGGTAATATTAGTAGACGTCAAGAAATGCCTATGAACTATTCACTTGTTATTGAACCATTTGACGTTTGGGGCTTTGATTATATGGGACCTTTTCCTGCCTCTAATGGATATACACATATTTTAGTTGCTATTGATTACGTTACTAAGTGGGTAGAGGCTATTCCAACTAGTAGTGCTGATCATAACACTTCTATTAAAATGCTTAAAGAAGTTATTTTTCCGAGGTTTGGAGTCCCTAGATATTTAATGACCGATGGTGGTTCACATTTTATTCATGGTGCTTTAGAAAATGCTTGCTAAGTATGATGTTAATCATAGAATTGCATCCTTATCACCCACAGTCTAGTAGTCAAGTAGAATTGAGTAATAGAGAACTCAAATTAATTTTGCAAAAGGCATCAATAGGTCTAGAAAGAATTGGTCCAAGAAACTTGATGATGCATTATGGGCCCATAGAACTGCATATAAAAATCCTATGGGTATATCTCCGTATAAAATGGTTTATGGAAAAGCATGTCACTTACCTCTCGAACTAGTGCATAAGGCTTATTGGGCTATTAAAGAGCTCAACTATGATTTCAAACTTGCGGTGAGAAGAGGTTATTTGATATTAGCTCACTTGATGAATGGAGAACCCAAGCTTATGAAAATGCCAAGTTGTTTAAAGAAAAAGTTAAAAGATGGCATGACAAAAGGATACAAAAGCATGAGTTTAATGTAGGTGATTATGTATTGCTATACAACTCTCGTTTAAGATTTTTTGCAGGAAAACTTCTCGCTAAATGGGAAGGCCCTTACGTTATCGAGGAGGTCTATCATTCCGGTGCCATAAAAATCAATAATTTTGAAGGCACAAATCCGAAGGTGGTAAACGGTCAAATAATCAAACACTATATCTCAGGTAATCCTATAAATGTTGAAACCAATGTTATTGAAAGCGGTAACCCGGAGGAATACATAAGAGACACTTTCGAGCGTTTGAGACTCGAAAGGAATAGGTATGTGATACGGTAAGTAAACCGACTCCAAAACAGTTTTAAGGCAATATTTCTCTGTTTTGGAATATTTAGAAAAATAGAAAATATGTAGCAGTCCGGGAAGGACACGAGGGCCCACGAGGTTGGAGGCGCCCTACCCCTCGGCCGCCCCTACCTCGTGGGCACCTCGTGTGCCTTCCAGGACTCCGTTTTCTGCGATACATATTTTGGTCGGTAAAAATCATTATATATTCTCCCGGAGGTTTTGACTCCCGTATCACGCAAATATCCTCTGTTCTTGTTTCTAGTTGTTTTTCTGACAGATCTAGATTATCATGACGTCCCCAAGTGCCTCCAAGGACAAGTTCTTCGAGAAGGTCATCAACCCTTAGCTCGCGGAGGTGCTGCGACACCCTCAAACGATTGATATGCGTGATGGGTTGCTGCACATCTGCGATGAAGAGGCACCCAAGGGGACCGGAAGCATGGAGACGAGGCTCAAAGCAGTGGAGCAACAAATTTTCAAGTGTCAGGGGATGGCGGAACGTGGACTCAACTCCAACCACATGATGATCGCGGAGTTCACTAGCAACCACAAGTTGGACGCCGACAAGGGGAGGCCATCTTCAAGCTTCATGAGAAGATCGAGCACCTTCAAGCCCAAATCTATGACCTGCAAAACCAAAACTGTGAGGATGAATATATATTCAAAAGGATGAGTTTGGCTGCAGTTTTGAGGATCCCGGAGACTCAATCATCCTTCTATGATGGTGATACCATGCCTTGGAAGATGGACGACAAGCCCGCATCATCAACAACACCTCCACCTTCTTCACCAACAAAGGAGACATAATCACATGGGTATGGGCACTCCCCTTGGCAACTGCGAAGCTTGGAGGAGGTGCCCCGGTATCGTATCACAATCACATCTCCAATCTTTACCGTTTTTCTTAGTTCGATCCTATTAGTAGTATCTTGATCTAGTAGAATAAAGTTTATGGCATGATCTAGTCTTGAGTTTTTGCTTTATGATCTCTCTATATAATCGAGTCCGTGACCTATATAATAAAGATTAGTGTTGAGTCAAGGGCTTAATTATTTTGCCATGATTTTGAGTGAATAAAAGAAAAGAGAAAAAGAATAAAAAGAAACAAAGAGTTCATATTGATCTTATTGAGAGTAATGACTTCACATAGAAAGGGTATGATGATTGAAAGTTGTTGGGAGCTGGCAAACATAGTTTTGGTCATCGTTGCAATTAATAGAAAGTAATAAGGAAAGAGTGGTTTCACATATAGATATACTATTATTGACATCTTTTATGATTGTGAGCACTCATTAAAATATGACATGCTAAAGAGTTGATGTTGGACAAGGAAGACAACATAATGGGTTATGTTTTCTTATATCTGAGATAAAATATATTGTCATGGATCTCCCAACATGTTGAGCTTGCCTTTCCCCCACGTGCTAGCCAAATTCTCAAAGACCGTGTAGAGATACTACTTGTGTTTCCAAAAACCCTTAAACCAGTTTTGCCATGAGAGTCCACCATATCTACCCATGGATTGAGTAAGATCCTTCAAGTAAGTTGTCATCGGTGCAAAGCAATAAAAATTGCTCTCTAAATATGTATGATTGATTGGTGTGGGAGAAATAAGCTTTATACGATCTTGTGATGTGGAAGAAATAAAAGCGACGAACTGCATAATAAAGGTTCATAGCACAAGGGCAATATAAAGTGAAGTTCTTTCGCATTAAAATTTTGTGCATCCAACCATAAAAGTGCATGGCAACCTCTGCTTCCCTCTGCGAAGGGCCTATCTTTTATTATTATCCTCTACCTTATGCAAGAGTCATGGTGATCTTCACCTTTCCCTTTTACATTTTATCCTTTGGCAAGCACAATGTGTTGGAAAGATCCTGATTGATATATCTAATTGGATGTAGGGGAACATGAGTTAGTATTGTTGACATTACCCTTGAGGAAAGGTTGGGAGGCGAAACTATAAGCCCCTATCTTTCTCTGTGTCCGATTAAAACTCCGTAAACACAAGTATCCCATGAGTGTTAGCGGTTATGAAAGACTAAATGATAGTTGAGTATGTGGACTTGCTATTAAGCTCTGACATAGACTCTTTCTGATGTTATGATAAATTGCAATTGCTTCAATGACTGAGATTATAGTTTGTTAGTTTTCAATAAAGTTTATGATTAAGTTCTGCATTGTGAATGGATTATTACTTGAGCATAGGAAATCATATGACAATATCTATATATGTTGCTGTTATGAGAAAGATCATGATGCCTTCATGTCCGTATTTTGTTTTTTTATCGACGCCTCTACCTCTAAACACGGGGACATATTTATCGTTATCGGCTTTTGCTTGAGGACAAGTGAGGTCTAAGCTTGGGGGAGTTGATACGTCCATTTTGCATCATGCTTTTATATCGATATTTATTGCATTATGGGCTGTTATTACACGTTATGTCACAATACTTATGCCTATTCTCTCTTATTTTACAAGGTTTACATAAGGAGGAGAATGCCGTTTGGAATTACGGGTTGGAAAAGGAGCAAATATTAGACATATTCTGCACAACTACAAAAGTCCTGAAACTCCACGAAAGTCATTTTGGGAAATAATAAAAAATATCCAGCGGAAGAAGTTCACCAGCGGGGGCCCCACCTGGCCACGAGGGTGGGGGCGCGCCCCCTACCTCGTGGGCCCCCTGGTGGCCCTCCGATGCCCATCTTCTGCTATATGAGGTCTTTCGTCGAGGAAAAAATCACAAGCAACCTTTCGGGACGAAACTCCGCCGCCATTTAGGCGGAACCTTGGAACCAATCTAGGGCTCCTAAGAGCTATTCTGCCGGGGACACTTCCCTCCGGGAGGGGGAAATCATCGCCACCGTCATCACCAACGCTCCTCTCATCAGGAGAGGGCAATCTGCATCAACATCTTCACCAGCACCACTTATTTCAGTACTTGCAGAGAATACCTTGCTAAAAACCGCTTATCATTTCCTTCTGCTCCTCGTTGGGTTCGACACTCTTACTTATCGAAAGGACTATGATAGATCCCCTATACTTGTGGGTCATCATTTGGCTTTAGCATTTTCAAGCCGGTTAATTTGAGCGTTAACACCATAAAATTCTTTATTCATATCATCAAGCTCTTTGTTCATAAACCCCAAAAGACCTTTTTGTTCCTTAAGCTCTTTTCTAAAGAAATTATTATGCTCAAATTGCAAATTCATAAATCTTCTAATATTTGATTCAATCTCTTCCAACCTTCTCGAGAAGGTGGTCAACCCTTAGGCAAAGCCATAAGGACAAACAGCACACAAGCAAGCGAGAAAAAGGCAAGCGAAAAAGAGGAGGAGATTGGGAAAGAGAGGCGAATAAAGCGACAAAGGGTGAAGTGGGGAGAGGAAAGCGAGAGGCAAATAGCAAATAAAGTAAATGCGAGGAGATGGGTACTTGGTATGTCTTGACTTGAGCGAAGACCTCCCTAACAGCGGCCGTAAATCCTTCTTGCTACGTCTTGAGCTTGCGTTGGTTTTCCTTGAAGAGGAAAGGGTGATGCAGCAATAGTAGCGTAAGTATTTCCCTCAGCTTTTGAGAACCAAGGTATCAATCCAGTAGGAGGCTCCTCAAAAGTCCCACGCACCTACACAAAAAAACAAAGAACTGCAACCAACACAATAAAGGGGTTGTCAATCCCTTCACGGCCACTTCTGAAAGTGAGATCTAATAGAGATAGTATGATAAGATAAATATATTTTTGGTATTTTATAATATAAATGCAAAAGTAAAGATGCAAATAAAAGTAGATTGGGAGCAAATATTATAAGAGATAGACACAGGGGCCATAGGTTTCACTAGTGGCTTCTCTCAAGGTAGCATAAGTATTACGATTGGGTGAACAAATTCTTGTCGAGCAATTGATAGAAAAGCGAATAATTATGAGATTATCTAGGCATGATCATGTATATAGGCATCACGTCCGTGACAAGTAGACCGACTCACCTGCATCTACTACTATTACTCCACACATCGACCGACTCCTGCCTGCATCTAGAGTATTAAGTTCATAAGAACAGAGTAACGCATTAAGCAAGATGACATGATGTAGAGGGATAAACTCAAGAAATATGATATAAACCCCATCTTGTTATCCTCGATGGCAACAATACAATACGTGCCTTGCTGCCCTAACATCCTTTGGGAAAGGACACCGCAAGATTGACCCCCAAAGCTAAACACTTCTCCCATGGCAAGAAAGATCAATCTAGTAGACCAAACCAAAGCGATAATTCAAGAGACTTGCAAAGATAACTCAATCATACATAAAATAATTCAGAGAAGATTCAAATATTATTCATAGATAAACTTGATCATAAACCCACAATTCATCGAATCTCGACAAACACACTGCAAAAAGAGTTTACATCGAATAGATGTCCACAAGAGAGGGGGAGAACATTGTATTGAGATCCAAAAAGAGAGAAGAAGCCATCTAGCTAATAAGTATGGACCCGTAGGTCTGTGGTAAACTACTCACAACTCATCGGAGGGGCAAGGATGTTGATGTAGAAGCCCTCCGTGGTCGATTCCCCCTCCGGCAGAGTGCCGACGAAGGCTCCAAGATGAGATCTCGTGGATACAGAAGGTTATGGCGGTGGAAATTGTGTTTCGTTGGCTCCCTGGATGTTTTAGGGGTATGTAGGCTTATATAGGAGGAAGAAGTACGTCGGTGGACGCTCGAGGGGCCCACGAGATAGGAGGCGCGCCCTATAGGGGGGGCGCCCTCCTATCTCGTGGAGGCCTCGGCTGCTTCTTGACTTGCACTCCAAGTCCTATGGATCACGTTCGTTCCAAAAATCACGCTCCCGAAGGTTTCATTCCATTTGGACCCCGTTTGATATTCCTTTTCTTCGAAATACTGAAATAGGCAAAAAAACCAGCAATATGGGCTGGGCCTCCGGTTAGTAGGTTAGTCCCAAAAATGATATAAATGTGTAAAATAAAGCCCATAAACATCCAAAAGGGGTAATATAATAGCATGGAACAATCAAAAATTATAGATACGTTGGAGACGTACCAGTGAAGTCTTGCTATTCGTAGTCATGTGAATTTGGTATTCGTTCGATATTTTGATGAGATGTATGTTGTCCTTTCCTCTACTGGTGTTATGTGAACGTCGACTACATAACACTTCACCATTATTTGGGCCTAGAGGAAGGCATGAGGAAGTAATAAGTAGATGATGGGTTGCTAGAGTGACAGAAGCTTAAATCCTAGTTTATGCGTTGCTTCGTTAGGGGCTGATTTGGATCCATATGTTTAATGTTGTTGTTAGGTTTACCTTAATACTTCTTTTGTAGTTGCGGATGCTTGCAATAGGGGTTAATCATAAGTGGGATGCTTGTCCAAGTAAGGGCAGTACCCAAGCACCGGTCCACCCACATATCAAATTATCAAAGTACCGACGCGAATCATATGAACGTGATGAAAACTAGCTTGACGATAATTCCCATGTGTCCTTGGGAGCTCCTTTCTCATTATTAGAAATTGTCCAGGCTTATCCTTTGCTACATAAAGGATTGGGCCACCTTGCTGCACTTTATTTACTTTATTTACTTGTTACTCGTTACTATTTATCTTATCACAAAACTATCTATCACCTACAATTTCAAAGGTGCTTGCAGAGAAAACCTTACTAAAACCGCTTATCATTTCCTTCGCTTCCTCATTGGGTTCAACACTCTTACTTATCGAAAGGACTACG
Organism: Aegilops bicornis; assembly: GCA_021605145.1. Taxonomy (NCBI): domain Eukaryota; kingdom Viridiplantae; phylum Streptophyta; class Magnoliopsida; order Poales; family Poaceae; genus Aegilops; species Aegilops bicornis. The sequence continues at coordinate 444,428 of JAHIAL010000136.1, forward strand.
ATAGATCCCCTACACTTGTGGGTCATCAAGACTCTTTTATGGCGCCGTTGCCATGGTGTAGCGCTTTTGGTGAGTGGAACTTGGTAAGGAAACATTTATATAGTGTGCTGAAATTTTACATTACTTGTCACTTTGGAAACTAATCCTTTGAGGGGCTTGTTGGGGTATCTTCACCCCGACTAGAAGAGCAAAGAGTTGCTCCTCAACCTACTGAACTTTATGAAAATATTTACTTTGAGATTCCTTCGGGTATGATAGAGAAACTGCTAGCTAATCCATTTGCACGAGATGGAACATTGCACCCCGATTTACACCTTATCTTTGTGGATGAAGTTTGTGGATTATTTAAGCTTGCAGGTATTCCCGACGATGTTGTCAAAAGGAAGGTCTTCCCTTTATCTTTGAAGAGAGATGCATTGACATGGTATAGGCTATGTGATGATACGAGATCTTGGAATTATAAGCGATTGAAGTTGGAATTTCACCAGAAGTTCTATCCGATGCATCTTGTTCATCGTGATCGTAATTACATATATAATTTCTGGTCTCGCGAAGGAGAAAGCATCGCTCAAGCTTGGGGGAGGCTTAAGTCAATGTTATATTCATGCCCCAATCATGAGCTCTCCCGGGAAATGATTATTCAAAACTTTTATGCTCGGCTTTCTCTTAATGATCACAACCTGCTCGATACTTCCTGTGCTGGTTCTTATATGCTGAGGAATACTGATTTCAAATGGGACTTATTGGAAAGAATCAAACACAACTCTGAAGATTGGGGTTCCGACGATGTTAAGAAGTCAGGTATGACACCTAAGTTCGATTGTGTTAAATCTTTTATGGATACCGATGCTTTTCATGGATTTAGCGCTAAGTACAGACTTCACTCTGAGATAGTAGCTTCTCTCTGTGAATCTTTTGCGACTCACGTTGATCTCCCTAAAGAGAAGTGGTTTAAATATAATCCTCTTGTTGAAGTGAAAGTTGTTGCACCTATTATAGTTGAAGAAAAGACTATCACCTATAGTGATCCTATTGTTCCTACTACTTATGTTGAGAAACCTCCTTTTCCTGTTAGGATAAAGGATCATGCTAAAGCTTCGACTGTTGTTCGTAAGAGTAATACTAGGACTTATACACCTCCTGAGCAAATTAATGTTGAACCTAGTATTGATATGGTTAAAGATCTCTTGGATGATGATTTAGATGGGCATGTTATTTATTTCTGTGATGAATCTGCTAATATTGCTAGACCAGATACTAAGATACATAGACCTGTCGTAGGCATGCATGTTATTTCTGTTAAAATAGGAAATCATTGTTATCATGGCTTATGTGATATGGTGCTAGTGCTAGTGCAATACCTTATACCTTATATCAAGAAATTATGCATGACATTGCACCCATTGAATTAGAAGACATTGATGTTACTATTAAGCTTGCTAATAGGGATACCATTAAACCAGTTGGGATTGTTAGAGATGTTGAAGTTTTGTGTGGGAAGGTTAAATACCCTGCTGATTTTCTTGTTCTTGGCTCCCCACAAGATGATTTTTGTCCCATTATTTTTGGTAGACCCTTCTTGAATACAGCCAGTGCTAAGATTGATTGTGAAAAACATATTGTCACCGTTGGCTTAGATGGTATGTCTCATGAGTTTAATTTTGCTAAGTTTCGTAGACAACCACGTGATAGGGAACCACCTAGTAAAGATGAAATTATTGGTCTTGCTTCCATTGTTGTGCCTCCTACTGATCCGTTAGAACAATATTTGCTAGACCATGAAAATGATATGTTTATGAATGAAAGAAGGGAAATAGATGAAGTGTTCCTTAAGCAGGGAACACAATGGCTTAAACATAATCTTCCTGTTGAAATTCTTGGGGATCCCCCTCCACCCAAGGGTGATCCCGTGTTTTAACTCAAACCATTACCAGCTAATCTTAAGTATGTTTATCTTGATGAAAACAAAATATATCCTGTTATTATTAGTGCTAACCTTTCAGAGCAAGAAGAAGAAAGATTATTGAAAACTCTGAAGAAGCACCGAGCTGCTATTGGATATACTTTGGATGATCTTAAGGGCATTAGTCTAACATTATGCCAACACAAAATTACAGTGGAGAAAGATGCCAAACCAGTTAGAGATCCTCAAAGACGACTAAATCCCAAGATGAAAGAAGTGGTAAGAAAGGAGATAATAAAGCTCCTTGAGGCAGGAATAATTTATCCCGTTGCTGATAGTGATTGGGTAAGCCCTATCCATTGTGTTCCTAAAAGGGAGGTATTACCGTTGTTCCTAATGATAAAGATGAATTGATCCCGCAAAGAATTATTACAGGTTATAGGATGGTAATTGATTTCCGTAGAATTAAATAAAGCTACTAAAAAGATCATTACCCTTTACCTTTTATTGATCAAATGCTAGAAAGACTATCCAAACACACTCATTTCTGCTTTCTAGATGGTTATTCTGGTTTCTCCCAAATACCTGTGTCAGCGGGGGATCAATCAAAAGCTACTTTTACTTGCTCTTTCGGAACTTATGCTTATAGACGTATGCCTTTTGGTTTATGTAATGCACCTGCTACCTTTCAAAGATGCATGATGGCTATATTCTCTGATTTTTGTGAAAAGATTTGTGAGGTATTCATGGATGACTTCTCCGTTTATGGATCCTCCTTTGATGATTGTTTGAGCAACCTTGATCGAGTTTTGCAGAGATGCGAAGACACTATTCTAAATCTCCGAATTGGGAAAAGTGTCACTTTATGGTTAATGAAGGCATTGTCTTGGGACATAAGACTTCCGAGAGAGGTATTGAAGTTGACAAAGCAAAGGTTGATGCTATTGAAAAGATGCCATGTCCCAAGGACATAAAAGGTATAAGAAGTTTCCTTGGTCATGCCGGTTTTTATAGGAGGTTCATTAAGGACTTCTCTAAAATCTCTAGGTCTCTGACAAATTTATTGCAAAAAGATATTCCTTTTGTCTTTGATGATGATTGTGTAGAAGCATTTGAAATACTTAAGAAAGCTTTGATCACTACACATATTGTTCAGCCACCTGATTGGAATTTACCTTTTGAAATTATGTGTGATGCTAGTGACTATGCTGTAGGTGCTGTTCTAGGGCAAAGAGTCGATAAGAAACTGAATGTTATCCAGTATGCTAGTAAGACTCTTGATCTTGCCCAGAAATTACGCCACTCTTGAAAAAGAGTTCTTAGTAGTTGTGTTTGCATGTGATAAGTTTAGACCTTATATTGTTGATTTCAAAGTTACTATTCACACTGATCATGCTGCTATTAAATATCTTATGGAAAAGAAAGATGCTAAGCCTAGACTCATTAGATGGGTTCTCCTGCTCCAAGAATTTGATTTACACATTATTGATAGAAAGGGAGCTGAGAACCCCGTTGCAGACAACTTGTCTAGGTTAGAGAATGTTCTTGATGACCCACTGCCTATTGATGATAGCTTTCCTGATGAACAATTAGCGGTCATTAATGCTTCTCGTACTGCTCCTTGGTATGCTGATTATGCTAATTACATTGTTGCTAAATTTATACCGCCTAGTTTCACATCCAGCAAAAGAAAAAGTTCTTTTATGATTTAAGACATTACTTTTGGGATGATCCACACCTTTATAAAGGAGTAGATGGTGTTATTAGACGTTGTGTGCCTGAGAATGAACAGAGCAGATTCTACGCAAGTGTCACTTTGAATCCTATGGAGGACAATTACACTGGAGATAGAACTGCACACAAGGTACTACAATCTGGTTTTTATTGGCCTACTCTCTTCAAAGATGCCCGTAAGTTTGTCTTATCTTGTGATGAATGTCAAAGAGTAGGTAACATTAGTAGACGTCAAGAAATGCCTATGAATTATTCTCTTGTTATTGGACCGTTTGATGTTTGGGGCTTTGATTATATGGGACCTTTTCCTGCCTCTAATGGTTATACACATATTTTAGTTCTTTGTTGATTACGTTACTAAGTGGGTAGAAGCTATTCCAACTAGTAGTGCTGATCACAACACTTCTATTAAAATGCTTAAGGAAGTTATTTTTCCGAGGTTTGGAGTCTCTAGATATCTTATGACTGATGGTGGTTCACATTTTATTCATGGTGCTTTCCTTAAGATGCTTGCTAAGTATGATGTCAATCATAGAATCACATCTCCTTATCATCCCAGTCTAGTGGTCAAGTGGAGTTGAGCAATAGAGAGCTCAAATTAATTTCGCAAAAGATTGTGAATAGATCTAGAAAGAATTGGTCCCAAAAACTTGATGATGCATTATGGGCCTATAAAACTGCATACAAAAATCCTATGGGTATGTCTCCATATAAGATGGTTTATGGAAAAGCATGTCATTTACCTCTTGAACTTGAACATAAAGCATATTGGGCTATTAAAGAGCTCAACTATGACTTCAAACTTGCCGGTGAGAAGAGGTTGTTTGATATTAGCTCACTTGATGAATGGAGAACCCAAGCCTATGAAAATGCCAAGCTATTTAAAGAAAAAGTCAAACGTTGGCATGACAAAAGGATACAAAAGCGTGAGTTTACGTAGGAGACTATGTGTTATTATTCAACTCTCGTTTAAGATTTTTTGCAGGAAAACTTCTCTCTAAATGGGAAGGTCCTTACGTTATCGAGGAGGTCTATCATTCTGGTGCCATAAAAATCAACAACCCGAAGGCACAAGTCCGAGGGTGGTAAACGGTCAAAGAATTAAACATTATATTTCAGGTAATCCTATCAATGTTGAAACTAATATTATTGAAACCGTAACCCCGGAGGAATACATAAGGGACACTTTCCAGAACGTTCTAGACTCCGAAAAGGAATAGGTATATGGTACGGTAAGTAAACCGATTCCAAAACAACTCCAATGGCAATTTTTACTAGTTTTGGAATATTTGAGAATTTTAGGAAGAAAGAAGTAGTCCGAAAGGGGCACGAGGCCCCCACGAGAGTGGAGGGCACGCCCCCCCTACTGGGCGCGCCCCCCTATCTCGTGGACACCTCGTGTGCCTCCCGGACTCCGTTTTCTTGCACGTTACGTATTTTGGTCGGTAAAAATTCATTATATATACTCCCGAAGGTTTTGACCACCGTATCACGCAAATATCCTCTGTTTCGTTTCGAGCTGTTCTATTACAGATTTAGAGCAATATGTCGTCTCAGGATTCGGAAGGGGAAACTTATGTGGCTGATTACCTCACAGACCCTAAGGTCTGCGGGGACTTGGAGCATGATGGCTGGACCTCTGAAGAAGAGGAAGACTATGAGCCTAAAGTAAAGGAGGAGACGAGTTCAGACGAAGACGAAGCCCCATTACCTCAGCCTAGGGACATGCATGTGGAGTTTAAAAAGTCAAGCCTCTCTGATAGAGCAAAGAAGACAAAGATCGAGTTTATCCCTTTTCATCTCTTGCAGGAAAATAAACAGGAATTATGCAAAAGAGTATTAAGCCTTGTGCAGGAGATCGAGGACCTAAAGGAGCAAAATATTATACTCAAGCGTAAATTGAGGAACAAACCCACATCTGCAACAACTCCTACTTCACCACCTCCGAGGACATAATTTGGGTATGGGCACTCCCCTTGGCAGCTGCCATGCTTGGGGGAGGTGCCCCGGTATCGTATCACCATCACACTCCTATCTTTACCGTTTTATTTAGTTCGGTCCTTTTAGTAGTATCTTGATCTAGTAGATTGAAGTTTTGATATCAAGTAGTTCTGAGTTTTGCTTTGTGATCTCTTTATGTAATCGAGTCCGTGAGCTATCTATAATAAATATTAGTGTTGAGTCATGCTATGTTGCTATGATCTTGAGGAAGTAGAAAGAATAAAAGAGTTCATATTGATCTTATGGTTAGTGATGACTTCGCACATAGAAAGTATGAGGCATAAAAATTGTTGAGAGTTGATAAACGTAGTTTGGTCATCGTTGCAATTAATAGGAAGTGATAAGGAAAGAGAGGTTCACATATAAATATATTATTTTGGACACCTTTTATGATTGGGAGCACTCATTAAGTATGACATGCTAAAAGAGTTGACGTTGGACAAGGAAGACAATGTAATGGTTTATGTTTTCTCACATCTTAGTTAAAGTATATTGTCGTTGACCTTGCAAACATGTTGAGCTTGCCTTTACCCCTCATGCTAGCCAAATTCCTTGCACCAAGTAGAGATACAACTTGTGCTTCCAAACATCCTTAAACCCAGTTTTGCCATGAGAGTCCACCATACCTACCTATGGATTGAGTAAGATCCTTCAAGTAAGTTGTCATGTTGCAGGCAATAAAAATTGCTATCTAAATATGTACGACTTATTAGTGGAGAGAAAATAAGCTCTGTATGATCTTGTTGTGGAAGTAATAAAAGCGACAGACTACATAATAAAGGTCCACATACAAGGGGCAATATAAAGTGACTTGCATTAAGATTTTGTGCATCCAACCATAAACGCACATGACAACCTCTGCTTCCCTCTGCGAAGGGCCTATCTTTTACTTTATGTTTTTACTTTATGCTTGAGTCAAGGTGATCCTCACCTTTCCCTTTTTCATTTTATCCTTTGGCAAGCTCCTCGTGTTTGAAAGATCATGATATATACATCCAATTGGATGTAAGTTAGCATGGGCTATGGTTGTTGACATCACCTAAAGGTGAATATGTTGGGAGGCAACACAATAAGCCCCTATCTTTCTCAGTGTCCAGCTGAAACTCCATAACCACAAGTATTGCGTGAGTGTTAGCAATTGTAGAAGGCTACAAGATAGTTGAGTAAGTGAACTTGCTGAAAAGCTCTATTGTTGACTCTTTCTGATGTTATGATTAATTGCAATTGCTTCAATGAATGAGATTATAGTTTGTTAGTTCCCGATGAAGTTTTTGAACCATACTTGACATTGTGAATTGATTGTTACTTGAGCATAAGAAATCATATGATAATGGTCATGATGCCCTCATGTCCGTATTTCATTTTCATTGACACCTCTATCTCTAAACATGTGGACATATTTTTCGATATCGGCTTCCGCTTGAGGACAAGCGAGGTCTAAGCTTGGGGGAGTTGATACGTCCATTTTGCATCATGCTCTTATATCAATATTTATTGCATTATGGGCTGTTATTACACATTATATCTCAATACTTATGGCTATTCTCTCTTATTTTACAAGGTTTACTATGAAGAGGGGGAATGCCGGCAGATGGAATTCTGGCTGGAAAAGGAGCAAACATTGGAAACCTATTCTGCACTACTCCAAAAATCCTGAAACTCCACGAAACATGTTTTTGGAATTAATAAGAATTATTGGGCAAAAGACATGCATCAGGGGGCCCACACCATGTCCAGGAGGGTGGGGGGCGCCCCCCCTACTAGGCGCGCCCCCTGTCTCCTGGGCCCCCTGGTGGGCCCCCGGTGTCCATCTTCTACTATATGAGAGCTTTCACCCTGGAAAAAATCGTGGGCAAGCTAACGGCCGAAACTCCGCCGCCACGAGTGAGACCTTGGCGGAACTAATCTAGGGCTCATGAGCTGTTCACACTGGGACACTTCCCTCCGGAGGGAAATCATCACCAACGTCATCACCAATGATCCTCTCATTGGGAGGGGGTCAATCTCCATCAACATCTTCACCAACACCATCTCCTCTCAAAACCCTATTTCATCTCTTGTATTCAATCTTGTATCAAAACCACAAATTGGTACACGTGGGTTTGCTAGTAGTGTTGATTACTCCTTGTAGTTGATGCTAATTGGTTTACTTGGTGGAAGATCATATGTTCAGATCCTTAATGCATATTATTACCCCTCTGATTATGAACATGAATATGCTTTGTGAGTAGTTACGTTTGTTCCTGAGGACACGGGGGAAGTCTTGCTATTAGTAGTCATGTGAATTTGGTATTCGTTCGATATTTTGATGAGATATATGTTGTCTTTTCCTCTAGTGGTGTTATGTGAACGTCGACTACATAACACTTCACCATTATTTGGGCCTAGAGGAAGGCATGGGGAAGTAATAAGTAGATGATGGGTTGCTAGAGTGATGAAGCTTAAACCCTAGTTTATGCGTTGCTTCGTTAGGGGCTGCTTTGGATCCATATGTTTAATGTTGTGGTTAGGTTTACCTTAATACTTCTTTTGTAGTTGTGGATGCTTGCAATAGGGGTTAATCATAAGTGGGATGCTTGTCCAAGTAAGGGCAGTACCCAAGCACCGGTCCACCCACATATCAAATTATCAAAGTACCGAACGCGAATCATATGAACGTGATGAAAACAAGCTTGACGATAATTCCCATGTGTCCTCGGGAGCTCCTTTCTCATTATTAGAAATTGTCCAGGCTTATCCTTTGCTACATAAAGGATTGGGCCACCTTGCTGCACTTTATTTACTTTATTTACTTGTTACTCGTTACTATTTATCTTATCACAAAACTATCTATCACCTACAATTTCAGTGCTTGCAGAGAAAACCTTACTGAAAACCGCTTATCATTTCCTTCTGCTCCTCGTTGGGTTCGACACTCTTACTTATCGAAAGGACTACGATAGATCCCCTACACTTGTGGGTCATCAGCAGTGTCTAGCATATTGAATAACATTTAAATTCTTACCAACTCTTTGTCCTAGAAGAGCACCTACAGCATAATCGCTAGCATCACACATTAATTCAGAGGGTAAATTCCAATCAGGTGGCTGAACAATAGGTGCAGAAATCAAAGCTTTGTTAAGTATTTCAAATTCTTCTACACAATCATCATCGAAGACAAAGGGAATATCTTTTTGCAATAAATTAGTCAGAGGCCTAGAGATTTTAGAAAAGTCTTTAATGAACCTCCTATAAAAACCGGCATGACCAAGGAAACTTCTTATACCTTTAATGTCCTTGGGACACGACATCTTTTCAATAGCGTCAAATTTTGCTTTATCAACTTCAATACCTCTTTCAGAAATCTTATGCCCCAAGACAATGCCTTCATTAACCATAAAGTGGCACTTCTCCCAATTCAAGACGAGACTAGTGTCTTCACATCTCTGCAAAACTCGATCAAGGTTGCTCAAGCAATCATCAAAAGAGGATCCATAAACCGAGAAATCATCCATGAATACCTCACAAATCTTTTCACAAGTCGAGAATATAGCCATCATGCATCTTTGAAAGGTAGCAGGTGCATTACATAAACCAAAAGGCATCGTCTATAAGCAAAAGAAATGCAAGAAAGGGCAAGTAAAAGTAGTCTTTGCTTGATCGTCTCACCGATTGTGTATTTGAGAGAAACCAGAGTAACCATCTAGAAAGCAGAAATGTGTATGTTTGGATAGTCTTTCTAGCATTTGATCAATAAAAGGTAAAGGGCAATGATCTTTCTTAGTAGCTTTATTTAATTTGCGGAAATCAATTACCATCCTATAACCTGTAATAATTCTTTGCGGGGTCAATTCATGTTTATCATTAGGAACGACGGTAATACCTCCCTTCTTAGGGACACAATGGACAGGACTTACCCACTCACTATCAGCAACGGGATAAATTATACCTGCCTCTAGGAGCTTTAATATTTCCTTTCTTACCACTTCTTTCATCTTAGGATTTAACCATCGTTGTTGATCTCTAACTGGTTTGGCGTCTTCGTCCAATTTTATTTTTGTGTTGGCATAGAGTGGGACTAATGCCCTTAAGATCATCGAGAGTATATCCAATAGCAGAATGGTTCTTCTTCGGAGTTTTCAATAATCTTTCCTCTTCCTGCTCTGAAAGGTTAGCACTAATAATAACAGGATATATCTTATTTTCATCAAGATAAGCATATTTAAGAGTATCAGGTAATGGTTTAAGCTCAAACACGGGATCACCCTTGGGTGGAGGAGGATCCCCTAGGATTTCAACAGGCAAGTTGTGTTTCAAAATAGGACCCTATTTAAAGAATACTTCATCTATCTCCCTTCTTTCATTCATAAACATATCATTTTCATGGTCTAGCAAATATTGTTCTAACGGATCAGTAGGAGGCACGACAATAGAAGCAAGACCAATAATTTCATCCTTACTAGGCAATTCTTTATCATAGGGTTGTCTACAAAATTTAGCAAAATTAAACTCATGTTTCATATCCCCCAAGCCAATTGTAACAACATCCTTTTCACAATCAATCTTAGCATTGGCAGTATTCAAGAAGGGTCTACCAAATATAATGGGGCAAAAGCTATCTTGTGGGGAACAAAGATCAAGAAAATCAGCAGGGTATTTAACTTTCCCACACAAGACTTCAACATCTCTAACAATCCCTAATGGTGAAATAGTATCTCTATTGGCAAGCTTAATTGTAACATCAATATCTTCTATTTCAGCGGATGCAATATCATGCATAATTTCTTTATATAAGGAAAGAGGTATTGCACTAGCACTAGCACCCATATCACATAAGCCATGATAACAATGATCTCCTATTTTAACAGAAATAATAGCCATGCCTACAACAGGTCTATGTATCTTAGCATCGGGTCTAGCAATATTAGCAGCCTGTTCATGGAAATAAATAACATGCCCATCAATATTATCGGCCAAGAGATCTTTAACCATAGCAATACTAGGTTCAACTTTAATTTTCTCAGGAGGTGTATAAGTTCTAGTATTACTCTTACGAACAACAGTTGAAGCTTTAGCACGATCCTTTATCCTAACAGGGAAAGGTGGTTTCTCAACATGAGTAGTAGGAACAATAGGATCATTATAAGTGATAGTCTTTTCTTCAACTATAATAGGTGCAACTACTTTTACTTCAGTGGGCGGATTATATTTAAACCACTTCTCCTTAGGGAGATCAACGTGAGTAGCAAATGATTCACAGAAAGAAGCTACTATCTCAGAGTCAAGTCCATATTTAGTGCTAAATCCACGAAAAGCATCGGTGTCCATAAAAGATTTAACACAATCAAACTTAGGTGTCATACCTGACTCCTTACCATCGTCGGAACCCCAATCTTCATAGCTGCGTTTAATTCTTTCCAATAAGTCCCACTTGAATTCAATAGTCTTCAGCATATAAGAACCAACACAAGAAGTATCAAGCATGGTGCGATCATTGAGAGAAAGCCGAGCATAAAAATTTTGAATAATCATTTCTCTTGAGAGCTCATGATTGGGGCATGAATATAACATTGACTTAAGCCTCCCTCAAGCTTGAGCGATGCTTTATCCTTCGCGAGGCCAAAAATTATATATATAATTACAATCATGATGAACAAGATGCATAGGATAGAACTTCTGGTGAAATTCCAATTTCAACCATTTATAGTCCCAAGATCCCATATCATCACATAGCCTATACCATGTCAATGCATCTCCCTTCAAAGATGAAGGGAAGACCTTCCTCCTAACACCATCACCGGGCATACCTGCAAGCTTAAATAATCCACAAACTTCATCCACATAGATAAGGTGTAAATCGGGATGCAATGTTCCATCTCCTGCAAAGGGATTAGCTAGCGGTTTCTCTATCATACCCGAAGGAATTTCAACGTAAACATTTTCAGTAGGTTCAGTAGGTTGAGGAGAAACTCTTTGCTCTACTGGTCGGAGCAAAGATGCCCCGAACAAGCCCCTCAAAGGATTAGTTTCCATAGTAACAAGTGACAATAAATTTCAGCACACTATATAAATGTTTCCTTACCAAGTTCCACTCACCAAAGGCGCTTCACTCCCCGGCAACGGTGCCAGAAAAGAGTCTTGATGACCCACAAGTATAGGGGATCTATCGTAGTCCTTTCTATAAGCAAGAGTGTCGAACCCAACGAGGAGCAGAAGGAAATGACAAGCGGTTTTCAGTAAGGTATTCTCTGCAAGCACTGAAATTGTAGGAAACAGATAGTTTTGTGGTAGGATAATTTGTAACGGGTAACAAGCAATGAAAGTAAATAAAGTGCAGCAAGGTGGCCCAATCCTTTTTGTAGCAAAGGACAAGCCTGGACAATTTCTTATAATGAGAAAAGCGCTCCCGAGGATACATGGGAATTATCGTCAAGCTAGTTTTCATCACGCTCATATGATTCGCGTTCGTTACTTTGATAATTTGATATGTGGGTGGACCGGTGCTTGGGTGCTGCCATTTCTTGGACAAGCATCCCACTTATGATTAACCCCTATTGCAAGCATCCGCAACTACAAAAGAAGTATTAAGGTAAACCTAACAACAGCATGAAACTAGTGGATCCAAATCATCCCCTTACGAAGCAACGCATAAACTAGGGTTTAAGCTTCTGTTACTCTAGCAACCCATTATCTACTTATTACTTCCCAATACCTTCCTCTAGGCCCAAATAATGGTGAAGTGTCATGTAGTCGACATTCACATAACAGCACTAGAGGAGAGACAACATACATCTCAACAAAATATCGAACGAATACCAAATTCACATGACTACTAATAGCAAGACTTCACCCATGTCCTCAGGAACAAACGTAACTACTCACAAAGCATATTCATGTTCATAATCAGAGGGGTATTAATATGCATTAAGGATCTGAACATATGATCTTCCACCGGATAAACCAACTAGCATCAACTACAAGGAGTAATCAACACTACTAGCAACCCACAGGTACCAATCTAAGGTTTGGGTACAAATATTGGATACAAGAGATGACCTAGGGTTTGAGAGGAGATGGTACTGGTGAAGATTTTGATGGATATTGACCTCCTCCCGATGAGAGGAACGTTGGTGATGACGATGGTGATGATTTCCTCCTCCGAGGGAGAAGTTTCCGGCAACAGCTCATGCCGAGCCCTAGATTCGTTCACAAGGTTCCGCCTCGTGGCGGAGTTTCGTCCCGTAAGCTTGCTTATGATTTTTCCAGGAAAAGACTTCATATAGCGTAAGATGGGCACCGGAGGGCCACTAGGGGCCCACGAGGCGAAGTGCGCCTGTGGGGTGGGCGCGCCCTCACCCTCGTGGCCAGGGTGTGGGCCCCCTCTGGTACTTCTTTCGCTCAATAATTATCATTAATTCCAAAAATGACTTTCGTGGAGTTTCGGGAATCCCAGTTGCCGGCATTCTCCCTCTTCATATTAAACCTTGTAAAATTAGAGAGAATAGCCATAAGTATTGTGACATAATGTGTAATAACAGCCCATAATGCAATAAATATCGATATAAAAGCATGATGCAAAATGGACGTATCAAGGGGCACGATCAGGAGGCCCTCAGCTCCCCTTCTCCCGTGTCCAGTCTTCGCCGTGCTGATGGGTTGGCGAGCAGTGGGACTATCAAGCTGGAGGCTCCACGGTCTCTTTTTCCCGTTGCTATTGTTGGCGGTTCCTGCTCGAGCGCTCCCTACCCATATTCACCGGCAACAAGGGATGGGCATGGGAGCGGGGAGCAGGCACCTCGGGAGAGCTTGACGAAGGAGCTTATCGCTTTTGGTGGGATCATGGATCCGGTGATGGTTGGCAGGCATGTCAGCAACTGGATCCAGGAGCAACCGGATGCAAATGACCTGCAGTTACGGCGTGCCGTCAGGGCGGCCAAGCTTCGAGATGTCGAGGCAACTACATGTATGTCTTTCGATAAGAGTTGTTCAATTTTGCATTACGACGATCATGAAATTATAGATAAGGCAAACGACTTAGGTATATCTTTGGGTTCGAATGAGAAGGAGGTTGCAAAATATGTGAATGATCTTTTAGACTTAGAAGTGGAGAGGGCTTCTGAAATAATTTGAAATCTCGCATCAGTTAGACCTATGAATGACGATGACATGAAAAATTTAGGAATGTCTGCCCTTGAAAACATATGTAATAATCTATTACCTAATGCGGATGCCGAAGGTGAGGAGGGATCGGAGACTGGGGACACTGTAGAGCCTCTAATGATGGAGGGTACTATCTCGAGTTCTTCCGGTCAGACATTCTTGAAGGGCGATGGTGAGAAACCCAAGAGAACCTGGAAACGTAAAGTATATCCTACTTCGGCAGTTCGTAGAAGTGCTAGGGTTAAACTTAAGAAAAAATTCCATGATGATCTATGAAAGGAATCTTTTGGAATAGCAGAGGTCTAGCTGACTTGGCTAAAAGAAGGTTCTTGGCAGAGACAACGATAGAGCAAAAACTAGATTTTATTGCTCTACTCGAAACAAGGCAAGATAATATCACCTCATAGTTCCTTGGAACTTTATCCGGAGCAATTGAATTTGATTGGCCCTGTTTACCTCCTAGAGGAAGATCCGGTGGGATATTACTAGGGGTTAGGTGCGAAACGCTTGAGGTAATTAATGTGGTTCGGAGGGACTTTGAGGTAAAGTTTCGGGTGAGATCAAAATTGGATGGTTTCCGATGGTCTTTGGTAGCTGTATATGGGGCAGCACAACCCGAAATTAAACCAGCTTTTTTTAGCAGACTTGGTGGGGATTTGTGGGGACGAGACTCTCCCAATCCTAGTCGGAGGGGATTTTAACATAATTCAGAGGAGAGATGAAAAGAACAATGACAACTTTGATGGACGTTGGTCTATGATGTTTAACAAGATTATTGAAAGTCTTAGTTTGTGAGAAATTGATCTCACAGGTAGACAATATACTTGGGCCAATACGTTGCCCACTCCAACATATGAGAAGTTGGACAGGGTGCTCGCTAGTGTGGAATGGGAACAGAAATACCCATTAGTGTCGGTTCATGCGATGCAGAGGGTGATCTCAGACCACACACCATTACTAGTAGAGACGGGAGACGCAACACATATTGCGAATAAGAATGCCTTCTCTTTCTAACTAGGCTGGTTCGAGAAAGAAAACTTCATGGAGATCATCGCACACGAAAGGGCAAAGCCTGTTAGTGAACGATCAAGTATTGAGAGATGGCAAAACAAAATTAGACACCTGAGACAATTTTTACGAGGTTGGGCCAGAAACGGGAGTGGGATTTACATACAATAAAAAGTGCAACTCACTCAATTAATAGATGATCTAGATTTAAAAGCAGAAGTAGACCTTCTTAATGTAGCTGAGCAGAGCTCGAAATCTGAAGACAAGCAACGCTTACGAGCTCTTCTTAGAGAAGAAGGAGCTCAAATGGGCATTGCGTGCTAATGTGCTTAAGGTTGTCCAAGGAGATGACAATACACAATTCTTTCACATGATCGCGAATGGGAAACATAGGAAGAATAAAATAATACAACTTGAACAGGATGAAGGGACAATTGTGGGTGATACGTCTTCGTCGTATCTACTTTTCCAAACACTTTTGCCCTTGTTTTGGACTCTAACTTGCATGATTTGAATGAAACTAACCCGGACTGACGCTATTTTCAGAAGAACTGCCATGGTGTTATTTTTGTGCAAAAATAAAAGTTCTCAGAATGACCTGAAAATCGTACGGACAACTTTTCAGAATTAATAAAAAATACTGGCGAAAGAAATAGCGTTAGAGGGCCCACACCCTGTCCACGAGGGTGGGGGGCGCACCCCTCCCCCTGGGCGCGCCCCCTGCATCGTGGGCCCCCTGGACGTCCACCAACCTCAACTCCAACTCCATATATTGGCTTTCATGAGAAAAAATCAGAGAGAAAGTTTCATCGCGTTTTACGATAGGGAGCCGCAGCCAAGCCCTAATCTCTCTCGGGAGGGCTGATATGAAGTCTGTTATGGGCTCCAGAGAGGGGGATTCGTCGCCGTCGTCATCATCAACCATCCTCCATCACCAATTTCATGATGCTCACCGCCGTGCGTGAGTAATTCCATCATAGGCTTGCCGGACGGTGATGGGTTGGATGAGATTTACCATGTAATCAAGTTAGTTTTGTTAGGGTTTGATCCCTAGTATCCACTATGTTCTGAGATTGATGTTGCTATGACTTTGCTATGCTTAATGGTTGTCACTAGGGCCCGAGTGCCATGATTTCATATCTGAACCTCTTATGTTTTCATGAATATATGTGAGTTTTGATCCTATCTTGCAATTCTATAGTCACCTATTATGTGTTATGATCCGACAACCCCAAAGTGACAATAATCGGGATACTTCTCGGTGATGGTCGTAGTTTGAGGAGTTCATGTATTCACTATGTGTTAATGCTTTGGTCCGGTACTCTATTAAAAGGAGGCCTTAATATCCCTTAGTTTCCATTAGAACCCTGCTGCCACGGGAGGGTAGGACAAAAGATGTCATGCAAGTTCTTTTCCATAAGAACGTATGACTATATTCGGAATACATGCCTACATTACATTGACGAATTGGAGCTAGTTCTGTGTCACCCTATGTTATAACTATTACATGAGGAATCGCACCTGACATAATTATCCATCACTGATCCAATGCCTACGTGCTTTTCACATATTGTGCTTTGCTTATTTACTTTACCGTTGCTACTGTTACAACTACTACAAAACTGTTATCGTTACTTTTGCCCTTTATCAAGTTACTTCCATACTACTTTTGCTACTAAATACTTTTGCTACAGATACTAAGTTATCCAGGAATGGTTGAATTGACAACTCAACTGCTAATACTTGAGAATATTCTTTGGCTCCCCTTGTGTCGAATCAATAAATTTGGGTTGAATACTCTACCCTCGAAAACTGTTGCGATCCCCTATACTTGTGGGTTATCAAGACCATTTTCTGGCATCGTTTCCGGGGAGCATAGCTCTATTCTTTGAGTCACTTGGGATTTATATCTGCTGAAAGACGAAAGACGAAAGAACTAAGATTTTTCCCTCAACTACGAGGGGAGGTAAGGAACTGATAGCTCTGCACTAGATTCTCCTTCTGTTTGAGTAAGCTTGCGACACCTAAACCTGCTACTACTATGAATTCTGATATGTCGCATGTTATTGATGATGCCACTTCTGCTATGCATGATACTTATGATGAAACTACTTCTGTGCTTGATACTACTTTGCCATTAGGTGAATTTCTTGATGAACAACTTGCTAGGGCTAGAGAGAATGAAATTCTTGAAACTGATATTATTGAAGATAGTGATGATGAAGGTTCTCCCCCTAAGTATGAATTGCCTATTGTTACTGAGGGTTATGTTATGGATGAAGAAACTGCTAGAGATTTTCTTGCTTGCAATGATAGATCTGATCTTAAGAAGTTATTAGTTAAACTGAAACAGAAATCTCTAAATGCTAGAATGAAATATGACCCTGCTTTTGCTACTTCACCTATCTTTGTTACTGATAAGGATTATGAATTCTCTGTCGATCCTGAGATAATTACCTTGGTTGAATCTGTTCCTTTTTATGGCAATGAATCTGAAACTATTGTGGCACATCTTACTAAGTTAAATGATATAGCCACCCTGTTCACAAATGATGAGAAATCCCGCTACTACTATATCCTTAAGATATTTCCATTCTCATTAAAGGGTGATGCTAAAACTTGGTTTAATTCTCTTGATCCTGGTTGTGTGCGTAGTCCCGAGGATATGATTTATTACTTCTCTGCTAAATATTTCCCTGCTCATAAGAAACAAGCTACCTTGAGGGAAATATATAATTTTGTGCAAATTGAAGAAGAGAGTCTCCCACAAGCTTGGGGGAGGCTTCTCCGATTACTTAATGCTTTGCCTGATCATCCTCTTAAGAAAAATGAAATACTTGATATCTTTTATAATGGACTAACCGATCCTTCCAAGGACCACTTGGATAGTTGTGCTGGTTGTGTTTTCGAGGAAAGAACAGTCGATCAAGCTGAATTGCTATTGAATAATATGTTGACTAATGAAAATAATTGGACTCTTCCCGAGGCAATTCCTGAGCCAATTGATCCAACTCCTGAGCCTATTCCCAAACCAACTCCGAAGAAGAGGGGCGTCCTATTTCTCAGTCCTGAAGATATGCAAGAGGCAAAGAAATCTATGAAAGAAAAAGGTATTAAAGCTGAAGATGTTACCTCCTGTTGAAGAAATACATGGTCTTAATTTACCACCTATTGAAGAAACACATTGTCTTGATAACCCGACACAGGTAGTAAAGGTAAATTCTCTCTATAGATATGATAAAGTTGAAATCCCGTCTACTAAGTTTCCTAGCCAATGTTTGGATGAATTTGATAACATTATGGCTAGACAAGAAAATTTCAATGCTTATGTGGGTAGAGAACTAAAGAGTAATGCTTACATGATTGGACGCTTGAGTGATTATATGGCTAGAGTTAATGGTGAACTTAAACTCATTAGTAAATATGCTTCTATGGTTACCACTCAAGCAGAACAAGTACTTAAAGCTCAAAGTGATTTGCTCGATGAATTAAATAATAAACATGATTTTGCTGTTAGAGTGGCTACTAGAACTGGTAAAATGACGCAGGAACCTTTGTATCCTGAAGGCCACCCTAAGAGAATTGAGCAAGATTCTCAGAGAAATAATGTAGATGCACCTAGTCTTTATAAAAAGAAGAAAAAGAAAAATGATATGACTTTGCATGCTTCTAGTGAACCTGTTGTAGACACACCTGAGAATCCCAATGATATTTCTATTTCTGATGCTGAAAAACAATCTGGTGATGAACATGAACCTAGTGATAATGTTAATGATAATGATCATGTTGATGCTCAACCTAGCAATAATAATGATGTAGAAATTGAACCTGCTGTTGATATTGATAACCCACGATCGAAGAATCAACGTTATGATAAGAGAGACTTTGTTGCTAGGAAGCACAGTAAAGAAAGAGAACCATGGGTTCAAAAACCCATGCCTTTTCCTCCTAAGCCATCCAAGAAAAAGGATGATGAGGATTTTGAGCGCTTTGCTGAAATGATTAGACCTATCTTCTTACGTATGCGCTTAACTGATATGCTTAAAATGAATCCTTATGCTAAGTGTATGAAAGATATTATTACAGATAAAAGAAAGATATCGGAAGCTAAAATTTCCACCATGCTTGCTAATTATACTTTTAAGGGTGGAATACCTAAGAAACTTGAAGATCCAGGAGTACCAACTATACCATGCTCCAATTAAAGAAACTATGTTAAAACTGCTTTATGTGATCTTGGAGCCGGTGTTAGTGTTATGCCTCTCTCTTTATATCGTAGACTTGAATTGAATAAGTTGACACCTACTGAGATATCTTTGCAAATGGCTGATAAATCAACTACTATACCTATCGGCATTTGCGAGGATGTGCCTGTTGTGGTTGCAAACGTTACTATCTTAATGGACTTTATTATTCTTGATATTCCGAGGACGATAGTATGTCGATTATCCTTGGTAGACCCTTTTGAATACTGCAGGGGCTATTATTGATTGCAACAAAGGCAATGTCACTTTTCATGTTAATGGTAATGAGCATACGGTACACTTCCGAGGAAACAACCTCAAGTTCACAGTATCAATTCTATTGGAAAAATTCCAACTATCATTATTGGAGGTTTTGAATTTGCTCTTCCTACTGTCAAGAAGAAATATGATATTCTTATTATTGGGGATGTTCATATCCCCGTTGAGGTAACCTAGTGTTATTCGAAATTTCTCCGGTTCTATGTTATTCGGAATGAGTTTGTTAACAAGACTTGATCAACCTTGTTAGTGGATTTCTTTTGATGAGCATGAGATGGATGAAGTTAGAAGGCACAACCTTCTGTACCCTCCTTTTACTTTCTGTTATTTAGAATAAATAAAGTAAAACTAGTATTTTCTGTCTATTTTCTGAATTATCCATGCAATAATAAATACCCCGAAAATAAACGTTCTCCAAATGCCCTGCAAATTTAGTATGATTTTTCTGGAATATTTGGCACCGAGAACACATCAGGGGGAGCTGGCACCAGGCCACGAGGGTCCAGGGCGCGCCCCCTGCCTCGTGGGCCCACAGTGGCCCCCCTCCACTTATTCCTGCACCCACACACTTCATCTTCCTCCCAAAAAAATCACCATCCAGCTCAAGCACGAGTTCTAGCTCATTTTTCTGTGATTTTCGATCTCCTTGCTCAAAGCTCCATTCACAAAACTGCGTTGGGAGATTGTTCTTTGGTATGTGACTCCTCCAATGGTCCAATTAGTTTTTGTTGTAGTGCTTTATTCATTGAAATTTTTTGCTGCCTAGGTGACCCTGTTCTTAAGCTTGCATGTCAAATTTATGAGGTCCCAATAATTCTAATGCATGATATAGGCTCTAGGCACTTGTGGGAGTATTTGGTATCAGTTTTGTTAAGTTTGATTCACTTTTATTTTGAGTTACTAAATTTTTTAGAAATTTTCAGAAAAAGATGAAGAGATTGTTCTTGAGGTGCTGTTCTAGCCAAGGCTCCAAGGATAAGCAAGCTAAGGAGAAAGAGAAGGCCAAGTATAATCTTCCTCGCGTGGCAGAAGTACGGCCGTGTGGATGGCCTTGTGATGATTTCTTGAGAGCAGCCGGGATTTATGATGACTTTTATTCTTTGGCTGACAATGCGGGCCTCACCGACTTCGTCCACAACCGGATCGAACAGTATCTCTTACTCACCAATACTTTCGTGCAAAACTTCTACTATTATCCTAAGAATTCACCTCCATCAGTAGCTTTCCATTTATATGATGAGGCTAGGGAGATGACATTACGTGATTTTTGCATGGTCTGCAAAATACCCTTCGAGGGCAGCTTAGAGGAACCACAGCGTAAATATGTGGATGGTTTTATTGATACTATTACTGTAGGGGAATCGAGGAAGGTTTCCCATGCAAGAATTACTAGCATACATTTTCCTGTTTTACGCTACTTTGCAATATTTGCTAGTCGAGGCTTAATTGGTCGCGGAAACTGTGGAAACCTCAGTGTTCCTGATATTATTATTTTGTTCCATGCTTTATTCCGTGACAACTCTATTAGTATGGGTGCTATTGTTGCTAAACGGTTAAGTCTGAACCGTACAAAGGGCCCCATCTTTGGAGGTATCTATGCTGCACGACTTGCAAAACCTTTCAGGATACCTATTAGGCATTTTGAGAAAGAAGAAAAACTGCTACCCCCTACTTTTCTAGATTATAAGAGCATGGTAGCACATGAGTTTATTGTTAACAATGATGATAAGATACTTCTATATAACCTGAGATTTAATAAGAAACATAATGAGATTATTATCTTGCCTGTGCCCTCTTTGTTTGATTTAACTGCATGCCATTACCTCGTCTTGCCTGCGGCCGTTTACGCGCACTGAGGCCAGACATCAGCTCTAGAGCCTGAGCCGGAACCACCACTTGACCCTTATCGTCCATCATCTTATCAGTGGGATCCAGAGGAGATCGCCAGTCAGTGACAGTACAATGACACCCCTCAGTACACCGGGGAGAGTAGCCGCGATCCATGGGCATAGACCAACTTAGGCCAAAAGCCTAAGCTTGCGGGAGTACGTATTTCTCACCGACATTACATTCATGTTCACACACTCATTCTAGTTGTCGGTGCTCATACTTTTTCATTGTACTATCCATGCTAGTTTAATCTCTTTTTCTAGATTTCTTCTTGTGTGTTTGATAAACCTTAAGAAAAACCAAAAAAATTAGTTAGTTTTCTTTCCATGCTTGTAGTAGAAATTAAAAGAAAACCCAAAAAGACTTCTCGTTCTTCTTTTGCTTGTTGGGAGCTTTCCCGTGTAAATAGTTTTATTTCTTTTCTTTTCTTTGGGGGTCGAAAGGAGAAGACCATAATGAAAATGTTTAGCGGCTCTAATATGCATGATTGTTTATTTAACCAAGAGCCCATATTATTTTGTCTTCTCTCTTGAATTGAATGCTTGCAGATTCCAGCTTAGTCCAATGCACGTGCACTATCATTATTATACACATCGTTCGGTCGTGCAAGTGAAAGGTAATAACGACGATATATGATGGACTGATTGAGATGAGAGAAGCTGGTATGAACTCGACCTCTCTTGTTTTTGTAAATATGATTAGTTCATTGTTCCTGATTCAGCCTATTATGAATAAACATGTTTGCAATGACAATTAGAGATTATAGGTTCTTATGCCATGCTTAATTAGCAAGGAGCTTATAATGATTTACCTTGCGTGCCAACATGCTATTAAAATGGTTGTGATGTGGTATGATAGGGTGGTATCCTCCTTTGAATGATTCGAGTGACTTTACTTGGCACATGTTCACGCATGTAGTTGAAACAAAATCAACATAGCCTTCACGATATTTATGTTCATGGTGGATTATATCTTACTCATGCTTGCACTCAGTGTTGATTAATTTTAATGCATGTTCATCATTGTTGTCGCTCTCTCAGTTGGTCGTTTTCCAGTCTTTTGCTAGCCTTCACCTGTACTAAGTGGGAATACTGCTTGTGCATCCAAACTCCATAAACCCCAAAGTTATTCCATATGAGTCCACCATACCTTCCTATATGCGGTATCTACCTGCCATTCCAAGTAAATTTGTATGTGCCAAACCCCAAACCTTCAAATGAAATTCTGTTTTGTATGCTCGAGCAGCTCATGTATCAACTAGGGTCGTCTTTATCTTCCATGCTAGGTGGGTTCACTAGTAGAAAAGGGGGCAATGGCCCAGGCAGGTTCATCCCATTAGTCCCGGTTCTGCCACGAACCGGGACCAATGGAGGTATATGTCCGGTTCAGGAGCCTGGGGGCCGGGCCACATGGGCCATTGGTCCGGTTCGTCTGACCTTTTGGTCCCGGTTGGTGGGAATGAACTTGGGACCAATGGGCCTGCTCGGCCCATCACCATTGGTCCCGGTTTGTGGCATGAACCGGGACCAAAGGCTTCCCTTTAGCCCGGTTTATGCCACCAACCGGGACCAATGGTGGTGCCTATATACCCCCTCATGCAAGAGCAGAGCACACCGCTCTGCTTTTTTTACTGGCCGAGGGGAGAGGGCTTGGTGGTGCTCTAGCTCACCTCCTATGCACACAAGGTGTTCGATGGAATGCCCGAGCCACACTACTTCAGGTTTCTCCTCTCCAAGCTCGACCGCCAAGCTCCATTTTCCTCAATATTTATCTAGGTTTAGCGGTCCGTCACTCTGTCCCGTCTTTTCACTGGGTCGATCACCGCGCCGATCTCATCGCCGGCACCACCGTGGTGAGCCTCTTGTTCTTATCTTCTTTACGAAAGGAAAAATATTATTACTTGTATGTTTAGATAGATACTTTTATTATTTTCTTACTTTTATCATTGCATCTTATATAGTGCGATGGTTCTGTATCCGCCCGTCGGCCCTCATCCATCTATGATTCGGATGTGGTATATATTATCTTTTCATAACTATTGGTCCATTTATTGTTTATGAAAATTATGCCGCACCAACGTGACATAGATTTTATTTATCTAGGAGGTTGTTGAACCGGAAATTCCAACCGACCCTATTGTCGAGAGGTTAAATTTAGTTGAAGAAGAAAACAATTTCTTGAAGGAAAAAATAAAAAAACTTGAGGATGAGAAGATGATATTGGAGTTGCATGTTGCGGATGTCGTCGATGATCACAAGATCAAGATGGATGCAATGCGCTTGAAGATGAGAAAGATTAGAAAATATGCCATTCATACCGAGGCTTGGTATCATTATGCCGTTGGATCAGTTGATACCTTGGTTGCGATTATGATCGCATTTGTTTTCGCATTGAAATGTTTTACATAGTTTCAATGTATGGTTTAATTAATTTAGATGCTCTGCAGAGCTTTATGTTGTTGGATGAGAACTATGTATGTACTTTGGTTTTTATGTGATGATGAACTTCTAATAATTTGGTCACTAAAAAATATAATCATGATGTTCTGTAATGTTATTTGACACACTAAATAATATATAATGCACGCAGATGAACCGGCAAAGGATGTATGTGATGGACACACCTCCGAGTACATTAAGGGCGTGCATGATTTTCTCGAAGTGGCTGAGGCAAACAAGCAGAATGGTTTTATGTGTTGTCCATGCCCAATATGTGGGAATGCGAAGTCTTACTCGACCGAAAATCCTTCACACCCACCGCTTTACAAGGGTTTCATGCCACACTATAATGTTTGGACGAGGCACGGAGAAATAGGGGTTGTGATGGAAGACGGCGATGAAGAAGAGTACGATGACAACTATGTGCCCCCTTAATACGGTGATGCTACTGAACATCAAGATGCACCAGACGATGTACGTGCACGATGTTGCTGCAACGGGTGAAGCTGCTGAAGATCAAGAGGAACAGACGATGTGCCCGATGATGATGATCTCCATCGGGTCATTGTCGATGCAAGGACGCATAATGCGAAAGTAAAAAGGAGAAGCTGAAGTTCGATCGCATGTTAGAGGATCACAAAAAGGGTTGTACCCCAATTGTGAAGATGGCAACACAAATCTCGGTGCATTACTCGAATTGCTGCGATTGGAAGGCAGAGAATGTCAGGCTCGATAAAGGATTTGAGAAGCTCTTGAAAATAATGAAGAAGAAGCTTCCAAAGGATAACGAATTGCCCGACAAGACATACGCAGCAAAGAAGGTCGTATGCCCTCTAGGATTGGAGGTGGAGAAGATACATGCATGCCCTAATCATTGCATCCTCTATCATGGTGCCTACAAGGATCTGAACGCATGCCCGGTATGCAAGGTATTGCGGTATAAGATCGACGAGATGACCACTGGTGTTGTTGGCGAGCCTCCCGGAAGAGGGTTCTGCGAAGGTGATGTGGTATGCTCCTATAATACCACCGGTTGAAACGTCTATTCGTAACGGAGAGCATGCCAAGTTGATGCGATGGCACGTTGAGGACCGTAAGAAAGACGGGAAGTTGAGAGCACCCGCCGATGGAGTCGCAGTGGAGAAAAATCGAGAGAAAGTACTGGAATGAGTTTGCAAAGGACCCAAGGAACGTATGGTTTGCTTTAAGCACGGATGGCATTAATCCTTTCGGGGAGCAGAGCAGCAATCACAGCACCTGGCCCGGGACTCTATGTATGTATAACCTTCCTCCTTGGATGTGCATGAAGCGGAAGTTCATTATGATGCCAGTTCTCATCCAAGGCCCTAAGCAACCCTAAGAACGACATTGATGTGTACCTAAGGCCATTAGTTGAAGAACTTTTACAGCTATGGAATGGAAAGCGGTGTACGACGTGGGATGAGCACAAAAGGAGGAATTTGACCTAAAGGCGTTGTTGTTCATGACCATCAATGATTGGCCCGCTCTCAAGAACCTTTCGGGACAGCAAACAAGGGATACCACCCATGCACGCATCGCATTTACTTGACACCGATAGTATATACCGAAGCTGCGGGAAGAATGTGTACAGGCCATCGTCGATTTCTTCCGACCAACCATCAATGTCGAAGAAAGGCAAGCATTTCAAAAGCGCAGGCGTATCACCGGAAGAAGCCCGCCATGCATCGTGATCACGCATTTGCTATGGTCAATGATTTACACGTAATCTTTGGAAAGGGTCCCGCCGGACTAGCTGTTCGAATGACGCCGAGAATCACGCACCCATGTGGAAGAAGAAATCTATATTTTGGGACCTACCCTCTTTGGAAAGACCTAGAGGTCCGCTCTTCGATCGACGTGATGCACGTGACGAAGAACCTTTGCGTGAACCTGCTAGGCTTCTTGGGCGTGTATGGGAAGACAAAAGATACACCGAGGCACGGGAGGACCTGCAACGCTTGCGAAAAAGAGGGCATGCCTCCGAAGTAGTATGAAGGTCCCGCTAGCTACGCTTCACGAAAGAAGAGAAAGAAATCTTCTTTCAATGCACCTGCCAAGATGAAGGTCCCGGTAGCTTCTAAATCGAATATAAAGGGAATAATAAATATGCCGTAGAAAAAGTTCCGTAACCTAAAGTCTCATGACTGCCACATGATTATGACGCAACTGCTTCCGTAGCATTGAGGGGGCTTCTCTTAAAGCGTCCGATTAGCCATTGTGAAGCTATGTGCATTTCTCAATGCAATATCTCGTAAGGTGATCGATCCAGAAATCGCACTCAACGCTAAGGAGTGATGTGGCGCAATGTCTTGTCGGGTTTATTGCTGGTGTTCCCACCATCCTTCTTCAATATCATGACGCACGTCCTAGTTCATCTAGTCGACGAGATTGTCATTACGGGGCCCGTATTTCTATTATATATGTACCTCTTTCGAGGTTCATGGGAGTCCTAAAGAAATATGTTCAGAATCACGCTAGGCCGTATGGAAGCATCTCCATGGGCCATCAAACAGAGGATGTCATCGGGTTTTGTGTTGACTTCATTCTCGGCCTTAAGAAGATAGGTCTCCCTAAATCGCTGTATGAGGGGAGACCTGACCGAAAAAGGCACGCTTGGAAGGGACTCAATAATATGCAGGACGGATATTCTTGGTCTCAAGCACACTACAGTTCTACATAACTCTACCTTGGTGACCCGTATGTCGATGAACACAAGAACGATCTGCGCTCCAAACACACGGAGCGGTCTGACGGCCCAGATTACATGTGAACACATCGGGACTTTCGGCAGCTTGGTTGGAAACACGTCTTAGAGGTGACAGCACTGTTTGTGATGAGCTGTACTTTCGTTGTCCGTGGGACCATCTTCGACTGTAATGATTTGGAAAGGATCACGAGATAAATGGGAATACATTTTACACGATTGACCAAGATGAAAAGAGCACCAACCAAAACAGCGGTGTCCGCTTTGATGCAGCAACCGGCTGGGAAAGGACACATATTATGGTTACATAGTAGATATATGGGAACTTGACTACGGAGTAGATTTTAAGATCCCTTTGTTTAAGTGCAAGTGGGTCACCGTCAGAGGCGAAGTGCAGGTAGACCCACGATGCGGAATGACAACAAAGGATCCGAAAAATCTTGGGTACAACTGACGAACCGTTCGTCCTAGCCAATGATGTGGCACAGGTTATCTATGTGAAGGACATGTCTACCAGACCGAGGAAAAGAAAAGATAAGAAGCGAATACATCATACGATGAGCCAAAGCGCCACATAGTTCTTTTCTGTGAAAAGGGACATCCACGAGTGGAGGGCAAGATGTACATGTCCAAGAGTATGAAAAGTTTCATGAAATTCGCCTTCAAAGTCAAGGCTGACCCAAGCATCCTGATAAACGATGAAGATTATCCATGCTTACAGCCAAGCAATAAGCAACGACACAAGCGAAGAAAAGTGAAGACTTTCTCCGCAACTATTATGATGATACCATGCCAACTTTGTAATGCATTTAGTATGATACCATTGTCCGCTTTTGTAGGACCTTGAAGTATGTCTAGAGGGGTGATAAGACTACTTGACCAATTAAAAACTTAACCTTTTCCCAATTTTAGAGTTTTGCAGATTTTAGCTATCTTAGGACAAGTCAAGCAATCACCACACAATTCAAGCAAGCATGCAAAGAGTATATGAGCAGCGGAAATTAAAGCATGCAACTTGCAAGAAAGTAAAGGGAAGGGTTTGGAGGATTCAAACGCAATTGGAGACACGGATGTTTTTGGCGTGGTTCCGATAGGTGGTGCTATCGTACATCCACGTTGATGGAGACTTCAACCCACGAAGGGTAGCAGTTGCGCTGAGTCCACGGAGGGCTCCACCCACGAAGGGTCCACGAAGAAGCAACCTTGTCTATCCCACCATGGCCGTCAGCCCACTAAGGACTTGCCTCACTAGCAGATCTTCACGAAGTAGGCGATCTCCTTGCCCTTACAAACTCCTTGGTTCAACTCCACAATCTTGTCAGAGGCTCCCAAGTGACACTCTAGCCAATCTAGGAGACACCACTCTCCAAGAAGTAAAAAATGGTGCGTTGATGATGAACTCCTTGCTCTTGTGCTTCAAATGATAGTCTCCCCAACACTCAACTCTCTCTCATAGGATTTGGATCTCGTGAAAAGAGGATTTGAGTGGAAAGCAACTTGGGAAGGCTAGAGATCAAGATTCATATGATAGGAATGGAATATCTTGGTCTCAACACATGAGTAGGTGGTTCTCTCTCAGAAATAGTAAGTTGGAAGTGTAGGTTTGTTCTGATGGCTCTCTCCACGAATGAAGAGGAGGTGTAGGGGTATATAGCCTCCACACAAAATCTAACTGTTACACACAATTTACCAAACTCGGTGGGACCGATTCAACAGACTCGGTCGGACCGATTTAGTAAACCTAGTAACCGTTAGTGAATTTCGGTGGGATTGACTTGCATCTCGGTAGGACCGATATGGTTAGGGTTAGGGCATAACGTAATCTCGGTGAGACCGATTACACAAACTCGGTGAGACCGATTTTGGTAATTAGCTAACCAGAGAGTTGGTCAGGTAAACTCGGTGGGACCGATTCGCTCTTTCGGTGAGACCGAAACGTTACGAAAGGGAAACAGAGAGTTTACATTGCAATCTCGGTGGGACCGATCCGCTCTTTCGGTGAGACCAAAAAGTTACGGAAAGGAAACAGAGAGATTACAATCCCATCTCAGTGAGACCGAGATCCCTATCGGTAGGACCGATTTGCTTAGGGTTTGTGGCAGTGGCTATGACTTTTGGAATCGGTGGCGCCGGATTGGAAGAATCGTGTGACCGATTTTGGCTATGGGTTTAGGTCATATGTGGATGTGAGAAAGTAGCTGAGGGTTTTGGAGCATATCACTAAGCACATGAAGCAAGAGGCTCATTAAGCAACACCTCATCCCTCCTTGATAGTATTGGCTTTTCCTATAGACTCAATGTGATCTTGGATCACTAAAATATAAAATGAAGAGTCTTGAGCTTTTGAGCTTGAGCCAATCCTTTGTCATTAGCATTTTGAGGGATCCACTTTCATCATCCATGCCATGCCATTCATTGAGCTTTCCTGAAATGTTCATCTTGGAATAGCATTAGCTCAATGAGCTATATGTTGTTATGAATTACCAAAACCACCTAGGGATAGTTGCACTTTCAATCTCCCCCTTTTTGGTAATTGATGACAACATATAGATTAAAGCTTCGACAAATGATAATAAGATTGAAAAACATCGTCGCTTTGAGAAGTATGTGATCAGCAAGAGCTCCCCCTAAATTTTTGCATATATTAAGATTTGCTTTGGACTGCAAATGCACAAGGAATTAGGCTCATGGGTTACTCTTCCATGTCACATACATCTTGGTGGAGCGCTCAAAATAATAAGTATTGAATACATGCACTCATCACCAAGCAAAGTGAATGATCACATAAGATGGATAAGATAATGTCATCAAACATGCATAAGTGTAGCTTATGATCAAACACATGATCATCAATGTCTCACAAGCATAGTATCTCAACCAATCAAAAAAGCAAACAAGTTTAAACCAACAAAGCAGGAGAGAAAAAAAGCAACACTCTCTCTCTCGAAGCCTATGATCTATACATTTTTCTCCCCCTTTGGCAACAAGTTACCAAAAGTTCATAGAAAATGCATAGTGCTAGATCGACTCTCGTGCTTGATCTTCAGTTGGTGGTGTCCGGATAACTCCAAGGACGAAGGCTTCAGTTGATGTAGAGGGTGCCGGAGTTGATCTTTGTGGCTGGTTGCACTTTGGAGCTAAAGGGGCGATGGTAGTCTTTGAAGATGTTGCTCTAGTGTCCGCATCGCACAAAGAAATGACCTCTGAGTTTCTAGGCACTCTGGCAAAGACATTTGTGGTTGTCTTGCCCTTCCTCTCTGCATGTCATCCTGCAGCTTGCTCCAAAGTCGATCAATCTCGCCATTTTGACATCTAGATCATAGAATTTTGTTCCATGATACTTTCCGTGCTCTCCGATTCGAGTTAAGGTGGCCAACCCCTTCTCAATCCTCAAAGTGATGATGCTATCAAGTAACCAAGCTGCTCCTGCTTGTTGTTCAAGAAATACTCAGATGCCTCCTCTTGAGTTGGCATCCTGGCAGCCTTCTCCTTCCTTGCCTTCTCCTTCTTCTCTTGTGCTTGAATTGACGATGGATCATTCTCATTCATGACAACCACATTGTTCTCAAAGTCCTGGATAAAGTGGAAAATGTTCCTTATCCAATAGATATTTGCATGTGCCCATCTTTGAGTTAATCAACTCCACGGATCCGAGGGGCATATCCACAACTTCTCTTCTGGTCTGCTGCAGTCCTCTTAATGGTTTCAACCATAAGGCTCATGACTTTGAATTTTTGTGGCACATCAAACAAATGCAACATGTTGATTGCGTACCCTCTAATCATGTTGTGGTCACCAAACTTAGGCAATAGAGTATGCCTTAAGATGCAGTTGATAGTTGGCAGCCCTGACAGAAGGAAGTGGACTGATCCAAACTTGAATGACTCAAGGGCTGTGTCTGGGACCTCCTTGTACATGTGTGCCATGGAATTGTGGTCCATTTTCTTCTTGGCATATACATCCAAGTCATCTTCATTCTCCTCTGGGGCATTTATCAGCTTTGCCCACTCCTCAACAGATGACTGGTACCTTGTACCTTCAGACATCCAAACAATTCTTCCATCTGGGTAAAAGTGTGCTGTGGAGTAGAACTGCATGATAAGTTCATCGTTCTAGTTGGTGAGCTTTTGCCCAACGAAGTCTGCAAATCCACAAGCAACAAAACTGTCTTGCACTCCAGGATAGTGCTCTTCATTCTCCTTCATGTAGGTCCAGTCGACCCACCTCATATCACACACTATGGGCTTCTTGTCCAGCAAAATGGTCTCATAAAAGTCCTGCTGTTCCTTGGTGTGGAACCTGTAATCCACAGCAGTTCTTCTCCTTGTGGCATATGGATCTGTCATCCTCCATAGCCTCAACCCATTGTCTCTTCTGATCTTCATGTCCTCAGCCACAGGATGGGCATCATTGTGGTCTGGTATCTTGGGCTTGAGCTTCCTGAGAACTTGTCCCTCTTCATCTTCCTCCTCAAAGAACCTCGAGCACTGGGGCTTTGTTCTTCTCAGCACTGGAATACTCTGGTATTCCTCTTTGGTGCAGAACTTGGCCTTGGGGGCAGCTTTGGGTGCTTCCTTGGCTTAGATGTTGCAGCCCCAGATTTCATAGCATCACCCATAAGCTTTGGTGCCTTTGGTCTTTGGTGCGGCAATCTCTTCTTCCTCTTCCATCATGGAAGGCTTCCCAATAACTCCGCCATGGTCTTCTTGACCCTTTCCTTCCTCTTCTTGCCTTCTCAGAGCAACAGGATCTTTGGGTTGAGATTCCAAAGGAACTTGAGTAGACACTCTGGCTTTGGACATTGGCTGTCTTCCTGCAGGCCTTTTGATTTTCAAACCAGGCTTTGTATCCTTTGCTGAGCCATATTCCTTCTTGAGCACACTCTTCTTGGAGGTTGCCTCATCCTCTTCTGCCCTATAGTCCTCATCTTCAGAATCTGAGGTTTTCTTTCTCCCTTGCCTGGTGGCAGCTTTAGGCAAATTGCTTGGGGTGCTCCTGCTGCCTTCATCTGAAGTGCTGGAGGGACTAGTGCCCTCACTCATGTTCACCTGTTCCTCTGACCTGTTCTGACTTTCACTCTGCAGTCGACATGCTGCAAATACTTAATCGCTAACCACATGAAGAGTTATAGATGAGATAGAGTGGATGAGCATCACAAAATGCAGAGATTTTCTCAAAAGAATGATTCAAAAATTCAGTTTTACTTTTCCACGTAAAGCATTTTGGATCAACCGACTTTCAAACTCGGTGATACCAAGCAGTTTTGGAACCTAAATCGATGAACTCTCGGTTGGACCGAGTCACGCTTGGTGGCACCGAGACTGCTAGGGTTTCAAGAATCCTAAAATTGGTCGCACCGATTAGTAATTCTCGGTCGACCGAGAGTCACTTGTGCAATGGCATATGTCAAATCGGTGAGACCGAGTTTTTCAACTCGGTGGAGTCCGAGATGGTTTCATGAAACCTAACCCTAAAATTTGAATCAAAACTAATCTAAGGATTACATTGATTTGGATAGGAGTGTTTCAATCGTGGCAAGAATCAATAAGAGTACAATGTGCTAGGAATCAGATGTGGATAGCACAAAGATCGAGTCCATACCCTAGTTCGGGCGGAGACTCGCCACGGCGTAACGGCGGGTTGATTTCCGCTGACGGCGGAAACCAAAGGATGTGGGGCTAGCGGCATTTGAGGAGACGATCCGAGACCACGGAGGCAGAGTGAGCTATTGCGCTGGCGAAGAGGTTCGGAGAAATTTCAAATTTTTGCCCGTGACTATATATAGCCCGACCACAGTTGGTGTGACCGAGTGGAACAACTCGGTGGCACCGAGATGCATAACCTGTTCAAGCATTCTGACAACTCGGTGTGACCGAAAGTTCAAATCGGTTGCACCGAGATTAAAACTTCAGATCAACTTAATGATCTCGGTAGGACCGAAATGGAGGAATCGGTCGCACCGAGAATCACAAAGAAGGTTTTTGGAAGTTTAAGTCTATGACGAATCGAGGACTCGAAAAGTGCTCCTCACATGTAGTGGTTCGAATCTGACTTGATCAAATTTTGTGATGTAGCATGAATAGAGTTTGAGACGAGAAAAGCATAGATAGCTAGAGAAGGTTCTTAGGCATTCTTGTCCATCCACTTGGCCAAAGAAAAGAAGCCAATCAATCAAAACAACAAGTGGATGTCCTCGAATGAGTAAAGTATGCAACCAACATGCTCACACAATAAGATGGCAAATGAAATATGTGGCAAAGCATGCACAACCAATTCTAGCATCTATCAAACAATTGGCGATGACTAGGTCATCTATATATGAGTATATTGACTTAGGAGTCAAATGATAAACATTTGATCATAGGTCATACTCATCGTTTAAGCTCAAGTGGGGTTACCACTTTTACATAAAGCATTGATGTGTTCACACCATTAGAGTTGCTTTGACTCAATTTTTTTGAGTTAAGCTCCCCTAGATGTGAGATCCCCTTTAGAGGGATGAACTAACCTTGGGTTTTGTCGATGGTGACTTCATGTAGGTGTTGAAGATGTGGATGCTCAATGTTGAAGTAGATCATTTGGAGCAATCCTTTGAGTCAGCTTGCACTTTCAACTTGGGTTTACATGGGTTAGTCCCACAAGGAACAAACAAGAATATCCATAGACATAGAGTGATGCACACACAAAATGATGTCCATGAAATCATTAGGTTACCTTGTCCCTTGCCTTACCAACATGAGGGTTTGTGACTCCTTGAACTAGTGCAAGATGTGGAAGTTGATTGCACTTGTCCTTGCCATAAATATATGAGTGATGAATGTTGGCGGAGTCACCCTCAAGAACTCTCTAGTTCTTCTTCTTCGGGATCCTCATCATCTTGATGGGAATCCTTGGAGTTGTAGTTGTACTTGATGAAGTAGAACTTGACGTAGTCTTGGGAATCCACTTGACCGAGATCTTTGGTGCTTCTTCAAATGCATCAATCTCTTCTTGAAGCTTATCCTTGCCTTTGTTCTTGTGGTCTTGTGGTGGAAGATCATCTTGTGCTTGTGTTCCCTTGAAGGAAGTAGGATCATACTTCTCTTGTTGAGGAACAAACTTCGTCTTGGGGTATTGATCTTCTTCCCACTCAACTCCATTGGCATTGAACTTTCATTCAAAACCAACACCTTGATTCTTCCGGTGTCTTCCTTGCTTGCGTACAATTTCCTCGAATTGTTTACTTCCGGCAAGGCTCTTGTAAACACCTTTCTCTATAATTCGCTTCAATAAGCTATTTTCTTGCTCAAGTGTAACTTGGCTAAGAGAATCATTAGTGGAATCAAGAGAACTACTAGAAGCAACAATATTCGATTTGACATTATTATTGTTACTACTAGAGGAAGAATCTTTCTTGTTCTTGTTACTAGACTTGACTTGAGGCATGTAAGTAGATAAGAGTAAACGCTTGGCAATGTAAGAAGAACTTTTCTTACGAAGATCATCATTGATTGCCTTTAAGAACTCATGCTCTTGCTCAAGATTGAGCTTTTCAAAGCGTAACTTCTCATGAGCCCTTAAAAGTTCTCGATGATCTTCGAAGATAGTTTCATGAGCTAACTTAAGAGTGTTTAGTTCTTTAGTTAGAAGATCAATCTTCTCCTTATCATTGTCATTCGTTTTATCTTGATTAGCATGATTAAT
Organism: Aegilops bicornis; assembly: GCA_021605145.1. NCBI lineage: Eukaryota > Viridiplantae > Streptophyta > Magnoliopsida > Poales > Poaceae > Aegilops > Aegilops bicornis. Next base: position 478,472 of record JAHIAL010000136.1, read on the forward strand.
TGACGTTTCATTAGTGTATTCATCACTAGAGTTGTCAACAAGTAAATCATCATCCACAAGCAATTCATCTTCATAACTATTTAAATCAAAATACTCAGTATGTGTTACCTTTGGACCTTTGGCCATAAAGCATCTTCCAATTCCTTCATTTGGTGATTCAAATATGTCATAGGAGTCGGTTGACACAAGTGCTAGACCGGCAACACCTTCATCTTGAGTATATTCGGAGTCGGAGTGATAGCTTCTCTCGGAGTGATTGTCGGAGTCGAGGCGGATACCCATTCACCAACATGAGCTTGATGTCTTTGTTTTGTGTAGCTCTTTGATGACTTGTCCTTCCTTTCCGAATCTTTGCTTCTCCGTGAGGGTCTTCGTTCATAACGATCATCTCTACTCCTCCTCTCTCTTGGTGGTGATTCTACTCTTCTACTTCTTCTTTTTGGAGAGTCTTCTCTTCTTTTGTAGGGTGCCGTACACTCATTGGAATATTGTCCGGGTCTCCCACAATTGTAGCAATTTCGCTCTCGACTAGAAGATCTTTTGTCATTGTAAGACCTTGACTTGGAGCTTCTTTCTTTGCTTCTACTCTTGTAGAATTTGTTGAAGTTCTTCACCATTAAGCTCAATTCTTCATTGAAGGTTTGTTTCTCACTTGATGATGTGGGGGCTTCACTTGAGGCTTTGTAAGCACCACTTGACTTGTTGTGAAGTTCCTCCTTATCCTTGAGTGACATCTCATGAGCAACAATTCTTCCAATGACTTCCGTTGGCTTGAGATCTTTGTAGTTTGGCATCATTTGGATCAATGTGCATACGGTATCATACTTTCCATCCAATGCTCTTCGGATCTTCTTGATGATGAATTTGTCAGTCATCTCTTCACTTCCTAAGCCGCAATCTCATTTTGTGATAAGTGCAAGCCTAGAGTACATTTCAGCGACACCTTCACCATCCTTCATTTTGAACTTGTCAAGCTGACTTTGGAGCACGTCCAATTTGGATTCCTTGACGGATTCGGTACCTTCATGCATATCAATCAAAGTATCCCATATTTCCTTTGCATTCTCAAGACGGCTGATTTTGTTGAATTCTTCGGGCACAATCCGTTGAAGATGATATCACAAGCTTGAGCGTTGTATTGCAGCATCTTCAATTCTTCCGCATTAGCTTCACGGTTTGGTTCTCTCCCATCAAAGAATTCACCTTGCAAGCCAATACAAATAATTGCCCAAGCAGTGGGTTATGTCCAGAATATGCATTTTCGCCTTATGCTTCCAACTAGCAAAAATTTTACCATCAAAGTAAGGACCTCTACGGTGATAATTTCCCTCGCTAGACGCCATACTCTCCTAGGTTGTGAAACCAAGGCTATGACCACCAAAAGCAATGGAAGTCAAAGCAAATGGAGACCAAAGCTCTGATACCACTTGTAGGACCTCGAAGTATGTCTAGAGAGGGGGTGATTAGACTACTTGACCAATTAAAAACTTAACCTTTTCCCAATTTTAGAGTTTTGCAGATTTTAGCTATCTTAGGACAAGTCAAGCAATCATCACACAATTCAAGCAAGCATGCAAAGAGTATATGAGCAGCGGAAATTAAAGCATGCAACTTGCGAGAAAGTAAAGGGAAGGGTTTGGAGGATTCAAACGCAATTGGAGACACGGATGTTTTTGGCGTGGTTCTGATAGGTGGTGCTATCGTACATCCACGTTGATGGAGACTTCAACCCACGAAGGGTAGCAGTTCTGCTGAGTCCATGGAGGGCTCCACCCACGAAGGGTCCACGAAGAAGCAACCTTGTCTATCCCACCATGGCCGTCGCCCACGAAGGACTTGCCTCACTAGCGGTAGATCTTCACCAGTAGGCGATCTCCTTGCCCTTACAAACTCCTTGGTTCAACTCCACAATCTTCTCGGAGCCTCCCAAGTGACACCTAGCCAATCTAGGAGACACCACTCTCCAAGAAGTAACAAATGGTGCGTTGATGATGAACTCCTTGCTCTTGTTCTTCAAATGATAGTCTCCCCAACACTCAACTCTCTCTCATAGGATTTGGATCTGGTGAAAAGAGGATTTGAGTGGAAAGCAACTTGGGAAGGCTAGAGATCAAGATTCATATGATAGGAATGGAATATCTTGGTCTCAACACATGAGTAGGTGGTTCTCTCTCAGAAATAGTAATTTGGAAGTGTAGGTTTGTTCTGATGGCTCTCTCCACGAATGAAGAGGAGGTGGAGGGGTATATATAGCCTCCACACAAAATCTAACTGTTACACACAATTTACCAAACTTCGGTGGGACCGATTCAACAGACTTCGGTCGGACCGATTTAGTAAACCTAGTGACCGTTAGTGAATTTGATTGGGATCGACTTGCATCTCGGTAGGACCGATATGGTTAGGGTTAGGGCATAACGTGATCTCGGTGAGACCGATTGCACAAACTTCGGTGAGACCGATTTTGGTAATTAGTTAACCGGAGAGTTGGTCTGCAAACTCGGTGGGACCGATCGCTCTTTCGATGAGACCAAAGCGTTACGAAGGGAAATAGAGAGTTTACATTGCAATCTCGGTGGGACCGATCCGCTCTTCGGTGAGACCGAAAAGTTACTGGAAAGGAAAGCAGAGAGATTACAATCCCATCTCGATGAGACCGAGATCCCTATCGGTAGAACCGATTTGCTTAGGGTTTGTGGCAGTGGCTATGACTTTTGGAATCGGTGGCGCCGGATTGGAAGAATCGGTGTGACCGATTTTGGCTATGGGTTTAGGTCATATGTGGATGTGAGAAAGTAGCTGAGGGTTTTGGAGCATATCACTAAGCACATGAAGCAAGAGGCTCATTAAGCAACACCTCATCCCTCCTTGATAGTATTGGCTTTTCCTATAGACTCAATGTGATCTTGGATCACTAAAATATAAAATGAAGAGTCTTGAGCTTTTGAGCTTGAGCCAATCCTTTGTCATTAGCATTTTGAGGGATCCACTTTCATCATCCATGCCATGCCATTCATTGAGCTTTCCTGAAATGTTCATCTTGGAATAGCAATAGCTCAATGAGCTATATGTTTTTATGAATTACCAAAACCACCTAGGGATAGTTGGACTTTCAGTTTTGTACATGCACATGCTATGCCAACTTTTTCAGAGTTCATTTGAAAACTATGAATTTGAAAACCTCGCCAACCGAAGGGCGCTCACAGCGGTTTATAAGCCCGTCCCTCTACGCCTTTGTTGAGCTCACAAACTTGTGATTCACACAAATTTCAAAGAATTCAAATTTTAACTATTCAAATTTGAAAACTAATGGCACAAACAGAAAGTTTATAATTGTTCTAAAACTAATGGCACTAACAGAAAGTTTATAATTTTGCTCACCTAAAAGCAAAAAAGAATTAAAAAATAAAGCAAAAACCAAAAGAAAATAAATAATGCAGAAAACAAAACAAAAAACTTGAAAAAATAAAATAGCAACAATAAGTATTTTGTTGTAAGTAGAAACAAAATAAATTAAATAAAGCAACAAAGATAACAAAAAAAGTGTTTTCAAATATGATAACTAATGGCACTAATAGAAAGTTTATATTTTTGCTAAAACTAAAAGCACTAACAGAAAGTTTATAATTTTGTCAATTTAAAAGCAAAAAAAGAATTAAAAAATAAAGCAAAAAACCAAAAGAAAATAAATAATGCAGAAAACAAAACAAAAAGCTTGAAAAAAATAAAAATATCAACAATAATTTTTTTGTTGTAAGTAGAAACAAAATAAAATAAATAACACAACAAAGAAAACAAAAAAGTGTTTTCTAATTTGAAAACTAATGGCACTAACAGAAAGTTTATAATTTTTCAAAAACTAAAAGCAAAAAGAATTAAAAAATAAAGCAAAAACCAAAAGAAAATAAATAATGCGTAAAACAAAACAAAAAAACTGGAAAAAAATAAAAATAGCAACAATAAGTATTTTGTTGTAAGTAGAAACAAAATAAAATGAATAAAGCAACAAAGAAAACAAAAAGGTGTTTTCAAATTTGAAAACTAATGGCACTAACAGAAAGTTTATAGTTTTTCTAAAACTAAAAGCAAAAAGAAATAAAAAATAAAGCAAAAAACAAAAAAGTGCCACCTACTGGGCCCCCACGGCCTGAATACGACTAGAAACCCTACCATGGGCCAGGATTCAAATCCTAATTAAATAGCAAGTATCGTCGGTGTGAGATACATGTGGCCGTCGGTGTCGGACACTACATCTACGTCCCACAAGTGACGCGGGCGTCCATGCCCACGTCACTTGTGGGACATAGATGTAGTGTCGTCGTTGTTGTTGTCGATATACCTCCTCCCGATAGCTTCAACACGTGGGGGGGTGGTCGATATTACCCCCTCCTTGAAGCGTTCTCGAGGCCACCCCTAACCCTTGAAGCGCTGTTGAGGCCAATTCGAAACCCTAGAGAAGCAAATTGACGCCACTAATTAATATGATTCCTTATTGTGATTAGCTAGCTAGTTCTACGCTTGCCACTAATATATCCATATCCGTCATGTTTGAATAATAATTGCCATGTTGTAAATATTTGTAGAAACTATGGACACCCCGCCCGAGACGAAGCACAAGAAGCGTTGTTGAGGGACATAATCACGTAGGAAGTGATGCTGCCCCGCTCGTTGATGTTTCTCAACGACAACGATGGTCTGGAAGGAGAGGTGAAGAAGCAGCCGGCTATGATTTACATGGCTCCGATGACCCAATGCCGTGCAAGAAGGAGAGGGTGAAAAGTAGACCGTGAGGACGGCTCCGTGATCACCGAACCGAGTCCCGCCAGGTATATATATTAGTTAAGCCTGTCTTGACTAGCTAATTGATGCATTCATTGTTTTGGTATGTACACATATTAATTAACTCTCGCCTTTGTTCTTTTTTCTAGCCCTCCTGGATCGAGCACAACTTCGGTAAAGAGACGAGGCCCAAGAAAAATTGAGCTCGGATGAAAAGTTTGAGATCATAGAAATCGCGTGACGGCCAACCGATTGAACCCTACCGGAAAAGAAGGCATTTGTTTCTCGGTCGCGGGGTTCTCGTTAGGACAAGATCCCGATCAAGATCCACCAATGGTATAAGCCTAAAGAACGAAGACCCCGAGGTGTCTTATGTCAATGATATGCGTAAAATGATCTTTGACCGAGCTGAAGTCAAATTTCACCCTACCGCCAGAGGATGATCCGGAGAAGCCAGTTATAGAGCCATTAATCAAGTCTTTTGCTCTTATGAAGATGGCAGACCTATTCAGGAATTGGAAGAAAGACCTGAATAGGTATGTCGATAAAAATGAGACACCAAAATTCAAGGGCAAATATGAGAAGATTAGAGATGACTGGCCTGCATTTGTGGCCCACAAGACATCGGAAAAGATTAAAAAGATGTCGGCGACAAACAAGCAAAATGCTGCGAAGAAGAAGCTTCACCATCGTGACGGGTCGTGGCTACCTCGTGAGCCCGCCTAAGTGGGCCAAAGGCTGAGAATGATCTCGCTTGATAAAGGGATCGAACCAGAGACAATGAACGGGCCAGACTGCTGCCGGACTTGGTTCTTTGGGGCTGGCGGAACCTTGGACTCAGAATGTGGAAGTGCATTTGGACGGACGAACAATTGGACATACCAACCAAGAGGCTTCAGCAATATATCAAGCAAACAGCAAGGGAAGTTTGTTCCAGAGCAGGGAGAAGGACGAGCTCACAATGGCCTCGAATCCGAGCACCGGACGGACCACGAAGGCACGCCAGCTCCGTTCGTGGAAGGCTGGATTTTGACGTTGAGGGGTTACAAAACCTAGGAGAGGAGGAAGAAAGCGGAGCAGAGCCAATCGCAGCGCTGCATGAAAGGGTAATGGGGCTAGAGGAACAAGAAGCGATCGCAGCAAGCGACTCCACCGAAGCTTCCCTCGGTTACCCCGCCATCTCAGCGGAGAAGCAGCGTGGCTTCCACCAAGCCGCTTCAGTGAGCATGCCTTGACGTCTCCTCGCCAGCTATCCCGTGGATGCTATCACGAGTCTCAAAATTGCCACCTTATGGCGGAATGGAGCAATTTGAAGGTCAAGGCGGCTGTTGGCTCTGTTTATCCTACTAAACCCGACTCAACTTTTCACCGCCGGCCGATTCCGGAAGGATATGCTCAGTGATGGTGGATGAAATAACGGAGGGATTTGAGGACCTCCGGCTTGACCACCCTACCGGTGAAGGGGAGTATCGGCTGGGTTCTGCTCTGAAGACTCCATGCCTATGGCGGAAGGATCTCATCAACCTTCCGAACTGGACGCCTCCGCCTCCTCCTCCTCCTCCGGCGAGTCAGGGCACTCCACCTCCTCCACCGCCTCCGCCACTGCCTCCTCCTCCGACGAGTGACGATCAGGGCACTCGGCCGGCTCCTTCTCCGGCGCGCGGCGGCACTCCGCCTCCTTCTCCACCTGCGCCGGCGCGCCCGAGCAACCAGCCTCCTCCTTCTCCGCCTCGGCCAAGAAGGGCGGAAGAGACCAGGCGCCCGGCTGCTCTGGCGCGGCTGTAGTCCTTCTCCTCCGCCTCATAAGCAAGGAAAGAAGACATCCGCCTGGCTCGCTTTCTGCCGGGCGTCTAGCAAGACAGCCAAAGGCAGGAGGAGATCTGATTCGGTCCTTCTCAAGACTCCAGAAGTTACCGTGACGAGAGGAGCGGGAGGAAAATGCGAAGATCGCGCAGATCAAGTGGATGACCGGTTTCAAGGGTTGAAAGCAAAGAGACATCCACCTTCGGAGGAGAAGGTAGATCCGTGAAAGCGAAGCGCCTCTGGCTGCCCCGACAAAACCACCCAAGTCTCTGCCGAAAGGAAACTATGAGCGCATTATTGGAAAGGCATTTGCCGAAGCGGAGAGGTTGGGAAGTACTAAAAGTGATCAACGGATGAAAGAACGACGAGCTGGGAAACAAATTGCCCAGCTCGGCGAACAAGCGAAGCAATCATGCCCCCGCTCAAGGTGCCTGCTAGCGACATCGTCGATCCGAGGATGGTGCCCGGTTATGGCAAACCTGCAGATTACCGCCTGACGATGTACATTATGATTTCTTGGAGGTGCGAGATACAAAGATACGAGTACGGAAGCCTCTCACAAAGATGAAAGTTCTCTATCAACGATGATGCGAAGATTGCATGATTGGTACATGAATACCTGCAGATAGTCTGATGTGAGGAGTACTTTGTATCTGAGAGTTAATAGGGAGCATGATCTCCTTGGAATTTAAATGTTGCCTATTCCATTTGAGGAGTTCTATCAGTTTTTCAATCAATTGGCCCTCGATAAAGCAACGGTCACCTGCCATCGTCTGTAAGTAGTACTACTACATCATTAAGTCTCTATATAACTCAGCTCTTTCATTGCATGTATTTATAATTATCCTCACTATATTATGCAAATTGAAGATCGCCAAATTGAAGAAAAAGACAAGTGGGTGATATTGGGTTCATTAACACATATCTCATAGATGCAATCGAGGTTAAATATCATGCCGAAAATACCGAGGCCAACTTGCTACAATCGTTGGTAATAAATGAACACAAAGATATAATGCTCTTTCCTTACAACTTCAAGTGAGTGTTAATGTCTTGTGGCATATTCGGTTTCCTTATTAGTCCGAGTTATAGTAATGTAATATTGATGAGTTATGCATGCGCGCGCAGGTACCACTATATTCTCCTAGAGATTAAGCTTGAGCAGGGAGTAGTAACTGTCTTTAGACTCCAAACGAAAAAGATCCCAAGGAGTATGCGGACATGACTGAAATGCTCGAGAAGTAAGTTAAATCGATCATTATCCACCATATCAGCAACTTTGTTCATTTCGATATCAAGTAATTGTTTTCTTTGTATGGCAGGGCTTGGAGAAAATTCACCAAAAAAGCTCCGGGACTGCCGAAGAAGCTGCGATTTAGACACCCGAAAGTAAGTACTATAGTAGCATATTCCACGCATCTCCTAGTGATTCAAGCGCTAGTTTCATCAATACCTTTTACCATGCTTGCTAATTATCAGTTTAATTGACCTGTATTTCTTGTAAAGTGGTTGTGGCAGGAACAAGGGAATGATTTCTGTGGATACTACATTTGCGAGTCCATCCGCCACACGACCTGTGAGCGGGCCTACTCCGACAAACAATATGAAGTGCGTAAATAACAATATTCACAATTTTATTTTATTACCATCATTTGTGTTGAGTTTCATTCATTCATATATATATATATATATATATATATATGTGTGTGTGTGTGTGTGTGTGTGTGTGTGTGTGTGTGTGTGTGTGTGTGTGTATTGACCCCCTTCTTAAAATTAGATGTTTCGGATGCGGGATGAACTCCTAGCACCAGATCGCATGCGAGCAATTCAAGAGGAATTGGCGGCATTCTTTCTTGACCACGTGATCGCTGAAGATGGAGAATACTATGTGGACCACGCGTCCGTATGTTAGGAGATTATATTTGTAAAAGATAATTATTGTATATATGTAGCCGGTAGTGTCAGATAGATATACGAGAACTTGTTGTTCGACCAATCTCTCAGAGAAGGAGAGGTGGTCGATATCACTTCTCTGCAGACGCATATATGTTCATGACGCATCTTCTGCTTCCTTCGTTTGCTTACTAGCTAGCTAGCGTGTCTAGCTAGTCCTCTCTATAATGTATGTATAGTATGTAGTGTCGACTCAAGCACGGACAAAAGAGAGGACACTTCTCTCTATTAATTAGCTAGCTAACACAATATATGAAACACCTAAATTAACCCCCAAACCCCTTCAAAAAAAAAACAAAACCCCAGCCACGTAAATGTCGACGTGGATGTTTATTGGTCCCGGGTTGGTGCCACCAACCGGGACCAAAGGCCTCTGCTGCCTCGGCTCAACGGACAGGCCACGTGGAGGCCCATCTCGTCGGTTGCAGATTGAACCGGGACTAAAGGGCCAGGACATTAGTACCGACCCTTTAGTCACAGTTCATGAACCGGGACTAAAGGCCCTCACCAACCGGGACAATAGGCCCTTTTTCTACTAGTGGTTATTCTCAAGAGGAGTGGACTCCGCTCCTCATTCACGAGAAAATGGCTGATAACCGGGATGCCCAGTCCCATGATCAAAAGATCAAATCAAATCAAAATAATTAAAAAAAACTCCTCCAGGATTGTTGCTAGTTGGAGGCACCCGTTGTTTCGGGCAAGCCATGGATTGATGTTTGTTGGTGGTGGGGGAGTATAAACTTTACCATTCTGTTTGGGAACCACCTATAATGTGTGTAGCATGGAAGATATCGAGATCTCATAGTTGTTACGTTGACAGTGAAAGTATACCGCTCAGAATGTTATTTATCTCTATTTCAAAATTGAGCTCTGGCACCTCTACAAATCCCTGCTTCCCTCTGCGAAGGGCCTATCTATTTACTTTTATGTTGAGTCATCACCCTCTTATTAAAAAGCACCCGTTGGAGAGCACCGCTGTCATTTGCATGCATTACTATTAATTTATATTGGGTATGACTATAACTGGATCTCTTTTACCATGAACTACAATGTTTAGTCAGTTCTTGATCTTTAAAGTTGCTCTACATTTATGTTTTGCGGTCTCAGAAAGGACTAGCGAGATACCATCTTGTTATATCATATTATGATTGTTTTGAGAAAGTGTTGTCATCCGAGTTTTATTATTATTGCTCGCTAGTTTATTATGCCATTGATATGAGTAAACATGAAACCGAAGTGTTATTGTGAATATGGTTAGTTCATAATCTTTGCTGAAAACTTGAATGCTGGCTTTAAATATTTACAACAACAAGAGCAAACAGAGTTTGTAAAAGTTTTTCTTTATCACTTTCAGTTTGTCAACTGAATTGCTTGAGGACAAGCAAAGGTTTAAGCTTGGGGGAGTTGATATGTCTCCGTCATATCTACTTTTCCAAACACTTTTGCCCTTGTTTTGGACTCTAACTTGCATGATTTGAATGAAACTAACCCGGACTGACGTTGTTTTCAGCAGAACTGCCATGGTGTTATTTTTTGTGCGTAAATAAAAGTTCTCGGATTGACCTGAAAATCCACGGAGCAACTTTTCAGAATTAATAAAATACTAGCGAAAAGAAATAGCGTCGAGGGCCCACACCTGTCCACGAGGGTGGGCGCCCCTAGGCGCCCCCTACCTCGTGGGCCCCCTGGACGTCCATCGACCTCAACTCCAACTCCATATATTGGCTTTCGCGGAGAAAAAAATTAGAGAGAAAGTTTCATCGCTGTTTCACGATAGGGAGCCGCCACCAAGCCCTAATCTCTCTCGGGAGGGCTGGTCTCGAGTCCGCTCGGGCTCGGAGAGGGGATTCGTCATTGTCATCATCATCAACCATCCTCCATCACCAATTTCATGATGCTCACCGTCGTATGCGTGAGTAATTCCATCGTAAGCGTCTTTGGACGGTGATGGGTTGGATGAGATTTACCATGTAATCAAGTTATTTTTGTTAGGGTTTGATCCCTAGTATCCACTATGTTCACGAGATTGATGTTACTATGACTTTGCTATGCTTAATGCTTGTCACTAGGGCCCGAGTGCCATGATTTCATATCTGAACCTCTTATGTTTTCATGAATATATGTGAGTTCTTGATCCTATCTTGCAAGTCTATAGTCACCTATTATGTGTTATGATCCGACAACCCCAAAGTGACAATAATCGGGATACTTCTTGGTGGTGACCGTAGTTTGTGGAGTTCATGTATTCACCATGTGTTAATGCTTTGGTCCGGTACTCTATTAAAAGGAGGCCTTAATATCCCTTAGTTTCCATTAGGACCCTGCTGCCACAGGAGGGTAGGACAAAAGATGTCATGCAAGTTCTTTTCCATAAGCACGTATGACTATATTCGGAATACATTCCTACATTACATTGATGAATTGGAGCTAGTTCTGTGTCACCCTATGTTATAACTATTACATGAGGAATCGCTTCAACATAATTATCCATCATCGATCCAATGCCTACGAAGCTTTTCACATATTGTGCTTTGCTTATTTACTTTACCGCTACATCACATTACGATTACTACAAAAGTGCTATCGTTACTTTTGCCACAAGCTATTACCGCATTTCCATACTACTTTGCTACTAAATACTTTGCTGCATATACTAAGTTATCCGGTGTGGTTGAATTGACAACTCAACTGCTAATACTTGAGATTATTCTTTGGATCCCCTTGTGTCTAATTATTAAATTTGGGTTGAATACTCTACCCTCGAAAACTATTGCGATCCCATATACTTGTGGGTTATCAGTGGGTCATGAGAATCTGAAAGCTTATATCTCTAATTATTATAAACAACTTTTCGGGCCTCCTGCAGCAAGCACGATGTCCCTTAATGAAGCTGTTATTGGAGATATCCCCCAGCTTCAGGCAGAGGAGAATGATATTCTGTCTGCTCCGTTTACTGAGAAAGAGGTTCTAGATGCAATTTCACAAATGAAACTAAATAAAGCACCGGGACCAAATGGGTTTACCACGGAATTCTATAAGAAATGTTGGCATATTATTAAGGATGATCTTATGCCTATGTTTCAAGATTTTTTTTAATGGTCATTTAAAACTGTTCCATCTTAACTTTGGCATGACTACATTGTTGCCAAAGAAAGAAGAGGTAGTTCGGATCGAGCTGTTCAGGCCAATATGTCTTCTTAACGTGAGTTTCAAAATATTCACGAAAGTGGGCACCAATAGATTGACACACATTGCCGAGTTGATGGTGCAACCGAGCCAGACAGCTTTCATGCCTGGGAGACACATTCTTGAAGGGGTTGTCGTCCTGCATGAAACACTGCATGAAATTCATTCAAAGAAACTAGATGGGGCTATCTTCAAAGTGGATTTTGAGAAGGCATATGATAAAGTTGAATGGTCGTTCTTTCAGCAGGCAATGCGCATGAAAGGATTTAGTGAGGCTTGGCGGAACCAAGTGGGTTCTCAAGTCCAGAAGGGTAGTGTTGGAATCAAGGTTAACGATGACATCGGTCACTACTTCCAGACACACAAGGGATTGAGACAAGGGGATTCAATGTCTACTCTCCTATTTAATATAGTGGCTGATATGTTAACCATTCTTATAGGCAGGGTCAAGCAAAACGGTCAAGTGGTTGGGCTAGTTCCTCATTTGGTCGATGGGGGAGTCTCCATTTTACAGCACGCTGACGACACTTTCCTGTTCATTAAACATGACATTGCAAAAGCGCGAAATATGAAATTCATATTATGTCTCTTCGAATAGATGTCTGGATTAAAAATAAACTTTCACAACATCGAGTTGTTCTGTTTTGATAAGGCCAAAGAAGAGCAAGACACATATAGACAATTGTTTGGGTGTGAATTAGGTTCTTTGCCTTTTAGTTATTTGGGCATACCGATTCATTACTATAAGTTATCTAATAAAGAATGGAAGTGCATCGAAGATCGAATCAAAAAATCTTAGTTGCTGGAAGGGCAAGCTAATGTCGTATGGAGGTCGGCTAGTGCTAATTAACTTAGTACTTACTAGTATGCCGATGTTCCTACTATCTTTCTTTGAGATACCGAAAGGGGTGTAGAAGAGATTTGATTTCTTTAGATCTCGATTCTTCTGGCAGTCAGATGACGCCAAGAAGAAATACCATCTCGCATGATGGGATATTCTATGCCGACCCAAGGACCAAGGGGTCTTGGTATTGACAACCTGGAAATTAAGAATAAATGTCTTATGAGTAAGTGGTTCTACAGGTTAGAGACAGAGCCGGAAGGTATGTGGGCACAGATACTACGCAATAAGTATTTACATTCGAAAACGCTAGCCCAGGTCACCGTGAGACCAACTGACTCGCCATTCTGAAAGGGACTCATGCGAACGAAAGATTTGTTCTTTCGTAGGGTCAAATTCTTGGTTGGCAATGGGATGCCAACAAGATTTTGGGAGGATACATGGTTAGGGGAGACGCCACTAGCCATACAATACCCCACCCTATATAACATTGTGCAACGTAAGGAGGATTACGTAGGCACAATATTTCAATCGACTCCCTTGATTATCCAGTTCAGACGTGCGTTAGTTGGTGAGCAATGGACTGCCTGGATGCACTTGGTCCGGAGATTGATAGATGTTCAATTATCCAACCAACCTGATTCGACGTTGTGACGCCCGGATAATTCAGCTATAGTAAACCTCTGCTAATGATGCCACGTCACCTCCGTTACTGTTACTAATCCCACGTTAGTTCAAAACTGATTCAAAATCCAAATTCAAGAACAAGTCAAACAATTAAAGTTTTCAAAAGTCAAAACTAAAATGTTCTTATTGTGAAAAATAATTCATGAGATATATTGGTGGAGAAACCAAGTCTTTATAAAATGTTTAAATGCACTAAACTAATTAAATCAGTATCTAAAACCATTAATTAAATGCCTTTTATATTTTATAAAATACTAAACTATATTATTCTGGGAGGAAACTTTTGTGGTTGTGACATAATTTGTAACATAAGTTTAGGTGCCATTTTGGTATTTTATTAGAACTAAAATAATTAGGAACTAAAAGAAAGCAGAAAAGAATGATTAAACAGAAAAAACAAAACAAAAGCAAACAAAAAAATAGAAGAAAGGCCCCTCTGGCCTTGGCCCAAGAGCCACCGTGCCACCCGGCACCCACCCGCCCAACCGCCACCCACTCCCCTCACTCGCTTATCCACCCACACCCCGAAACCCTAGCCCACAACCGCACACCCCACTCCTCCCCATCGCCTCTCTTCTCCTCCCGATCCAGATCGGGATCGAAGGAACCCCACGGCGCCTCGACCAGTCGCCACATAGCCTCCGACGTCGCCGCCTCGTCTCGCCACCACCTCCCGGATGCCACCTCCCCACGGACCGCCTCGTCACCTCCCCGACTTTGAGGCCGCCGCTCGCCTTTGAACACCGACGTTGCAGGCTCGACACCGCCCTCGCCGCCACGACAACGTCGCCGGAGCAACCTCGCGGTCTGCCTCCTCCACGCCGTGCTGCCTCCATCCTCCTCCTCAACCCCCATCGCTTAGACTCCCACGGCCCGTGGTGAGGCCCCGATCTCCTCCTCTCCTCTGCCGCACACCGTGCTCCCCCATCGAATCGCGCTCATCGTCCGCCGAGCTGCCTCCCCCACGCACAAGGTGGCTTGCACAAACGCAGCTGCTGCTACCGGCCGACGCTGCCGCTTCTTTGTCGCCTCTGCTCACTCCCACCGCCATGAGTTTCGCTCCACCGACCGCTGCCCCATCGACGCCGCCCCCTCGCGTGACCCTCCCCGTCCTCCGTCTTTGTCCGCCACTCGGCCGCCTCGCCGGCAGCCTGGCCGCCTCGGCTGGACAACGCCCGGCTCCAGCCTGTTGCTCCACTCAAGACTTTGGGCATGCGCCAGTTCGGGTCGCGCCCGCTAACGCCCCACACCCGTTATGGCCCCCTGGGTCTATGACAATGGGCCCCGCCCATATAAAGTTTTAAAAAAAGAATTAAATAATAATAATAATAATAATAAATAGATAATAATAATTAAATTAATTAATTAATTAACGAAGTAATTAAGTTAATTAATCACAATTAGATTAACATAATTAACTCTTAGTTAATTAATCAAACAATGACAAGGTGGGGCCCACCCCTAATTAATTATGATTAGTTTAATTAATCTGTTAATTAAAATGTGTCATCGACCAATGGGACCCATCGGTCAGTTGACCGATCAACTCTGACTGGCCGATGTCGACATGACATCATCGATGTCATTAAATCATTTTCGAATTAATTAAATCCCTAAATTAATAAAATCTTTAGAAAATCATATCTTTTAACTGTAATTCGATTAAAATATTTTCAACATGAAAGTTGCTCAGAACGACGAGACGATTCCGGATACGCAGCCCGTTCGTCCGCCACACCCCCCTAACCTATCGAACTCGCAACTTTCCCCCTCCGGCTCCTCTGCCCGAAAACGCGAAACACCGGGAATACTTTCCCGGATGCTTCCCCTTCAATGCAGTATCACCTCATACCGCGTTAGGGCACCCCTAGCACCGTTACTTGACTTGTCATGCATCGTTATGCATCTGCTTGTATTGTATTCATTGTTTCTTCCCCTCTTCTTCCGCTTAGACACCGAGACCGACGCCGCGCTACTCAAAGACGACTACGGAGTTGACGATCTCTCTTGCCAGAGCAACCGGGCAAGCCCCCCTTTGATCACCGGGGATATCGCCTATTCTTCTCTATACCGCTTGCATTAGAGTAGTGTAGCATGTTATCGCTTTAGTTAATCCTATTCTCGCAAAGATAGCCTATCATTGTTGCTACTGATTTGTTACCCTTACCTGCTATCCTCTTGCTTAGTATAGGATGCTAGTTTTCCATCGCTGGCCCTACATTCTTGTCCGTCTGCTTTGTGCTACACTATCGGGCCGTGATCACTTGGGAGGTGATCACGGGTATATACTATATACTTTATACATGATACATGTGGTGACTAAAGTCGAATTGCATGGAGCACCATGAGTGATTCACGGATTAGGGGCTGAAAGGACCTTTGTCCCAACGGCCCTCTGTGTGGATCTTTGTATGAGCGCCGTAAGCAGGTTGAGAGTACCGGTGAGAGAGGTGGGCCTGGCCTGCTCGGCGTTTCATGCGATACTTAACACGCTTAACGAGATCTTGGTATTTGATCTGAGATGGGTCGTTGACCTTATACGCACTAACCGCCACGTGGGACAAGATATGGGCAACCGGCGACGTGGTATCAGCAGAAGCACTTCGTGACGTCAGCAACTAAGCGGCGCGCGACGGATTGGACTGGAACGCCTGCTAGGCTAGGTCTGCTTCGCTTTGCAACGCGGTGTGCTAAGGGCGATGGGCCTGCACTCTATGCACTTAGGTTTAGACCGGCGCGGTCGACCTCTCTTATGCCTAGGTGGGGCTGCGACGTGTTGATCTTCCGCTAGGCATGACCTGTGAAAGTGTGTCCGCCAAATGCGCGATCGAGCAAGTCGGGTAATGTGGTGCACCCTGCAGGAAGTTAATCTATTCGAATAGCCGTGATCTTCTGGAATGACGACTTGGAGTTGTACCTTGACCTTATGACAACTAGAACCGGATACTTAATAAAACACACCCTTCCAAGTGCCGATACAACCCGGTGGTTGCTCTCTAATGTGGCATTGAGGAGGGGATCAGGTAGGATTATGCTATACGATGCTTCGCTTGGAGGACTTGATCTACTCTCTTCTACATGTTGCAAGACGGAGGCTGTCGTGGCGTAGTCTTCGACGGTATAAGCTATCCTCTTATTCTCGGCATACTGCGATTCGGTCCATCGATATGGCCCTTTACACATATACCCATGCATAAGTATTGTAGCTCCTTGCTTGCAGTACTTTGGATGAGTACTCACGTTTGCCTTGTTCCCCCATTTTCACCCTTTCTCTACTCGATTGATGCAAACAGACGATGGAGCCCAGGAGCCAGACGCCACCGACGATTACGACTACTACACCGGAGGAGCCTACTACTACGTGCAGCCAGCGACTACCACTGTGAGAGTAGTTAGGAGGATCCTGTGCGAGAGGCCTGCGCCTCTTTCGATCTGTATCCCGCTTTGTGCTAGCCTTCTTAAGGCAAAGTTGTTTAACTCATGTCCGTACTCAGATATTGTTGCTTCCGCTGACTTCTCTATGATCGAGCACTTGTATTCGAGCCCTCGAGGCCCCTGGCTTGTATTATGATGCTTGTATGACTTATTTATGTTTTAGAGTTGTGTTGTGATATCTTCCCGTGAGTACCTGATCTTGATCGTACACGTTTGCGTGCATGATTAGTGTATGATTGAATCGGGGGCGTCACAAGTTGGTATCAGAGCCGACTGCCTGTAGGAATCCCCTTTCCAACTCCTTGGCCGAAATTGAGTCTAGACTTTACAAAACTTTTACTAACATGGCTGTGTGGCCCATGGGCCCACGTCGCCATTGGGTGGTATTAGGATCTTTTACTCCTTGTCTACACTCTGGGACTCTGATCTCTCTTCTATTCGGGTTAAATGAATTTTGCTAAATCTAACATTAGGATCTCGTTATCACTTTCACCGGAGAGCCCCTTATTACCGATGATCGCCTCACGCACGTGAAGACCTCAAGATACTCTCCATTGTTAACCCGAGAACTTGTGTTCATCGCGTTTGCAATTCCCCTTCCACCGTCAACCCTTATGGATAACTACTTGCGGTTGTTATTCTTACATTCATCCCCGATTGGTCTTATTATTACAAAATACCCCGAAACACTCGTCGTTGTTTCGATAATCCTTTGAGCTTCTTGCCTTCTTGTTCTTTGTCACTGAATACCCTATGGATAATTCTCGCATTTATCGAGTATCCGCTAATCCCTCAGTTGTTCATGTGTTTCACAATGGTCTTCGAAATACTATTCGATCCTCCAAAAATCCTTAGTAGCTTATTGCTCTGCAATACTTGTCTGCTTGCTTGATGGATGCTTTCCATATGTCTGGTATATTCGTTAGTATCCTTAGGCACCGTCATTTTGATCCTTGTGATTCAACATGAGTGCGAATGCACGCAATCATCAGTTGATCCTTCTAAATTATCTTTCTGGCTCAGACATCATTTTAAACGTGAGCTAGTTCTCAACCAATCCAATTGTCGTCGATTGTACCCCTAAGGCTATTCAACTTATCCATCCCTAATCAGAACATTGCTTCGATCCTTGGTTTGAAAATCATAATTCCTTTGCATTTGAACTCTGAATTAGTCAGTTGTTTCTATAATCCAATGCCTTTGCATTGTTACTTCCTCTGGTTATGTGTGGATGCTCACATCAACTCCGTTATGGACCGGCAGATCCTTTGTTGGATTTTATCCCATAGTGTCCTTCATATTCAATCACTTTGTAAGTTCCTTCTCCATTGGTAAATCCTATCCTCTGATTGACCAACCATGCTCTGCCTTCGAGCTTGTGTTATTTACTCCTGAAGTTTGTGGTATATGTTCCTAAGAGACCCTGATGGGTTGAACCTATGCCTTTTCTAATCTGTGTGAAACCGGAAACTACTACGAGTCATAATCTATTGTTGTTATGTCAGATAAAATTTCAACACAACTTTGTTGAAGGCAAGAAGTAAATGAAAGGTTATGCATTAGAGAAGTGGGAGTCGACCTTGAACTTTGTGTTCGTGCCCATGGACACGGTGTAGATCCTACCATAGAAGCTTCTTGTAATAATAACTATTTTGTTAATATAATATCATCCGTATCTCGTGGAATTGATCCTTTACAATCATGGTCCCGACCATATGTTCTTCTTTGATCCCATTTCTCGGGCAAGTTTAAGCACTTGTCTTCTCGTGGATCAATACACCATCCAACCTTTACTTTGATCTTTGCCGAGTATTACCCCTAGTATCTCGAGGTTATCACTTGAGCAAAGATAACTTCTTATGAGTTCTTCATCAAGTACTACATTCTCACCGATTCCAATTTTTCCTGGGTTCGGTGGTTAGTCACTCAGTACACCAATACCTGAATCGTGTCCTTTCTACGATTCAACCATTCTTAGCAATCTTCCTTGCTTACTAGTTTGTAATCGATCACATCATTCCTATTCTGATCGGCTATATCATTATCATGCTGATTTTAACAGTGCTACCTGATCCTTATTCTTGGAGCACAACTTTCGACGATGAGCTAGACTTACGTCGATCTTCCTTGTCCATTTGTTTCACCTTGAAGTGCAAGCTTGATTTCGGGTTGGTGTCGTATCCATGGTTCCAGTGAACTTTCGCCGCATCACTCCTTTTTGCTTGGTGTAGTCGTTGTTCGATTGCTTCTTCATGGAGCCTCTCGACAAAATTTGTCATGATCATCATCAAGATTCCGAGCTCTTCCAGATATCAATTGCATTCATTATGAGAAGTACCATCCTTGCCCCTCGTTGGTGGTGTTGTCATCGACAACATTCTTGCCTTCCCCAACACAAAGTTGTTCATGTTATGGATGCAACTTGCTATCCAAATTTTGTATGATGTTCTACCTTGAAGTATTAATGTCTTTTATGACAAGGATGTGGTGAGAATTGCTCCACCTATTAAATAATTCTTGATATTATGATACTTGACACCATCACCATTGTTTCTTGGTCCCCGTGTTGATTCTAACCGGTACCAACAAGTGAGCGTGTTGTTTGGATTCCGCCTTCTAGTAACCCAATTGCTTTGAAGTTAATGATCGGCCGTTCATTCTTAGACTATTGATTATTGAATCACCATTCCAATGTTGGCGTGCAACCCGCCCATAATTCGGGTGCACATTTCAACCAATGTTTAATTGTGTATGTTTTCCTCGAGCATACATCATTATACCATTTGATCTGACAAATGCTATCTCCTTGTTCACATAATTGTGGAAATCCACCTTTTTGGAAATCTCAAGGATTGTCACTGACTCCATCAGCTACCCCGTCATCCTCTCTTTGGTTTAAATGATGAACTCTTGTGTTGAAACTCGCTCCCATAGTTCATTTCCCGAGAATCTTACAATGTCATCTCGACAATTTGTGGTGCGCCTTTCTTCTCAGGCATCTTAAGTCTGAGTTATCCTGACATCAATCAGATTTGAATCTCGGTCGGATATGATGGTTGGAACATATTTCCAAGAGTTATAACATTGGTCTTTATGTGACCTGGTAAGGTGATGTCGTGCCTAACACACCTGGCCGGAGGTCCTGTTGTTATAGTTTCCTTTTAGCAAGGATATCCATTCTTCCATGAGGAAATTGTAATACTTATTCTATGAGTTGTTTCCGATGGATCCTTTGTATCCAAAGTCCGACCTTTACTTGAAGACCATGTAAATGCTATTTCGAAGCATGTCCGTGGTACTCCGATTTTCAACAAGAACATTTGAATCCCAATGCTAAATGTTCTTGCTCAATTATCCGAACACCGTTGTATGGGTAATGTCATGAAATTTTTCTCCCCGTGCCTAAAGGGTTTTCTACATTATATCCTCATTGATATCATGCTCGCTTATCATTGGGAAGGATATACCTCAAATATCCGATAATCATATTTTCCTTTCCAATTATTTGGTTTAACCTTTCTGGTGATCATTATGGTCTAAGAAGTATTAATTCCACTGCTTATGTAAACCTCGGTGTACAATTCTGTCAAGAAGACCTCACATTACTTTTGTTGATGACATTCCGGTAACCACCGATGGACGAGAACTTTGCCTATTGGTCCGCCTCGTAGTAACGAGCAGGAAAATGGTTCTCTTCGTCCCTCGCCCTTGGTACCAACATTGTTGCCGACATAACTGACATGGTACTCTCTGACATGCCTTGCTATCATGACCGTGCAAGATGACACTGCTCCTATTAAAAAAAACCATATGGTGGGCCCATAACCCACAGTTCCACAGAATCGAAACCTGACTCTCCTGTACACCCCCTATTTCCAAAGTTATTCCTCACGCTTGACTTCGTATGTAATTCACGGGCCACCTGCCTAGTGATCTATTCTGGTATCAGACGCAATACTTATTCCCATTGCTCTGAACCCTTTTCACATTTCATATCAGGCAACAAATGATTGCCTATCCACTTGAAACTTCTTATTGCACCTTCTAACCTTTCTCTAGATATTTTCTTCGCTTCAATTGAGAGTTACTTTCCGCCACCTTCCCCGATGTTAACTACCAGGTAGTCAACCTTGCAGAGGTCCGATCTTACAGAATAACCACCCTTTGTTCTTTCGTAAGTACGATGGAGATCCTGAAGGAGGGACGACAACTTCATCATGATGCATTGAGGCATAGGAGTGAAGACATCAATGCTATGGATCGACCTCTTCGAGAAGAGCAAGCCAGCATGAGAAGACCCGCTAGATTCGTTACCAAACCTTCCCCCCTTTCACTACCTCTTAAATCCCGGGACGAGATTTCTTGTAGTGGAGGAGAATTGTGACGCCTCGATAATTAAGCTACAGTGAACCTCTGCTAATGATGCCACGTCACCTCCATCAAGCATTACTAATCTGCGTTAGTTCAAAAGCGATTCAAAATCCAAATTCAAGAACAAGTCAAACAATTAAAGTTTTCAAAAGTCAAAACCAAAATGTTCTTATTGTGAAAAATAATTCATAAGATATATTGGTGGAGAAACCAAGTCTTTATAAAATGTTTAAATGCACTAAACTAATTAAATCAATAGCTAAAACCATTAATTAAATGCCTTTTATATTTTGTAAAATACTAAACTATATTATTCTGGGAGGAAACTTTTGTGGTTGTGACATAATTTGTAACATAAGTTTAGGTGCCACTTTGGTATTTTATTAGAACTAAAATAATTAGGAACTAAAAGAAAGCAGAAAAAATGATTAAATGTAAAACAAAACAAAAGCAAAAAAGAAAGAAAGGCCCCTGGCCTTGGCCCAAGAGCCACCAGCCACCCGGCCATTTCCCACCCGCCCAACCGCCACCCACTCCCCCTCTCACCCGCTTATCCACCCACACCCCCGAAACCCTAGCCCACAACCGCACACCCCACCCCTCCCCACGCCTCTTCTTCTCCTCCCGATCCAGATCGGGATCGGGAAGAACCCCACAGCGCCCGACTGCATGGCCGCCGCCGCCAAACCCTCCGACGTCGCCGCCTCGTCTCGCCACCACCTCATGGATGCCACCTCCCACGGACCGCCTCGTCACCTCCCAGGCCGAGGCCGCCGCTTCGCCGCTGAACAAGCGTTGTCCGACGCCGCCTGCGCCCTCGCCGACGACGTCGCGAGCAACCTCGCTGGTCCGCCTCACTCCACGCCGTGTCGTCTCCATCCTCCTCCTCAACCCCCATCGCTTAGACCCCACGGCCCGTGGTGAGGCCCCGATCTCCTCCTCTCCTCCTCTGTCGCACGCCGTGCCCCGCGCCATCGAACTGCGCTCATCATCCGCTCAAGCTGCCTCCCCCCCACGCACAAGGTGGCCTGCACAAAACGCAGCTCGCCAGCTGCTTCGACGCGCCCCTTCGCCTGCCGCTGCCACTCCTCACCGCCATGAGCTCGCTCAGGCCGTCCCACCCACGCCGCTGCTCCCCGGCCCCCTCGCGCGACCCTCCCCGTCCTCCGCTGATGTCCGCCACTCGGCCGTCTTGCCGGTGCAGTTCCCGGCCGGCCGCCGTGGCTAACGCCCAGCTCCGGCCTGTTAGCTCACTTCACTGAGCATGCGCCAGCGGGTCGCGCTTCACTAACGCCCCACACCCGTTATGGCCCCCTGGGTCTATGACAATGGGCCCCGCCCAGAGAACGTTTTAAAAAAAAGAATTAAAAAATAATAATAATAATAATAAATAGATAATAATAATTAAATTAATTAATTAATTAACGAATTAATTAAGTTAATTAATCACAATTAGATTAACCTAATTAACTATTAGTTAATTAATCAAACAATGACAAAGGGGCCCACCCCTAATTAATTATGATTAGTTTAATTAATCATTAATTAAAATGTGTCATCCCACTGGGACCCATCGTCAGGTTGACCGATCAACTCTGTTGACTGCGATATCAACATGACATCATGCCGATGTCATTAAATCATTTTCGAATTAATTAAATAATTAATTAAATCCGTAAATTAATAAAATCTTTAGAAAATCATATCTTTTAATCCGTAATTCGGATTAAAATATTTTCAACATGAAAGTTGCTCGAACGATTTAGACGATTCCTGATATGCAACACGTTAGTCCGCCTCACCCCACTAACCTATCGAACTCACAACTTTCCTCCTCGGCTCCTATGCCCAAAAATGCTAAACACCGGAATACTTTCTGGATGCTTCCCTTCAATTGGTATCACCTCATACCGCGTTAGGGCACCCTAGCACCGTTATTTGACTTGTCATGCATCGTTATGCATCTGCTTGCATTGTATTCATTGTTTCTTCCCCTCTTCTTCCGCTTAGACACCAAGGACCGACGCCATTGCCTACCCAAAGATGACTACGGAGTTGGCGACCCTCTCTCTTGCCAGAGCAACCGTGCAAGCCCCCCTTTGATCACCAGATATCGCTTATTCTTCTCTATACCTGCTTGCATTAGAGTAGTGTAGCATGTTCTTGCTTTCCGTTAATCCTATTCTCACGCCTAGCCTGTCATTGTTGCTACAGCTTGTTACCCTTACCGCTATCCCATCGCTTAGTATAGGATGCTAGTTTTCCATCGGTGGCCCTACATTCTTGTCCGTCGATGTGCTACATTATCGGGCCGTGATCACTTGGGAGGTGATCACGGTATATACTATATACTTTATACATGATACATGTGGTGACTAAAGTCGGGTTTGCTTTGTGGAGCACCCGCCAGTGATTCACGGATTAGCTGAAAGGACCTTTGTCCCAACGGCCTCTATGTGGATCTTTGTGGCGGAGCGGCAGGCAGGTTGAGACTACTCGGGTGAGAGGTGGGCTGGCCTGTTCGGCGTTCGCGGATACTTAACACGCTTAACGAGATCTTGGTATTTGATCTGAGTTGGGTCGTTGACCTTATACGCACTAACCGCCACGTGGGACAAGATATGGGCAACCAGCGCCGTGGTATCAGCCGAAGCATTTCGTGACGTCAGCGATGGAGCGGCGCGCGCCGGATTGGACTGGAACGCCTGCTAGGCTAGGTCTGCTTTCGGCCGCCCTCGCATAGCGTCTTGTGTGCTATGGCGATGGGCCCGGACCCCTGTGCGCTTAGGTTTAGACCGGCGTCTTGACCTCTCTCTTATGCCTAGGTGGGGCTGCGGCGTGTTGATCTTCGCGGCGGGCATGACCCAGAAAGTGTGTCCTACCAAATGGGATCGAGCGTGTCGGGTAATGTGGTGCACCCTATTGGAAGTTAATCTATTCAATAGTCGTGATCTTCGATAACAGGACGACTTGGAGTTGTACCTTGACCTTATGACAACTAGAACCGGATACTTAATAAAACACACCCTTCCAAGTGCCGATACAACCGGTGGTCACCGCTCAATGTGGCATTGAGGAGGATCGCCGGGTAGGATTATGCTATACGATGCTGCTTGGAGGACTTCACTACTCTCGTCTACATGTTGCAAGACCGGAGGCTGCTGTGCGTAGTCTTGACGGATTAGCTATCCCCTCTTATTCTCGCATACCGCAGCTCACCCACCGATATGGCCCTTTACACATATACCCATGCATAAGTATTGTAGCTCCTTGCTTGCGATTACTTTGGATGAGTACTCACGGTTGCCTTGTTCCCCCTTTTCCCCCTCTCTCTACCCGATTGTTGCAACCAGACGATGGAGCCCAGGAGCCAGACGCCACCGTCGATGACGACTACTACACTGGAGGTGCCTACTACTACGTCGCGGTGTCACTGATTTACGGCCACTGTGAGTAGTTAGGAGGATCCTGCAGGAGGTCTGCGCCTCTTTGGATCTCAGATCCTGGGCTTTGTGCTAGCCTTCTTAAGGCAAACTTGTTTTAACTCATGTCTGTACTCAGATATTGTTGCTTACGCTGACTCGTCTATGATCGAGCACTTGTATCTGAGCCCTCGAGGCCCCTGGCTTGTATTATGATGCTTGTATGACTTATTTATGTTTTAGAGTTGTGTTGTGATATCTTCCCGTGAGTCCCTGATCTTGATCGTACACGTTTGCGTGCATGATTAGTATACGATTGAATCGGGGGCGTCACAGACGTACTGAAGTTAGCTAGAAATGGGGTGTTTACGGTGAATTCTTTCTACATGAATCTAATTAATTCTGACCCAATTTCTAGATCGCTACATATTTGGAAGGTTAAGGTTCCCTTGCGTATTAAATCTTTATGTGGTTTGTCCACAAGCAAGTGATCCTCACCAAAGATAAACTAATAAAGAGGCGGTGGGTAGGTAGTTCACATTGTTGTTTTGTGATCATGATGAAACAATACAACACTTATTCATAGAGTGCCCACTCACGAAATTGCTTTGGAGAATGATCCATATAGCCTTTAAAATCACTCCTCCAGTTGACATTGAATCGTTATTTGGAACGTGGTTAGCTGGGGTTGAACATATTATGGTGGCTCGTATTCGGATTGGAATATGTGCGCTTATATGGGCTATATGGAATTGCAGGAATGATATAATTTTTAACAAACAACATACTTTAACTTTCTTGTAGGTCATCTTCAGAGATACCGCATGGATCCACTTGGTCCTTACTTACTCCTACGGACTCTAGGGAGCCTTTGGTTACTGGGTGCAACCAGTGGGAGATGGTAGCACAGACTATATTCAACCGGTTCAGATGGCGGTCGCATAACAAGATAGGAGTTTAGGAAGCTTGTCCTTTACATTGTCATACCGGTTGTAATATTGAGCATTTACTTTTCTTTTCTTTTTTCGCTTCGCTTACAAGCTGTAATACTTTTAAGACTTTGGGCTACTTTGAGACTTTTTAATAAGATGGCTGCATGCATCATTCCGATGCAGAGGCCGGGGGCAAGCCTCCATTTTCAAAATAAAAAATTAAAGAAAAAAGGAAACGAGGAAGTGTGAAAGTAGGGATATCGGTTTTTCCCATGGTTATGGGTATCCTATCCGAAAACAACGCGCATGGACAAGCTTTGGTGAGATTTTATACCCACGGGTAATGGGTATCTATACCCACACAATACATGGGTAGGCATAAATATGAAATTGCGTCCATGAATAACTCAATGGATACCCAGAAAAAGTTAATAAATGAAAATAACTCCTATGACATCTGGGGTCAACATCAAACTCTTATGGTCCAACCCTAAATCACTTATTCCCTAAGTCGGCCATAGCTCATAGGCCCAAAGCCACCAGCTTACCACTCCTTGTACGTCCTATGTGAATCTTCGAAACGATGAAATCTTGACTCATTGCCACAAGAGTCTTGTCCAACTCCGGATCCATCGTTCCCCATCATAACTTGAATTCTATACACATTTCATTACTTTTTAAAATGTAAATGGTATATTGTATCCACTAGATATTCATTGGTTTAGGATACATGATGAATATGGACACGAGTGTCAATTTCTGTCAATGGATATTGAAGTGCCAGTTTATAATAAGTTCTTACGGATATGATCAGTTTGGGTACTCACGCCCATACCCTATCAATTGACATCCCTAGGCGGAAGCGTGTTCGAGGCACAAATTGGTACCCGCGGCATATGTAGTGGCAAGCACACGGGAGTGGGCACGGGCGTGCATCAGAGCATGGATGCGTTGCTAGCGCAAAGTAATTATCAGAAATGCCAAAATTTCTGGTAGGGAGGCTTTGAAGAGGCACATGTATGTGATGCGCGAAAGCACATTCGTCAAAAGTAAAACTTCCAAATTATTGGTGGAGCAGGTTTATGGTCCAATCAAGCACAGGCTTACAGCGCGTATAATTAGCGGAGCAGGTTTGTGATCAAACCGAACAGTCTTACAGCGAGCATAGTGTCTGACCAACCATCTCTGCGTGCTATATATATAGTCAACAAACATGTAGCACACCTCAACAATTCATCACCAATCATGCCTGCTGCAAAGTCGAAGCAGAGGAGGACCCTCTTCGTCTTCGTGTACTTCGCCTCTTCCGCGGCGCTCGCGGTGCTGCTCTCGGCGTCCTGGCAATGGCTTGCCGCGGCATCCGCCCGGCCTGCTCGCATGCGCCTGTTCATGCACGACGTGCTCACCGGCCCGGGCGCCACTGCGGTCGAGGTCGTGAACGGCACGGGTCCGTCGCTGTTCGGGGGCGAGCCGCCGCTGCGGTTCGGGCAGGTGGTGGTGATCGACGACGCGCTCACAGAGGGGCCGGACCCGGCGTCGAGGCCCGTGGGGCGCGCGCAGGGGATGTACGTCTTCGCGTCCATGCGCGACCCCGCCTTGCTCTTCTGCATGAATGTGGTGCTCACGGCGGGGCCATACTCCGGGAGCACCTTCACCGTCGTCGGCCGCGACAACATCGTGGAGCCACTACGGGAGCTGTCGGTGGTCGGCGGCACGGGGAGGTTCAGGATGGCGACGGGGTACGTGCTCTGGAGGACCGCGAGCTGGCAGCTACGCAAGAACGCCGTCCTCGACCTGGACGTGCTTATCCACCTCCACGCCCACGCCCACGCATGATGGACGCCATCAATCGTCACCAATCGCCTTAGACGCAGGCATCCTATTTATGCCTTTTTTGTTTTCTTTTTCACATATTAGTTTTACTTTTAAGTCAAAATTTATAAAGTTTGACCAAATATATATACCAGTATTAAAAATAAATATAAGCGGACGGAATACTACCGCTGAAACTTTACATTCAGTAAATTGTGTGTGTAGTGTCAAAAACACTCTTATATTATGGTATAGAGGCACTAACTCAGAGAACAAAAATGATACATTCAACACTAAATAGTACATAACATACATTGGCCTTTTGATTTGGCCCATTATCACATTGATGCAGAATTTGTCATTTTTGTGTCTCGGGCAATGTATCGAACTTTCATATGAAATCTATTGACAACATACATTAACATTGTGTCAATGTTTTAGATTTTTCTTCTTCAGATTTTCCCAAACATTTTAAAATATGCTACGACATCCGGTGTACCAGTAGCATCACAAGGGTGGGTGCACCGGATACATTCCTGAGGTGTGTGTGTGTGTGGGGGGGGTAGCATTTTCTCAACCTTTTTACCATTTTTTTCTCTAGTAAAACAGTGGCCTGCACACATGTACATCTATATTTGTAATTTTTACGATTTGTATAAGAAATAAGAACATGTACCATGAGATTTATAAGTAACAACACTTACAAGTTTTTTTTTGCTAATGTTACAACGTTATAATTACCATGGTTAAGATGAATGTTGTTTTTTCCTCAATGAAAAATCTAACCAACCTGGAGACTCCCAAAGAATGTATCTAATTGCTTATATAACTCAAAGTATGTGCTTGCACTTTTTAATATTATTACAGTGTTTTCTGTTTATAAAACTGAAGCATGCCAAGCCCAAATAAATTACAACATATTTTATTGATGTTTTGGTAACTCATATATTTCTCCACAAAGTTCTCAACGGCAGCAAAAAGATGTATTCTTACCTTTTGATTCCAAGAGTATTAGTTTCATGTCGTTTCAATAATATAATAGATTATTTTTATTGTTTATGAATTCCTGCTGGTAATGCTTAATAGTAGAACCCAGTTAGTTTCCGAAGACGTATAGAACCCAATTACTCCCTCCATTTACTTATATAAGGCCACAAACCTAAATTACAGGTATCAAGGTAAAAATTAATGCCTACTTTGACCAACTTGTCTTCTTGTTTATCGAGTTAATTAATATGCCACATGCAACTTATAGAAAATTGAGTGGGCGTGAGGAAGAAAGTACTTGAGAGTGTCATTATCATCCGCTGCATGCATGCGATATGGGTTGCTAGTAGGAGGAATGGTTATCTATTTTTGCCTCGGTTACTGTTGGTGGTCTTGTCTATAGCTACAAAATGTATTTTCCGTAATTGCCCTGTAAAAAAAGTTGGAGGAAAAAGTCATGTAGCAGTTAAGTACAAACTTCGTCATGCGAGCGTGAACTATTATCCCCTATTGAGCTGACTAGTGAGCCCAACTCCGTAGTTGGGGAATTCAATGTATAAGAAGCACCTACAACCAGACGAGGCTAATTTGACCACTACATATCCACGGATGCGTCAGGACAATGTCCGGACGTGTTCGATTTGAACACTCATTTGTTCGTGCACGCAGTCGTGTCCCTTAAACTGTCCAGTGAAACAAATGTGATTGGTGGGTGTCGGTGTTAAAACCGGCATACCTCGGGGTAAGGGGTCCCGAGCTATGGATCTCGGGTCGATGGTAAGAGGAACAAGGGAGACAATGTTTACCCAGGTTCAGGCCCTCTTGATGGAGGTAAAATCATATGTCCTGCTCTTGTTTATATTGATGATGATGTATTGATTACAAGCTTGATCTACCTTGAGAACGTGAGTTGTCTTCTAACCCTAAATCTCGCGGGGATGTGATGAAATTCGAGCCCCTCGAAGGTGGCCGAGATTTTTAAGACGGCATTCCTGTAAGCTGCCATCTTCAGGTCCTTTGTGTCGAACTCTCCATACTTGGGAGATGGTGAGGTTGGAGTCTCCTCGAACCTCGAGGTGTTTGACACCCATTGATACTGCCATCTGGAGTCCGTGTAAGAGGGCTTCATATTCAGCCGCATTATTGGAGTCGGTGTACATAATTTGTAACACGTATTGAACGCTATTGCCTGTTGGCGACGTAAGCACTACTCCAGCCCGTAGCCCAACAAGCATTTTTGAACCGTCAAAATACATGGTCTAATGTGAATATGTGTTTTATTCTCTAGGAAGTTCGTCCTCTGTTCATTCGGCTATGAAATCTGCCAACACCTGATATTTAATAGCTCAGCGTGGCCGGTATGTTATATCAAAGGGTATGAGCTCTATGGCTGATACGTCCATTTTGCATCATGCTTTTATATCGATATTTATCGCATTATGGGCTATTATTTCACGTTATGTCACAATACTTATGGCTATTTTCTTTTATTTTACAAGGTTTACATGAAGAGGGAGAATCTTTGGCAGCTAGAATTCTCATTTGGAAAAGGAGCAAATATTGAAGACCTATTCTCAAGAACTCCAAAAGTCCTGAAACTACACGGAATATCTTAAAATAAATAAAGAAAAATCATCGCTAAAGATGAAGGCCAGGGCCCACACCGCTCACGAGGGTGGGGGGCGCCTAGGGCGCCCCCTAGGCGCCCCCCTACCTCGTGGGCCCCCTGGTGGCTCTCCGACGCCCATCTTCTCCTATATGAAGTCTTTCGATGAGAAAAAAAAAAGCAACCTTTCGGGACGAAACTCCGCCGCCACGAGGCGGAACCAATCTAGGGCTCCGGAGCTGTTACTGCCGGGACACTCCCTCCGGGAGGGGAAATCATCACCATCGTCATCACTAACGCTCCTCTCATCGGGAGAGGAAATCTCCATCAACATCTTCACTAAAGCACCATCTCATCTCCAAACCCTAGTTCATCTCTTGTATCCAATTCTTGTCTCCATGTCCGGATTGGTGCTAGTAGGTTGCTAGTAGTGTTGATTACTCCTTGTAGTTGATGCTAGTTGGTTTATTTGGTGGAAGATCATATGTTCAGATCCTTTATGCATATTATTACCCTACGATTATGAACATGAATATGCTTTGTGAGTAGTTACGTTTGTTCCTGAGGACAAGGGAGAAGTCTTGCTATTAGTAGTCATGTGAATTTGGTATTCGTTCAATATTTTGGTGAGATGTATGTTGTCTAGCCTCTAGTGGTGTTATGTGAACGTCGACTACATAACACTTCACCATTATTTGGGCCTAGAGGAACGCATTGAGAAGTAATAAGTAGATGATGGGTTGCTAGAGTGATGTAAGCTTAAACCCTAGTTTATGTGTTGCTTCGTAAGGGGCTGATTTGGATCCATATGTTTCATGCTATGGTTAGGTTTACCTTAATACTTTTGTTGTAGTTGCGGATGCTTGCAATAGAGGTTAATCATAAGTGGAATGCTTGTTCAAGTAAGAACAGCACCAAGCACCTCGTCCACCCACATATCAAATTATCAAAGTACCGAACGCGAATCATATGAACGTGATGAAAACTAGCTTGACGATATTCCCATGTGTCCTCGGGAGCGCTTTTCCTATTCTAAGAGTTTGTCCAGGCTTGTCCTTTGCTACCAAAAGGATTGGCCACCTTGCTGCACTTTATTTACTCTTGTTACTCGTTGCTCGTTACAATTTATCTTATCACAAAACTATCTGTTACCACTTATTTCAAGTACTTGCAGAGAATACCTTGCTAAAACCGCTTATCATTTCCTTCCGCTCCTCGTTGGGTTCGACACTCTTACTTATCGAAAGGACTACGATAGATCCCCTATACTTATGGGTCATCAAGACTGATGCAGGCGCCGTTGCGGGAGTGTAGCGCCTTTGGTAGGTGGAATTTGGTAAGAAAAATTTATATAGTGTGCTGAAATTTACTGTCACTTGTTACTATGGAAAGTAATTCTCTGAGGGGCTTGTTAGGGTATCTTCACCCGTCCGATGAGCAAAGAGTTGCTCCTCAACCTCTTGAACCTATTGAAAATGAAACTCCTTTTGAATTTCCTTCGGTATGATGGAAAAACTGCTAGCTAATACTTTTACAGGAGATGGAACAAAGCATCCCGATGAACATCTACTCTATGTGGATGAAGTTTGTGGACTATTTAAGCTTGCGGGTATACCGATGATGTTGTTAAGAAGAAGGTCTTCCCTTTATCTTTGAAGGGAGATGCATTGACATGGTATAGGCTATGTGATGATACGAGATCGTGGAACTACAAAAGATTGAAATTGGAATTTCATCAAAAGTATTACCCTAGGCATCTTGTTCATCGTGATCGCAATTATATATATAATTTTTGGCCTCATGAAGGAGAAAGCATCGCTCAAGCTTGGGGAGGCTTAAATCAATGTTATATTCATGCCCCAATCATAAGCTCCCAAGAGAAATAATTATTCAAAGTTTTATGCTCGGCTTTACGATAACAATCGCACCATGCTCGATACTTCTTGTCTTTGGCTCTTTTATGATGAAGACTATTGAATTCAAATGGAATTTATTGGATAGAATTAAACGCAACTCTGAAGATTGGGACCTCGACGAAGGTAAGGAGTCAGGTATGACACCTAAGTTTGATTGTTTTAAATCTTTTATGGATACCGATATTTTCCGTAAGTTTAGCACTAAATATGGACTTGACTCTGAGATGGTAGCTTCTTTCTGTGAATCTTTTGCTACTTATGTTGATCTCCCAAGGAGAAGTGGTTTAAGTATCATCCTCCCATAGAAGTAAAAGTAGCTGCACCTATTAAAGTTGAAGAAAAGACTATCACTTATAATGATCCTATTGTTCCCACTTCTTATGTTGAGAAACCACATTTCCTTGTTAGAGTAAAGGATCATGCTAAAACTTCAATCAAGTTCGTAAAAGCAATATTAGAACTTATACACCTCCTGAGCAAGTTAAAGTAGAACCTAATATTGCTATTGTTAAAGATCTGTTGTCTGATAATATTGATGGGCATGTTATTCAATTTTGGGGTGAATCTGCTAGAATTGCTAAACCTTGTGCTAAAGATAAACATAGACCTGTGGTAGGCATGCCTGTTATTTCTGTTAAAATAGGAGATCATTGTTATCATGGCTTATGTGATATGGGTGCTAGTGCTAGTGTTATACCTATTACCTTGTATGAAGAAATTAAGCATGAAATTGCACATTTGAGATAGAAGATATTGATGTTACAATTAAACTTGCCAATAGAGATACTATATCGCTAGTGGGAATTGTTAGAGATGTTGAAGTCTTGTGTAGGAAAACTAAATATCCTGCTGATTTTCTTGTTCTTGGTTCCCCACAAGATAGCTTTTGCCCAATTATATTTGGTAGACCCTTCTTGAAAACTGTTAATGCTAAGATAGACTGCAAAAAGAATGTTGTTACTATTGGCTTGGATGATATGGTTCATGAGTTTAATTTCTCTAAATTTAGTAAACAACATAGTGAGGAAGAATTGCCTAGTAAGGATGAAATTATTGGTCTTGCTTCTATTGCCGTACCTCCTAGTGATCCTTTAGAACACTATTTGCTAGACCATGAAAACGATATGTTCATGAATGAAAGAAGGGAAATAGATGAAGTATTCTTTAAACAGGAACCTATTCTGCAATACAATTTGCCGGTTGAAATCCTAGGGATCCCCCTCCACCCAAGGGTGATCCCGTGTTTGAGCTCAAACCGTTGCACGATAATCTTAAATATGCTTATCTTGATGAAAAGAAAATATATCCTGTTATTATTAGTGCTAACCTTCAGAGCATGAAGAAGAAAGATTATTGAAAACTACGAAGAAGCACCGTCGCTATAGGATATACTCTTGATGATCTTAAGGGCATTAGTCCCACTCTATGTCAACATAAAATAAATTTGAAGCGGATGCCAAACCAGTTCATGATCCTCAACGACGTTTGAATCCTAAAATGAAAGAAGTGGTAAGAAAAGAAATACTCAAGCTTTTGGAGGCAGGTATAATTTATCCCGTTCTTGATAGTCGCAGGTAAGTCCTGTCCATTGTGTCCCTAAGAAGGGAGGTATTACTGTTGTCCCTAATGATAAAGATGAATAGATCCCGCAAAGAATCATCACGGGTTATAGGATGGTAATTGATTTACGCAAATTAAATAAAGCTACTAAGAAAGATCATTACCCTTACTTTTTATTGATCAAATGCTAGAAAGATTATGCAAACATACACATTATTGCTTTCTAGATGGTTATTCTGGTTTCTCTCAAATACCGGCATCGGCTAAAGATCAATCAAAGACTACTTTTACATGCCCTTTTGGTACTTTTGCTTATAGGCCTATGCCTTTTGCTTTATGTAATGCACCTGCTACCTTTCAAAGATGCATGACGTCTATATTCTCTGATTTTTGTGAAACAAATTGTGAGGTTTTCATGGACGATTTTTCCGTCTATGGTTCCTCTTTTGATGATTGCTTGAGCAATCTTGATCGAGTTCTGCAGAGATGTGAAGAAACTAATCTTGTCTTGAATTGGGAAAAGTGTCACTTTATGGTTAATGAAGGTATTGTCTTGGGGCACAAAGTTTCTGAAAGAGGTATTGAAGTTGATAAAGCCAAGGTTGATGCTATTGAAAAGATGCCATGTCCCAAGGACATCAAAGGTATAAGAAGTTTCCTTGGTCACGCCGGATTTTATAGGAGGTTCATTAAGGACTTCTCAAAAATTTCTCGGCCTCTGACTAATTTATTACAAAAAGATGTACCATTTGTCTTTGATGATGATTGTGTAGAAGCATTTGAAATACTTAAGAAAGCATTAGTCTCCGCACCTGTTGTTCAGCCACCTGATTGGAATTTACCCTTTGAAATTATGTGTGATGCTAGTGATTATGCTATAGGTGCTGTTCTAGGGCAAAGAGTTGATAAGAAATTAAATGTTATCCATTATGCTAGTAAGACTCTAGACAATGCTCAAAGAAATTATGCTACTAGCAAGAAGGAACTTTTAGCAGTTGTATTTGCTTATGGTAAATTCAGACCCTATATTGTTGATTCTAAAGTAACTATTCACACTGATCATGCTACTATTAAATATCTTATGGAAAAGAAAGATGCAAAACCTAGACTTATTAGATGGGTTCTCTTGCTGCAAGAATTTGATTTGCATATTATTGATAGAAAAGGAGCTGAGAACTCCGTTGCAGATAACTTATCTAGGTTAGAGAATGTTCTTGATGACCCACTACCTATTGATGATAGCTTTCCTGATAAACAATTAAATGTCATAAGCACTCCATGGTATGCTGATTATGCTAATTATATTGTTGCTAAATTTATACCACCTAGTTTCACATACCAACAAAAGAAAAAGTTTTTCTATGATTTGTGACATTACTTTTGGGATGACCCACATCTTTATAAAGAAGGAGTAGATGGTGTTATTAGACGTTGTGTACCTGAGCATGAACAGGAGCGGATCCTACATAAGTGCCACTCCGAAGCTTATGGAGGACACCACGCTGGAAATAGAACTGCACATAAGGTATTGCAATCCGGTTTTTATTGGCCTACTCTCTTCAAGGATGCTCGTAAGTTTGTCTTATCTTGTGATGAATGTCAAAGAATTGGTAATATTAGTAGACGTCAAGAAATGCCTATGAATTATTCACTTGTTATTGAACCATTTGATGTTTGGGGCTTTGATTATATGGGACCTTTTCCTTGCCTCTAATGGATATACGCATATTTTGGTTCTTTGTTGATTACGTTACTAAGTGGGTAGAAGCTATTCCAACTAGTAGTGCTGATCATAACAATTCTATTAAAATGCTTAAGGAAGTTATTTTTCCGAGGTTTGGAGTCCCTAGATATTTAATGACCGATGGTGGTTCACATTTTATTCATGGTGCTTTTCAGTAAAATGCTTGCTAAGTATGATGTTAATCATAGAATTGCATCTCCGTATCACCTACAGTCTAGTGGTCAAGTAGAATTGAGTAATAGAGAGCTCAAATTAATTTTGCAAAAGATCATTAATAGGTCTAGGAAGAATTGGTCCAAGAAACTTGATGATGCATTATGGGCCTATAGAACTGCATATAAGAATCCTATGGGTATGTCTCCGTATAAAATGGTTTATGGAAAAGCATGTCACTTACCTCTCGAACTAGAACATAAGGCATATTGGGCTATTAAAGAGCTCAACTATGATTTCAAACTTGCCGTGAGAAGAGGTTATTTGATATTAGCTCACTTGATGAATGGAGAACCCAAGCTTATGAAAATGCCAAGTTGTTTAAAGAAAAGGTTAAAAGATGGCATGACAAAAGGATACAAAAGCGTGAGTTTAATTTAGGTGATTATGTATTGCTATACAACTCCCGTTTAAGATTTTTTGCAGGAAAACTTCTCTCTAAATGGGAAGGTCCCTACGTTATCGAGGAGGCTGCTGCCATAAAAATCAACAACTTCCAAGGCACAAATCCGAAGGTGGTAAACGGTCAAAGGATCAAACATTATATCTCAGGTAATCCCATAAATGTTGAAACCAATATTATTGAAACTGTAACACCGGAGGAATACATAAGGGACACTTTCCAGACCGTTTCAGACTCGAAAGGAATAGGTATGTGAATGCAGTAAGTAAACCGACTCAAAAACAATTTTTAAGGCAATATTTCTCCGTTTTGGAATATTTAGAAAAATAGAAAATAAGTAGCAGTCCGGAAGGACACGAGGCCCCACGAGGTAGTGGGCGCCCTACCCCCAGGCGCGCCCCTACCTCGTGAGCACCTCGTGTGCCCTCCGGACTCCGTTTTCTTGCACGATACGTATTTTGGTCGGTAAAAATTCATTATATATTCTCTCGAAGGTTTTGAATCCCGTATCACGCAAATCTCCTCTGTTCTTGTTTCGAGCTGTTTTCTATTAGGATTTCGTCTCCCTCCTCCAACAATGGTGACAAAGATGCTTGGCTAATGAAGATAGAGCTGAAGAGGGAAGAACCCATGGAGATCAACAAGGATGAAGGGATCAAGAAGGCCACGGAGAACCAAGCTCTAGCAGCAGAAGACACCCTTCAACTTGATCACAATCTTCTTACCCCAACTGAGATCGAAGCTTTCAAGATGATTGAGTTAGCTCGTATTCAAAACAAGTATCTCACAAGTGAAAATATTTTGTTGAAGGAGCATATTGTTGCACTCAAGGGCATCATCCGCAAGCTGGAGGACCTCTTACGCTCGATGTGCCACTATCCATCACCTTCTTCACCAGCAAAGGAGACATAATCACATGGGTATGGGCACTCCCCTTGGCAACTGCCAAGCTTGGGGGAGGTGCTTGATCGTATCACCATCACAACTCCTATCTTTACCGTTTTTCTTAGTTCGATCCTTTTAGTAGTATCTTGATTTAGTAGAATAAAGTATGGCATGATCTAGTTTTGAGTTTTGCTTTATGATCTCTCTATGTAATCGAGTCCGTGAGCTATATATATAATAAAGTTTAGTGTTGAGTCAAGGGCTTGATTATTTTGCCATGATCTTGGGTGAATAAAAGAAAGAAAGAAGAAAAGAATAAAAAGAAACAAAGAGTTCATATTGATC
The DNA here is from genome assembly GCA_021605145.1 of Aegilops bicornis. NCBI lineage: Eukaryota > Viridiplantae > Streptophyta > Magnoliopsida > Poales > Poaceae > Aegilops > Aegilops bicornis. The sequence continues at coordinate 515,352 of JAHIAL010000136.1, forward strand.
TTATTGAGAGTAATGACTCCACATAGAAAGGGTATGATGATTAAAAGTCGTTGAGAGTTGGCAAACATAGCTTTGGTCATCGTTGCAATTAATGGGAAATAATAAGGAAAGAGAGGTTTCACATATAGATATATTATCATTGACATCTTTTATGATTGGGAGCACTCATTAAAATATAACATGCTAAAGAGTTGAGGTTGGACAAGGAAGACAACGTGATGAGTTATGTTTTCTTATATCTGAGATAAAGTATGTTGTCATGGATCCTCTAACATGTTGAGCTTGCCTTTCCCACTCATGCTAGCCAAATTCTCAGCACCAAGTAGAGATACTACTTGTGCTTCCAAAACCCTTAAACCAGTTTTGCCATGAGAGTCCACCATATCTACCTATGGATTGAGTAAGATCCTTCAAGTAAGTTGTCATCGGTGCAAAGCAATAAAAAATGCTCTAAACATGTATGATTGATTGATGTGGGAGAAATAAATTTTATATGATCTTGTGATGTGGAAGTAATAAAAGCGACGGACTGCATAATAAAGGTTCATATCACAAGGGGCAATATAAAGTGACGTTCTTTCGCATTGAGATTTTGTGCATCCAACCATAAAAGCGCATGGCCACCTCTGCTTCCCTCTGCGAAGGGCCTATCTTTTATTATTATCCTCTAGCTTATGCAAGAGTCACGGTGATCTTCACCTTTCCTTTTTCATTTTATCCTTTGGCAAGCCCAGCATATATATCTAACTGGATGTAGGGGAGCATGAATTATCATTGTTGACATTACCCTTGAGGTAAAAGGTTGTGGGGCAAAAACTATGAGCCCCTATCTTTCTCTGTGTCCGATTAAAACTCCGTAACCACAAGATTGCGTGAGTGTTAGCAATTATGAAGGACTAAATGATAGTTGAAGTATGTGGACTTGCTTTTAAGCTCTGACATAGACTCTTTCCGATGTTATGATAAATTGCAATTGCTTCAATGACTGAGGTTATAATTTGTTGGTGCTCAATAAGGTTTCGATTCATACTTTTGCATTGTGAAAAGATCATCACTTGAACATAAGTAATCATATGACAAAATCTATATATGTTCTTTGTTATGAGAATAATCATGATGCCTTCATGTCCAGTATTTTATTTTTATCGACGCCTCTACCTCTAAACATGAGGACATATTTATTGTTATCGGCTTTTCGCTTGAGGACAAGCGAGGTCTAAGCTTGGGGAGTTGATACGTCCATTTTGCATCATGCTTTTATATCGATATTTATCGCATTATGGGCTGTTATTTCACGTTATGTCACAATACTTATGGCTATTCTCTTTTATTTTACAAGGTTTACATGAAGAGGGCAGCTGGAATTCTGGGCTGGAAAAGGAGCAAATATTGGAGACCTATTCTACAAGAACTCCAAAAGTCCTGAAACTCCACGGAATGTCTTAAAATAAATAAAGAAAAATCGTCGCCAAAGATGAAGGCCAGGGGGCCCACACCCAACTCACGAGGGTGGGGGCGCCCCCCTAAGGCGCGCCCCCTACCTCGTGGGCCCCTGGTGGCTCTCCGACGCCCCTCTTCTCCTATATGAAGTCTTTCGATGAGAAAAAATAAGAAGCAACCTTTCGATTTAAACTCCGCCACCACGAGGCGGAACCTTGGCGGAACCAATCTAGGGCTCCGTGAGGCTATTCTGGGACACTTCCCTCCGGGAGGGGGAAATCATCACCAACGTCATCACTAACGCTCTTCTCATCGGGAGAGGGCAATCTCCATCAACATCTTCACCAGCACCATCTCATCTCCAAACCCTAGTTCATCTCTTGTATCCAATTCTTGTCTCCAAGTCCGGGATTGGTGCTAGTAGGTTGCTAGTAGTGTTGATTACTCCTTGTAGTTGATGCTAGTTGGTTTATTTGGTGGAAGATCATATGTTTAGATCCTTTATGCATATTATTACCCTCTGATTATGAACATGAATATGCTTTGTGAGTAGTTACGTTTGTTCCTGAGGACAAGGGAGAAGTCTTGCTATTAGTAGTCATGTGAATTTGGTATTCGTTCGATATTTTGATGAGATGTATGTTGTCTAGCCTCTAGTGGTGTTATGTGAACATCGACTACATAACACTTCACCATTATTTGGGCCTAGAGGAAGGCATTGGGAAGTAATAAGTAGATGATGGGTTGCTAGAGTGATGTAAGCTTAAATCCTAGTTTATGCGTTGTTTCGTAAGGGCTGATTTGGATCCATATGTTTCATGTTATGGTTTGGTTTACCTTAATACTTTTGTTGTAGTTGCGGATGCTTGCAATAGAGGTTAATCATAAGTGGAATGCTTGTTCAAGTAAGAACAGCACCCAACCACCGGTCCACCCACATATCAAATTATCAAAGTACCGAACACGAATCATATGAACGTGATGAAAACTAGCTTGACGATATTCCCATGTGTCCTCGGGAGCACTTTTCCTATTCTAAGAGTTTGTCCAGGCTTGTCCTTTGCTACCAAAAGGATTGGGCCACCTTGTTGCACTTTATTTACTCTTGTTACTTGTTGCTCGTTACAATTTATCTTATCACAAAACTATCTGTTACCACTTATTCCGATTTGCAGAGAATACCTTCTTTGAAAACCGCTTATCATTTCCTTCTGCTCCTCGTTGGGTTCGACACTCTTACTTATCGAAAGGACTACGATAGATCCCCTATACTTGTGGGTCATCAATGGCCCACTTGGCTATACGCCCCATCGCATCCTGATTGTTAATTATGTCGCTTAAGGGGACACCGGATGCCACGGTTACTGAGCACTCTTGGAAGTAGTGCTGAAGTTCTCATAAGGCCATAAAGACGACGTATGCTATATTCTGATAGTGCGTGTAGTGTCCCTTGCATGGGTTAAGACCTCAGAGATGTAATAAACATGTTTTTGGACCTGGAACTTGTGGCCCTCCATGTCTCCTTCGACCACGAGTACTGCGCTGACCACCTGGTTTGTGGCTGTGATACAATATCATTGGCTCACATATGCATCGTGCTGCCAAGATGGGGTTTGTGGCAAGGGGCCTTAATGTCTTCGAGGGCCGCCGCTGCCTCCTTGGTCTAGTTAAAAGTCTTTGTCTGTTTCAATATCCTATACAGGGGTAAAGGTTTTTCCCTGGGTCTTGAGATGAAGCAACTTAATGCCACCATGCAGCCTGCTAGTTTTTGAACATGCTTGACCTCGGTTGGAACCTCTAGTCGGTCCAAGGCTCGTATTTTTACTGGGTTGGCTTCTATTCCTCGGCTAGACACGATGAAGCTGAGTAGCTTGCCTACTGGTACTCCAAAGACACATTTCTCTAGGTTAAGCTTAATTCGATATTCTCATAGGTTGGCGAATGTATCGTGAAGTTTGTCGACTAACTGCCCGACGTGTTTAGTTTTGACAACCACATCATCGACGTAGGCCTCGACGGTCTTTCCGATGTGTTTTTTCAAGCATGTTTGAATCATGCGCTGGTATGTGGCGCCGACGTCCTTCAGCCCGAAGGGCATTGTGTTAAAGCAAAACGGCTCGTAGGGCGTGATAAATGATGTTGCAGCCTGGTCGGATTTCTTCATCTTTATTTGATGATATCCTGAGTAGGCATCTAGAAAGAACAGCGAATCGTGTCCAACTGGGGCGTCCACAATCTGATCGATACTTGGTAATAGGAAGGGGTCCTTGGGGCAAGCCTTGTTGAGATCTTTGAAATCGACGCACAGGCCCTAGGACCTATCCTTCTTAGGTACCATGACCAGATTAGAAAGCCAGTCGGGGTGTTTTCTGTCTCTTATAAATCCGGCCTCGAGGAGTTTGGCCAGTTCCTCACCCGTTGCTTGATGCTTGGGCTCGGAGAAGCGCCAAAGTGCCTGCTTGATAGGCTTGTAGCCCTTTAAGAAAGTCAAAAACCATTACAGAACATCATGAATACAGAAGTGACCAAATTAATAGAAGTTCATCATCACATTAAAACCAAAGTACATACATAGTTCTCATTGAACAACATATAGCTCTTCAGAGCATCTAATTAAACCATACATTGAAACTATCTAAAACATTTCAATGCAACACCAAATGCGATCATAATTGCAACTAAGGTAACAATTGATCCAATGACATAATGATACCAAACCTCAGTATGAATGGAATATTTTGTAATCTTTCTAATCTTCAAGCGCATTGCATTCATCTTGCTCTTGTGATCATCGACGACATCCGCAACATGCAACTCCAATATCATCTTCTCCTCCTCAATTTTTTTCAATTTTTCCTTCAAGTAATTATTTTCTTCTTCAACTAAATTTAACCTCTCGACAATAGGGTCGTTGGAATTTTCGGTTCACATACCTCGTAGATAAAAATATCTATGTCGCGTTGCTCGGCATAATTGTCATAAACACTAAGTGAAACCAATAGTTATAACACATATATATAATCTTTTATAACTATTTGTTTCATACCATATCCGAATCATAGATAGGACGAGGGCCAACGGGGGCGGATACCAAAACCATCGCACTGTATAATAACAAACAATAATAAGTAAGAAAATTACACAAGTATCTATCTAAATCATACAAGTAAGAAATTTTTTATTTTAGAAAGAAGATAAGAACAAGAGGCTCACCACGGTGGTGCCGGCGACGAGATCAGCGCAGGCGATCGACAGCGGTGAGGACAGAGATGGGACAGGACGGACAACCTAACCTAGACAAATCTTGAGGAAAATGGAGCTTGGACAAGGAGCTTCGAGAGGAGAAAGCTTAAGTGTGGCTCGGGCATTTCATCGAACACCTCATGTGCATAGGAGGTGAGCTAGAGCACAACACACCTCTCACACACCTCGCCCAAAAAAACAGAGCACTCCACTGCTCTGCTCGCGGGCAAGGGGTATATATAGGCATCTCATTGGTCCTGGTTCGTGGCTGAAATCGGGACTAAAGAACAACCTTTGGTCCTGATTCAAGCCACCAACCGGGACCAATGGTGGTGGGCCAGGAGCGAGGCCCATTGGTCCCGGTTCGTGCCTGGAACCGGGACCAAAGTGCCCAAACGAATCAGGACCAATGCCCCACGAGGCCCAGCCGGCCCCCTGGCCTCACGAACCGGGACCTATGCCCCCATGCGTCCCGGTTCATGAGTGAACCGGGATTAATGGGCTCTCTCTGCTTGGACCAAAGCCCTGTTTTCTAGTAGTGAGAAAGAAACAAACAGATAAGAAAGATTATCTTATGTCTACCTACAATTTTGACATGTATGTACAAGTTATAGCTGTGCATATCTCGGGCCAGGCCGGGCCAAAAAAGCCGAGTGCTAAAAACCCAGGCCCAAGCCCGGCCTGGCCCGGCCATCGGGCCTATAAAATCAGGCCCGAGCCCGAGAAAGCCCGACATGGCCCGGTGGGCCCGGCCAGACCACGGCTAAAAATGTGTTTTGTGCAGGCCCGAGCCCGGCCGGACCTGCCCATCGGGCTCAGTTTCTAGGCCCGAGCCCGGCACGATGGCACACTCGGGCTCAGCCTGGCCCGGGATTTTCGGGTCGGGCTGCCCATTGCCAGGTCTAGTACAAGTACACTAGCTATGTAATCCCTTTGTCCAAAAAAGCTTGTCCCAAGCTTATCCCTCGAATGGATGTATCTAGTACTAACTTGATGCTAGATATATCCATTCAAGGGGGGTGTACATTCATTTGAGGGACAAGTTTTTTCGGATGGAGGGAGTATATAGAAAAGCTGAAGGACTGCATCTCGGTGGAGAAGATAAAAGATGACCATAACTTATGCTCTTGTGTTCATCTACGTTTCTCTTGCGTTCATCAACGCACGGGCTTCTAATTATTTTTGCTAAATTTAATGAACGTACCAATCACAGCCGCAAGTATAATTCTTCATCTAACAGAAACAGAAACACGAGGGCCGGGAATCAGAGTGCACAGCGTTTCCTCCAAATTCCTTCCTGTTGCCGGCTGCTAGTATCCGAGAGTGCAATTCACGTGGACATGTCGAAGCGCAAGAACTCGCTCGACACCTGCAGCACCGCCCCCAAGCGCCCGGCCTTTCCCACACCTTCGGCCATGAACTATTGAATTCATGCTCTAGTTAATTCATCTAAAAGTCTGAACTAATGAAGTGAGGCGGGACTGATGGAGGGAGGCGGGTAATATATCTCAACACTCCTCCTCACGTTTAGGATATTGTCTGAACTGATGAAGTGAGGCGGGACTGATGGAGGGAGGCGGGTAATATATCTCAACACTCCTCCTCACGTTTAGGATATTTTTGTCTTTAGACGTGGGATCGATGTAGGCCGCAGAATCGTTTTTATTTAATACTGTGTTGACAGGGTCTTGAACTCAAGACCTCTTGTCTCGGATACCATATTGAATTCATGCTCCAGCCAACTCATCTAGAAGTCCAAACTGATGGAGGAAGGCGAGCAATATATTTAAACATGAACCCCCCACCAGGTCAGCCCCGCCATCCCCGCCTTCGACACCGCCACCTCCGCCGTGGGCATCCTCCCGTGGCCCGAGTTCCGCATGACCTTCGGCAGCCTCATCTTCGTCTCCATCGCCGGAAAGCTCTTCATGTTCGTCAACGGCGGCACCCACTACCTCAGCGACCCGCCGCCGCCACCGCCACGCACCGTTTGTGAGGCTCTTGCGGTGCGGAAGCCGTGGGTCTGCACCGTTTGCGAGGCACTCATGTTTGAATTTGGACTAATTTTTGATAATAAGCCTAACATTAAGGGTATAAATAATGGATCTTCTAGAGTGTGTACCCGTCTGTGGTGGTTAGGGCGGGGCAGGGCGGGGGGGCAATGGCCTACTTGGGTCCTAGACAACCTTTGCCGTTCGTACAAGAATAGTCTAGTAGCAAAAGCACCACTAATAATGATCGGTAGCGTAGTGGCTAGTACACGATAAGTTTTACTTGTTCCATTATCGACCAAAATGTAGGATAACTAGAGAGCAACAGATCGGTCATTGACCATTGGAGGAAGCCGCGGGCCCCTGGAGGAGAATATGCACTAGTCGTAGACGAAGCCACATCCGACGAGATTGACCATGCAACTCCGAGCCCCGCTGCAGAAGTGGTTGACCCCACAGTCGAGTACATAGGACATGCAGGTTCGGTAGTTGGCCTGTGCCAGATACAATGTATATTGGGTTAGCCCGGAGCAGTCCGACCGTGACGGTGGCTAAGAGCGCTCAAGAAGAGGAGGCATTCCTCGGGAGCGTCGCTGGAAGGTGCTCAGTGTTGACCTGGAAGGTGCCATTGACACCATACGTGTTGTCAGTTGCTCCACAGAAGGTGCGAAGGACGGCGACGTGTGACAGGTAACAGAGACGCCCACAGTATGGCTATTGCGAGGTAGGAGCCCCCATAGCTACATCTGGTGGAGAGATGACAACACGAGAGAGGGAGGGCGTGCTCAGCTGACGACGGATCAAATAGAGCGAGAGAATGACGACGATTGACAGGTAGTTAGCTTAGCTGAGTGATCGAGCAAGTAACGGAAGTGCATTGTTGCCATTGTCACACTCGAAGAGATGCATGTGTGCATAGCTAGCAGCCTCCTGGCCTCAACGCGTGCTTTATTTTTTTTTTTTTGAAACGGAGGCAAAGATTGCCTCATCTATTAATTAAGCAGAAGAGAATTGCCCAATTAATTACGGAAAACTGGGCAAAAACCGGAACAACAAGGGCCAAGCCCACTCCCAAAGACTAACACACACAGGGCAAAGCCCACCCTCATCGACAACATGTCGACCTGCAGCCAGATAACGCAGCTCCGACTCTGACGGAGAACTCAGAAGAACAAAACTAGGCGAAAGCTGGCGCCACGGAAGATCACCGAACGGGCCACTTGCAGCCAGTCATCGTATACCACAGGGCCCCGCCGCCGCAGCTTCGACTCCACAGCAACAAACAAACCGAGGCAAAACCGCGGACACGCCGGGGAAGAGCCGACTACCACAACCATTGCCACGTCAGCCGACATCGCTTCCCACCATCATCGCCGTTGCCACATAAGCCTGGTCGCCACAACCGCCGCAAACCACCAAGTAGCACGCCGCGCCCTGCGCAGCCCACCAGCACCACCTTCCGGGACCGCCGCCCCGACATCCCATCGCCCGCACTCGAGCTGCAATGCCGCACGACCCGGGTGCCCGCAGCCCACGCTGCTCAGGGCAACCGCATGCAGACCACGAACTCCGCACCACATCCGGGGCCGCCGCCCCGACGTACCATCCAACCGCCGCCACTGGGGCGCGTCGACCGAGCCGACAAACCTGCCACCCAAGTGGCCCAAGATTGCCACCCAAGCGAAGGTCGAGCCGCAGCCCCGCCCCATGGAGCCGCCTCACCCATCGCTTTCCGAGGCCGCCGCCTCGGTGCACATCAGCCGTCCGGGGCCGCTGCCCCGGCATTCACCAAACCCGACGTAGGAGAAAACCAGACACACCAAGCACAAGCTAGCTCTCCCAAGCAACGCCCCCAAGGGGGAAACGACGAAAACGCCGTCATCGCCCGCTCCTGGAGCTTAGGTTTTCACCCGGAGAGCCCAAGCCCCTCATAGAGGAAGAGGAGTTCCACGACGACGCCTCCAAGGAGGGAAACGACGCCCGAAAGCGCCGCCGTCGACGGCACCGACAGAGTCGGGACAAGGCTTTCGCCCGAAACTCGCCCATCCCTACAGAGGCCTGCAGATCTGGACCACCCATGAGCGTGGAGATCGTCAGAGTTGTTCCCGCTGCGCCTTGCACCCTCCGTCGTCGACCACCAAGCTCAACCAAGCACCGAACGCCACCACTGTCGCAGCCTCCACGCAGCTCTGCACCATCCACGCCCAGATCGGATCCGGCGGAGCCATCCCTGCACCTGCCGTTGGGACGGGCCGATGCCAGACACGACCGCCCCACGACACACCCCACTGGCCGCAGCCACCACGCTGCAAACCCGCCGCGCCGCCATCCATCGCGCGCCCACCGAGCCGCAAGAATTGTGCGCGGGATCCCAAGATCCACCATGCCCAGCCACCACGGCCACGCCGCCCCCTTGCCGACCTCCTCCGGCTCAGAGAAAGGCCGCCTCCGTCACGTCCAGGGCCGCCGCCCCGGCTCAAACGCCGCTGCCAGCCGACCACATGCCGGCGAACAGGCGCCACGGAACAGGCCCCGCAGGGAGCCGAGCAGCAGCAGCAACGCGTGCCTTATCAAGCTAAAAAGATCTATCTGCTATCCATTTGAAGAAACTACAACATTATTGGATGTGGATGATCACTCATTTCATTCGTGTCTACAATAATTATAAGCAGCTAGCTCTAATTTGGAAAGCCGGCACGATCATGCATCATATAATACACACACACACACACACACACACTGTGTGTGTGGAGACCTGGGGGTGGGGGGGGGGGGGGGGCTTGGCCCTTAGGGTTGTCAACCCCGGCCTCAACAATGTAGGATGGTGCACCTTTCTCGATTACCTGAGTTGCATTCATCTTTGTGACACTGTTAGACCAAGACTACATGATCCCCCGCCTGGTATTGGGCTAACCGTGCAGGGAATTTTGGGCTAACATCTTGAGATCCATGCACCTGCCACATGATAAGTGTGTAACTTTTAATCCCGGGCGGAGGTAATATTTGGAAGAGTTAAGATGTCTTAGTATGTACCTCTCTTAGTATATACTAGATCATGATTGGCGCGCATCGTTGCGCCCGTCTATGTTTGCCATTAAATGATATAAGTTTCCATAGAAAAGGGTCTAGATGATGGATATAATATTTTGTTGAAATTTGTAAAGACAATGCATGCAAATGAGAAATTATGTCTTTAATGTCTTTCTTTGCAACTCTACTTCATATCCTCCTTTAATGTTAAGGAAATCAACTTGCAAAAAATAACTTACCGCCGCTATACTTTAATGGAAATCAAGTTGAACTTCGAAATTGATGTATACCAAGAAAAGGCGGCTATTGAAAAAACCACAAAACTTAACCTCATCTGGAAACCAGCAAGGAAGACTGTGGGCGTCACCGAGTTGTGGTGGCAGACTAACAGTAATGACAAATGCATCATAAACACAACGAACAAACCACAGAGCACAAGCAGGAAAATCATTACAACACGACTAGTGTGTTTCCATGGCTTAACATGTATTGGTCCCAGGCCTTTTACTCTCTAAGTGTTCCTCTATTTTTTATTGATATTTTCTAGTTGGAGGGGCAATTCCACTATACAAATTTTTTCCGCAGGATTGAAGAACATGATTAAATCTCACAGATAGTGCTGAACTAGATGGAGCGATCCTTCAGAAAAGTTCAGATCCAATATGTTAGGAGGGATTTTGGGAGAGGCCATTTAGAGGAATATGAGGGAGTATTTAACCAAAAATTACCACATTTGCCGAAAACGTGACGAAAAACTACCACTCTACGATTTTGTGCGAAAAACTACCAATTTTTTCCTAAACCGTGGCAAAAAACTACCAACTCGCGAAAGCGCTCGCTTCGCCCGCGCTAACCCCGATTCTGACCGGTTGGGCCCGCGAACAGTTGCCACGCTGGCTATGGCGCTGGCGCGTTGACCGTTAACGCCCGTCCATTTGTCAACCTGGCCCGGCTGTCGGTGGGGCAATAAGTGAGAGCGAGCGAGCTCAGCCACTCGCTCATTCTCTTCCTCCTCGCTCGCTCTCACTCGTCCTCCTCCTCTCCCCTCTCCCCGTGCTCGAGCTAGGTCAGCCTATAAATCGTCAATGCCGCGGCCATTGCTGCCGGTAGAAGTTGAGGATGCCATCCTGGAATGACGATGTGAGCTCGGACGAGGACATCAACATGGTTTCAATGGATCATCAGCTCTTTGTAAGTGCATAATGGTGGAACAGAGTTAGGGTTAGGGTTAGTTCATCCAAATTGGAGTTCCAAGTTGCTTTTGGTTTGATTCAAAGTTTCTTTTGCAGGAAACCCCTGACAGTGTGGTGGAACCATCTTTACGTGGTTCTTACATCAATCTGAGCCGACGTGCATGATGCATCATCGAGGTCAAGAAGATGGTGGCTTTTGAAGGTGCTTTGACCGGGAGGCGATTCTGGGTTGTCTGTGCAGCAGGTATTAAATCTTGCACGCTAACTTGTTTTGCTGGTGGAGATGTGTGATATGTTTTGCTGCTTTGGAGATGTGGTGCAGCATGTGGTGCAGAGATGTGTGATGTGCAGAGATGTGTGCTGTAGTTTAGAACTGAAACTTGAAAGTGCCATACATATGGAAGCTATATGTGAAAGTAGATCTTTAGTTAACTGAATTCAATACATGACTGAACCTGAGAACACCTACATGCAGAGATCTTTAGTGTACTGTGAACTGAATGTATTAGGTAGGTGTTTACTGAATATAGTTGTTAACTGAAAAAGAACAGAGTTAAATGAATTTATGTCTACTGCTAAATATAGCTGTTAACTGAATTTATCTCTGATGCTAAGTCAGGTGTTGTGTGTTTACTATGAAAGAATTATGTTTGCATAATTCAGAGAGCATATTGATGTAGGTGTGAGCTTTGGTTATCTGTACTAAGTTTGTTACTAAGTGATTTGTGCTTAATTATAAATAATTGCTTCATGGGATGTAGGTGTGAACTGTGGGGTTGTGGAGTGGCTGGATGGTCCTTGGCCGTAGATTCTACAAAGGTGCCTAACAAGGATTTGGGACATGTACCATGAGCAGAACTTGGGAGGGTGAATGACAAACAAGCCCATGAGAAAGAGGTGGGCAAGCTACAGAAAGAAATTGATTTCCTGTCAAACAACTACAACCAGTTGGTGGAAGATGTATCCAAGCTTTTTGACTATCAAGATGGCAAGATGTCTCATGACATGGACTATACCAGTCAGGCAAGCAATGAACTAGCTGAGAAGAAGAAACAACTTGAGGATCAGGCAAAGATTGAGTTAAGTACGGAAAAGATGAAGCTTGCCAAGGAGCAAAGGTGCATTCTTCAAAGCCAAGTAGATATCATTCAGAACATGAGGAAGGCCATGAAGGAAGTGGAGGGGACGGGGACCTACTTAAGCAAGAGAAGAAGAAGTGGAGTATCGATTGCCGATCTGCTCAATCTTTGGGCATGCCGACAAAGATAATTGGAAAGGATCAAGGCAATTATGAATGAGTGAAGTGCTTGGTGTGTGGGTTAAGTAATTAGTAGGCCTATATATAGCTGGCCTTGGAATGTCATGCATGTTAGGTGTATATTTTGGGAAAGTTTCATGTGCTTTCAGAATGGTATGAGGGAGGGAGGTAATCAAGTATGGTTTAAGAACTAGTTGGTTTTATCTATGATGTAATGACTATTATGTTAAGACCTACTATGCTAAGTGAGTACTCATGCTAAGTTAAGTAAGTAAGAATGTTTTATCTATGATGAGGCTGACAGTAGTGACATAGTTGGAAGTGGCAAGTAGCAAGTAACATATATAGCAAGTAGCTTAGATAGTGTGACAAATAACTTAACATATGTAGCAAGTAGCAAGTAGCAAGTAACATATATAGATAATCTGACATAGATAGATAGTACTGCCATTCATAGTCTGACATAGAAAGCAACTAGTAGTAGATAGTGCCTGACATAGATAGCAACTAGTAGTAGATAGTGCCTGACAAAACTGAACCTAGGAACTTACTGAACTTACGAAAGTTCAGGACTGACGAAACTGAATATTTTTGCACTGAAGTAACTGAAGGCAGCACTTCACTCCTCCTTCTTGACATCTTCAGTCTTTGGGAGGCGGCAAGCTAGTCACGGCGCCCTCTTCTTCTTGCCGGCGTGGCTCCACCACATCTTCCTCGCCGCCATCTTGTTCTTGCTTCACGACGACGCCGTCTGGGAGATCGACCTCCGGCAGCGCATCCACGTGGATTGGGAGGTTCATGTCCCCCTCCACGGCGTTGAGGACGGGAGCCAGCAGCTGCACTTCAGGCTTGTCGTCGGAGAGGACGACGACCTCATCCACCTCGTCGTCAGATTCGTCAGACGACTCGTCCTCATCATCTTCACTGGACTCGTCGTCAGAGGACTCGCCGTCTGAAGACTCGCCGTCAGAGTCGTCAGAGGGCCCAAGGACCCATGGATTGCGCCTCTCCCAGTAGGTGTTGTTGATTGGGGCTGGGAGCACGAGGACGGCGTCGATGACGTGGTCCGCGGCGGCCAACGGCGTGGTGGATGAGCGGTACATCCACCATCGAGCGCGTTGCCTGGGGTCGGGGGAGCGCTGCACCTCGCGCATCGCCCACAGCAGAATGGTCGGCGGCGGGATGGTGCGGCTGGCAGGGAAGGCGCGCTGCTTTTCAGCAGCTGTCTTCACCTTGACGAGGCCGCGGGCGTGGTTCCTCAAAGATCGCCAGATCGGGAACCAGCCGCGATCTCCCTGTCTTGCGCGCATCTTACGGTTGTTGCGGCGAGAGCTTCGATGGCTAGCTGCCGATCCATGGCGACGGCGGTGGCGGTGGTTGTCGGCGTCGATTTTGACAGGAGAGAGGGGGAAGTGGAGTGGGCGGTGCGAGCGGCGAGTGGGCGAGTGAGCAGAGAGCGTGGTGGGTGGACACGTAATAAAGTCGTAGAATCCGAAACGGCTGGGTTTACTCAACGCACGCTCACCACGATGCCGGCTGCAACGCACGCTGAACAGACGACGTGGCTTACAACATATAATAAGTTTGGCCGATGCTAGTCAAACAAATCACTAGCACTAGCCCATTGGTATTGAACGCATGGTTACAACCAACTGGTCCTGGGTTCGAGCCCCAGGCCAGACTTTTTTTTGTGCATATTTTTTTTCTAAAATTAATTTGGCAGTCACTTCTGAACTGTAGAAATGGCAAAGTAAAACAAAAAACAAATTAAAACAATTAAAACATGCACCTAAACTAAGTAGAAATGGCAAAGTAAAACAAATAAAACAAATCACTAGCACTTAGCCCATTGGTATTGGGCACAAATAAGTAGCAACCATACATTCAACATTGTACACAAGTTCACATGTCTGAATTTAAGCAGTCTAGTAGCACAACACACATTTAGTAGCAGAGCACAAACTTAGTACCATACAATCAAACTAAGTAGCAGGACACAAACTTAGTAACAGAGTTTCAATGGTTTCCACTAGCACTAAAATATAGTGCAAACTTGCTAGGGAGTTTCCTCTTCCTCTTGCCTGCTAATATCCCTGGTTCTGCAGTGGATGCTCTTGGTGCATTGAATGTTCTTGTTGATGCTGATCCTCTTGGAGCTCCTGTTGATGTTGATCCTGTTGCAGGTGCTAGTGAAGACCTGGCTGCTCCTGCAGAAAGCAGCTTGATCTTTGAAGCTCTCTTATCTGCAATTGTTTTACATTCCTCACTGCTTTAGGAGGTGGAGCAGATGAGGCTGGCATCTGTGAAGTTTGGTGTTGATGTGGTGGTTACGGAGGTGGGTGACTAGCACTAGAGGAACCCTAAAATTTCTCTATTCTCCTGCATGATGTAATTAAGATAGTTAGTACATAGAGCAGACCTAAAATAATTAAACAACTATTAACTAAACAAAAAATGCAACATTTTTAAATGACCTGGTGTAAGTTCTTTCTCATCTGAAGACTTGGGTTTAGAGCTTTCCCACAGTAAGTAAATCTATGGCCCTGTAGACCACAATTGCTGCATGTAATTGTTCCCATCCTGCTTGTGTCTTTTGGTGCAGGCACCTCAAACTGGCCCTTTCTCCTAGCTGTTTGTTTCTTCCTGCTTTTTCTTTGAACACTGTGGCTCAATATCCCGAGTATGGGTGTCGGGCCGTAATCCGTGACCAGGGACAGGGTACACTATGTCTTTGTATGCTTCAATATATAGTGGTTTTTGAAAAATCATGCACATAGTTCTCTGGGTGCATGTGAATCTTGCTCATTCTTTGCTATTGCATGACTGCATGTCACACCTTTCATGTCCCACCTCCTGCAGTCACATGAGTTAGTAGCTAGGTTGACACAAGATCTTGATTTTCCTTACTAGACACTTGCCAAATGTCAGGACCAGCCTTATGTGCCTCACAAAATTTGGCATACTTCTTATTCTCCTCTAGTTTCTCTGAATAGTTGGGTGTGATCATCCACCTGTTGTTCTCTGTTTTTTCCTTAGTCTTCTGTCTTTTGATCATCTGCTTAGTCCTTATTCCTTTAAACATAGTCCTAATTTGTTTGTCCCTAACATCAAGGATCATTTTGTTGAAAACCTCACTAAGGTTGTTCACAACAAGATCAGTTTTGCAATTGTAATCCCTTGAAGACCTACACCAAGTCTCCTTTGGAATTTTTGTAAGCCACTTCCAAGCATCCTCACACTCTGCTTTAAGCTCTGCCATTGCTAATTCATGGCCATGTTTGGTGAATGAGTAGCTAGCCTGATCTACTAGCTTTTTTAGTTCTGCTCCTCTGAAACCAAATTTGACCGAAAATTTGCATAGATGTGCTCGAGGCAAGATCTCCGAGGGGAATCAGAACACCTCATTTATAGCCTTAAGAAGACCACGATTGTAAATTAATAACCATGGTCATGAACAAAAAGAAATAAAGCCAGTAATAACTATATTTGTCTGAACTACTGGCTAAGATAGGTTGCATACCTTTTGCCTGTCAGAAATAATGGTGTAGGTTCCAAATTTGCTTCCACTTCCAATGCAACATCTTAGCTGGGTTAAGAACCATGTCCAACTTTCTGAATCTTCCTTATCAACCACACCAAAGGCTATGGGGTAGATGTTGTTGTTGCCATCTCTTCCTGTGGCTGCAAGAATTTGCTGTCCAACCATCAAGCCCTGCATCCATACCCAAATTAGCTACCAAAAAATTACAAGAAGATATTTTGAACAAAATGCAGTTATAGATTTACCTATAAAGGGCCTGCAACCATTAAGAAATCCTTGCTTTGATGCATGCAAGCAGTAGAACATGTACTTAAATCTAGGAGTTGGGGTGGTTTTCTGGGTCCTCAAATGTTGTAACTACACACCTGCTACTGTGGTTTGTGTCAAGAACTGCTTGTAGGTAG
The DNA here is from genome assembly GCA_021605145.1 of Aegilops bicornis. Lineage (NCBI taxonomy): Eukaryota > Viridiplantae > Streptophyta > Magnoliopsida > Poales > Poaceae > Aegilops > Aegilops bicornis. The sequence goes on from JAHIAL010000136.1 coordinate 531,452, forward strand.
TCCCTCGGCCTATAGTCTTGCTCCTTCCGTCACCTTGTACAACCTTAATAGCCTTCCTCCTTGCCCTATAGGCCACACTCTTTGATACATCAACTGAAAACTTGACTTTGCTGTTTTTAATAAGTGAATCCACAGGTGCTCTAGGATCTGCTCTAGGAGAAGGCTCAACTGCTTTGGAAAGCCACTTAGTAGTAACCTTTGTGTTCTCTGCGATCTTTGGACAAGTGTGCTCCATGTTACACTTCTTAATGCAAAATGTTCTTTCATGAGCTATCCTGGAGCAGGACATGTAAAATTCACATCCATGCTCTCTGTGAACACCAAACAATAATTCTTGTTGGAGTGTTCCTGTGGTAGTGAAAAGACCTCAAAGTCCTTATATGAAAATCTCTTAATGCTTCTCCTCCGAATCGGGTAAACAGAATCAAAACACAAGCTCTTGCACAAGAGTAAATGTGAATTAGAATTGAAGGGTCAAAATATACCCTTTCCTTCATATTTTTCTTACTACTCTTTGTCTTTGGCTTCTTCATGACGTATGGTAGTTCAACTTCATCTTCTTCTTCCTCATCACTTATGCATCATCACCAGCAAAACAAAACTCATCCGCCTTGAGAAACCAATCTTCCAAACGTTTTTTCTCTACCTCATTGTGACATCTGGTACTTGGCCCGTGGTTCTTCACATGTTTCACAATAGCGATTACTTTGCAATGTTGTTTCCTCTTCACAGGCACACTCTATTTCCATTTGTTGAACAGCTTCAAAGACTCCCATCCGAATGAATTGAATCATCGTAACAAAATTCAGACACTTGATGTCTCCTTCAAAGTGGTTCAAATCTGCCTCTCTTTGAATCATGTTCCTCTCAAGCTGAGCCTTTCTATCATCTATCTCATTCTGAAGCTCAGATTGCTCCACAACCTTTTGCACACAGCAACTCTCTTGAGTGTTCATGTAATTCTGAATAGCCTGTGTACTTATTCCAGGTTCAACATCTCTCACAACCCTTATGTTCACAACATTGACATGATTAGAAAACTCCAACATTTCATGAACACTAGCTTCATTACCTAAATACTTTACTCTTTCAGATCCAATTTCCTCCTCCTTCACATAGTACATGTAATCACTCTGCCCATACCCTTCACTAGCAATGAGTGATTGTAGAGTAACAAAAGATATATCTGACTCATATATACCCCTTTTCACAGGGTTTCTTCCTTCTAAATGAAACAATATCTCCCACTTCTTGTCAGCAAAACTGCAGAAATAGGTGGTCATGAATTGAATTGAAAATGACAGAGCTACAAGTGCAATACAGTTTATTACACATGTCCAACAAGCTCTAACAAACACATCTTACTAATAGGCCAGATTGAAGCAGCTAACCAATTCATGAGCAGCTAACCAATTTGACAGATTGAAGCAACTAACCTAGCACATGATATTTCCATACCTGCAACCCATTGGCGATGACTGGGCGAGCTGTGCCTCCTGCTGCTGCGAGTCGGCCTGCGTCGAGAAACTGGTGCTCCCCAACCAATTGTCGATCGAGCCCATGGCGTCAAACTTGTGCCACCGCCCGCGTTGTCGTCGCCGCCGCCACCACCCATATCGCCGACGCCCCCTCTGAAACCACCGCCGCCCGGCGTCGCCGCCGCCCGCCGCCACCTAGTTCGAGAGAGAGAGGACGGAGAGTGCACCGAGAGGAACGGATCAGATCTTGACCCGCACCGACCGACACCGACGTCCCGGCAATGACGGGCCGTTAACAACCGTCAACACGCGCCAGGCGTCCGGCCAGCGTGGCAACTGTTTGGGCCCAACCGGTCGAATCGGGGTTAAGCGGCAAGCGAGCGATTTCATGAAGTTGGTAGTTTTTTGCCACGGTTTAGGAAAAAATTGGAAGTTTTTCGCACAAAATCGTAGAGTGGTAGTTTTTCGTCACTTTTCCGGCAAATGTGGTAGTTTTTGGTTAAATACTCGAATATGAGGACATAGCTATTTTTTATTACTAAATTTTGAATTAGAAATTCATACCAATAACTGATAAATGTGTAACTTCTGGAAGAAAAAAAATGATCCACATTTTTCACGCCACTACCGTAACATGGGTAAATGAAGCAAACATATATACCTTCAATACAACTTTCTCTCCATCAACATAAATCTTAGCTATTATGATCAGGTCACTGCCATCCAAATATTGCTTCGGAAAGTCCAAAATATCTTGAATGTCATCACATAATAAAACAAGACTAACATACAGGTGCGTTCTCGTCACTCGTTTTCAAACAACCTTTTACGTGTTGTAGCTCAAAATCATGGATAGCCAGGACGTGGGGTTTTATCACTAGGTGCCCCAACACCTAATTACTTGAGCACAACTGGGACAAAATAAGGTGAATACACATACGTTAGTTAATATGCATACATATGAATACATCAATGTAGATGTGAATCTCCAACTCGGTATATGACAGATACATAGAATCTCTTTTCTCGTGGATTTATACACTGAAATGCACTTCTTCCTGACCTTATGAAGACGGTTTTTGTTAGGTGAATATGCGCTTAAGTCCATATATGGCTATCATCGGTGTAACTTTTTTTTTTGAAACAATGGGCTGCATCGTCAACTTTCATTAGAGAAACAACCATAGCACTACAAGGTTCCTTACAGGTTTGAACAAGCAAAATAGTTCTGCATTATCCTAGAAAACAACTACAATTTAACATAGCCCTTGAATTTGAACTAGGATGTTACTTGCCAACTCGGTATAAGAGATCTCGCCAAAATAGTTGTATCCATCAAAGTAAATAAGTGTACTTAATGTTGATTGGATATTGTGTTTGTGGAAGACCAACTAATTTATTATACTTCATGAAAGTAATTTAGACAACACAACGAAACATGAGGCATGATACATCTGGAATTCTTGTACTGGCTGCATTCGTGAACTCTAATGGTTGGTGTTCTGATAGTTATACGAATGTCCTATTTATATACACTTTGATTTGGTTCATTTGGTTAATAAGAATACATACCAACTGATGGTTTGATATGGTACATTCTGTAACTACTCATTGTATTCGATTCACCAATCGAGACAATAAAATGCTATTTGACAGAAAGAACCTTTTCACCCGCTTTATAAATAAAGTACACAGCAACATCATACACGCTTCCGCAACAGTTCAAAGGATGGGAGGGAGGGGGAGGGAGAGGGAGATACATAAAGAGAGAAAGAGAGAGAGATGGAGGGAGGGAGGGAGGGAGAGAGATGGTCCAAACACAGGAAAAATAAAGGGTCCTGCTAGGGGCACTGTTCAACAAGCCCACGAATAAAAAACAAAGTTCGAAGAAGCAAAAAAGCACATTTAGTCTAGCTCTGGAGGTGGCGGAGTCCTGCAGTAAGACCGTCAATGGCGACACGGTAGGGCAGGCCACGAAGAGGCTTCCAAGGTTGCAGAAAGCCACACATTATCGTAGAGGAGAATGCTCAATAACTAGCTTGTTGTGAATTTTCCATAAAGTCCGAGCAAGGGTTGGGCAAGCACACAACTCCATGAAAAGGTCAGGGAAATTTGTATGGCACCAGACCCCACCAACGACCTACATAAGAACTGAGCCAAAACCCAGGAGAAGAAAATACGGCTGGAGTCTCGCACAAAGGGCAAAATCCATCCACAGGTGCATCGCGCTTACGCGCCTCCACCCCTGAAGGAATACGGCCATGAATCCATTGCGACAGAAGGATTCTAATCTTAAATGGAGGCTTGAAAACCCAAAGTTGAGTGAGAGGTTCATGATCGGAGAAGCTGCCACCACTTGGTAAAGGGAGCGTGTCAAAAATTGACGGTTGCCCTTAAGACGCCAAGAAAAACGACCAGTTCAAAGCTCGGCGTGCGGAGAGAAACACATTCCATCAAGCCTTCGCAAGATTCCCTTTCGGGCTGCCCAATGATGCAGCGGAATGTATGGTTCTCAAGGTCATTCGAGGCAACCTTGAGAGATATGAGGGAGCACACATATGACAAAAAATTCGAGAAACCGATCCGAGAACGAGCGGTCACCCGCCCATCGATCAAATTTCATCTAAAAGAGGACCCTGGTGTGTGACAACATCGAGACACAATGTGAAGCCATGCAACATCACAATGGAAGTGGGGGCAGAGGAATATTCTAACTTGGTGTTACAAAATATGAAAGAGAATAAAGAGAGACGACAACACATATGATGACCATGGTATGTGTGTTACAGATTTTTAGAAATGCATGGTCAATATGTTGTTATGTCTTGACACTTGTGCTTCTGATATATTTCACGTGCATTTTGAAGGTTCTTTAAAAAATTAAACAGTACAAACGATGATTCTCACAAACACGCACACACATTCACCCCAATGAACGCATGCGCACACACCCTATCCCTGTGAGTACCTTCGAGAGACTGAGCCGGACGTGTGGGGGATTGACAAAGTCACCATAGGTGTCTCACTATCATCAAAAGCATCGCCTCCCACTGAGAGAATATTTCGCCTACCACTATAATCGTCACTATTGTCAAATGTATGTGATAGTGAGAGGATATTAACTCGAGGTGTTTAATGCGCTATTATCTGTGGATAGAAAAGATATGAACCATGACAAGAAAGAGCGATGGCTATGTGATAGCAAGTTCAGAGGTGAGGTAGAAGGGCTGTCACAAAATAGGAGGCAGGCAGGGAGAATGAAGATGATGTCATGTCTTATCGATGTGATGACTGACGAGTAATAGAAAGGAACGAACAGGTAAGAAATATTATCTTATGTCTTATTACAGTTTGACAGTTTTGATATGTATCTACAAGTACATTAGCTATGTATATGGGAAAGCTGAAGGACTGCACTCAGGTGGAGAAGATAAAAGATGACCACAACTTATGCTCTTGTGTTCATCTATGTTTCTCTTGTGTCCGTAGCAACCCACGGGCTTCTAACTATTTTTCCTAAATTTAATCAATCGTACCAATCACAGCTGCACGTAACAGAAACATGAGGTCCGGGAATCAGAGTGCACAGCGTTTCCTCCAATTCCTTCTTGTTGCCGGCTGCTAGTATCCGAGTTGGACTGTTAGTCAGATTCCTTCTCATCATATACTACTTGCTTCTCTTCTCAGCCATCCCAGGATTTGATAGTGCAATTCACGTGGACATGTCGAAGCGCAAGAACTCGCTCGACACCTGCAGCACCGCCGCCAAGCGCCCGGCGGCCGAGCGGCAGCAACACCTATTCCTAGTGTTGGACGACTGGGAGAAGGGCTACAGCGTCCGCAAGGTGGACGTCGACGCCTTGGGCGACGCCGACGAGCGTGAACCGGAGGCCTTCGACGATCCGCCGCTGGCCCGCTTCGACGTCGTGCACGGCCTTTCCCACGCCTTCGTCGCCCACAGCACCACGATCGTGGCCATGAACCCCCACCAGGTCAGCCCCGCCATCCCCGCCTTCGACACCGCCACCTCCGCTCCGCGGTGGGCATCCTCCCGTGGCCCGAGTTCCGCATGACCTTCGGCAGGCCCATCTTCGTCTCCATCGCCGGAAAGCTCTTCATGTTCGTCAACGGCCGCACCCACTACCTCAGCGACCCGCCGCCGCCGCCGCCACGCGCCGTTTGCGAGGATCCTGCGGTGCAGAAGCCGTGGGTCTGGACCGCCCTCGACTCGCCAATGCCGTTCACGGCCGCCTACTGCTACGCCGTGCACCCGGACGGCCGCACCCTCGTCGTGTCGGCCCGCAAGTGGAGACACGAAGCCGAGAAGGGCACCTTCTCCTTCGACACCGAGCGCCTCGAGTGGACGCGCCACGGCGACTGGATGCTCCCTTTCCGCGGCCAGGCGCACTACGTGGCCGCGCTGGACGCATGGGTCGGCATCTGCCGCCACAAGGGCGGCACCGGCCACATCTGCTCCTCGGACGTCATGCCCGTCGGCTCCGGCGCCGGGCCGACGACCCTGCCGCGATCGAAGCTCCTCGGAGAGGAAAAGCTGTTCGACGACGAGTCGCCGCTGCACCTGGGCGCCACCCTCGTCCCCATGGGCGGCGGCAGGTTCTGCCTCGTGGAGTCCACGTGGCACAAGGGCGACGAAGACGTGCGGCGGCGCAAGGGTGTGGAGAGCGGGATATACGTCGGTCCTCCCCGCGTCGTTCTTCGCATCACCACGTTTGATGTCGAGTACGACGAGGGCGGTGAGCTGCGTCTCCGGTCGCGGCGAGCTCGCCGGTGCAACGTGTTCAAGCGAGCTCATGACATGCCGGATACGTTGGTTAGCCCTGTGGCCTTCTGGATATAAGCACGGACCAGCCTGCCCCGATCCATCGTAACAATTGGAATGGCTAAACTGAGACCAACTTATATTACGATAAAGCAGAATTGTCTAAAATATATATTTTAGGATAAAGCAGAATTACGAAAGTGCAGTGTCAACATGAAGTAAATATAGACTGCACGAACATAGGTCACCACCGCAGTTGGCTGACCAGGTGTTATCGAGGTGAAGGATTGGAAGATAGCTGGCTTTGGTGTAGGAGGTTTAGATCCTTTTGTGAGAGAGTGACTTAGTGTGCTTTTGTTGGTGTGGGTGTGGGGTTCCTACCAACCAGATGTTCGCATCTCGGCTTGGTATCTTGTAAATATTTTTTCTGCCTTCTATAAAAATATGGTACACCATTAGCGTACTCTTGAAAAAAAACATGAAGTAAATCGTGTATTTAAACCCAATGCAATGCAGATAACATTACACCGTGAATGAAATTGATCGGCTAACCGGCCGTAGAAAGGGTAGTACGTAGGAATAGGTTAGGTACATATAATCAGGGGTGGCATGGCCTGATGCAAGGTTCTGGTTTTCCAAAAATGTAATCTGAAATTTCGATGGACACTGAAATACTTGTAGAAATTTCGGTCTAGATCCGAATGAAACTTAAACCAAATCTAAACCATAGTCTGGTCAAACGTCATTAAAGATCAGCAAATCTTAATTGAAAGAATTCCGAAACAATTTTCGAAATTTACAGCAAGGTTCATAATTTTTATGTTACCTAAATTCTAAACCATGGTCTGGTGTCTCCAAGAATTCAACAGATTTGACTGAATTTCCCTTTCAGTATGCAGTCGCTCGATTTGCCACCGCTTAAATCTTTCCCATTTTCCTCTAGATTTCTGAGATTTACAATTGAGTTTGTATTAAAGTGGTTTCTTGAGGGAATTCTCTTTTTCTTGATGTATTGGAAGAGAATGTAAGGACAAAACAAAAAGAGCCTCACTGAAGAAAAAAAAAGCAAAGAGAAACTAAAACAAAAATGGCAGAAAAGGAACCAAAACCTCAACGGCTAGGTGGTGAAACTGTATTTCTCCATAGATAATCATGTCTCGTAATATTCAATGCCAACGCATCGCAAAAACAACATTCAAGCTAAGAGCATATTCTTTTTAGAATCACATTAGAGCCGAAAAACGGCCTCCTGCTCCATTACTTGAATGAAACAGGATACATGGTTCATAGTTCAAAAGAGTAAAAACAGAACTAAAACGAAAGCCACATCAAAGCAAGGTAAAGACAGTTTTAACAGCGCACATCTCAGAGCTAAACATAGCCACAAGCCCACAACAGTGAGCGACAGAGAGGCCAAGATCAACCCGCAGTGTGCAATCATCAACAATCTTCAGCAGCAGGACAAATGCAATCAACACCTCTTGTGCCTTTCGAATAGGTCAGGTAGATTGCGTTCAAGCTAAGAGCATTTAGATCCATTTCAGGAAGAAAGCGAAGTTTACTGCAAACTGCGGGCGCGCTACTTACTACTAAGAGTCTCAAATCATGCCACTAGATAAGAGCATTGCTACAATTCGCCATACGTATCTTATATCTCCCCACAGAACAACAAGACCGACAGCTTTGACACGGCTTTAATAGCACAGTCAGCACTTAACGGAAATCATAGTTAATTTCTTGCCTATCAGATACTTGCTAACCACATGAGCTTGACGGTTGACCGTTACTCATCCCCAGAAATCAAGTTCGTGCTTGGCAAAATCTCTCATGAATTGCTGACCACGGAGATCTGGTACAAAATCAGATAGTCAATTAGTGCATAGATTACAAATTTAAGTTAAACAGAGTTAACTTTTCCATTTACTAGAATAGAATAGTCTGAAAACATGCCCATTTAACCACATTTATCTTTTTAGGAGCATGGTAACAGCATATGAACATACAAAGTAGTAATTTAGTACTGCTGAATTCGCAAATAACTATGAAATTTTATATGATCAGAAGGTTAGAAGGTATCACTCACAAGTACTCCCACTGCGACGGACATATATCTTCTCAGTGGGTATACCATTTGCCATGAACAAATGTGCCAACGTATGGACTCTCACATCATCCTTTGAGCATTTGATCTTCAGAATTCGAACATGTTCGCAAGTAAATGATCTCTCCTTCAATTCTATACCTGTTTTCCATGTCTTTTTGGAGTTGAACTTCTATACGTACAGAACAATAAAATGGTCACTAATCATATAATCAGGTTAGGTACATAAAAACTTTAAAAAGAGTTGCGAGAATCGTATATCATACAGCAAATATGTAAGATACAATAAAATGGTCGCCTCATACAGATAATATGTTACAAGAAGAAAATGGCTGCTGTCATGTAATCAGGTTAGGTGGACATACCAATGTAAGTTGGAGAAAAGGCTTCTCTACATTAGGCGAATGCTGCAGTAAGAAAACTAATGCATCAAAATCAGCAGTCATACACCATTCACCAAGGGACAGGGTCTTCAGGTTGATAAAAGTTGGACAACTTTTCAGTTCCCTACTCAGAACCACCTTCATAATGAATATACAGTGAGTAGCCAGCAAAGAACACTGCTAATCTGCATCTTCATATTGTGCATATGCATATAATTTTCTAATATAGAGGAAAAAAACAAACATATCCACTAGCAAATTCTACAATAATAATAAACTGTAATCACTGAAAACACGACATCATCTATGTACAAAATAAATGATGAATAATTACGCCTCAAAGCTACAAGCATGCATATCTATTGAATTCAGCTACTAAATTTGACGAATGACAGCGGCAAGAAAACTGGAGGTATTTTTATGATGTGAACTCTTTTTAAAGTTAAATGTGCCTATGTAACCAGGTTTGATGCTACAGCTCAGAAGGTAACAAACTTGCTCATTGGACATCCTGTGTTATGGGTAATCAGGAAAAAGTTGTTCTGCATATGATTTTTTAGTACAAAAGTACTTATATATGTCATATTGTGTGTCTACAATGATGTTTAAGGTCGAGATGTTGTATGCTACCATAAGCAAACATGAAGTTGATCGAACCTCAGAGTATTGAAACATAACTATAAAAAGGTTCTACATGACGTGAACAAATACTTTTTTTCATTTTCCTTCAGCTGGAATAATAATTCAGCTAAAGCAAGGAAAATATAAATACACACTGAAAGAGGGATATCAGCAAAAGCGGGCAATAGCTATACCTCTCCAGCATCAGCTAACAACTCCAAACTTGTAGCACTCGAAAGGCAATGAAGAATATAACAGCCACCTAAAATTTTACTACCATTGCATTCATGGCTCCCACCATTGTCGTGATAGTTACCTTCTTTATTGAAATTCTGGCCATCAGCAAGGTAGCCATCTGCAATTTCACTATATTCACAGGTATTGTCATCACTCTCAATATCGCTGCCATAACTATACTTATCCTTGTACCCGTGAAGCCCATGTTTTTTTGGAGGCAAACGATATCCAACCTTTGAACTCTTGCTCTTATCGTTATTATCGTCATAATCACCATCATTATCATCGTTGTCGTCATCGTCGTCATCGTCATCGTCATCATCATCATCATCATCATCATCGGTGGTTTCATCCAAATCATCATCATCACTGATGTGTCCAAAATCATCACTCAAGAGAGAGTCATCAAGTATGATAGTTCCAGTGACCAGTGATCCCAGATTCTTAAATGATGGAACTCGGACCGAAGGTGTGATGAGGCGCAGAAGTACCAGATTTGGAGCAGCAATGGAGAAGTCCCAATTGAATGTGCATTTGAGCATGATTAAAGTCTTCAGAGAGGCAGACACAATCTCAGGGCCCGTGAACAAGCAGTCCTTGAGATCCAGTTCTTCCAACGATTTGCAACTAGAAGAAAGCTGCCCAACAGCCCAAGGATCCTATCTTCGAGCCTGGCGTGCGACAACTTCAAGATCTTGAGGTGGCAAGAGACGAAGTGCACGCGGTCCAACAACGCGACTCCCTCCCGATGTCCAGCAAGATGAATAGCCCGCGCATTGCGGCTGACAGCAGTCCTGATCCACCTGTTGGCATCTTCCTCGCGGAAGCCAGCATAATCATCGTTGGACCGCAGCCGGAGCGTGTCCACCGGCGCCGACACATCGCGGTGGAGGAAGAGGCTGTCCACAAAGTCACAGAACTCCTCCGGCGTGTCGTCCTCACGGCCGGAGTGGCTCACGCGGAGGTCGACGCAGGGCGCGGACGCCCAGAGATGGCGCCACCGGCGCGCGAGCACGCAGGTGGGCACCACCTCCTACGCCCTGAGGAACGACATGATGTGGTGCAGCAGCGCGTCTGGGAGGGCGCTGAGGCGGTCGACGGCGAGGCCGCCGGAACATGTCTTGCCAGCGCGGCGGCGCATCCCCGGGCGCTGGGTGGTTGTCCGGCGCATTTGGTCGAGCAGTAGGCCTGCATAAAGGTTCGGGTACCCTGCGTAAAGATTATGAATGAAAATCCATGAAAGAATATACGTATGGAGTGGGGATCGGAGACAAAAGGGATGAAGGGGTTGAACTTTACGGAGGGATTCTTCATCGAAATGGCGTGGACTTCTTTGCCGCTTTTGAAATTCGAAATTTTGGGGATGGAGTTCGGTCGCTACTCCTCCGGTCCTCCTCCCATTGCCCCCCGCAGCTCAAATCAATGGGCCTTGGGCATTCTGCCGCGCGCGTGTGTTACCAAGGGGTGGCCCAGTTAGCTAATCCATTCTATTTCTCCAAAAACAAATACTTTACTATAAAAATTCTCCAAAAATAAAGCTAATGCATTCCACTGCTTCCAAGCGATGACCCAGTTTGCTTTTCCCTAGAACATTTCTGGAGTAAATGTCCCATTCGTCCATAAACTTGGACCAGATGCACACTTTTGTCCATTATAGCTCAAAATTTACGCATCCAGAGCAAAAAGAAAACGTCTAAGTGATACACTTTGGTTTAAAAAGGTTTAGAGAGAACTTGTCTGCGAGGAATTTTTGTGCTGGGGGTCCTGAAAAATATATTCCAAGGTCAAAACGTCATTTGCATGCCCCTACACGTGCACTCCCACAGACACACACACACACACACACACTCACAAGACCTCAACCTACTTGACTGCTATGTTGTTTAGTAAAAAAAAAAACTTCCTGGGTTAACTCGGTTTGTTGTCAAACGAACGCGGCACTACCCGCCCCTGTCCACTGGCGGAGTGTTGTGGGGACAATTCCGGGCTGTGGCCACCCCTTCCAAAAGCCCAATATTTTTTTATAGGACTCACAGCCCATCTCGTGGCCCAGTAGCAGCGGAAACTGAGAGGCCCAGGCGCCGAGCGCTACCTGAACGATCGTGAGCGCGTCACGTGGGAGCAGCCGCCCCATCCCTGTTCTGTTCGCCTGTTCCCCCTCCGCACTCCACTGCTCCTCGCCTCCTCCGCACTGCTCCTCCGGTCGCCCCCATGGGCCATGGTGACTTCTGCCGCTACTGCTCCTCGCCTCCTCCCCTGACTGGCTAGGTCTTCTTCCTCCTTGGATCCTCCCATCTCCACTAGTCCCCTACTTCCCCGGCTCCCTGATAAACTACGTGAGTCCCCTCCCAATCCAATCCCTAAATCCCCATCTACTTATTGTGTATGCTCACTGTTTTCTCCTAAATCCTTTCTGAATTCCAGCAGTGCAAGTGGATCTGCAGCCTATAGCAGCAAATTCGTGGGGGTTACCAAATTTGTGGGGATCTGCAGCCTAACAGGGTATGTTATGTGTGGATCTTAATTTTGCAGTTCTATCTTGCAAAGTTAATTGGAGACCATCTTAAATTCTTCATTTTAGATTGCTAGAATAAGTAGATTAGTTCCGGTTAAAGAACAAATGTGGAATTATGATTTTTCAGCTGATGAAAATTTGTTTGCAAATTCCAATTTTAGGTACCAATGGGGAGAAACAGAGCAACAACTATGCATTCATTTTTCAAAAGAAAAAGAGATGACACATCTGTTGAAGTTGAAGGTCTTTTGCCTCTTGAACCTCTACCATTGGCATTGCTTGAACAAGAGTATCATACTGAGAATGAAGAACAACATCAAACTGAAAATGAAGAAGCTGAACAGCTGAGTGAAAATGACGAACGACAAACAAATGAGCCTATCATATTTCAAGGTTACTTGCTATTTTTTTTCTTGCTGTTACTTGCTCTCTCTCTCTCTCTCTCTCTCTCTCTCTCTCTCTATATATATATATATATATATATATATATATATATATATATATATATATATATATATATGTGCATATTCTGCAATGATTCTAACCTGATACATACATGAACTTGCACTTTCTTGCTGTTACTTGCTATTTTTTTTCATAAATCTGAACCAGTTGGCCCCCCCTCATTTTTGCTTCACGCTCCGCCACTGCCCCTGTCGACCCAGTGCCCCTGCATGCCCCTGCCGGCGTTGTGTCACTGCCCCCCAAGCTCCTGCCTCGGTGAGTTCCCCATGAGATTTTTCAACAAATTGGAAGGAGAAATTATTTTTCGTTAGTAGTGTTTCTAGTTATTAAACCCATTAAGAGGCGCTAGAATGGTGGCCAACCAGCTACGCCATGTGGCGCATGCTGGTTGGTCACGGTGAGAAAGGTTTTCTTTAGAGTTTTTAAAATGGTAGGGAGACCTTTTTCCGAGAAAAGTTTTTCCAGCCTTTTTCTTTTTCTTTTAAGATGGCTGTGATGTCCACGTGACGCAAGAATATTTTTTAAAAAATTTAACATGATGATGAGGTGCGCATAGCTTTCTCTCGAGCGGCCCGCAATGGCGGGCCCCAACCACTAGTATAAATCCATTAGTTGATAGTGTTCCTAGTTATATAGATCAATTAGTCGGTTGATTAGGTAGTGTTCCTAGTTAGATAGATCGATTAGTCCATCAATCGATTAGTTTGTAGATCTATTATTCGGTCGATTAGGTAGGGTACCTAGTTATATAGATCACTTAGTCGGTCGATCCATCAGTTGGTTATTCATTAATTTTAGTTAGCTTGATTAATTAGTAGCTTTCTCTTCATTTCCTTTCTTAAATTTCAATATTAATTTAAGTTAGCTTGATTAGTACTCCCTCCGTCCAAAAATACTTGTCATCAAAATGAATAAAAGGGATGTATCTAGAACTAATATACATCTAGATACATCCCTTTTATTCATTTTGATGACAAGTATTTCCGGACGGAGGGAGTACTTGTGATAGAAGAGAACCTCCATTTTCTCTTCTATATATTTGATAAACACTCATTTTTATTCTTCATTTTCCGTGCTAGCATCATTATCTGATTTGTGACTTAACTCAGTCCGATATGGCTAAGTTTGTGGTACCGGGTGTTGTTCTAGGAGATCGCTATTGTACTTCTCCTCTTGTGAGACATTGGTAAAGCAGGAGGGGAAGTACACTAGCGACCATCACCGACAGTCGAAATACCGTACCCGTGAGTGAGAGCTCACCATATATACTCCACCACCTAAGAGATGAGAGTTATTGAAGGATCCTGACTGTTATTATAGAGGGTTGTTGTCGTATTTATCCTCTTCTAAGACATTAGTTAAGAAGGAGGGTAAGTGCAACAACAACCATCACAGACAGTCAAAATACTCATGAGGGAGAGCCCACCATATACACCACCACCTAAGTGATGGGAGTTTTTCAAGGTAGTCTAATATGATATTATACTTTTCATGTTCGATACATACATAATATTACCTTACACACATACTAGTACTACAATTAATGTCATTTGATTAATTTCAGGACATCCCCCGTCAACTACATGGCTTCTCGTCGTCGTCAGGCAACTCGTACCACACCATCATCCTCCACTCCTCCCGAAGTGGAGTCACGGGTGCATCCTCTATGGGTGGTGGAGCGGGTAGGAAGGATTCGCGACGCGGTGTTCAGCTGGTGGAAGTGTATAGAAATGACACAGGTTATCTAGCAGAGGGCTTCAAACTTTGAAAAGATCGTATAAGTGTAAACTGAGGAATGCAGTAGAGGTTGTCATCTTCGAGACCACCGATGCAGAGTGTGGTCGAATGCTAACTTGTGGCAGTTTGATCGTGGTCGAATGCTAACTTGTGGCAGTTTGAAATTGGTCATCAAATGAGCATTACAAGAAATAAAATCTCCGATCTGGGTTCAAAGGGCCCGATGGGGATGTATGATGGGGTAATGCCGCCGAGGATACCACCACCATCACCGGATTCGGCCGATTGTTGACCAGTTAATTAGACAATGTTAAATTACATTTTAATAGGTCAATGGTGTCATGACAGTATAATGAGGCTTTTTGGCTCAAAAAGCTCTCATGTCGCAATTTAGGACTACAAAAGAGGGCATTTAAGCTCATAAGAATGTCATGGCATAAAAATTTGGGCACTAAATCTAGCTATGTGTGGGTACTATGTGGTAGCTAACTGTGTTGAATATGTTGTACCATCTGGTAAATTATGATGCAATATGCTATTAATTGCGACAAATGCTACCAGCAGAGGACATGCTACAAGCTTATTTTACAAGGTAGTCGCATTAAACAATGTCACACGATGTTGCTTTGTAATGAACTGGCAGTGTTCCATGCTCACGCTGCTAGGTACTAGGTACATATGTATTACCAGCAATTTATGGAATTGATACACCATTTAATTGATATCATTTAGCAAAATGAAACATAGCATATACATCCATCTTTTGGCTCGAGATTTTCACTGTTGTTGATCCCGCGGAGCCTACCTGAAGGTTCAGGCCAGATTGTAGCTTTTATTTTCTTCGAAACTAGTGCCCTCTTCCTCCGCATGTAGAAAAGGAAGAAATAAATCACGAAGTAGAAGTGAAAAGCTTTTCTAATATATTTATATATCTCTTTGCTCAGTTTTCCCCTTTAATGTCCCTCTCCCCTCTTGCAAGCTGGGTCGGATCATTGTCCTTTACTTCTAGAAAACAGGGAAGGATCAGCGACGTTGTACTAGCAGCACGCCAGCTGGACGCTGCTAGTAGACTTTTTGAACACTGTTAATGAGGGGTTCTGTACTAATAATCCCCTGTTAGCAGTATAGGGTACCGTAAAAACTATCTTTTAGGGTGGGGGATACAGAACCAAACCTCAAATAAATAATGCAACGTACAAATTATTGAAGTTGCAACCCAGTGCAGGTCCGATGATCACTTTTAGTGAGGCATTCGGTATCTGCCATAGTACTTTTAGCGAATTAATAATTACTCCTCCAGCTTTGTTATCCGTGATAGTAACCTTCTCGCTGCCGAAGCTGCCATCTCGGATGTATCAGGGCCCAAATCTAATCTCCGAGGAGTGTGCTGGTGCTGCTGAGCATAATGTTATAGTTGATATAGTTGGCCTCTTTTCTCTCTCGCGAATACGCTAGAGAGGGTATCTTGAATGCTTAGCAACCTAATATGGATACACTTGATTATCTTATCTACTGTAGAGAACCTACTCAAAGATGAATCCACTATATCCGAGATGGTTCTCTTGGTCCAATGCCCCCAGACCAAATTTGATTTGGTATCCAATCCATAATACCATTCTTGGCAACTGAACCTAACTAAAAAACAGGCGTAAAAGGGTGCAGTGCAGACTCACTAGAGTGAAAAGATAGGCGTCGTTGTTTTCATTTGCTCGTGAAAATCTGTAAAAGGAGAATACCAAAGTTTAACATGTCTGATTTATTCTGGTAGCACCTGCTCATCGCATGCATGGGGGGCATGTAACCACTATTTACTGGGTTCCGGCAGCATTGCACGCCACCTCGTGCGATCTGTTGCCTCCCAAAACTCTTGCTAACCCAAAGTATGAGATTTTGGGTTTCAAGTCACTGTCCAATAGGGAATCTGTATCTAAAAATGCATGCATGACACAAGTGGATATGCGTGTTTGTGGTGGGAGGATGCTTGAAGATTTCCTTCTAAGCCCTCCCATAAACTTTTTTTGGGGGTTGGGTGGGTGGGGGGGGAGGGGGGGCAATGGCCCTCTCAGGCTAACACATAGCTCCGCCCCTGCACGACACACCATAAACGAATTTGCAATGGTGCTATGAACAAGAATAACAAAAAAAACACGACATAGATGTTGTCATATATACTCTTGTTGGGGAGCTACTCGTAAACAATCAAGTTCTCTACTCCTCAAAACAAGCACCCACAATTCTCACTAAGTTTTTGTGTAGTAGCTTAGCAAGCAAAAGCAACTCCATTGTCAACTTGTTTATCCCCTGTCGAGAACTCTATGATAGTCTCTTAACGACGAGTAGTTTTGGTGGTTAGAGAGAGTTCCGGGATGTACAAAATGGAGACATGCGAAGGAATGGAGACATTGATATAAAGATACTGCAACATTAAATAGGTGTACCTTGTAAACTGTGCCAAAACCACCTTCACCTAGTTTGTCATCTAAATCTTATTCTGTCGTTGCATCTCAAAGTATTTGTAGATCTATTTAAAGGGACACGAAAATGCTACACGTACATAATTCATCTACAAAATCCTACGTAACCTGCCTAATTAATTCTCTCGGCCTCCCGATTTTCACGGGTGTGGGCCCCTCCCACCCCAATCAATCCAATCCCAAGCCTCCACGTTTTCTATCACGTAAAAACCATACTTTCTATATAGATGATACGCATGATATGCGTTTTCGAGAAAAAAACGTAAAATCATGCATTACTTTAAGTAGGTCTAGCATTACTCTAATAGGCATGTGCACTTGCATGTTTTTTTTGGTGTCGCTTTTCTTTCTTCTGTTATATATAAGCATTTTTTTTTGCGGGGCTGTTATAAGCATTGATTGTTCCTTCAATATACTAGTAATAGTGTACGTGCAATGCACGTTTATATTAGGTAGGATATTAGTTGCACACCATATTAGGTAAGATATATCTGTTGCACGTTGGTATTTGGTAAGATATCAATTACATTTTTCACGGAAATGATAGGATATTAATTACATGGCAGATTTCATGGGATAGTGTTGAGTCAAAACGTGTTTATAACCAATGGCAGTGGTGGGTAATTAGAGCGTTAAACGTATTTGGTGCTCAACATTGAAGCGATTTGAACCGCTAGATAACATGAGTTGACGGTCGAGATGGTTTGGATCTGCCCCTTTGGGTCTTTCTATATTGGTATAGATGATTTATTTACAGAGAGAGTATTTCTTTACAGAGGGAGCATAAATCTGGGCGTCGTGAAGGGAGTGTGTAACCAAAATAATGTAAATTATAATTAACGTAGATCTAAAAATAACTATAATTAGTGTGGTTTGGTTTGTAGCTACATGGACTACAAGAAATATGTTTTCAAATATATTCTGTTGTGATTTGAAAAAAATATAATGTCCTGCGTTTATGACCTACACGGCTATTGATATTCTCTTTTCATTTTGGTTGAGTTTTCTTTTTCCTTTTGGATTTTCAGTCAGCACCAATAATTTGATTATGTGATTATTAGGTATAGCCGTATAGATAGTTGTACTACTTTTTCCCATCAGAGATCAAATCTTCGCTTTCACATTGCTAGAAAGTTTAAGCCTTGGCAACAAATTGCCTTAAAAGAAACATAGTACAATACCCACCAGTGCCAAACATTGAGAAAAGATGCGCTGAAGATTCACCCACTGCTCGTCCTGTTTGGTGGTCTGCCACCGTCTCTCCAGTCCTCTCCTCGTCATAATTTAACGCAAGTACTACTACTCTGCTCACGACCGTACTGAACTGGTTGGCTTGCTGCTATAGCTAGCTAGCTCATCACAAGCAAATCAGCAGAGCTAGCTAGAATAATCCACTCAAGATGTTCGGAGCAATGGCGCACCATCTTCCTCTGAGGTACTAGTATTTGCAAATAAACTGCATACTGAATCTCTGCCTCTTGCAAGAATACCAGAGCTTTCGTGCCTCCCGACCTGATGTGGTTGGGAATGCAGGGGTAAGATGAGCCCCGCCGCGGTGGCGATCTCGTCCGGCGTCGGCCTCGCTCGCTTCTCCACGGCCCCGAGTTCCCAGAGGTGCATGCCATGCCATGCCGTGGAATCTTTGTTTTCTCTTCTTGGTTCTCGTTTGTGCTATGTCGTGGCATCGCCCATGGCTAGAGGCCGCACTTAAGTGTGTTTGCTGCGGGGCAGGCTGGCCGGGAAGGTGTCCGTCATCACCGGCGCCGCCAGCGGCATGGGCAAGGCCACCGCCGCGGAGTTCGTCAGGAACGGCGCCAAGGTCATCCTCACCGACATCCAGGACGACCTCGGCCGCGCAGTCGCCGCCGAGCTCGGCCCCGACGCCTCCTACGCCCGCTGCGACGTGACCGACGAGGAGCAGATCGCCGCGGCCGTCGACCTCGCGGTGGCGCGCCACGGCCGGCTCGACGTCCTGCACAACCACGCCGGGATCGCGGGGAAGATGAGCATGGACTCCATCGCGTCCCTCGACCTCGCCGACTTCGACCGCACCATGGCAGCCAACGCGCGGTCTGCCGTCGCCGGGATCAAGCACGCGGCGCGCGTGATGGTGCCGCGCCGGAGCGGGTGCATCATCTGCACGGCGAGCACGGCGGGGGTGCTCGGCGGCGTGAACCCCGCGTACTGCATCTCCAAGGCGGCCGTGATCGGCGCCGTCCGGGCGTTGGCCGGGGAGCTGGGGAGGCACGGCGTGCGCGTGAACGCCATCTCGCCGCATGGCATCGCGACGCCGTTCGGGCTGCGCGGGCTGGCGGAGCTGCTCCCGGAGGCGAGCGAGGACGAGCTGAGGCGAATGGTGGAGTCGGGCATGAACGAGATGGGTGGGATGGTGCTGGAGGTGGAGGACATCGCGCGGGCGGCCGTGTACCTGGCGTCCGACGAGGCCAGGTATGTCAACGGGCACAACCTCGTCGTCGACGGCGGGTTTACCGTGGGGAAGCTGATTCACACGCCGGATCCGGTGAGGAGTGAGTGACAGCCATCGCATGGCATGAGAGTGATAAAGATGAGGATAAACATCCAACGGAAAGGTGTGGTTGCACCCGGGTGTGCTCACACCCTTTATCTGAGCCATTGAGTTTCGTCGAGATTCGTAAAGATGACTGACACAGCAGAGTATTTGCAGTAGCCATAAGCTCAAATCGAGCATTTATCCCATGCTAATGTCACATGGAACGCTGTAGGCCCTAGTCTGGTTCCTGTCAACTTTTGGCAGGACATGCTAGTGTTACCACGTGAGCTGTTTTTCAACCCTTATGACATCTCCAACAGGTTGTATGTTAGTCTTGTTGATAAAATATCCATGTCATCAACCAACAAGCTATCATACAACTACTTCAATAGGTTGTATGTAAGCTATCCAATAGATGGTGAGAAATAAATGTGATTGCTCTCTATTTCATCTCGGAGCTTGTGCAAAGGTTGTTGGTTAATCTACATACAACTTTGCTCTATCTTCACATTTATTATATGCTACATCATCACTATATCCTAGGTGGCAAATTAATCAACACCTATCTTACGACTGTTGGAGATGCCCTAACCACACGTGAAAAGCTGCCTCACACATGCCCCAATGCTTGCATCAGGAGGAGTGAGAGAGGTGCTGTGAGAAAGGGCAGAAATGGGGAAGGAGAGAGAGAGGATTGAAGCGTATGTGAGAGAGAAGAAATGAGTAGAGAGAGAACACGCAAGAGAGAGGGTTGGAGAGTGCAGGAAGACAGAAAGAGAAAAGAGTTGTGTGATAGAGGGTTAGAGAGAGAAAGAGAGAGCAGGAGTATAGAGAGAGAAAAAGAGCTCAGTGTGAGAGAGGGTTACACCGTTACAGAGAGAGAGCGGGAGTATATATATAGAGAGAAAACAGAAGGAGAGGGCGCATGCATTTTTAAGAGAGAAAACTGGGAGGGAGACAGGTGATGGTACAGAGCATGAGCAGGTTACTGTTTTATGTGTTCAGGTTACTTTTACATGCTCTGCACATCACATCGGCCTACCAGGCCATGGTTGAGATCTCGAGAAAATGGAACCTGCTATGAATGGTGTAGATAAGGGGGTACCTACACCAGAGAGTAGAAAGGCCATTCTCTCACATCCAAACAAGCGTACTGAGTAGTACCCATCTTCCACAGCGTGCGCAATAAATTCAGGAAAATTAATGGATTCCACCGACTGATTTAGGGTGCATGTGTGCGACAGTAATCACACTACTCGTGGCGGGGCCGTCAGGGCAATGTATAAGGCTGGTCGTAACGGGAGTATCATAGGTAATACTGTATTATGCATGCCAACTAAGCAATATTGATGAGGTGACATAGAATTAAATAAAGAAAGAGATGCTTGAGTATCATACTATCACGATACCGTATCATATTAAATAATATGCTACTTTGTGTCATGCATGCCAATAATTGTAGTCCTATATGATATCAACATATGATACTGTGCATTATGGATGTAGTATCATACACTAGTATCATATACATGATACTAGTATATGATACTCTCCATTACGACCAGCCTAATGGTGCCACATAGGATAAATGCTAAGGCGGAGAAGAGAGAAATCATAAGAAAAAGTTTGTCTTCTCTTATTTAAGAGATGGTTTTTTTAGCATAATATGTCTAACCACGTTTTTAGAAATAGCTACTTATTGAAGATAAGATTAAAACATAACCCATTTAGGCTTGTACTTATTGTCATATCTGAATTACATGCAAGTTTAAGATAAGACGGTCTTATCAACCATTATGCATGCCCTTAGATCTTGATGCGCGGGTGCATGTTCGTTGCCCGCCTAACACAATTTGCCCTTTTTTTCAATAATGCTACATTCACGGAAGAGTACTCTTCACGGAATAACACCGGGGTTTTACGTAGTGTTTGTGACTTGTTAGGTGTTGATTGGATTAGGGGAGAGGAAGGGGGCCCACCCACCTGAAAATTAGGGGCGTTGAAGAGAATTAGAAGGAAGGGCCCGTAATCCCCCTAATAAGCCCGTACGTTTAGCATTTTTGTTTTTCTATATGAGAGTGTCTAAAGCTCATCGAGATTTGAGAAAAAAATCCAAAATAAACCTTGAACTCGTAGACGAAGGCTAAATCGAACGTAGAAGTTTCAATCCCTGAAATCAGCACATCAATCTCTCTGATCCAGGTCAATTTTGAACCTTGAGCGTGTTCTCAACGGGATTGTTGCCGTAGCAGGTCGATCTGCGTCTGAACGCGACTGAGCCGACCCACCAGACGCGAACCATGTTTTCCTTTTTTTAATAGCGTGACACTTAGAAATACCAAAAAATGTGATACTCACATTGCGACCTAGCTGCTGAACTACTCCTGCTATCCACTCTAAGTAATGACTCTTGGTTACAATTGAGAAGCGCGAAAATATTTTTTTTTCAAAAAGGGGACTCCCCGGCCTCTACATCAAAACGATGCATACAGCCACATTTATAAATAAAATAGGTTGAACAAGGTCTTAAAGTCGTGAAACAAAATAAAGGCTAGATCATAGAGAGCCTCAACGCCAAAAATAAAAAGGCCGTTGAGCCACAACCGGCTGGCATAGTAAAGATAGGAAAACTAATCGCCTATCCTATTACATGACCGCCATCCAAACCGGTTGAAGATATCCCGCGCTACCATCTCCCACCGGACGAGATCCAAGAACCAAACACTCCACGGCCTCCGTCGGAGTGAGTAAGGACCACATACGGATCAGCGCCATAGCACGGAATAAAACCTGCAAAAAATGAATAGTTGTTGTTCTGTTAAAAGCCAAATCATTTCTGCAATTTCAAATTGCCCATAATAATGCACAAACTCCTACACAAATGTGTCTAGCTGTATCGGACTCTATCCCATCAAGCCACGTTCCAAATAACGAACCTACCGAACTCGGAGGAGTAATGTTAAAGGCAATTTGCACGGTGTGCCTAAAATTCTAACGGCACTCAAAGAAGAGGTGCTTAATGGTCTCATCCCGATCACGTAGAAACTACACCTAGTAGAGCCTGTCTAATTGCGCTTAACCAAGTTGTCCTTTGTTAAAATGACTTGTTTATGTACAAACCACATAAACACTTTAATTTTCAAAGGGACTTTTACTTTCCAAACATGTTTGGAACTAGGAATGACACTCGAGTTAATAACATCGATGTACATCGACTTAACCGTAAATTGTCCAGACCTAGTAAGTTTCCAACACAACCGATCGGGTGATGAGCTAGCTGAACCTCCATCAGTCTACTCACCGAGATGAAGCCATGCTTCCCATCTATCACCAAGAAGCACCCTCGAAAGCCCCGGATATTAAGGGAATGGACTGCATAATCGTTGCAACTAAGCGCATCACGTCGCTGAACAATACGATACGTGGTCGCATCTTTGGGCGTAATGGTGTATCAACAAGCCAAGTATCCTCCAAAAAACGGGTATCATTGCCATCACCGACTATAAACTTTGTTCTATTAAAGAAGGCTGCCTTAACTCTCATAAGCCCCTTCCAGAATGGCGAATCAGTTGGTCTCACTGTCACCTGTGACAAAGTCTTGGACTGCAGATACTTGTTACGGAGAATCTGCGCCCACGTTGCGTCAGTCTCAACTGAGAGCTTATACAACCACTTCCTGAGCAGGCATCTGTTCTTGACCTCAAGATTCTCAATACCCATCCCCCTTGGTCCTTAGGTCTTCAAATAATACCCCATTTGGCGAGTCGATACTTTCTCTTTAGTTCATCACTCAGCCAAAAAAATCTTGATCGGTGGAAGTCCAGCCTTTTCCTAACCCCAACTGGAACTTCAAAGAAAGATAGTAGGAACATCGGCATACTCGTGAGCACCGAATTAATAAGAATCAACCGGCCTCCATAAGACATAAGTTTGCCCTTTCAGCAACTAAGTTTCTTCTCGAACCGATTTTCAATGCATTTCCACTCTCTGTTTGTTAGCTTACGATGATGAATGGGTATACCTAGGTAATTAAAAGGTAAAGCCCCTAATTCACATCCAAACAATTGCCTATAAGCCTCTTGGTCCTCCTTGGCTCTACCAAAGCAGAACAACTCACTTTTATGAAAGTTAATCTTTAAACCGGTCAATTGTTCAAATAAGCATAACACCAGCTTCATATTTCTCGCTTTTGCCAAGTCATGCTCCATAAAGATGATTGTATCATCAGCGTACTGAAGAATGGACACACCCCCATCAACTAGGTTAGGCACCAAGCCACCCACCTGACCGGCCTCCTTTGCCCTACCTATGAGAATTGCCAACATGTCAACCACAATGTTGAACAAAATAGGGGACATTGGATCACCTTACCTCAGGCCTTTGTGTGTCTGGAAGTAATGACCTATATCGTCATTCACTTTAATTCCAACACTCCTTTTTGCGTAAAAGGATTCTACCTCGCGTCGCCAAGCTTCATCAAAACCCTTCATACGTAAGGCACTGTTGAAGGAAGGGCCATTTGACTTTTAATAAATGCGCATTTTTGAAATCCACTTTGAAAACAACCCCATCTAGCTTTTTCGTGTAGATTTCATGGAGCGTTTCATGAAGGACCACAACCCCTTCAAGGATGTTCCTGTCCGGCATGAAAGCAGTTTGGGTAGGCTGCACCACAGCATGCGCAATCTGTGTGAGCCTATTAGTCCCTACCTTGGTGAAAATTTTGAAACTAACATTAAGAAGACAGATGGGCCTGAATTGCTCAATTCTCACAGCCTCTGTTTTGTTAGAAAAAGGGTTATCGTTCCAAAATTGAGCTGAAAAGCTGAAGCTGCCCAGAGAAGAGATCATTGAACAAAGGCAATGATACGTCTCCAACGTATCTACTTTTCCAAACACTTTTGCCCTTGTTTTGGACTCTAACTTGCATGATTTGAATGAAACTAACC
Organism: Aegilops bicornis; assembly: GCA_021605145.1. NCBI lineage: Eukaryota > Viridiplantae > Streptophyta > Magnoliopsida > Poales > Poaceae > Aegilops > Aegilops bicornis. Next base: position 555,704 of record JAHIAL010000136.1, read on the forward strand.
CGGACTGACGCTGTTTTCAGCAGAACTGCCATGATGTTGTTTTATGTGTAGAAAAGAAAAGTTCTTAGAATGTCCTGAAAATCCACGGAGGCACTTTTTGGAAAATATAAAAAATATTGGCGAAAGAATCAAGACCAGGGGGCCCACACCCTGTCCACGAGACAGGGGGGCGCGCCCCCTCCCCCTGGGCGCGCCCCCTATCTCGTGGGCCCCCTGGACCTCCACCGACCTCAACTCCAACTCCATATATTCACGTTCGGGGAGAAAAAATCAGAAAGAAAGTTTCATCGTGTTTTACGACCGCGGGCCGCCGCCAAGCCCTAATCTCTCTCGGGAGGGCTGATCTGAGTCCGTTCGGGGCTCCGGAGAGAGAGGGATTCGTCGCCGTCGTCATCATCAACCATCCTCCATCACCAATTTCATGATGCTCACTGCCATGCATGAGTAATTCCATCGTGAGCTTGCCGGGCGGTGATGGGTTGGATGAGATTTACCATGTAATCAAGTTAGTTTTCTTAGCGTTTGATCCCTAGTATCCACTATGTTACGAGATTGATGTTGCTATGACTTTGCTATGCTTAATGCTTGTCACTAGGGCCGAGTGCCATGATTTCAGATCTGAACCTATTATGTTTTCATGAATATATGTGTGTTCTTGATCCTATCTTGCAAGTCTATAGTCACCTATTATGTGTTATGGTCCGACAACCCCGAAGTGACAATAATCGGGATACTTCTCGGTGATGACCGTAGTTTGATGAGTTCATGTATTCACTATGTGCTAATGCTTTCTTCCGGTTCTCTATTAAAAGGAGGCCTTAATATCCCTTAGTTTCCGCTAGGACCCCGCTGCCACGGAGGGTAGGACAAAAGATGTCATGCAAGTTCTTTTCCATAAGCATGTATGACTATTTACGGAATACATGCCTACATTACATTGATGAACCGGAGCTAGTTATGTGTCACCCTATGTTATAGCTATTACATGAGGAATCGCATCCGGCATAATTATCCATCATCGATCCATTGCCTCACGAAGCTTTTCACATACTGTTCTTCGCTTATTTACTTTTCCGTTACTCGTTACAACTACTACAAAACCCAAAAACTATTATCTTTACTTTTGCTACCGTTACCTTTATTATCATATTACTTTGCTACTAAATACTCTGCTGCAGATACTAAGTTATCCAGGTGTGGTTGAATTGACAACTCAACTGCTAATACTCAAGAATATCCTTTGGCTCCCCTTGTGTCGAATCAATAAATTTGGGTTGTATTTTACCCTCGAAAGCTGTTGCGATCCCCTACACTTGTGGGTTATCAAGACTAATTTCTGGCGCCGTTGCCGGGGAGCATAGCTCTATTCTCTGAGTCACTTGGAATTTATATCTGTTGATCGCTATGAAGAACTTGAAAGACGCTAAAACCAAGATTTTGCCCTCAACTACGAGGGGAGGTAAGGAACCCGCCATCTAGCTCGCACTAGATTCTCCTTACATTATGAGTAAGCTTGCGACACCTAAACACCACTCTTTGCTATGAATTACGATATGTCGCATGTTATTGATGATGCCATACGCTTTGCATGATACTTATGATGAAACTACTTACGTGCGTGATACTCTTTGTGCCACTAGGTGAATTTCTTGATGAACAACTTGCTAGGGCTAGAGAGAATGAAATTATTGAAGATGCTATTATTGATGATAGTGATGATGAAGGTTCTCCGAATGATTATGAATTGCCTGTTGTTCCTAAGGGTTATGTTATGGATGAAGAAACTGCTAGAGATTTTCTTGCTTGCAATGATAGATCAGATCTTAAGAAATTGTTAGCTAAGCTAAAACAAAAGACTTTAAATGCTAAAATGAAACATGACCCTGCTTTTGCCACTTCACCTATCTTTGTTACTGATAAGGATTATGAATTCTCTGTTGATCCTGAGATTATTACTTTGGTAGAATCCGATCCTTTCTATGGCACTGAATCTGAAACTATTGTGGCACATCTTACCAAGTTGAATGATATAGCTACCATGTTTACTCATGATGATAAATCTCGCTATTTTTATATACTTAATATATTTCCGTTCTCGTTAAAGGGTGATGCTAAGACTTGATACAATTCTCTTGCTCCTGGTTGTGTGCGTAGTCCCCAGGATATGATTTATTACTTCTCTGCTAAATATTTCCCTGCTCATAAGAAACAAGCTGCCTTGCGGAAAATATATAATTTTGTGCAAATCAAAGAAGAGAGTCTCCCACAAGCTTGGGGGAGGCTTCTCCGGTTACTCAATGCTTTGCCTGATCATCCTCTCAAGAAAAATGAAATACTTGATATCTTTTATAATGGACTAACCGATGCTTCCAAGGACTACTTGGATAGTTGTGCTGGTTGTGTTTTCAGGGAAAGAGCAATCGACTAAGCTGAATTACTATTGAATAATATGTTGACTAATGAAAATAATTGGACTCTTCCTGAGCCAGTTCTGAGGCAATTCTGAACCAATTGAGCCAATTCTGAGCCTATTCCTAAACCCACTCCGAAGAAGAGAGGTGTTTTATTTCTCAGACCTGAAGATATGCAAGAGGCAAAGTAATCAATGAAAGAAAAAGGTATTAAAGCTGAAGATGTTAAGAATTTACCTCCTATTGAAGAAATACATGGTCTTAATATACCGCCTGTTGAAGAACCACATTGTCTTGATAACCCGACACATGTAGTAAAGGTAAATTCTCTCTATAGATATGATAAAGTTGAAATCCCCTCTACTAAATTTCATAGCCCATGCTTAGATGAATTTGATGACTTTATGGCTAGACAAGAAAGTTTTAATGCTTATGTTGGTAGAGAGTTAAAGAATAATGCTTTCGAGATAGGGCGCGTGAGCGATAATATGGCTAGAGTTAAAGGTGAACTTAAACTCATTAGCAAATATGCGTCTATGGTTGCTACTCAAGCTGAGCAAGTACTTAAAGCTCAAAATGATTTGCTTGATGAATTAAATAATAAAAATGACTTTCTTTGTTAGAGTGGCTACTAGAACTGGTAGAATGACTCGTGAACCTTTGTATCCTGAAGGCCACCCTAAGAGAATCGAGCAAGATTCTCGTGGAAATAATTTAGAGGCACCTAGTTCTTCCAAAAGAAGAAAAAGAAAAAGCAGTAGGACTTTGCATGCTTCTAGTGAACCTGTTGTAGACACACCCGAGAATCCTAATAATATTTCTATTTACGATCTTTGAAACACAATCGGTGATGAACATGAACCTAGTGATAATGTTAATGATAATGTTCATGTTGATGCTCAACCTAGCAAAAACAATGATGTAGCAATTGAACCTATTGTTGATCTTGATAACCCACAATCAAAGAATCAACGTTATGATAATAAAGATTTTGTTGCTAGGAAGCACGGTAGAGAAAGAGAACCATGGGTTTAGAAACCCATGCCCTTTCCTCCTAAACCATCCAAGACAAAGGATGATGAAGATTTTTAGCGCTTTGCTGAAATGATTAGACCTATCTTCTTACGCATACGCTTAACTGATATGCTTAAAGTAAATCCTTATGCTAAAGATATGAAAGACATCATTGCAAACAAAAGAAAGATACCGGAAGCTGAAATTTTCACCATGCTTGCTAATTACACTTTTAAGGGTGGAATACCAAAGAAACTTGGAGACCCCGGGGTACCAACTATACCATGCTCCATTAAAAGAAATTATGTTAGAACTGCTTTATGTGATCTTGGAGCCGGTGTTAGTGTTATGCCTCTCTCTTTATATCATAGACTCGAATTGAATAAGTTGACACCTACTGAAATATCCTTGCAAATGGCTGATAAATCAACCGCCATACCTGTCGGTATTTGTGAGGATGTGCCTGTTGTGGTTGCAAATGTCACTATCTTAACGGACTTTGTTATTCTTGATATTCCTGAGGACGATAGTATGTCGATTATCCTTGGTAGACCTTTTTTGAACACTGCAGGGGCTGTTATTGATTGCAACAAAGGCAATGTCATTTTTCATGTTAATGGTAACGAGCATACGGTACACTTTCCGAGGAAACAATCTCAAGTTCATAGCATCAATTCTATTGGAAAAGTTCCAACTATCGTTATTGGAGGTTTTGAATTTCCTCTCCCTACTGTCAAGAAAAAGTATGATATTCTTATTGTTGGGGATTTTCATATCCCCGTTGAGGTAACTTAGTGTTATTCGAAATTTCTCGGTTCCGTGTTATTCGGAATGAGTTTGTTAACAAGACTTGATCAACCTTGTTAGTGGATTCATTTTGATGATCATGAGATGGATGAAACTAGAAGGCACAACCTTTTGTACTCTCTTTTTTACTTTCTGTTATTTAAAATAAATAAAGCAAAAATAGTATTATCATACTGCTTTTGATTTACCGTGCAATAAAAATATCCCGAAAATAAAAGTGCTCCAAATGCCACTGCAAATTTAGTATGATTTTTTATGGATTATTTGAGGATTTTAGGCACTAGAAATCACTACAGGAGGGGCAAGCACCAGGCCACGAGGTGGAGGCGCGCCCACCCACCTAGGCGCGCCATTGTCTCGTGGGCCTGGTGGCCCCCTCCACTTATGCCAGCTCCCACACACTTCATCTTCTACCCAAAATATCCCCATCCAGCTCAAGCACGAGTTCTAGCTCATTTTGCTGCGATTTTCGATCTCCTTGCTCAAAGCTCCATTCACAAAACTGCTTTGGGGGATTGTTGCTTGGTATGTGACTCCTCCATTGGTCCAAATAGTTTTTGTTCTAGTGTTTTATTCATTGTAAATTTTTGCTGCATAGGTGACCATGTTTTGAGCTTGCATGTTAAATTTATGGGGTCCCAAGCAATTCTAATGCATGATATAGGCTCTAGGCACTTGTAGGAGTAGTTGCTACCAATCTTGTTTAGTTTTATTCACTTTTATTTTGAAGTTACTAAAATTTCAGAAATTTTCAGAAAATGTTAAGGAAACTTTTGAGGGGCTCTTCTAGCCAAAGCTCTCAGGAAAAACAAGCTAAAGAGAAGGGAAAAGCCAAGTATAATCTTCCTCGCTTAGCGGAAGTGCGGTCGTGTGAATGGCCATGCAATGATTTCTTGAAAGAAGCTGGAATTCATGAAGATTTTTATTCTTTGATCGAGACTGCAGGCCTCACCGGTTTCATCAACGACCGGATCGATCAGTATCTCTTACTCACTAATACTTTTATGCAAAACTTTTATTATTATCATAAGAAGTCACCGCCAGCAGTATCATTTCATTTATATGATGAATTCAGAGAAATGTCTTTACGTAATTTTTGCGCGGTGTGTAGGATACCTTATGAGGGAGAATTAGAGGAACCTCATCGTAAAGATGTGGATGGCTTTGTTAACACTATAGCTGTAGAGGAGCCAAAGAAGGGTTCCGAGGCAAAAATCTCTAGCATACACTTCCCCGTTTTACGCTACTTTGCCATATTTGCTAGTAGATGCTTGATTGGTCGTGGGAATAGTGGAAGCTTTAGTGTTCCTGATATTATCTTTCTTCAACATGCCTTGCTTGGAGACAATACTTTTAGTATGGGTGCCGTCGTTGCTAAACGGCTAGCCCTGAATCGTACAAAAGGCCCCATATTTGGAGGTATCTATGCTGCACGTCTTGCTAGACATTTTCAGATACCCATTAGGCACCATGAGAAAGAGGAGACAAAATTGCCTCCTCACATTTTAGATTACAAGAGCATGGTAGCACACAAGTTTATTGTTGACAACGAAGAGAGGATGCTCTTGTATAAACTTAGATTTAATAAGAAACATTTTGAGATTATTATTTTGCCTGCGCCTCTGTTGTTTGATTTGCTTGCAGAAAATTTTCTTGTCACGCCAGAGGCGGTGTACAATCACCGAGCCCAAGCTTTTACTCCAGAACCTGAACCTGAGCCGGAACCTGAACTGGACCCTTATCGTGCATCATCTGTTCAGTGGGATCCGGAGATGACCAGCCCGTGGTATCCTGATTACACCTCCCAGTACACCGAGGAGTGTAGTGGCGGTCCTTGGTACTAGACCAACTTAGGCCAAAAGCCTAAGCTTGGGGGAGTACGTATTTCTCACCGACTTTACATTCATGTTCACACACTAGTCGTCGGTGCTCATACTCTTTCATTGTATTTGTTGGGGAACGTTGCAGAAAATAAAAGTTTTCCTACGGTTTCACCAAAATCCATCTATGAGTTCATATAGCAACGAGTGATCGGAGTGCATCTACATACCTTTGTAGATCGCGAGCGGAAGCGTTCAAGAGAACGGGGTTGAGGAAGTCGTACTCGTCGTGATCCAAATCACCGGAGATCCTAGCGCCCGAGCAGACGGTACCTCCGCGTTCAACACACGTGCACGGTCAGCGTGGCGTCTCCTCCTTCTTGATCCAGCAAGGGTGAAGGAGAGGTTGATGAAGATCCAGCTGACGACGGCGTGATGGTGGATGCGGCGATCACCTTGGCAGGGCTTCGCCGAGCCTGCGAGAGGGAGAGGTGTAGCAGGGAGAGGGCGCCAAGATGCAGAGTCTGGCTGCCTCCTCCCCTTATATAGGCCCCACTGAGGCGCCCGGCCCCTCTAGATATCATCTAGATGGGGGGGGGGGCGGCGGCCAAGGGGGGAGACTTGCCCCCCAAGGCAAGTGGGGCGCCCCCTCCCCTAGGGTTCCCAACCCTAGGCGCATGAGGGGGCCCATGGGGGGGGGGCGCACCAGCCCACCAGGGGCTGGTTCCCTCCCCACTTCAGCCCACAGGACCCTTCGGGATAGGTGGACCCCCGGGACCCTTCCGGTGGTCCCGGTACAATACCGATGACCCCCGAAACTCTCCCGATGGCCGAAACAGCACTTCCTATATATAATTCTTTACCTCCGGACCATTCCGAAACTCCTCGTGACGTCCGGGATCTCATCCGGGACTCCTAACAACTTTCGGTTTGCTGCATACTCATATTCATACAACCCTAGCGTCACCGAACCTTAAGTGTAGAACCCTACGGGTTCGGGAGACATGCAGACATGACCGGGACAGCTCTCGGTCAATAACCAACAGCGGGATCTGGATACCCATGTTGGCTCCCACATGCTCCTCGATGATCTCATCGGATGAACCACGATGTTGAGGCTTTAAGCAACCCGTATCTGATTCCCTTTGTCAATCGGTACGTTACTTGTCCGAGACTTCGATCGTCGGTATCCCAATACCTCGTTCAGTCTCGTTACCGCAAGTCACTTTACTCGTACCGTAATGCATGATCCCGTGACGGAACACTTGGTCACTTTGAGCTCATTATGATGATGCATTACCGAGTGGGCCCAGAGATACCTCCCGTCATACGAGTGAAAAATCCCAGTCTCGATGCAGGTCAACCCAACAGACACTTTCGGAGATACCATGAGTGCACCTTTATAGTCACCCGATTCGTTGTGACGTTTGGTACACCCAAAGCACTCCTACGGTATCCGGGAGTTACACGATCTCATGGTCTAAGGAAAAGATACTTGACATTGGAAAAGCTCTAGCAAAAGCGAACTACATGATCTTGTGCTATGCTTAGGATTGGGTCTTGTCCATCACATCATTCTCCTAATGATGTGATCCCATTATCAATGACATCCAATGTCCATAGTCAGGAAACCATGACTATCTGTTGATCAACGAGCTAGTCAACTAGAGGCTCACTAGGGACATATTGTGGTCTATGTATTCACACGTGTAATACGATTTCCGGATAATACAATTATAGCATGAATAAAAGACAATTATCATGAACAAGGAAATATAATAATAATACATTTTATTATTGCCTCTAGGGCATATTTCCAACAGTCTCCCACTTGCACTAGAGTCAATAATCTAGTTACATTTTGATGAATCGAACACCCATAGAGTTACGGTGTTGATCATGTTTTGCTTTCATGGAAGAGGTTTAGTCAGCGGATCTGCGACATTCAGATCCGTATGCACTTTTGCAAATTTCTATGTCTCCATTTTGAACATTTTCACGAATGGAGTTGAAGCGGCAGCTTGATGTGCCTGGTCTTCTTGTGAAACCCGGCTCCTTGGCAAGTGCAATAGCTCCAGTGTTGTCACGGAAGAGTTTGATCGGCCCGACGCATTGGGTATGACTCCTAGGTCGGTGATGAACTCCTTCACCCAAATTGCTTCATGTGCTGCCTCAGGGCTGCCATGTACTCCGCTTCACATGTAAATCCCGCCACGACGCCTTTCTGCTTGCACCAACTTCTTGCTTCCACCATTCAACATATACATGTATCCGGTTTGTGACTTAGAGTCATCCGGATCGTGTCGAAGGCTGGCGTCGGCGTAACCCTTCTGACGAGCTCTTCGTCACCTCCATAAATCGAAACATTTCCTTAGTCCTTTTCGGTACTTCAGGATATTACGTGACCCCATTGTCCGGTGTTCGTTGCCGGATTACTTTGGTACCTTCCTACCAAACTTAAGGCAAGGTTTATATCAGTGCAGTAGACAACATGGCATACATAATAGACCCTATGGCTGAGGCATAGGGGATGACACTCATCTCTTCTATATCTTACTGTCGTGGTGGGACATTGAGCCGAGCTCAATTTCACACCTTATGTCTGATCAAGAACCCTTTCTTGGACTGATCCATTTGAACTTCTTCAATATCTTATCAAGGTATGTGCTTTTACGAAAGACCTATGAGGCGTCTCGATCTATCCCTATAGATCTTGATGCCTAATATGTAAGCAGCTTCTCCAAGGTCCTTCATTGAAAAACTCTTATTCAAGTAGGCCTTAATGTTGTCCAAAAGTTCTATATCATTTCCCATCAAAAGTATGTCATGTACATATAATATGAGAAATGCTCTGAGCTCCCACTCACTTTCTTGTAAACGCAGGCTTCTCCATAAGTGCTCATAAACCCAAACGCTTTGATCATCTCATCAAAGCGAATGTTCCAACTCCGAGATGCTTGCACCAGCCCATAAATGGATCATTTGGAGCTTGCATACCTTGTTAGCATTCTTAGGGTCGACAAAACCTTCCGGCTGCATCATATACAGTTCTTCCTTAAGATAGCCGTTAAGGAATGCCGTCTTGACGTCCATTTGCCATATCTCATAATCATAGTATGCGGCAATTGCTAACATGATTCATACGGACTTCAGCTTCGCTACGGGAGAGAAAGTCTCATCGTAGTCAACCCCTTGAACTTGCCGATAACCTTTAGCGACAAGTCGAGCTTTATAGATGGTAACATTACCATCCGCGTCTGTCTTCTTCTTAAAGTTCCATTTGTTTTCTATCGCTTTCGCCGATCATCGGCAAATCTGTCAAAGTCCATACTTTGTTTTCATACATGGATCCTATCTCGGATTGCATGGCTTCAAACCATTTGTTGGAATCTGGGCGCGCCATCGCTTCTTCATAGTTCGAAGGTTCACCGTTGTCTAACAACATGATTTCCGGGACAGGGTTGCCATACCACTCACGGTGTGGAGCGTGTCCTTGTGGACCTCTGAAGTTCGGTAACAACTTGATCCGAAGTACCTTGATCATCATCATTAATTTCCTCTCCAGTCGGTGTAGGCACCACAGGAACATTTTCCTGAGCTGCACTACTTTCCGGTTCAAGAGGTAGTACTTCATCGGGTTCTACTTTCCTCCCACTTACTCCTTTCGAGAGAAACTCTTTTCGAGAAAGGATCCGTTCTTAACAACAAAGATCTTGCCATCGGATCTAAGGTAGAAGGTATACCCAATGGTTTCCTTAGGGTATCCTATGAAGACGCATTTTTCCGACTTGGGTTCGAGCTTTTCGGGTTGAAGTTTCTTGACATAAGCATCGCATCCCCAAACTTTTAGAAAGCGGCGACTTAGGTTTCTTCCCAAACCATAATTCATACGGTGTCGTCTCAATCGATTTAGGCGGTGCCCTATTTAAAGTGAATGTAGTCATTTCTAGGCGTATCCCCAAAATGATAGCGGTAAATCGGTAAGAGACATCATAGATCGCACCATATCCAATAGAGTGCGATTTACATTCGGACACACCCGTTCTGTTGAGGTGTTCCGGTAGCGTGAGTTGTGAAAGCGATTCCACATTTCCTTAAGTGTGTACCAAATTCGTGACTTAAATATTCTCCTCCACGATCGATCGTAAGAACTTTATTTTTCGGTCCGCGTTGATTCTCTACCTCATTCTGAAATTCCTTGAACTTTTCAAAGGTCTCGGACTTGTGTTTCATCAAGTAGACATACCCATATCTACTTAAGTAAATGCATGAGAGTAAGAACATAACGATATCCTCCATGAGCCTCAACGCTCATTGGACCGCACACATCGGTATGTATGATTTCCAATAAGTTGGTTGCTCGCTCCATTGTTCCGGAGAAGCGGAGTCTTGGTCATTTGCCCATGAGGCATGGTTCGCATGTGTCAAATGATTCATAATCGAGAGACTCTAAAGTCCATCGACATGGAGCTTCTTCATGCGTTTGACACCAATGTGACCAAAGGCGGCGATTGCCACAAGTATGTGGGACTATCGTTATCAACTTTACATCTTTTGGTATTCACATTATGAATATGTGTAACATCACGTTCGAGATTCATTAAGAATAAACCATTGACCATCGGAGCATGACCATAAAACATATCTCTCATATAAATAGAATAACATTATTCTCGGATTTAAATGAGTAGCCATCTCGTATTAAACGAGATCCTGATACAATGTTCATGCTCAAACTTGGCACTAAATAACAATTATTGAGGTTTAAAACTAATCACGTAGGTAAATGTAGAGGTAGCGTGCCGGCACGATCACATCGACCTTGGAACCATTCCCGACGCGCATCGTAACCTAGTCCTTCGCCAGAATACGTTTATTCCGTAGCTCCTGCTGTGAGTTACAAATATGAGCAACGTCACCGGTATCAAATACCCAGGAGTTACTACGAGTACTGGTAAGGTACACATCAATCACATGTATATCAAATATACCTTTAGTGTTGCCGGCCTTCTTGTCCGCTAAGTATTTGGGGCAGTTCCGCTTCCAGTGGCCCTTCCCCTTGCAATAAAAACACTCGGTCTCGTGCTTGGGTCCATTGCACGACTTCTTCCTAACAAGCTGGCTTACCAGGTAGCGGCAACATCCTTGCCGTCCTTCTTGAAGTTCTTCTTACCCTTGCCCTTCTTGAACTTAGTGGTTTTATTGACCATCAACACTTGATGCTCCTTCTTGATTTCTACCTCTGCGACTTCAAAGCATTGAAAATACTTCGAGAATAGTTTTCACCATCCCCACGCATATTGTAGTTCATCACAAAGCTCTTGTAGCTTGGTGGGAGCGATGAAGGATTCTGTCAATGACCGCCTCGTCCGGGAGGTTGATGTCCAATGGACAGGCGCGGTTGTGCAACCAGACATTTTGAGTATGTGCTCACCTTGTAACTATTTTCCTCCATCTTACAACTATAGAACTTGTCGGAGACTTCATATCTCTCGACCGGGCATGAGCTTGGAAAACCAGTTTCAGCTCCTCGAACATCTCATATGCTCCGTGTTGCTCAAAACGCTTTTGGAGCCCCGGTTCTAAGCTGTAAAGCATGCCGCATTGAACGAGGGAGTAATCATCAACATGAGACTGCCAAGCGTTCATAATGTCTTGGCTCTCTGGGATGGGTGCTTCACCTAGCGGTGCTTCTAGGACATATTGTTTCTTGGCGGCTATGAGGATGATCCTCAGGTTTCGGACCCAGTCCGAATAGTTGCTGCCATCATCTTTCAGCTTGGTTTTCTCTAGGAACGCCTTGAAGTTCATGGTGACATGAGTGTTGGCCATTTGATCTACAAGACATTTTGCAAAGATTTTAGACTATTGTTCATGATAATTAAGTTCATCTAATCAAATTATTTAATGAACTCCCACTCAGATTTGACATCCCTCTAGTCATCTAAGTGTTACATGATCCGAGTCGACTAGGCCGTGTTCGATCATCACGTGAGACGGACTAGTCATCATCGGTGAACATCTCCATGTTGATCGTATCTTCCATACGACTCATGTTCGACCTTTCGGTCTCTTGTGTTCGAGGCCATATGCATACATGCTAGGCTCGTCAAGTTAACCTAAGTGTTTTGCATGTGTAAAACTGTCTTACAGCGTTGTATGTGAGCGTAAGAATCTATCACACCCGATCATCACGTGGTTCTTGAAACGCTTTAACTTTAGCAACGGTGCACAGTTAGGGAGACACTTTCTTGAAATTATTATAAGGGATCATCTTATTTACTACCGCCGTTCTAAGTAAACAAGATGCAAAAACATAATAAACATCACGTGCAATTATATAGTAGTGACATGATATGGCCAATATCATATAGCTCCTTCGATCTCCATCTTCGGGGCTCCATGATCATCTTCGTCACCGTCATGACACCATGGTCTCCATCATCATGATCTCCATCATCGTGTCTCCATGAAGTTGCTCGCCAACTATTACTTGTACTACTATGGCTAACACGTTTAGCAATAAAGTAAAGTAATTTACATGGCGTTTCTCAATGACAAGCAGGTCATACAAAAAATAAAGACAACTCCTATGGCTCCTGCCGGTTGTCATACTCATCGACATGCAAGTCGTGATTCCTATTACAAGAACATGATCTCATACATCACATATATCATTCATCATTCATCACAACTTTGGCCATATCACATCACAAAACACTTGCTGCAAAAACAAGTTAGGCGTCCTCTAATTGTTCTTTGCAAGTTTTACGTGATAACTGCAATAAGGGTTCTAGCAAGAACGTTTTCTTACCTACGTGAAAGCCACAACGTGATTTGTCAACTTCTATTTACCCTTCATAAGGACCCTTTTCATCGAATCCGCTCCATCTAAAGTGGGAGAGACAGACACCCGCTAGCCACCTTATGCAACTAGTGCATGTCGATTCGGTGGAACCTGTCTCACGTAAGCGTCACGTGTAAGGTCGGTCCGGGCGCTTCATCCCACAATACCGCTGAAGCAAGATAAGACTAGTAGCGGCAAGAGAGTTGACAACATCTACGCCCACAACAAATTGTGTTCTACTCGTGCAATAGAGAACTACGCATAGACCTAGCTCAAGATGCCACTTTGTTGGGGAGCGTTGCGAGAAAATAAAAATTTTCCTACGGTTTCACCAAAATCCATCTATGAGTTCATCTAGCAACGAGTGATCGGAGTGCATCTACATACCTTTGTAGATCACGGCGGAAGCGTTCAAGAGAAAGGGGTTGAGGAAGTCGTGCATTTTCGTGATCCAAATCACCGGAGATCCTAGCGCCCGAGCAGACGGCACCTCCGCGTTCAACACACGTGCGGTCGGTGTGGCGTCTCCTCCTTCTTGATCCAGCAAGGGTGAAGGAGAGGTTGATGAAGATCCAAGCTGACGACGGGCGTGGTGGTGGATGCAGCGATCACCGCAGCGGGGCTTCGCCGAGCTTCTGCGAGGGAGAGGTGTAGCAGGGGAGAGGGAGGCGCCAAGATGCAGGGGTGCGGCTGCCCTCCCTCCCCCCTTTATATAGGCCCCTTGGGGGGCGCCGGCCCCTCTAGATCTCATCTAGATGGGGGGGCGGGGGCGGCGGCCAAGGGGAGACTTGCCCCCCAAGGCAAGTGGGGCGCCCCCTGCCCTAGGGTTCCCAACCCTAGGCGCATGAGGGGGGCCAATGGGGGGCGCACCAGCCTACCAGGGCTGGTTCCCCTCCCACTTCAGCCCATGGGGCCCTCCGGGATAGGTGGCCCCACCCGGTGGACCCCCGGGACCCTTCCGGTGGTCCCGGTACAATACCGGTGACCCCTGAAACTCTCCCGATGGCCGAAACAGCACTTCCTATATATAATTCTTTACATCCGGACCATTCCGGAACTCCTCGTGACATCCGGGATCTCATCCGGGACTCCGAACAACTTTCGGTTTGCTGCATACTCATATTCATACAACCCTAGCGTCACCGAACCTACCCTACGGGTTCGGGAGACATGCAGACATGACCGAGACAGCTCTCCGGTCAATAACCAACAGCGGGATCTGGATACCCATGTTGGCTCCCACATGCTCCTCGATGATCTCATCGGATGAACCACGATGTCGAGGATTTAAGCAACCCCGTATCGATTCCCTTTGTCAATCGGTGATGCGTTACTTGTCCGAGACTTCGATCGTCGGTATCCCAATACCTCGTTCGGTCTCGTTACGGCAAGTCACTTTACTCGTGCCGTAATGCATGATCCCGTGACCGGACACTTGGTCACTTTGAGCTCATTATGATGATGCATTACCGAGTGGGCCCAGAGATACCTCTCCGTCATATGCGGAGTGACAAATCCAGCCTCGATCCGTGTCAACCCAATGACACTTTCGGAGATACCTATAGTGCACCTTTATAGTCACCCGATTCGTTGTGACGTTTGGTACACCCAAAGCACTCCTACGGTATCCGGGAGTTACACGATCTCATGGTCTAAGGAAAAGATACTTGATATTGGAAAAGCTCTAGCAAAATGAACTACACAATCTTGTGCTATGCTTAGGATTGGGTCTTGTCCATCACATCATTCTCCTAATGATGTGATCCCTTTATCAATGACATCCAATGTCCATAGTCAGGAAACCATGACTATCTGTTGATCAACGGGCTAGTCAACTAGAGGCTCACTAGGGACATATTGTGGTCTATGTATTCACACGTGTATTACGATTTCCGGATAATACAATTATAGCATGAATAAAAGACAATTATCATGAACAAGGAAATATAATAATAATACTTTTTATTATTGCCTCTAGGGCATATTTCCAACAGTATTATCCATGCTAGTTTAAATTTCTTCTTTTTCTAGTTTTCTTCTTGTGTGTTTGATAAACCTTAAGAAAAACCAAAAAAATTAGTTAGTTTAATTTCCATGCTTGTAGTAGAATTAAAATAAAAACCCAAAAAGATTTCTCGTTCTTCTTCTTACTTGTTGGGAGCTTTCCCGTGTAAATAGTTTTATTTTCTTTTCTTTTGTTTGGGGGTCGAGAGTAGAAGACCATATTGAAAATGCTTAGTGGCTCTCATATGCATGATTTTTTATTTAACTTAGAGCCTATATTACTTGTCTTCTCTCTTGAGTTGAATGCTTGCAGATTCCAGCTTAGTCCAATACACATGCACTATTATTATTATACACATCGTTAAATGCGTGTAAGTGAAAGGCAATAATGACGATATATGATGGACTTATTGAGATGAGAAAAGCTGGTATGAACTCGACCTCTCTTGTTTTTGTAAATATGATGAGTTCATCGTTCTGATTCAGCTTATTATGAAGTAAACATATTTGCAATGACATTTAGAGATTATAGTTGCTTGTACCATGCTTGATTAGCTATGAGTTATAATGGTTTACCTTGCGTGCCAACATGCTATTAGAATGATTATGATGTGGTATGGTGGGATGGTATCCTCCTTTGAATGAATTGAGTGACTCGACTTGGCACATGTTCACGCATGTAGTTGAAACAAATCAACATAGCCTTCATGATATTTAGGTTCATGGTGGATTATATCCTACTCATGCTTGTATTCGGTGTGAATTAATTTTAATGCATGTTTATGACTGTTCTCGCTCTCTCAGTTGGTCGCTTCACGGGTCTTTTGCTAGCCTTTCACACATGCATTTGCGGGAATACTGCTTGTGCATCCAAACTCCTTAAACCCCAAAGTTGTTCCATATGAGTCCACTATACCTTCCTATATGCGGTATTTACCTGCCGTTCCAAGTAAATTTGTATGTGCCAAACTCCAAACCTTCAAATGAAATTCTATTTTGTATGCTCGAGCAGCTCATGTTACAACTAGGGCTGCCTATATCTTCCATGCTAGGTGGGTTATTCTCAAGAGGAGTGGACTCCGCTCCTCATTCACGAAAAGGGCAGTAACGGGATGCCCAGTGCCATGATCCAAAAGATCAAAGCAAATCAAAATAATTAAACAAAACTCCCTGTGGCTGTTGTTAGTTGGAGGCACTCGTTGTTTCGAGCAAGCCATGGATTGATGCTTGTTGGTGGTTGGGGAGTATAAACCTTTACCATTCTGTTAGGAAACTGCCTATAATGCATGTAGTATGGAAGATACAACCATCTCATAGTTGTTGCGTTGACAGTGAAAGTATGCCGCTCAAAATGTTATTCAATCTCTATTTTAAAAATCAAGCTCTGGCACCTCTACAAATCCCTGCTTCCCTCTACGAAGGGCCTATCTATTTACTTTTATGTTGAGTCATCACCCTTCTTATTAAAAAGCACCCGCTGGAGAGCACACTGTCATTTGCATTCATTGTTATTGGTTAATATTGGGTATGACTTGGCTGGATCTCTTTTACCAAGAATTACAATGTTTAGTCAGTCCTTGATCTTTAAAGGTGCTCTGCATTTATGTTTTGCGGTCTTAGAAAGGGCTAGCGAGATACCATTTTGTTATATCATGTTATGATTGTTTTGAGAAAGTGTTGTCATCCGAGGTTTATTATTATGGCTCGCTAGATGATTATGTTATTGATATGAGTAATTGTGAGACCTAAGTGTTATTGTGAGTATGGTTAGTTCATAATATTCTTTGAAACCTGAATCTTTGGCTTTGCATGTTTACAACAAGAGCAAACAGAGTTTGTAGAAATTTTTCATTATCACTTTCAGTTTATCAACTGAATTGCTTGAGGACAAGCAAAGGTTTAAGCTTGGGGGAGTTGATACGTCTCCAACGTATCTTCTTTTCCAAACACTTTTGCCCTTGTTTTGGACTCTAACTTGCATGATTTGAATGAAACTAACCCGGATCGACATTTGTTTTGTTGAGAACTGCCATGATGTTGTTTTATGTGTAGAAAAGAAAAGTTCTCGGAATGTCACTGAAATCCACGGAGGCACTTTTGGAAAATACAAAAATATTGGCGAAAGAATCGAGACCGGGGGCCCACACCTCCCACGAGAGGCAGGCGCGCCCCTCCCGTGGTAGCGCCCCCTATCTCGTGGGCCCCCTGGACCTCCACCGACCTCAACTCCAACTCCATATATTCACGTTCGGGGAGAAAAAAATTAGAGAGAAAGTTTCATCGCGTTTTACGACACGGAGCCGCCGCCAAGCCCTAATCTCTCTCGGGAGGGCTGATCTAGAGTCCGTTCGGGGCTCCGGAGAGAGGATTAAATGCGCCGTCGTCATCATCAACCATCCTCCGTCACCAATTTCATGATGCTCACCGCCATGCGTGAGTAATTCCATCGTGAAGCTTCTTTGGGCGGTGATGGGTTGGATGAGATTTACCATGTAATCAAGTTAGTTTTCTTAGGGTTTGATCCCTAGTATCCACTATGTTACGAGATTGATGTTGCTATGACTTTGCTATGCTTAATGCTTGTCACTAGGGCCGAGTGCCATGATTTCAGATCTGAACCTATTATGTTTTCATGAATATATGTGTGTTCTTGATCCTATCTTGCAAGTCTATAGTCACCTATTATGTGTTATGATCCGACAACCCCGAAGTGACAATAATCGGGATACTTCTCGGTGATGACCGTATTTTGAGGAGTTCATGTATTCACTATGTGCTAATGCTTTGTTCCGGTTCTCTATTAAAAGGAGGCCTTAATATCCCTTAGTTTCCGCTAGGACCCCGCTGCCACGGGAGGGTAGTTCAAAAGATGTCATGCAAGTTCTTTTCCATAAGCACGTATGACTATTTACGGAATACATGCCTACATTACATTGATGAACTGGAGCTAGTTCTGTGTCATCCTATGTTATAGCTATTACATGAGGAATCGCATCCGGCATAATTATCCATCACTGATCCATTGCCTACGAGCTTTTCACATACTATTCTTCGCTTATTTACTTTTCCGTTGCTACTGTTACAACTACTACAAAAACCCAAAAACTATTATCTTTACTTTTGCTACCGTTACCTTTATTATCATATTAATTTGCTACTAAATACTCTGCTGCAGATACTAAGTTATCCAGGTGTGGTTGAATTGACAACTCAACTGCTAATACTCAAGAATATTCTTTGGCTCCCCTTGTGTCGAATCAATAAATTTGGGTTGAATACTTTATCCTCGAAAGCTGTTGCGATCCCCTACACTTGTGGGTTATCAGTCAACAGATCCCCCTTAATGATATGCCAGTACTTTTTATAAAACTCCGCTGGAAATCCATCGGGGCCCGACACCTTGTTATTTTTCATTTCCGAAATAGCCTCAAACACCTCTTTCTCAGAGAAAGGAGCCACAAGAATATCATTCTCCACTGCCGTGAGTTGAGGAACATCCTCCATCCCGGACTCATCCAGAGACACACAGTTCTCTTCTGGTGGGCCAAACATCTGCTTGTAACATTCTGTGATGTACAATTTTAGGTTTTCCTGTCCTAAAATTGTTCCTTCATCTTGCTCAAGCTGAAAGATCCTCTTCTTTCTATGTTTACCATTAGCGATCATGTGAAAGAATTGAGTGTTCGCATCCCCCTGGACTACTTGCGGGACCTTGGCCGCAATGCCCATTTCAACTCCTCTTCTCTAAGAAGTTCTTTCAGCCTCATCTCCGCATCAAGCTTGGCATGAAGCTCCGCGGCCGGCAGCACCGTGGTTTTTGCTTTTACATCTAGGGACTGAATAATGGAAAGGAGCCTTTCCTTTTCGACCTTATAAATCCCGCTAAGATGCTTAGCCCACCCACACAGGAAACTCCTCAAATGCCTAATCTTATTCTGCCAGCGCTGAAGCGCAGTCTTCCCTCCTGAATCCTTAGCCCACTCTCTGGCCACGAGATCAAGGAAGCCTTCACGTTCAAACCATGCCAGTTCAAAGGAAAACGCGTTTTTGTTTCCCAGGTGGGTGGCCTCACCAGAGTCCACAAATAAAGGCGTGTGGTTAGAAATTCCACGGGACAAAGCCTGGACTGTTACTAGCGGGAACTTCTGTTCCCAATCGACACTAGCCAACACTTGATCCAACTTCTCATACGTCGGATTTGGCAGCGCGTTAGCCCATGTGAATTTTCTACCCGAGAGCTCAATTTCTCTCAGGTCCAGGCTTTCAGTGATAGTATTGAACATGAACGACCATCTGCCGTCAAAGTTATCATTGTTCTTATCCTCACGCCTTCTAATTATATTGAAATCACCCCCCACGAGGATAGGAAGCTGCTCGGAACCACAAATCCGAACTAGATCAGCCAAGAACTCTGGCTTGAGTTCGGGCTGTGCGGTACCATATACCGCAACCAGAGCCCAATTAAACCCATCTTCCTTCGAACGCACCCGAAACTTGACTGCAAAGTCGCCCATAACCACACTTCGAACCTCTAGAGCCTCGCATCTAACGCCTAGTAATATTCCACCCGATCTCCCTCTCGGTGGCAGGCAATGCCAATCAAAATCAATACCTCCCGACAAAGTATTAAGAAATTGTGGTGCAAAATTATCTCTACCAGTCTCCGATAGAGCGATAAAATCTAAACGATGCTCGACAGACGCCTCAGCAAGAAACCTTCTTTTAGCCAAGTCCTTTAGACCTCTGCTATTCCAAAAGATTCCTTTCATAATTCGTCATGGAATTTTTTAGCCGTACGGATCCTAGCACTCCTACGCATTGCGGACACCGGGTACACCTTCCGTTTCCACTTGCGTTTAGAGACAGTTTGACTCTGCACCCGGTCCTCACAACCAGTCTCAGCAGGGCTATCCAAAACCATCTCAGTAGAAACATCCTCTACTTCCGCCTCAGGAATGGGCGGCATAAGATCCGCACATTTTTTTTTGGATTTTTTAAAAACTATGAATAATTTCGAAATCCTAATATTCTAAATCCTAAGAAGTGCGAAAATATTTAACCATATACCGCATCGTCGAGATTTGAAAACGTATATTTTTATATTTTTGGATTTTTAAAAATATGAATAATTTCAAATCCTAATATTCTAAATACTAAAAATCAATTTTCTAAATTCCAAACAGTATATGCAAAAATGTGAACAATTTTTTCAATTAAGAACATGTTTTGAAAACACAAAGAAATTTCGAAAATGTTAACCATTATCAAAATCTCCGAACATTTTATTAAGAGCAGCAACTTTTTAAAGCTGAACAAAATTTTAAAGTGCGAATAATTTTTTGGAACACGAATGTTTGTGAAACATAAACTTTTTTTGTGAAAATTTGGAATAAACTTTAAATCCTGAACAAAATTTTAAAGTGCAAACAACTTTCGAAACACGAGCGTTTGTCAAACATAAACATTTTTGTGAAAATGGGAACAAATTTTGAATCCCTAACAACATTTTAAAGTGCAAACGACTTTTTTAAACACAAACATATGTGAAACATAAACATTTTTTGTAAAAAATGGGAACAAATTTTTGAATCCTGAACAAAATTCTAAAGTGCGAACAATTTTTAAAACACATTTTTTTGAAACATATTTTTTTAAGAAAAATGGGAACAAAATTTGAAACTTGAACAAAATATTGAAAAAATTGTTCAGGTTTCAATTTTTTTTTGTGTTAAAATTGTCCGTGTTTCCATCGCCTTGATGTGCTCTACGCATTGTGGTCAATGTGGTCAATCAACGAGAGCCCTCGGAAGAGGACTCTACAATCTACATGAAGAAGCTGACGGTAGAGACCCACATGCCCTCTGACGACAAACTGCTTCCAAAAAAGTATCCTTCTCGGATGGGGTGGTTTACTTATCCTATCTCAAATGTTTTTTTTTCGGTTTATAAGAAGAAAATGATCCTTTTTTGGGCCTGCTACGCGTCCGCCGACGGATTGTTTTTAAACGATCCGTCGCCTCGTGGACCATCAGATCAGATCTATCTAGCAGCTGAACGTCTTCTTCTACTTTGCAACAAAACTCTTGTTGCAGAAACATTGCAACATAGGTTGCAGTGTCAAATTTTTGTGCAACATAAGTTGTGTTGTGGGATTTTTTTTTGCAACATAGGTTGTGTTGCGGGATTTATTTTTTGCAATATAGATTGTGTTGCGGGATTTTTTTGGTAACATAGCTGTGTTGCGGGATTTTATTTTTTCATTTTTCTTTTGTCTACAACAAGAGTAGTGTTGTGGAAGAACTTTTACAATATATGTAATGTTGCAGAAATATAGAGATGAGAGACGGAGAGAGGAACATGATGTTTTCTACACGAAGAGGTTCACCTCGTGTTTCCTTGAGTGGGGCCTTGAGAGCATGTGACGCTTAAAGGAGGTGGCGGACGCGTCGACTGATTTCAACCGGTTAACGCTGAACATTTCCCTTCTTTTTTTGTTCCATATGAAAATAAAAGCAAACGGTACACAACCCGTGGTTTCATAATTTTACGAGGAGCCTCGCAGTCGCATATCAGTGCTACCGGCGGGATCGAACGATAATGAGGAGTTGAGCCCCTGGATCTGCACTTAAATACATTTCACTAGAGGGGGTTCTCTGCAAACTGCCAAGAGCTCCTGCCTCCTTCTTCTCCCGTCCCATCGAAACCGAGCGACCGATCCGTGGCGGGCGAACCAACATGTGGTTGGATGGTTAGAGGGACTGTGGTATCCCAGCCCATCAGGGTTCAAGTCCTGGTGCTCGCATTTATTCCTGGACTCTTTCAGGATTTTCGGCGATGCACATTCAGTGGGGAGACGTTTCCGTTGACGATGAGGTGCTTATGGTGACTTCGTAAATTTCAAGATGATATGCTGGCTCAGTCTTTCGAAGGTGCTCATGGGGGTAGAGTGTGTGTGTGTGCGTTCATAGGGGTAAGTGTGTGCGCATGTATATGAGCGCTTGCATCTGTACTATGTTAAAAAAACGGAAATGTTAACGCCCACACGTGTGGGCGTTCACCATCTCGAACGCACGCAACGATCACCGTTGGGTACTTTGTGCACGAATCTTGGCACAATCCGGTCGTTTTTCTTCGCCACGTGGGGCAGGCGCGTGTGCGGTGTCGAGACAGTCGCCTGCGCATGCTGGTTGCCCTCCAGCGGTCGGGCCGGTTTCCACTTTCGAGGCGTGCGGTGGAACTGCTGTCGCTATGCGCCCACGCCACGCGCCGACCGCGGTTGTCGTCAAACACGTCGCGCACCTCTCCCCCCTCTCCCTCACGGTGCCATTTACTCACCCCCGCAATTACTGGCACAACCCACTTCGCTTTTCAAACCATTGGAGGAGAAGACGAGGGGAGAAGGCGACGGCGGAGGCGGAAGAATTGGCGATGTTCGCGGCCGTCGGTGGTGCTCGCCGGAACGGAGGCGGCCGCCCGGGCGCTGCGGATTGAAGGTAATGCTCGCTCTAACTCTCACAATCCTTCCTGCATTCCCCCATTCCCTCCCCTGTTCGATTCCTCGCTCGAGATTACGTGAGAGATTCAGGCGATTTGGCGATGCGTCGGCGTTCCGGCGGCGGAGTCTGTGCTAGCTGCGTTTTGGTGGCCTTTAGGCAGTTTAATGGCCGCGCCCTGTGCTCGTCGGAATGGTTATGCCTGTCCAGAGACACGCACTAGTTGTGCCTTGGAATTGGGCAGGTGTCTCCCGGTTTGTTAGTTGCGCATTGGTTCGAATTGGTGTTTGCAATCAGTTCGGGGGAGAACTTTGTGGTTGAATTTGAAGTCACTGTAGTTGCCATTGAACCCTAGATCTAGTTAGTTGTTTTGAAACTGCGGTATGAGGCAAACATGGTAGTTTGATTAACTATCATGACTGTATGGCAACTAACTTCCTGAATGAATGCGATAATTGCCACAAACGTGCTTTCCCATGCGGCAACTAACTTACTGAAATGACTGTGATAGTTGCCACAAACAAGCTTTCCCATGCGGCAACCAAATTATTGAATGACTGTGATAGTTGCCACACACACGCTCTTCCATGTGGCAACTAATTTGCTGAATTACTGTGATAGCAGCCACAAACATGCTGTTTCATTGTGGCAACTAATTTTCCTGAATGATTTGTGATAGTTGCCACACTGTATGAATGGTAAAGTGTAGTAAATCGGTAGTCAATGCAGTTTCAGCAACCAACCTTTGGGCGACAACTAATGTGCACATCAAGCTGTACTGTTGCCACATGGATAGTATATTCTTGTGGCAAATAGAATGTGAACACACTGCGTATGCATTGCCATACCGTAGACAGGACAATGTGGCAAATTGGCTGCATAACATGGCAACCAATTTTGCATATCAATGTATCAGATGCCATGCATATGCTTTCCATGTGGCAATTTTCTGTCTGACCACATCATGTCTATTGCCATGTTACAGTCAGTACAATGTGGCAAATTCATTGTACTGCAGACTCAATTTTTGTGTTTTTGCCACGATGACTTGTGATATGTGAACACACTGTGGCAATTTTCAGGTTCTTGATTAGATGTTTTTCATCGCTTTTTTGTATTACGTGTTGCATTTTAACATGGCAATTTCAACCTAGCACATTTTTGCCGCTGAACACATGGCATTTCATTGGTGTATTTTAGGACAGGGTGTGAGCTGCCACATCTTAGTTTTTGTGATGCGGAGGATTTTGAGACTTTCTATCGTACTATCTTGGGCTAACATGGCAACTTCAACATTTTGTTTTCAAGTGCATTTACAATCTGTACACTTTTTTTTTGAAAATGTAACCAATGTGCTTACTTGCCACGTTTATGTTTTTGACAATCACAGGAGGGGTGCGTGTGTGTTCATGTTATATTTTTTTTATTCAAAAGTTGACATTTTCTGTTAGGTGGCAACTGCTTACATGTTGCATTTTCGTTTCCACCGTGACAATTTGGTCTGTTCCTATCTCAGCAGAATGGCTCGTGGCGATCATCAAAATGATGATGATGATTTCATGGATCCACCACAGCATAATCGGGCAACTAGACGGAGAAAAGAGGGTGATGAGGTAACTGTCCACACCCCCTCCCATCGCTTATGTTTACGGATGCCACCTCGAAGCTTTGCGTTAAATGCATCATGAACTAAAATTCCATGACATTGCAAAACATGGCAACAATGATCCCTTTGTCTTTTGTCTTTTTTGCGAGAAGAACGAAAGCGTGTCATAGCAGTAGCCTCCCAAGAACGGTGACTACGTTGGTCGACATATTTACCGACGATCGGAAGGGAGCTGCTTTGAGATGGGTATGCGAGCTCGATGAACGTCCGATGCATCGAATCTTGTCAACCACATGTCTGGCCCGGCTTGATGAGATTTCTGACCCGCCTCGAGAGTTTGTGATTCCGGGACGTGGAAGACTACCGTTGAACGAGGAATCCGTGTTCTGCACTTTGGGTGTGCCTCGTGGACAGATGAAAGTCCCGTACGAGGTCAATAACGATATCGAGGAAGCGATGTTCCCCCGTTTGTTTCCTGGGTTGGAATCCATGCCGAACACGTCTGTACTGGCAGATTCGCTGCAGGCAATGATGACCCACGGAGATGTTTTTAAGATGAAGCTACTCATGTACCTCATCTCAGCTGTTTTCGCGCCGACCACTTCTCTTCGGCCAAGCAACAAATGCTTCCCCATCCTGGTGAATGTTCCATCCTTACTACTTTATTTTCCTACAATCTATTTGGATCCGATGTCATGTGTAAAGCTAGTCACTGCCAGTGCTTTTTGATGTTTTTTCCATTCGAATTCTTATGCGGCAACTCGTTGCCCTGAAAATCTTGTGCGGTGCAGGCAAAACTGGAAGATGTGAAGAACATGAATTGGTGTAAGTTCATAGCCGACTTCCTGCACGATGCATTCTCGAGAAAGATGTACCAAAAGGGTTGTCGACTGCATTTAATGGTATATTTTTACCAGTCTTATATGTGAACACCCTTTTTTAACACCCTTTCATTCATGCATGGCAACCTGATCATAACAAGATGGCAACTGCTATAATGACAATATGGCAACTGGCATAATGACAATATGGCAACTGCCATCATATTATCATGGGAACATATATTATCCTGTTTTTTTCCCAAAAAGTACCATGATGGCAACTAATATTTCTTTCTTTTTAAAATTGTTGTACATCAGCTCATGTACGTCGACTATCTTGATCTGTCCACCGTGGATTTCACTGGGACAGGAAGCCCGCCGCCTACGCACAAGTTTGCTGTTGTTTGTGCGTGGACTATCAACTTATTTGTCAAGGTTGTGCTTGCCATGACAGGTAATGGCGATACCAAATATGGAAAACTGCAGGTTAGTTCTGGTTTCTTTCTCCACACGGCATGCTTACAAATTTGACATGAGGCAACCGTCTGTGGTTCATAAGAGATGACTACCTTTGTTATCCATGGCTTTCTGCGTATTGTATCCATGCCTCACTCCACATGGCAACTCTTTCATTTGTGCTGAAACTTACATTCTCTCTCTTACATCCTAGCTGTTTTTTTTGTTTTTTCCAGCTGATGGCCAAGCATGCTATAGACTACAGCGTGTTTGGGGGGCCTCAAAACTTTGGAAAGTGGATGGACGTGCACTCAGCTCCATCTTGCCCTACTGAGGTAATCAAAAGATCTACATCTATTTGTTGCCTTGGATTATTTTTGATGTCGGCATAAGTGACTGTATTATGGGGTGGTTATTTCTCCTTCTTTGTTTCGTGCACAGGTGAGGGCACCTGTTGAGCATCTAATTGGGCAGTTTGCATCCGGAATGACCGGCTTGCTCGGGAAGTTGGTTGAGGGGTGGACATCTCTTAGTGGCTCACGGCAGGTGGCCAGGTTGAGGCGATTCACTTTGTTTGTCCCGGAAGCGGACACATCGGCCAACCGTTTTGCCGTGGCGGTATGACTACAAACAGTTCCCAAGAGCTTCTTGACACACAAGATGAACTAGATGGAGACGCCGGTATCGTCGGCAAGGATGAGGACGATGACATGGAGAACGCGGAAGAGGAAACCGATGATGATGAACATGCTGAAGTTCGTGCAGGTGCTAACAAGGGGAAGGATGCACCATATGTCCCCCCACCGGAGAAAGTCAAAGAACATACGGCTGCAAGAGGCGAGGGGGTGTTGCCATCAAAGAGGGGGAGGGCTCCAGAGGATGTTGGGCAGGGTTCTCCTGGCAAGAGGTCTAGGACTGATCTCATAGCTGCCAGGAGGAGGTTCGACTTTAAATTTAGTTTTTTTGCTTTGTCTATATTTTTTGGAACAGAATGATCCCTTTTTGCAATTGATTTTACTAAGCGCGGCAACGAGTTTGCTGTCCGATAATTGCCACCCTTTTTCTTCCTCCATATTACACGTGCAGTGAGGCGACAGCTGGTGGACGAGCAGTTATGAAGAAACAGGCACCAACGCCAACTCGTGCTTCTGCTCGGTTGAACAAAGGTGCCCCCATTGCTGGTGACATCCCTTCCACCAGGTCTTCTCCTCGTACGACGACGTCCAACACCGAGGATCCTGTCGTGTTGCCAGACCTGAGAAAGCCAGTCAAGAAGTAGGTTTTCCACGCGCTTTCATTGACATAGTGCTATATTTTTTGATTTTTCAATGCATCCGTTTAGCTTGTCACATGGGCTTCTGTCATCATCCCCATATGGCAACTGCTGTTATTTCAAAATGATTTTCCTTCCCTTTTATGAGTGCATGGCAACTCCTACTTGTTTTTACATGGCAACTGCATCTAGGCCAAATGGCGACTCTTACTGTACCCTACATGGCAACTGCCATCTTTTTCCATTGGCTTGTGAGCTCATCCCATACCTAGTTTTGAAATTGCATTACTAGTAGATCAGACATTTTTAGCATTCTTTCAAGTTGGCCAACATGGCAACTATTGATGGATTTGCATGGCAACCGCTAACTATGCCACATGGCAACTCATATTCCCCTCACATGGCAACTACAAGCTTTTCCACTAATTTTTCATTTTTTTAGATTTGAAACATGGCAAATATTCTTTGTTCATTTTTAATACCTTTTTTCATGTGCTTTCATTTTTGCAGGGTGAAGAAGACTTCTACACGCGGGGCCAAGCATATCAGCAGGGACCCACTCGAACGCCTTCATTCAAAGTTGTCAACAGGGGGCAACTCAGATGTCCATGAGGCCCCAGGCGACAAAACTGCTGCTGCACCGTCAACTGTTCCCACTAACTCTGACGCAAGTGGCCGACCATCTCCGCCTGCTGCAGATGTGCAGGCTAGAACAACGGGCATCCGTACATCGGGGAGTGACGAGTTGGTATCTGCCAGGACCGCTGAAATATTGCCCACTCTGCTGGCAATGAAGGATGCTGCTGTGAGCCACGCCACCCCATCAGGAAGTGTTGAAGTGGATGCCCCCGAGACCAACCTAAGCAAGGAAGATTCCCGCTCGTCTGACACTGATTCCAAGCGTGTGCGTGGTGGCACTCATGTGCCCACGACAGAAGTTGCCGAGGCGGCAGTTCATAATGATATGCCATCTGTAGGTGAGAGTCTTGGCACAACAGCTCCAGCTCACGGGGTGCGAGATATTGCTCGAGCCATCGCTTCCGCGTCTTTGGTCTTCCACCTAGGCGTCGTAGCCCCCGCAAGCAATCAACAGTCGTATCCAACGCACCAGCTGCAGCTAGGAGCAGCAGAGATGAGTCTGGTTACGTCCCTGCGTCCATGCTGTTCCCGCCAACTGCCAAAAGCAATGTTATGGAGAAACCGTAAGACCAGAGTACAAGCGATGCGGTGCCAAGCCGAGCACGGTGATGAAGGTGAACGTCCGAGCAGATCGCGCCTTTACCCAGCAGTGGAAAGCCCGGCTTAAATCTGCGCTTCCAAACTCCCAATCAACATCGGTGTCCCCTGGCCCCAACAAGAGGATTGTCAACAAATCTCGCCACACCATCGACAAGACGCCCGCCCTATTGGCAAGCCTGATGATTCTGCAGCGGCTGATCCAGAAGATATGTTTGTTGATCTTTCACCGTTGGATTCTGCCCCGCAAGCTGTTCGCGGTCCGGCCAGTAGGCATGAGAGGCACCCAATGGCCTTCACCCCACCGAGCTTCAGCCTTGGCGTCAGTCAAGATCAACCAGTGGCTCAAGATCCTATGGCAGTTGCCTTTGCTTTTCCTGGAGGCGTGCCCACAATGATGGCGCAGCCAATGGTTGAGGGCAGGAAGGCTGTCAAGTTCGCAGAGCCGATCGTCCAAGGTACATTTATCATGTGCTCTTCTCATTTTCTTGTATACATCTTTGTAGTTTGACTTTTGTCCCAATAATATTTTCTGGGGGTTCTCACTTGTTATGGCAACTGATATGTGATGACATGGCAACTGGATTTGATGCACCATGTCACCTACATTTTTTTTGCTGCCATGTTGCATTTTTTCATTGGGCAACCACATGGCAACTGTAGTTGTTGTCATATGGCAAATACAGTGCAATATACATGGCCATTGGATTTGCCGCACCATGTCACCTGCATTTGTTGTTTCCACGCTGCATTTTTTCCATACGGCAAGCACACGTCAAGTGGAGTTGACACAACATGGCAATCGTAGTTCTTTGTGACATAGCAACTTCTGATTACCAAACTACATGGCAACTGTAGTTGTTGTGACATGGCATCTGTGGTGGCACCACACATGGCAACTCCCCACTTTTGTACCTACATTTCACATCATGCACCCTATCTTTCTCACAATCCATCTGCTTTTGATTTCTAGGTATCCTAATCCACTTTTTGATCCTTGCAGCCACCCACGAGGATATTTCACCGTCACTTGATGAAGCTTACCGCAGGATCGAGGAGGCAGCATTGCGAGAGGAGGTCCTCACGAGGGCAGGGGCAATCAAGTTCCAACGTGCTGCAAATACGGTCTGAGGATACCATTAGGAGTGCCACCCTGGTTACGTGAGGCAGCGGAGGGTAGTTCACCCACCTCCGTGGAAGACTATGAGCCGAATTTAGGGCCATAAAGGAACAGACCAATGTATGCGATATTGTCAAGCGGTTTGGAAATGCGAGGGCCAGCAGCAAGCACATGAAGGAGCTGAAAGCGTAAATGACCACACCACATAATCTCTCGTTTTGCTTTGCTCTCTTTTTATCATTCATCTTCTTCATACTTTCTATACATGATCCGCTTACGTTTTAGTTCTTTTTTATTATTTTACTTAGTAGGCATGATTCTTTCGTGTTACATCATTTTCATACAGCTCATGTTTGGACAGAACCAAGGTCATTCAGTGCGGAGCGACGTACGTCGACCTGTGTGATCTTGCCGAGTCCGTGAGGCCAAATGGTAAAATGTCGACGAATGTAGCTGCATGCGGGATTGACTACATCAACAATCATATGGATGTGTGTGCCGACAAAACAATCATGCATTACAGTGTGACCTGCAAAATATGGGATGGTGACTTCCACCACAAAATCCTGAGGAAGAATTTCGCTCAACACGGTGAATTCAAGCTCACACTGAAGAAATATGTGAGTTCTCCTCCCCCTGTTTGCACTTTTTTTCCACATGGTATGGTTTTTTGCCATCATATGCACTCTGTTTATGTGGCAGATGTTTCATGTGGCATCAGCTGCCGTGCAAACTGACTTTTTGATTTTTTGCATCCCGTGCAAACTATGTGGCAACTTCAAAGTAAAATACACGGCAAATTTTGTTCTTACATGGACGGCAACTTTCTTTCAACTACCCCAACCATAACTAAAACATTCTACGTGATTCTACATTTTTTGTCCCCTGATGTTCTTCATGTGAACTCTGCTTCTCATTTCCTTCACTTTTACATGCAGGTCATGTTCCCCATGTTCCAGGAGCTTGCACCACACGACCCACACGACAAGTGTGGTCACCACTATGCGATCTGTCTTGACCTGAAGAACCAACGTTTTGAGGTGCTTGATTCAATGCGTTCGGCAGTTGATGCAGACCTCACTTCGCATGCTGAATTCTTCATCAACAACGTCAAAGAGACATGGAACCGTCACTACGAAAACTCAAAGGTCCAGATCAGACATTTCCCGATTGAGTACGTGGCGACCACGAATCAAGGGAACACGTAATTTCCTACCCCCCTTCCTTCATGTGCCATTTACATCAATCCCACCCCCTCTGTTGTTTGTTACATCTGAATTGAAGTTTATCACTGCTATGTCTGTCCTCTTTTTGCGAGTTCACCTGACTCTTTTTCTTGTACAGGACGGACTGTGGCTTTCACACGTTGGAATACTTTGCAAAGTGGGAAGGTAGACTTGCCCCCGCTGTCACAGCTGCAATGATCATTGAGCTCCGGAAAATCTACACATGGAACTGGTTGACGAATGAAGATTTCAACAAGCGGTCCGAACCCTTGAGTTCGTGGAGGAAGCTGTCAAGAAAGTCATCAACAAGTACAAGTGATCACGTGGAGTTACACGGACGCATACCTTACATTACATTGCCGAGGAATGTAAGGTACTATCTCTTTTGTTTCTTTGTCAAAAACTATGTTCGTGCGCTATGTTATGACGGCAACCCTGCGTAGCCTACTATGTAGTGGTGGTGTGTGAGCGACATTTGAATAGGTTCTGTAATATATGTGTGGATGTGAACCTATTTTAGGCGCGACAGCAGATATGTTTTATGTTTATCATTATTACTATGTTTTCATCGTTTGTAGCACCAGTTTGCTGTTCCGAATGCGTCTACGATGTTTTAAAACATGGCAAATGTAGTTCATTAGACATGGTTAGTGAAAGTCATCGTCGTTTTTCATTTGGCTCTTTTGCTTCTTCTTTTTTCATCGCTAATTGCACCGGCTAGCATGGTAGGTTGATCATGTAGCCACAACCTTTCCTGCGGTTGATGCACGTTACACTTTTTTTTCAACTTGTTTCCCATACATTGCACACAACACACTATGTGTCACTAAACCGCGTTGAATTATCATGGAAATATATGCGATGCAGAGTCATTACAAATACCATGGCATATTTTCAGTACAGCTAACATGGCAGATTCAGTACAAACAACACGGCAGATCCAGTATAATTAACATGGCAGATCCAGTACAACTAACATGGCAGATCCGGTACAACTAACATGTCATATTTAGTATAAAATAGCATGGCAAATTTAGTATAAAATAGCATGGCGGATTAAGTACCCATAACATGGCAACTACATTTATCCATTCAATGTATTCTCCTTCAACTTCTGACGCCCCTCAAGAGTCATTCTCCCAATTTAAAAAAAATTCACAACATCTAGGGGTACAAAACAAAATGTCCACAAGGACCATGTCACAGGCCTTCAATTTTTGCTTATGGATTGCCTGTCCCTTTCTTCGCTTTTCTTGTGTTTTGCTTGAATCTCCAATCCCGATTTGTACCTTATCTCTCTTGGGCGACCCTTTGTGATGCAGCAGGGTGGGTTCTGACACAGGTTTGTGTGCTTGCTGTTCCGGATCCTATCTCCGAAGTTTTCGATGATGGCCCGTGGACGAAGGCACACTTGATGTGCGGGGGAACCTGTGTAAGGCTTCCTCAGCTTTCCTCTTCTTGATCTCATCAAGCTCTCTTTTCAGGGCCTTCCTGTGTTTTTCTGCGACTCTCGCTGTCTCATCACTCTTGCACGCTTCATCAATTAGCTCAGCATAATTCTTTGTCAACACAACGTGCCTCACGGCTTCCATGGTTGACTCCGGTCTCTCGTCATGCACAGCCAGAACTGCGTTTGTTGTCTGCGGCGCCAACGCGTCGTCAGCGTCCCAAGTCCATCGCCGCCTTATGAAATGGCGGGGCATCCGTGTCACAACGTTCATGTCCATTACTTTTAGTATGTGACAAAGACACAATGTCGTCCCGTTAAAACTTGCAGCATTGGCAGTAGTATTCGCCTTGGCATATCGAGGCTTTCACGAAGTAGTTCCTTCCTTTGTCCGGGTCTTCAGGTTCTGAATCCGACATGCCCAAAATAGAACACACCTTGAACGTATGTTCGTCAACCTGGAAAGCCGTGAACATGCTGGCACGCTTTATTTCTTCCTGGAATCTGCAAGTTTTGTGTGTTTTCTGTTACACATGGCAACTGTAGTACATTAGACATGGCAACTGCATTGCACTTTCAACTGGCCATTGTCATTTCCATACAAACAGCCCAAATAGAAGCACAGTGCTTAAAACATGGCAACTGCATTTATTAAACATGGCAACCTCAGTTGAGTAAATATGGCATTTGCATTTCAGGAAACATGTCAATTTGCATTTCAGAAAACATGGCAAATGCAGTTCAGTAAACATGGCAACTACACAACATTTTCATTTGGCATTGGCATTTGCATACAAACATGCCTAGTGGAAGTACAGTGCATTAAACATGGCAATTGCATTTCATTGAACATGGCAAGTTCATTTCATTGAACATGGCAACTGCAGCTGATTAAGCACGGCAAAACAGCAGTTCACTAAACATGGCAACTGCAGCTGATTAAGCATGGCAAACAGTATTTTCATTAAACATGGCAACCACATATCATGGCAACTGCATTGCATTCTATATGGCACCTACTGCCTTCGTGCTTTGCGCAAATAAGACTGTAACGCAACTGACTTACTTGTTAAAGATCTTGTTGGTGTATATCTTGCTCATTTGCCTCTCCATCGGTGAATCGTTAGCAATTTTGGCTGCTTCAACAGTAGTGTTCGCTTCTTCTTTGTAGCTCAGATCCCGTATTTTTTGTTGCAAAGCCGTGTCTTGCTTGACAAATTGTAGCAATGAGTTGCCGGGGCTCACGTACCGCTTCAAAACAGCATTGAACCCCTCATTGCCAAGCGTAGTCTGCGTAAATGGGAAGAAGCACTACATGAAGTAGGCCGGCACCCAGTACATTCGCTTCTCCCACAGGCTAGCAAGAGTCTCGTTGTCTTGTACTTGATATGTTTCAATCATGGCCATCCAACTCCTTTCAAACTCCTCCACTGTCAAGCTGTGGTCCACGCACAGCTCGAATGCCTTGTGCAGCTACGGGACGGTCGACAAAGAACGGTCCTAAGCGTCTCCTCAGCCTTTTTTATAATGTGCCACCTGCAGGCTCGTGGCATCGCCAATGTAAAGACCTCCTCTATACTGCTGCGCATGCTAAAATCCTGATGCATTATTATGTTCATCGGTGCAAGGCCATCCATGCACTCCAAGAAGGTCTTGAAGAGACAAAGCGTACCCATCCGTGTCTTCGTTCGAGCAGGCCCAGCGGCCGAACCGCAATGACTGATTGTGGTTGTTTATTCCTATGAATGGAGCGCATGGCATCTTGTACATATTAGTGAGATACGTAAGGCCAAATGAAATGCAATCTCGGAAATGTTTGTAGGCTCTCCTTGCGGCACCATCCACCCAATACATGTTCTCGACACGGTCCTCATCGTCCAACCTTATCACCTGTAGAAGAAATCTGGATCTTCCTTCGCTTTCTCATCGAAGTAGGCCATTGTGGCCTCTATGTCGATAACTTGCTCTCTCTACGGTACTTTGCACCGTAGGTTTGTGACGTCGGTGGTATGTAGGGCATGCTACTCGAGTCCCCCTTTTCTTTGTGGATGAGTGATAGTATCTGGACCATTCTTGATGGACCGACGTTACAATCATGTAGCAGCTTCTGAATTGCCTTCGACGGGGTGAATCCTCTGTGGGCGGTCAGAAATTTTACCAGGTCAAACTTCTTTATGAGTTTGTGGTTGTGCTCGTCAAAATAGTCAGTGACCACATACTGTGTTCCATCTACGTTTAGCTTACATCGGACAGGGCATCCCGTCTTGAGAATGATCCCTCTCTTTCGTTCCGGAACGACGGGCGCAACACCTTTTCCCTTCTTTTTCCTTCGTGCCTTGTGGCACCTCATCTCACCTCTGTTGTACTCGTTTGTTTTCTTAATCTTCCTATGGTATTCGGTGTTGACCGCAAACCCATTGAACTTTGCATATGTCTGGTAGAATTCCTTTACTTCTTCGAACGATTCAAATCTCTGCCCAACGTACGGTGGCTGAGGTACCACGATCTCTGATTGCCCATCATCTTCATCCCCTTGTGCCTCGTCGTCAGTTTCATCATTCACTTCAGTATCGGCGGCGGTTTGATCTGCTTGAGTGTTGCCAGTGCTTGTGTCCAAAGGGGGTGCTTGTCGGCATTGCAGAAATGATTGCCATTTCTGGCTCTGACTCGGTATTGTCTGCGTCATGACTTGTGTCTGGCTGGAGGACCGCGTCTTCCGTGCGCTCAGAGCTTCCCGCAGTAGATGCCCCTGCGCCGCTGTTCACTTTAGTCGTAGGCCCTGTAATATAAAAAACGGGGACAAGCGTAAGATCTTTTTCTTGAATGACATGTTTATCGTAACGGAGTACATCAACTTCAAGTGATTTGGCATGACATCATTCAAACAAGCAAGCTGTTAGTCTGCATGTTGACATGCATGGCAACTGTAGTTGTCTAGTCATGGCAGCTACTGTCCAACAAACATGACAACTACTGGTTTTTCAGTAGTTGCATCAGTCATGCATGGCAACCAGCTCATTTTTTCAGTATGAAAACTTGGATTTTATGTGCATGGCAGCTGTAGTCCTGCATACATGGCAACATCGCCGCCAACACATGGCAAACTAGTGTGTTCTAGCATCAATTTTTTTATATTCTAGTCTCGAGCTCACTATGCAAATTTTTCATTTTACCTTGCTGTGCTGTATGTGCCCATCTTGTGTGGTCTGTAACACCAAATTGATGTGCTCTATCTGCATTGTGTGAAGCTTGCCATGAGACGTTTGTCAGGGTAGAAGCATCGTAATAACCTGTAACCATGGTATTAGATGGGTAATGCATGGCAACTGCAAGTTGTCCATGGATGGCAAACTCAAGTTGTCCAGGATGGCAAATGCAGTTGTCCAGGGTGGCAACTGCAAGTTGTCCATGGATGGCAACTGCAGTTGTCAACTACGCTCCTTCTGCTAATTCACCGTCCGCAACTTCACTTTTTATGGACTAACCTGTGTACGACGTCGATGGCAGGTACATGGGTGCCGACTGCCGCCACGTGCTGCACGAAGGCTCTGCATTTTTTCCCGACATAACTCGTGAGTCTTTTGCCATCCTTTGCAAGTTTATTTTTCATGTTCAGACCAGTATGTTTCATTTTCGTATGCGTTACCTTGACTTGCCACATTAGCTACTTGAAGTTGGCTGCCCGCACATTTGTCAGTGTTAGCTCCCTGTGACTGAACTTGCCATGGTGCCCCCCTGAGTGTGTTTTGGTCATAAGAACCTGCAAAAAAATGACCGTGTAGGACATAAGTAGAATGTCATCTTCATCGTCGCGAACATGGCAAATGTTCTTTTTCTTTTGTTTTTCATGCATCATACCAATGCTTGCGTATTGTTCTAATAGTGGCAGCAACGGCCCTGCAGAAATGAGTTGATCAGATTCGATGCATCCCAAAGGCGTTTACGGCCTTTGAGAACCGAAAAGATCAGTGCCATCTTCGTGACTCATTCTTTCCGCGTCTCGTTTTCTGCCACCGTGCTATCAATCACTGCATGAACAAGAACGCATCAACAATCCACAAAAAATGTATCCTTATGCTGCTTGCATGTAGAAGTTAACACGTCAGTGTTATCACATTTCCATGCGTAGGTAACCAGCATATCATGGCTAGTAGGACATGTACATCCACTATCTTTTTCTAAAATATGGGTGCTAGCTAACCGTTCGATTCGATGGCATCAGCCACTACAATAGGATGGCAAGCTGTAAGTTGACATGGTGGCAGTTGACGACAATGATAGGTGGCAACTGACGTTAGACATCAGTGGCAA
The DNA here is from genome assembly GCA_021605145.1 of Aegilops bicornis. Lineage (NCBI taxonomy): Eukaryota > Viridiplantae > Streptophyta > Magnoliopsida > Poales > Poaceae > Aegilops > Aegilops bicornis. The sequence goes on from JAHIAL010000136.1 coordinate 591,596, forward strand.
TTATTTTTGACACCCTATATTATTCCAAATTTCTCAATTTTCTCTACCTTTTAATGGATTCCTACACATCCATTCATTTACCAACTACGTGCATCAATCTACAGAGAACTTACGGTTATCTCTAACACAGTACATGGCAGATCTAGTGTACTCTGCTTGGCAACTGCGAAGACACACAACCCACGTAGGATGGATCTAGTTGCCAACCTCGTCGGTAATTTTGTACTCTGCCACGTAGAAGGATGAGAAGCGATAGTTAGATCGGGAGTTTACCTGTTTTTAGCTGGTCTTCTTTGGAGGGCGTCGTTGAATTGGGGGTGGGGGAGGGTGGGGGTGTGGTTTCAGGTGGGAATGCCCTACAGATCTGATCTGGTTGCCATGGCAACCAGAGAAGGCCGGCGATGGAGGTAGGGGTTCGGGAGGTGGGAGAATATGGGCGGCAGTTGGGATTGGGAGGTGGGAGAAGAGGCCGGGACGGCTGGATCGTGCGGGCTGCTGGGTCCTCTGACCCGCATGTTCGGGCGGGGTTGCCACACACCGAACGTGCGGGCCGTGCCGTTGTGCGCGCGAACGTGGTCGTGCGGGCTGGTTGATGTCCATGCCGTACGAGGCGTGCAGCACAACCCCCCACACATCAGACGTGTGGCAGATCCGGACCCTAAAAAAGAGACCGATCCGTGGCGGCTAGGGTTCTAGCCCGCGGTTCCCTTCCGGTCGGACCGCCGTGTCCGTGCGCCGCCCCTCCTACCTACCCCTTCCCCAGCGCCTACCCCCGCCGTCTCTGCCCTCTTCCCCGCCCCCGAGCAGCCACTCGCCGGCCCGAGCTCTGCCCTCCACCGCAGCTCCTCATCTGCGGGCATCTCATCCCCTCCAACGCCATTGCCTCCGCCCCTCCATCACCTCTCTCTCTCCCCCCGCCACTCCTATGCGGATTATTAACTCTAGATCATGATATCTTATCTATGATTGTTCTCTTATGTGCTACAACCTTGATCAGGTGGAGGCTAATCGCATAAGAGAAAACTACTCTGGCAAAATTCCTGCAAGCTATTTCCATTGATCAGTATAGACTGTTTCCGTACGGTTTGTTTGGTCTGATATGCAAACAATCTAATTGATGATACTTGGATTGTGTAAGAATAGGAACTAAGGGTTCTATCATCAACCACTTGTTGTGACTTGAGAGGAAGTACTTCTGTGACTTTTGGTACTATAATATCATCGGGCCAGATATGCCTTGCTGTCTCGCTGAATCTGCAGCGAAAGGGTCCTGCACAGTTGGTTATCCAGCCATTGGCTGAGTATTTCTTTTCTAGGAGTAGAGTTTGATTCTGCCACACCAAGTTTTTTCTCTCTAGAAGTTGACTTCTAAAGTTGCTTATTGAACCTCTAGGCTCTAGCTATTAACATGTTCTGACTGTACATCATAAATTTAGCAGTTTCATGATTTCCGTCACATCTGATGATCCGCTAGTGACAGTTCTCTGTGTACTTTGCTAGTGACCGATGGCGGCTGAAGCACTTTTTGTGGCAATTGGTTCTTATGCCTTTGGAGCTTTATCGGCAGCAGGTGGATTGCTTTATGCAATCAAAGCTTACAAGAATTATAGGGCCATGCGTGAGGAGGTTAAAATATGTGCTGCCTGTGGGAAGGAAGTGAAGATTATGCTGTCTGAAGAGCATATTGAAGAACACAGGTATGGACTTATAGTGTACATATTTGTGTAAATGTCTTATGTTTTCTTACCCCCAATACCCAACACTATGTAGAGTTGACCAAGCACGGGGAAATGAAGGTGACCCAACACTATGTGGAGTTGACGATGCACTGCTGCTGTGGCAGGGCTAGAATAATATGGTAAGGGCATTATCCATATCTTATAAGCATGCAAATAGTATAATCAGTATCTCAGAGCTTGACTTTTGTCCAGTATCTATTCGCAATTTCGCATTCTCAGCAAACTGACATCAACCATAGTAGTTGGTGAAATTTCCTTCTAGTATAAACCTCAAAACCTGTAGCCATGGCCGTTTGGTAATGGAAAGACAGCCACGTGAGTAGTCAAATGGTCCTGCCAATTAGGTTGGAAAGATTTAGGTGAATAATTGAGGACAAGACAACAAATGGGATTGGAGGCGGGTGCAAGCCTGGTAGCATCCCACCTCTCATATAACCGTCCATCCTAAAATCCAATGACCTTTTTTAGTTGAAAAATTATGATTTACACTAGATCCATCTCTTCACCCGATAGCTACATGTATTTAGTTTGCAATTTACTACTATAATGTATTAATGTTTCACACTTCCTAGTTCCAGTATGCAAAATAGGCTTACTTTGTATTCCTAGTTCTTTTCTTCAGTTCTGCTCCTACTACATAAGCAGGAGCATCTTGCTCTTCCTCAGCCCCTTGCCGTCTCCAAACAAGTTTATTCAGTTGGGTAGTTCCCCTCAAACTAATCCCAGCAGTAAATGAGAACCGTGGTAGTTGCATCTCAATTTTAGGATCTGGGGGCTCCTCATTTCTGCTTGGTAAACAGGACCCATTACTTCCTAATTTTATATTGTAGTAAGCTAATGGTTGTCTATCTTTTATCTTGATATATGATGTTTGTGCATAGCTAAAAAAATATCAGTAAAATTTAAAATACGTCCACAAAGTGTTAGCCAAACCAGAGTATGGGGGTTGAGCTAAGAACCAGGAAGCGCCACACTCTTATCACAAATTTTAAGGCGTTGTTATGATGATGTGGTGCTAGATTGGTAAAAGGATGTTGTGTCAATGATTAAACTAAAGAAGTAGCAACAAATTGCCACTTAGCTTTGACTAGAGAAGGCGTTGTGACATGCATAATAAATATGTAAAAACTTTTTTTATGTATGCGTTAACGGACAGAACATGCTCGAACCGGTGTAGCTTGACTATGACTAACGATTGTTGGTAATTCATTATCATATAGGTTTATTAACTGGACAATGTTACTGGTGCTCACAGGTGCATCGTGACGAGAGACAAACAAGACGAGGCCAGTCCTAGAAGAAGAAGAAGAAAAGAATGCAATACATGGAGTCATGGTGATTCGGACTGTTGTCCATGTTCTTTTTTGCAGTTATCGATATCTTAGCATGCTTCTGAAACAGATGCTGTTTGCCACTTGAGAAATCGCCAAGTAGAGGGCGTAACTTTGAAATAGCTAGATAGCTTTGAGAGATGGTAGTTTCATGTGGAGATTTAATTTACTTGGTTATGGTACACTTGGTGATGTTCCTTTTTACTCCCCAACCGTCGTCCAATTGCGCAATGTGTAGAGGATCAATGCTGCTGTTGCAGTGGCTATGTGCTCGATCACTCAACTAATTAGAGTTGGAACTTATGAAATTCCGTGAAGTATGTACTTTGCCACTTCTTTTTAACTGTTCTCTCCATCCACTCGTTTTATATTTAGCTGAAAATAAACATTCAGCTCAGCTCAACATACATGTAGATATTGATATTCGAACTAAAAAGAAGCTCCCCTCTTTTTTGGGGCTCTTTTCAAAAACAAGCTCTCAATTATCTTAACAATTGGACATGAAGCGTGTGCAACTTGAGATTTAACCTGTCCATCTGAATGAATGCACACAGACAGACCGAGATGCCTCACTCATTTTTGAGACCATAATTGCATCCAAAACGAGCTGCTGGGAACTGATGATAATACTCTCTCTCTCTCTCTCTCTCTCTACCTGCGGTATTACTCATTCCGTTGCACCAACCCAAAAAGCAGCAAGCATCAGACTGAACAAAACGAGCAGCCATGGCCACTCTGGCATCACATCACACAGACCACTAACTACATTAACAACAACAACAACTTTAGATAATTCAGTCACCACCTCTTCCATCAAACACGAGGAAGGAAGTGCAAAAACACAATAAATTCAGCTGGTAAAGGCACTCTGTTTCTGTTACCAAAATCAAAGTCGGAAGAAAAGATGCAACAAGGTGAAGCCAAATTTATCTCTCTCTGAGCTGGCTGCATCTTTTCCAACATGAGTAGCTTCTTCCTTTCCAAAATATACTATGCAAGCTGGCATTTGGAGACTGGTCATACTTCTGATGACTCCACAAGTGAGTGGATGTGCCTAATAAAACAGAGGAATTAGGGTCCAGACAAGTGCCTCCTGTGCTGCTTTCAGCTGGGAATCTAATCTTCACTGAATAAAATGGTTAAGGATGGATGATATCTCCAATGCACACCTGATTATGTGTTGTACATATTCAGAGCACCGGCTGGATATACAGAACAAACCCCTGCCGCGTATATTCAGAAAACCCCATTGGTAAGAGTTGAGTGCCCTTGTAGATTGGGAGGTAACAACTATGTAACCAAAGTACTCAGCAGCAACCCTCAGAGATCCAGTGGAAAGGCAGATGAGGGTTATGATTTCATTCATATACCAACCTGCAGTAAGAAGCTACACCTTCCCATGATAAATTTGGTGACTTCAACCACTGTATACTGCATAGGTTCCTACTTTACACAAGGTCTGCACATCAGATGTCATGATCCTGATCACCTCGGCTTGCTAGTAAGATTAGGAACGGAGATTAATGTCCCCGTTCCAAAGACCATGACAAGGACAAATGGGTATAACGCTCTATGGTGCCCTCTTCAGAAACACAAAAAGTCCATGGATTTGTAATAGCGTCGTGATCTTGCAGGCTTTGGCGTGACAGGAGATCATGAAAGCCGACCTGTGGTTTCATCATGCCTTAGACTATTTATCTTGGTGGTGAATCTGCCGTGTAAACAATGTGAAAGTAAAAGCAAGGGATAGGAATGCACATCGCCCGGAGCAAACATGTGTTAAGGAGCATTTGCAGTGATCATCCTATGCAAACATGCATAGGATGTGGAAAAATCAACATAACGGCATCTTAGAGTTGAGTGTACTGAAAGTGATGAAAAATGTGATGGATAAGCGGCGGTATGGGGAATAGTTAAGATAAATAATTCCTTTTTCAGCATCTAGTAGTGTACTCTTACAGCTAGCTTGGAGGGAAGATCCATGTTGACCAGCGGAATCGACGCTTCTTTCTACTGGCGGCTTTGAGTTTTGGATTTTATGCTGAACACCTCACCTGTATCGATAAAATAAATAGCATCCTCCTCTCTCTCTCCAAAAGCAGAAACAGACTTGCTGAAGCGTTTGCTGATGAAAAGTGCTTGGTCACCTAAGCCACTTGACACGGCAACCATGTGCGTCTTGCTGAAATCTGCCTCAAAAACCTCCAACTTGCGAGTGAATTTGACATAACAACATTTAGGAAATTGCAATTGGCCTTCACCATGATCAGCTTCCCGCACGACTCAAGTAAGTACCAAAATGTGGCGAGGTGATCATTGGGAGCATAAGTCATCTCGTCACGCAGGATGCCATCAGTGATCATGTTGTCTCCAGTTGTCCTCAATTCATACAAGTTGCGCTGAAGCCGATCCTCTTCGTTCTCACAATAATGGTCTTGGTCCTCATCTAAGTCGCTCTCCACACTGGAATCAGCATCGCCCGATCTGACGTGGTGCTTGATATTGGTGACTGTGGGTAAGCCATCAGCATTAAAGCTTATATTCAAGGAGAAGAGGTCCTCTGCCTGGGTGATCCCGTAGAGCCTGTTTCCTAGGAGCACGATGTCAATAATGTTGATGAAGGGGGTTGCTTGTGGCCTCGGTAACCACGCGCCCTTTCCTGGTCGGATTAAGATGATCGGATAGTTCCAATTGTTGGTCATGATAACAACGAGCTGGTCATCGGGGGTCAATCGGATGAGCACCTTGCGGATCTGAAATAACTCGGAACTATTACCGACGATGGCATCCAGCTCGGGGAGAGCCACAACTTGCTTAGAGAAAGGATTGTGCAAGAAGTAGGTATGAATTTTGTTCTTATCATCAGCGTAGTCGAGGGCGAGCCAGCTGTCGGTGGAGCCAACGCATCGCAGGCTGTCAGGGAAGGAGCTGTTGATGTTGGAGCGTTTGAACGGGGTGTACTCCTGTTTGCCAGTGGCGGACCTGGGAGGAGAACCATCCATACATTAGATCAAGAAGACAAAGAAATTTTTATATATGTGATGAGGATGTATAACTATGGAGATACAACAAGATTTTACCCGTGTCCTGTGCACTCTCTGATGTAAGTGTAGATGCCGTCGTGGTTGTAGAAGCCGCCGGGCAGCACGATCCAAGGCCGCTGCGGCAGATGTGAGGGACGGACGGACGGCGGCACGCGGAGTCGATCCACTTCCAAGGCCGCTGGCGCGGAGGGGGGCAGGAAACCGCTTGCCAGGAACGCAGTACCGTCTGCATCCACGGCACTTGCGGCGGAGGGGGAGCCGAGGCGCGCCAGGATCGACACACCGCCTGGAATCGAGCGCGGTCTGCCAGGTTAGGGAGGCCGGCCATCACCAGATTTAGGATCTCGTCTGGGAGTTCCGACCACGGCGAAGAAGGCGGCGGAGAAGCAACGGAGCGCCAGCTGGAAGAGCACACCGCGTCGAGGACAGCGACGAAGAGGCCTAGGAGGTCGTCGGACCACGGCGGCGGCGACGCCATTAGACGTTGGATGAATAGTTTTTTTTAGGAAAGAAAATATCTGGATTTTGTACGTAGTTAGAGCATCTCTAGCAGACCCTGCTTAACGCAAGTTTAGTTCGCACGGCTACGATTATGCAGGCTCAAAATCACCGTGGCAGAACATAATCTGTATCCAAACCCGTAAAATTTTAAAAACTTGTTTCGCGCGAGAAATTGAAGCAAAAGCTTGCCGAAGCTCGCTCGCATAAATAGCTCTTCTTCATATAAGTTCGTACACATCATCCATATATTACATATAATTTCGCGGGAGCTAATAAGCCGGGCCTACGCTATCATAGCAGTACACAAAATTGAGCTCACGGAGCTCGTGCGATAGCTGACCAGCGGTGGCGCTCAATCGAAGTTGGAGGAGCTGGAGGAGTCGAGGTCGATGTAGAACTTCGCCGCCTCCACCTTCATCGATTCAGGTCAGCCTCCTTGGACGCCAGGCGCTGCGGCAGCGGCGACGCCCGTCTGGAGGAAAAGACGCTCGTACTCGAGCTCGCGGCGGATGCGCTCCTCCATCTCCTCCTGCTCCCTCGCCGACCGCTCGAGGACGACGCGCTCGCGGAGCTCCTCCTGCCCCGGGGGAGGTAATCCTCGGGCCCTATCACGCCTCGGCGTGGCGGTGTATCGGGCTCTATGGTGCGTGGCGCGAGCTCCTCCTCCGGCTCCTTCTTCACCGGAAAGAGCCGCGAGCTCCATGCGCCCGCGGATGAGCTCCCCGCAGACCAGGAGCCGGAGGAGGCGTGGCGGCGGCAGGCGAGCTCGCGATCGAACTCGTCCAGCTCGTGGCAGTCGAACGCCGACGGCCGTTGCCGCGATTGAGCTACCGACGCGCTCCCGCTTCTTGCGGCGTCGAATCTGGCAGCGTCGGCGGCGCTCCGCCTTCGTCCCGGAGCTACCATTGCCGTCCATGGCTTTGGCGGGCTTTCGCCGGCGAGAAATCAAGCAGGGCGGTGGGTAATTGGGGGGATACGCGGCGGCGGGCGACTGCGGGGCGATAGGGTTTCGACCCGCATCTGCCTCGCGAACACGTAGTTATACGGCTTCGGGGGTAATGTTTGCGGGCCACGGTAAAAATATTTACGAGCTGGACGAGTATATGGGCTCTGTTCTGACCAGAAATTTGGGCCGAATCCGTATACTCGCCGGAATTATGCGGGTTGGCGCATTATGCAGGGTCTGCTAGAGATGCTCTTAGAGACGGGAAAACTGCGGGTACACCTAGGAGAAGATGCCTCACCAATTACAGGAAAAGCCCCTGAAAAAATACAAAATTACAAACAATTCCACTCCCAATGGCTCACGTTTCACAGTGAAATAAAATTAGCTCCACGAGCGTTAGGTGAGAGAGGCCGATCGATGCGCTCCTCCCCCAAAAAATAATCTATGCGCTTGTTGCGACCTGCGAGAGAGGAGGGGGAAGGAAATCGGTAAGTTCATGTTCAATCCTTGGAGATAACACAGATGAACATGAACAGAACCCTCTGGTTAATTTAATTGGGTCATGAGGTAATTATTCTGATCCTTTCACACTTCGAAATTCGAATGTCAATTTTAGCAAGCAGTTTTTGTGTAAGATCATCTATGTGTTTCAGTTTATGGCGTATATCAAGTATAGTTCGCATGGCATATGATGCGGCTAGATGCAATGATCTCCCGTGGAGCCTGCACCGTCTCTGCCTCGATACTTTCCTTAGAATTTTGTGATGGCAAACTGACCAAAGTTCATTAAATTAACACTTCCATTTTCTTGCCTGCTGTTATGTCCAAATGCCATGGAAATTTAAGAACATGACCTCTCTATGATACTGTTCATTGTTCTTTTTGTTGCCGGTAGTAGGTACGCAAAGCTTCAGAGTAAAATTTCTCCGTCTCCTATAAACTCTATTTTTGCATATCCATGGAACAGAGAACCATATTTTTTTTTGCCTCTTGTTCCTGTTGAGAACATATATTATAACTATATGACACTGCCATTTCTCTCTCTTTAATTTGTCCTGTTCGTAGGAATGGACTTGCAGTGAATGCATGTTTCCTTTTTTCTCCGGTATGAATAGACAGAACAAAGATTTTTTTTAAACTATCATGTTTTTATAGAGAATTCGGAACCTGTATGACCCAACGCGTAAAAATCAAAACTATGACCCCGTCGGCCATCCATTGGCCGAAGAGAGCCTTTTCGGCATGCACTAGTGAAAGTACATGTAGTGCTCATGTGTGGTTTTGGTAATTAAATGACAATCCTAATGGACTAATGCTTGCACTGAATATACATTTGAAGGAAAGTTCCATTTGCAATGTATGAAGAATATTGGCTGAATTGGTGGATGAAATCCATCAACATCTATATATGCATTGAGACTTGATAATGAATGACAATTCCTATGAAGAAACAATGACATCAAGTTATATAGGAAGGTTTGTTCCATGGGTGATGCAAGAAGGATATTGAATGGATTTAGAATGAATGCCATATACATGTAGTTGTGCATCAAGATTAATCATGGAGCAAAGATAAAGGTTGACCAAGATGAAGATTGAAGATTGAATTCAAAGATGGTCAACACACAAGCGCAAATCATGTGCCACACGAGATCTTGTGGTATGGTAAGAATTTGTCAATTGCGCTTTGTGTACTAACCCATACTATGTGTTGCCTATGTTTTTGAGGGTTAGGAGATTCTCATGGGCTCGCATCAAGAGAGAGAGATTTCAAGTGTCTATGAGAGGATGTCATCAAGTGTTGATGATCATGGTTGACAAGCGCAAGTTCAAGATAACTATCCCGAAGGATTACATGCTTAAAGCTTGTGGATGATCACATGATGGACACATGAAGATAAATACAAAGCAAAGCTTCCCACATTGTGTATGGGGGATCTACTTGAAGACTTCAACAATGTCTTGCCATTCAACTTGAGCCAAGAAGAAACTTCAACTTCAAGCTCAAGTGAAAGGCTCGAGTCAAAGGTATTAGTTCCTTCACGTTAGTGTTGTGGAGTGATGAACACCGAAGGAACACATACACTCAAGAATGGATTCTTGATAGCTATGTAGTGTAGCTCTTTTATGATTCTTGAGTTGTAGGGATCCTGCACTATTAAGAGGGGATCAAAGGGGTTCGTGATAGATTTTCTCAAGTCAACATCTTCTCTACACAATTCCACTCCTATCCTATACACCAAAGAAAATCCAAAGCCAAATAGGTTACCCAAATATCTGATAAAACCTTTGCATATTTTGCATCCTCCATTTTGGTTCATCTTGGGTGGTTCTCTATGTGAGGACCTGGGTTTTTTCCATAGCTTCAAAACAAGCCCAAGATCATCAAAATCGGAGTCCGGATGTAAAAGTTGTGCCTGTTTCAGTTTCAAGGCTGCAGCAGTTTGGTTTGGACGGATCATCCGGGTCCTCTCCCATATCATCCGGGCTTTGCCCGGATCATCCGGGTTCCAGCCCGGATCATCCGGGTTATTCGTAAAATTCATCACAGTAACTTATTCTGCTAGCCGGATCATCCGGCTACCCACCCGGATCATCCGGGAATTACTCGGATCATCCGGCTATGTCCCCGGACATCCGGGTATCTACTTCACCACATTGTATATTGACCTTCTCGGATCATCCGGGCATTGCCCGGATTATCCGGGTATGCGTCCAGATCATCCGGGCAGGTCAACAACTGCGGGAAACGGCTCTATTTTCTTGGGGGTATAAATATCCCTCTCCCACTCCGAGGGAGGGTTGACTACTTCATCCCAAATCGCCCCAAGAACACAAGTGGCTCCCTCTCACTTCTCCTACACCAAATCTTAGATCCCGGAGAGATTAGTGAGTGTTCTTGAGAGTTGTTCCAATCAAAAGATAGATCATCTCCCTCTCCCTCTTGTGACCAAAGCAATTCGTGATTTGAGCAAGTCTTGAGCATTTACCCTTTGTTCTTGTTACTCTTGGAGGTTGGAGACTCGTAGGCGGTAGGAGTGCTCCGGTGAGGAATCAACTTGTGATTTGTCCCCCGGAAAGTTTGTGAAGGTTTGGAGGCCGCCTCAAGGTCTACCACTATCGCCTTCGTGGTGATATCTCAAGGAGAATAGGGTGAGCCTTCGTGGCGTTGGTGTGCCTTCGTGATAACATCCACCTCTCTAACGGTGACTAGCTTCCCTCCAAGGAAGTGAACATCGGGATACATCCTCTTCTCTGTGTCTTCGGTTAATTATAACCCTAGCCACTACTTGTGGTTTACTTTGGTCTCTTGACCTTGCATTCACTATATCTTGTTGTCCTCATTATATTGTGTTGGTTACCGTATCATAGAGATTATCTAGGCCAACACTTTTCAGTCCGCAATTCATACTTGCTACTATTGTTCTATCGTGTGCTTAGTGTGAATTGCTAGCTTGTAACATTCATTTCCATATCTTGTGACATAACTTGTGTAAGCTTGTAGTGCTTACTTCAGTTTGATTGTATCATTCAATTCCATATATTGTGATACAATTTGTGTAAGCTTGTATTGCTTACTTGTGGTTGTGTGTATTATTCATTTACATATCTTGTGATATACATTGAGTAAGTTTGTGTAACTTACTTGTGCTTACTCATATCCACGTTGTTCTCATCTTGTTTATCCTAAGTTGTTGGTGCACTTAGTGAGCCTGGTATATTTAGAATTTGTGCTTGAAAAGTATCCGCTTAGTTTATTTCCGCATTAGGATATAGCCAAATCCGTATAAGATTTTAAAACGCCTATTCACCCCCCTCTAGGCGACATCGTGGTCCTTTCAATTGGTATCAGAGCCCGGTCTCTCCTTATTAGGCTTCATCGCCTAGAGAGTAACAATGTCGACTAGTGAACTAGTGCACGACAACACTTTTGATTTGGATAGCACAAATTATCACATATGGAGAATTCGCATGCTTTGTCACTTTCGGGCCATGGGTCCAAATGCTTTGCGAATTGTTCTTATAGGAATTTCTATTGCTAAGGATGGACATTCTCCATCTATTGAGGATATGTATCTTAATTGTGATACTTCTCTTATCTTTCATCAAACTTTAACCTTTGACATGTTTAAGGCAGTCATGACTTGCAAGTCGGCTCATGAGACTTGTGTAAGATCTTGAGAAGTGGTGTCTAGAGGGGGTGATTAGACACTAAGTACCAAAGTTGCAGTTTTTAACTTCTTTAGGTTTAAGTGGAGTTTAGGCACAATTTCAACATTCACAATACATAACGAGCAAGCATGCAAAGAGTATATGAGCAGCGGAAAGTAAAGCATGCAACTTGCAAGAATGTAAAGGGAAGGGTTTGGAGGATTTAAACGCAATTGGAGACACAGATGTTTTTGTCGTGGTTCCGATAGGTGGTGCTATCGTACATCCACGTTGATGGAGACTTCAACCCACGAAGGGTAACGATTGTGCGAGTCCACGGAGGCTCCACCCACGAAGGGTCCATGAAGAAGCAACCTTGTCTATCCCACCATGGCCGTCGCCCACGAAGGACTTGCCTCACTAGCGGTAGATCTTCACGAAGTAGGCGATCTCCTTGCCCTTACAAACTCCTTGGTTCAACTCCACAATCTTGTCGGAGGCTCCCAAGTGACACCTAGCCAATCTAGGAGACACAACTCTCCAAGAAGTAACAAATGGTGTGTTGATGATGAACTCCTTGCTCTTGTGCTTCAAATGATAGTCTCCCCAACACTCAACTCTCTCTCACAGGATTTGGATTTGGTGGAAAGAAGATTTGAGTGGAAAGCAACCTGGGGAAGTCTAGAGATCAAGATTTATGTGGTTGGAATGGAATATCTTGGCCTCAACACATGAGTAGGTGGTTCTCTCTCGGAACCCGCTGTAAGTTGGAAGTGTAGGCTTGTTCTGATGGCTCTCTCCACGATGAAGAGGAGGTGGAGGGGTATATATAGCCTCCACACAAAATCTAACTGCTATACACACAATTTACCAAACTCGGTGGGACCGAATCAACAAACTCGGTCGAACCGATTTAGTAAACCTAGTGACCGTTAGGGTTTTCGGTGGGACTGATATGCATCTCGGTAGGACCGATATGGTTAGGGTTAGGGCATAACGTGATCTCGGTGAGACCGATTACACAAACTCGGTGAGACTGATTTTGGTAATAAGTTAACCAGAGAGTTGTTCAGGCAAACTCGGTGAGACCGATTACTCAAACTCGGTGAGACCGATTTTTGTAATAAGCTAACCAGAAAGTTTGCATTGTAATCTCGGTAGTACCGATTACACAAACTCGGTGAGACCGGTTTTAGTAATGGACATACATAGAGAGATTACAATCCCATCTCGGTGAGACCGAGATCCCTATCGGTGAAACCGATTTGCCTAGGGTTTGTGGCAAGTGGCTATGACATCCGAACTTCGGTGGCGCGGATAGAAAGAATCGGTGGGGCCGAGTTTGACTTTTAGGTTTAGGTCATATGTGGATGTGAGAAAGTAGTGGAGGGTTTTGGAGCATATCACTAAGCACATGAAGCAAGAGGCTCATTAAGCAGCACCTCATCCCTCCTTGATAGTATTGGCTTTTCCTATAGACTCAATGTGATCTTGGATCACTAAAATGTAAAATGAAGAGTCTTGAGCTTGAAGCTTGAGCCAATCCTTTGTCCTTAGCATCTTGAAGGAGTTCCCACATCCTTTAATCCATGCCACTCCAGTGTTGAACTTATCTGAAATATACTAGATAAAAGTGTTAGTCCAACAAGAGATATGTTGACATTAATTACCAAAACCACCTAGGGAGCACTTGTGCTTTCAACTTGGACCAAACTTGAAGATATATATGGTGGGTCCAATCTTGATGAAGACAATATTATTTTTGGGGAGTTAATGGAGGAGTTCTCCACATTTCTAAATCATGAAGAACTCTCTATTGCTTCCACCTCCAATTACTTAGACACTTCAATATCTTTCACTTCACCAACATGTGGCGTGCCACAAGGTAATGACATGGTGAGTGAAGAGATATCTTGTAATGATGGTGTTAAGCTCATTTGTGATGATATGCTTGATCTCCCATGTTGCCATGATAGAAATGCTTTTGTTTCCTCTAGTTGTTCTATGACTAACCATGTAGAGGAAATCAAGAAAGACGAGGCATGCTTGATTGATGAAGAACCATCTTCTCCAAAAGAATCATTATCAACCCCCTTTGTTCACATGTGCCTCATGGCAAGAGGTAATGACGAGGTATCATCTTCTCTTAGTGACAATGATGATAGTTGTAATGATGAAGATGATGATGACTTGACTCAAAATCTCTATGAGATTGGGAAAACTCTTCATAGAGCTAAAAATAACACTTATAAAAGGTTCCAAGATGTTCTTGCTTGCTTTGAAAAACGTAATGACTTATTTCTTAACGAGCAAGCGAAAAGTGAACAACTTGAACATGAGCTTGCTAAGGCTCATCAATGCCTTAGTGACTTGAGGTCTTTAAAAGAAGAGATTGAAGTTACTCATTGTAAACTTAAAGAGGATTTTGAGAACCTTGACCTTGGCTACAAGGATGTCAAAGGAGAGCTCACCAAACTCTCTAAGTCTCATGAGGAACTTCAAGCTACTCATCTTGAGTCTCTAGTTTCTACATGCTCCTCTCATATTGATAATGATGCTTGTGCTACTAACTCTATCTTGTGTGAAGCATCTATATTGAAAGAAAATGTTGAGCTAAGGACTCAACTTGATTTGCTAACTAGCAATTATGGGAAATTGGAAGAAAGTCATAAAAAGCTCTCAAGCACTCATGAGGATCTTCTAATCTCTCATGATGGGTTAAAGTTATCTCATGAGGCTATGATCACCAAGGTAAAATTATGTGAGTCTCATGTGGATATTAGCACATCTTCTACTCGAAATGCCTTATTGCCATGTGCTAGTCCTTGCAATTCCTGTCTACATGATATTGGTACATCTTGTGATGAATTGCACACCATGCCTTCTTGCTCTAACAATGAAGTTTCTACTTCCTCTATTTGTTAATACTAACCTTGTAGAGGAAAATAAAGAGCTCAAGGCCCAAGTCACCAGTTTGAAGAAAGACTTGGAAAATATTGTGATAATATCTTGAGTGTGAAAAAGGACCCTCAAGACAAAATAGGACTTGATTTCATCTCCAACAAGAAGAAGTCCAAGAACAAGAAGAAGGGAAAAGATCAAGTCAAGAATTCGGCTAACATTATTTGCTTCAAGTGCAAGAATGTTGGACACCATGTGAGATCTTGTCCATTGAAGAAGAAGGCTTCAAGTGTGAAGCATCAAGGGAAGTGGCCTCAAGTTCAATCTCAAGATAATGAAAGGCCTCTTCCCATGCTTAACCAAGATAATGTTCTCCAAGTTGAGAAGGCAAATAAGAAGAGAAAGGGGAGCACATGCTGCTATATTTGCCGTGAGAAGGGACACATATCTTCATCATGTCCTAACGGTAAGGTCTCTAAGCCTCCAATTGTCAATGATCATTATTCACTTAGAAAGGATAATGTTGGCAATTTGTTTGCCAAGTTTGTGGGCACCCAAAGTGGGTTGAGTAAAGAAAAGACCATTTGGGTTGCCAAGCGTATTGTGACTAATTTCTTAGGACCCAACTTGATTGGGGACCATCAAGCTCTAACTTGATCAATAGGTGTGTGGAGGGCATTGGAGACTTGGCTAGTTCATGAATAAAAATGATTCTCACCATTCATTATGGTTCAAACCAAGTCAAGTGAATTATCATCATATTTGTCATTCCAATTCTCCTCGTGGCGGTAACTTGTATTTATATTGTCTACATTGAAAGTTACTAGCCCCATGCATGTTTAGGTTTTGTTCCTAGCATGTGTTTGTATATGGTGTGCCTCCTAATATGCTTGATACGTGTTATCTAGCTTGTGTAGGTTGCTATGCACATCATATAGTTGTATGTGTGGTTTCGAGCCTTTATTGCTTCATTAGTTGAATCTTCCTTGGCTCTTTTGAGAGATTAATGGATCATCACATTATGGGGGAATGGTATGTCTTACGCATATCACAAACCTTAAATGTTTATATATGCAGGATACCACCTAGTATTGTTAGTGCAATATTATCTAGTTACTATGTGGTATGTAAAATTCATTTGAAACTCAAATCCTCATCCATTAATTATCCTTAGTTGGGTTCCATTTGCCTCTTGTGGATAATACATGGATTATCACATTATGGGGGAGTGATATACTTTGTGCATACCACTTCTCGTGTGAACATTAACAATAGAGGTTTGCCAGTTTGCCACTTCAAATTTATATTTGAGATTATCTTATATCTCCGTGGCATGAAATCTTTGTTTGAGTATGGTATTCTTGTGCGGCTTTGCCCATGGTTATCTTAAAAATTGTATTTGGAAAATCATTTGAATAAAGCCATTCCAATTGTTGCTTTGCATGATGATCTATCTAATTGGAATGTTAATAATATGCTATCCAAGCATTGTGTTTATTTCTAAACTCTCATGTTATGCTTGTGTTAGTATAGATGATCATGTACTTATTTGGTTTCTACACTGAATGACAACTCGAAACACCATTTTGTTCGAGTTCATCTTATTGGTTTGTATGGTGTTATGGTAGTTTGTTATCTCATTGTTTATAGTGTCCTATATCTTCTTGAGTGAGATATTCCCATGAGTATGTGTGCAATGCATATCTTATATGCTCATTGGTTTTCTTTGGTTCATATGTTGAACTTTCTGTGCTATCATAATTTGAACTTTCTGTGCTATCATATGTTGATTTGTCACTTTGAGTCATTTTGGACAACATGAATGACTAGTGATGTTATTGGAAGTATTAACGGTTATGCGTTCATTTGTGAAATTTGTATCTCCCTGGATTTTGGTAGGCTTGTGCATGTGTATTTACTATGTGTAAATTCGCATGCCTTGTTTGTTTTATTTGATCCAATATATATATGGTAAATCCATCAAATTCTTAATAGCTAAGATGTGCATGAAATTCAAATTCATATCGATATGCACATATTTAAGTGTTTTTACCCTATGTTTTGTAGTTATGCTAACTACTTCAGACCCAATAAGTTTGGGGACCATATTGTACTTAAATCGTTTTAGGTACATTTGAGAAGCATTGGGTGCTTGGCTTATTCATGAAGGTGGTGGCACAATGAGGAAATTAGAGCCAAGCTTGAACCGTTACCTACTACATCATTCCAATGCTATCTCGGTAACAAGTATCTACTTCATGCGTACATTTCTTGCATTCAACCTTGTGTAGGTTGCATCATGGCATGAATTTCTTGACTCATTCTTGTCATACTTGTTTCCTTTCTCAAAGCATCCCAACAATGATCTCTTGTTCCTAGTTGTGCTGTCTTTGATGGTTGTGTGTTTGGAGTTCATTAATATACTATAAGATTATATTAAGCCATGTGCTATACTTTCAAGCAAAGATCTCATTGGTATATTTTATGTCTCCTATTTGGATATCTTATTCTTTCCTTTTGTAACTATTTCATGTGTACATCCTTCTTTGTGGATATATATCATCATGATTGTCATCTACCTAGAATCTTATACACGTGAGAGAAGTTACATCTCTAGTTGATATCCCTATTCTTTCATGTCCGCCATTTCATTCTATTTTTATATCTTTGGTCGCTCTGTGGAAGCATTTGTTGTATGAGTGCGTGTCTTACCTCTTTGCATCTTAGTGCACTCATGTTTGGTGAAGATTCTTGTCCTCGTGCTTGTCTTGACAAGCCTATATTTCCTATCTTCATCATGGGTTGTCACAAGCTTTGATTTTTAATTTGCTACTAGTGAGCTTGTGAACCCATTTGCTTGATGTGTGTGTGACCTTCTTAACTTCGTGTGTGTGGGAAGGACATGTCTTGCACCTTGTATCTCATTTACTCAAGACTATGTTGACACTTAATTCTCATCCTTATACTAGTCTTCTCAAGTGCTTTGACGTGACTCACACATATCATTTTGGTTGTGCCTATTCTTAGTTGCCTCATTTACATGTTGCTCAACCATATGTTTGTTGCAAATGCTAGGCTTCTTTTCTTATCTATGCTTGCTTACAATTGTTTTGTGTTCCTATTGATTTTGGGGGAGTGATGATCCTATTTTGTGCACTTGTATCCAAATACAAAACAAAAATCTAAATAGTGCACAAATCATGGGGAGCTTCTCTATTTTCCTTAGAACACTCCTTTACCCAACTCATAATATTCTTTTACACTTTTGGCTCGTCGAATCTTTTGATTGCTTGCTTCACATTGTGTTATGCAAATGAGATCAATTTGTGCCATGTGCCTTGCTATTATGACTAGGCTCAAGTTGTATAATAGTGGATTCACTTGTGGATATCATGTTCTTATCAATTGCAACCTTTCTTTTTGTGTATATGAGTTTCTTTGTGGATACATATCATGATTATTATAGGCCAGAAATTTTTATACATGAAAAGGTTCATATCTTCGTATCTAATTGCATTCTATAGATTTCGAGCTCCTTTAATTGTTCATCATTGAATATGTGCATTTGTTTTCACTCACATTTTTTGATATGCACACATCAAGGAGGAACTCATACTATATTGGTCTGCTGGATGTTTTGTCTTCCATTTTGGCATTTGTTGCCAATGGGGGAGAAGTTTAGAGGGTTTAAGATAAATATCTTTTGTAGTTCTTGTCGTCTCTCATGCATATCTACCCTTGTTATATATTCTTATTGCATGGATGAGTCTTCTATATAGAGAAATCTTCTCCTAGTTTATGTCAACCAATATATGCAATGACATTCAAAGTTCATTCACACATGCATATATTGTGGGGGAGTTT
This sequence comes from Aegilops bicornis, assembly GCA_021605145.1. Classification (NCBI taxonomy): domain Eukaryota; kingdom Viridiplantae; phylum Streptophyta; class Magnoliopsida; order Poales; family Poaceae; genus Aegilops; species Aegilops bicornis. Next base: position 610,074 of record JAHIAL010000136.1, read on the forward strand.
GCTCTATATACTATGGGTGTACTATCACCAAATTCTTGTGTAGTGTATTAATGATAGTACAACCATCCCAAGTATACAATTTATCCTTGGATAAATTTCATGCTTGTTTAAAAATTCATTATATAAACCCTCTTGTTGAGATTGTCATCAATTACCAAAATGGGGGAGATTGAAAGTACATGTAGTCCCCATGTGTGGCTTTGGTAATTAAATGACAATCCTAATGGACTAATGTTTGCACTGAGATATATATTTGAAGGAAAGTTCCATTTGCAATGTATGAAGAATATTGGCTGAATTGGTGGATGAAATTCATCAACATCTGTATATGCATTGAGACTTGATAATGAATGACAATTCCTATGAAGAAACAATGACATCAAGTTATATATGAAGGTTTGTTCCATGGGTGATGCAAGAAGGATATTGAATGGATTCAGAATGAATGCCATATACATGTAGTTGTGCATCAAGATTAATCATGGAGCAAAGATAAAGGTTGACCAAGATGAAGATCGAAGATTGAATTCAAATATGGTCAACACACAAGCGCAAATCATGTCCCACATGAGATCTTGTGGTATGGTAAGAATTTGTCAATTGCGCTTTGTGTACTAACCCATACTATGTGTTGCCTATGTTTTTGAGGGTTAGGAGATTCTCATGGGCTCGCATCAAGAGAGAGAGAGAGATTTCAAGTGTCTATGAGAGGATGTCATCAAGTGTTGATGATCATGGTTGACAAGGGCAAGTTCAAGATAACTATCCCGAAGGATTACATGCTTGAAGCTTGTGGATGATCACATGATGGACACATGAAGCTAAATACAAAGCAAAGCTTCCCACATTGTGTATGGGAGATCTACTTGAAGACTTCACCAATGTCTTGCCATTCAACTTGAGCCAAGAAGAAACTTCAACTTCAAGCTCAAGTGAAAGGCTCGAGTCAAAGGTATTAGTTCCTTCGATGTTAGTGTTGTGGAGTGATGAACACCGAAAGAACACATACACTCAAGAATGGATTCTTGATAGCTATGTAGTGTAGCTCTTTTATGATTCTTGAGTTATAGGGATCCCGCACTATTAAGAGGGATCAAAGGGGTTCGTGATAGATTTGCTCAAGTCAACATCTTCTCTACACAATTCCACTCCTATCCTATATACCAAAGAAAATCCAAAGCCAAATAGGTTACCCAAATATATGATAAAACCTTTGCATACTAGGAAAACGGTTTTTAACGATGACAAATGTGGTCGTTAAAGATTGAATTCATTAACGACCACAATCTGCTGGTCGTTGTAGGCTCCGTCGTTAAAAGTATAACGACCACATACCTTCTGTGGTCGTTATTCTTCTAACGACGGGATGGTGTGCGGTCGTCAATCCCAAGGTAATAACGACCATAATTGTAGTATTAACAACCACTTTTGTCATCGTTAATAATGCTATTACCAACCACTCTCTTCACAATTTGATATTCTTCAGAACAACCTACATATAGTATAACTTTCCGTTCAACAATCACTTTATGTAGCATCCAACATTTGAATATTAACATCCACATTAATATAGAAACAAAAGAATCTGAATTGAAAAGATCATAGCCCCTTTTATTAATAGACATACCAATATTCCGACATACAATTCTGAAATTAAAATATCATTTAAGAAATGGAGTTAAAATCATTCCTTATATAACCAATGTACTTGATAATATCTATCTAGAAAATGAGACAACTAGAAAAGAAAATATTATTAATCTTCACTTGAGGAACACCACCATTGTTTGAATGGATATCATTCTTCATCAGCTATCCCTCTTGTTGCTTCTATATATTATGGTGGACCATCAGTCCTACAAAATGTTGAGTAGTTTATGAAAGTCAGTCTTCTAAATAAATTGACACAAAGTATAATAGTATATAAGATGAATGTATGAACTTCATCATATCATTTCCCATGTCACCGTCATTGCTGGCATCAACTTCATCATTCATAGTTGCAATATATTATGAGTGACTAGAAGACAATAAAGCATAGAAACAATTATTGGTAAAATACATGATTCTTAGAAACGAACTTTTGGAATCATCTGCATCCCATTTTGTACTAAACAAGATTGGTGTTTTTGTTGGCGCATCATTTCCATCTATGAAAAAAAGCAACCACATTATATCATCCCGTAGAAGATACTTGAATAATATTTTTATGTTTGTGTAGTACCTTTTGTAGCTAACTTGTACTTCTTCCCGGGTTCCTCATATTGCATATGAGGCCTGTGAGTAACCCTTTTCCTGCTGAAATCTGCTAATTTACTTGATTGCTCTGGCAAGGTCCACCTAGCAATACCTTGTATCAGTCCAGACTTGTTCAACTGCGAGTAGAAAGCATCTTTCCCGAGCTAATGCTGTCAAGTTTCCATACCTGTGATGACTCATCGTGATAACCTATACAGATATAGTTAGAAGTGTGCACAAAGGCTATACAAAGTACAATTAAATTAACTAACTGAATGTTGATGTACTGAAAATGAATAACTGAATGCTAAATCAAATAAAGTACGTACAGAAGTACTTGTGTCACTGTTTATTAACTAGCAAATATGCTCGTGCGTTGCAACGGGAGAGAAAAAATAAGCATGGCTTAAGACTACCCTGAAAGTCCGCGTCATATATTACAACACAGTGCACGTTCTTGATACAGGGAAAAGGTGAAGAATGTCTCCACGTGCATCATGGCATGCTCTTTGGCTTGGTCTTATAAAGGCATGTCATTGAGAACTTTAGATGGGTCGGGCGTCGGCGATGTAGAACTGGTTGAACATGAATTTAATTTGGTATTAGAGCGACTCTACCAACGACGTCGATTCTAGATTTTTTCACCACTTTCGCATCGCCCTATCCCTGAATAGATTAATCTTCTCTATCTAGGAGTGTGTCTTCCAATTAATCAAAGAACAAATCTGTTTCATAGATAGTTCATTGAAGTTCGAATTTCCAGTAGATTGAGTCCTACTATTAGATTGATTTCTTCAAATTAGTTAAATAAAACCGACTGAGGGATTATATCCAATCCGGAAGCGCCAATAGCCTTGGTGCGTATGTACGTCACGCCATGCATCGAAGCAGCGACATCTATCTGAGGTATTCATCATGCTCACACCACTCAACTCCTCGATATCAACCTTTCGGGCAAGGACTTCCATGCGCATGCAAACGGCGGCCGCGTCGCCTCCATCCGCACATGCAAGCAGTGAATCCTCCGTGCACCTCCGGCAATACGTACAAGTAGATCGATGTCGATAGGCGGCCAGATCCGATCTGCAGACGCAAAAGAGATCATGCGACGAACATGTATACACGACAACCGGCATTAGAAAGATCATGCGGGCGGCGATGGTATGCGGCCTACAAAGTCGATCGGTTTCCACATACAGTGATTGTATCGGCAACTCGGGCACATAGCAGATCTGTTAACTTGAAACCAACACTCAGACCCATCCATCCAGAAGTCAAAAATCCCAGAGGCCATTAGGCCTGGAGTGCAGTCAACTATACATCTCAAAGTACCTCCATCCATGCAGCTATGCACATAAACTCTATGCACTTGCATGCAAGGCAAGATCCCGTCGTTGTCCAAGCAGCGGTGTTGACAACAGCGATAACGTGGCCAGTATAGGATGTGAGGCAGCTCACGCGAGGTTGGCCGCCGGTTCATGCGCGACACGATCGAAGCCGGAGCTGAACCGAACCCCTGACAATACGAATCTAGACGGACCGCAGACATATATATTGAAGAAGATCTCTGTAGTCATTTTTTTTTTGCGGAAAGGTCGAACCGTTTTAAATTAAATTGTCTGCAAGTTGATTGTCGTAAATATTAAGGGGTTTTGTGTAAAATGTGATGACGGCTAAGAATACCTATTTCTTTTATTAGTAGGTATAGATAAAGTAAAAACTAAAACACGAAGCAAGTCGATTACTACAGATTAAGACTTGCATTAACTAGTGGCATCATGTTGTTAGTACGATGAGTCAGTCCTTCCTGTGAATTACAACAACCAAAAATTGTTGGCACCTATGTATATATGGCCAAAAAAAGGGTGCGGCACTGTTAATGTATTCCTTCTAATGAGCCACTTGATCAGGTGCTGTTAGCTCATACCCTCGTAGAGCTCAGGTTATATGCTTCCCGTAATCATGCATGTGACCCTGTTGCATGGAGAACCAAATTAATGTATTAAGGAAACAGAACAAGTATGCTTCCCGTAATCAGCTCAGGTTGTTCTGAATATTTTATTGCCACAATTTAGCAATATGACATCTCACAGTTAACTTCTATTTATCGCTGCACATGATGAATCGTTCAGATTGACAAAGCAGATAGCATTAGTAGTCATCAAAATGCAACACAACAACACTGCAGCTTGCTGCTGCAACCTGTGTGATATATTCCTTGATAGTCTCCCTAACATAGTAATAATAAAATTCATTAGCAGATGGACTTATGAAGTTTCAGATTACGCGGCTGCACTCAAGGTATTATCTTCTTAATAATCTCCTGTGACGACTGTACGCTTACCTCTGAAAGAAAAAAGAAAAGAAAAAATAGACTCGCTAATGTCTCAGATCTCAAGCTAACCTCACCTGCGCCGCCATCGATTTGCCGCCCTCCCTCGTGCGCCCGTCGATTCATGGGCTCGCCCGCGCCTCCATCGCCCCCTCACCATCGTTGTCTCTGGTTCTTTGAAAGGAAGATGCAGGTTGGCGGCTCAGAGGTAAGTAGAAATCTGCTAATTTTACTGGCCAGCGACAAAGGGGATGAACAAGAGCACCAAGATGCCGAACCTGGTCGATTCCATTGCAGTAAGCTGGATGGATCTAATTTCTTTGGTCCGTATACAGTGCAAGGGCCAGCAATTGGCTTGTTGCGGCTGCCTCGTTGACCCGAGCCACAAGTGCAGGCTCGAAGGCGCCTTCCACGCCGCCAATACGGCGATGAATGCCATGTATCCTCGGCCACAAGACATGCAACTTCCAGATGTGAGGTCGATGAAGAGGAAAATCAAAATAAACAGAAAATTTGGGACAAACCTTCTATGAACTTAGGGAGAGGATCTTGCTGTCTGTTGCTACGATGTTCCGCTGTTAGGCTGCCTCCAAGGCGAGATCAGGGTCACACCCCATGCCTACGATCTATGGATGGGGTTGCGCCGCCATGGTTCTCATGGACACGAGTCCTGGATAAGGAATAAACCTAACTTGTAGATTGACATATATCCTTCTTTCCCGAGATAAAAGATATAATCGTTAATTACTCCAAAAATAAGGTGACTAATCAACAACGACCACTGGGATACCTTAAATTAACGGGCAGACCGCTGGTCGTCGTAAAGGTTGAGCAGGCCAAAGTTGGACGTGTGGCTAGCCCGTTGTACTGCTAACGACCAAGCATTATCTTTTATCTTTTGATGGTTGTTGATGGCCTAATTTTTAGTAGTGATATTTTGCATCCTCCATTTTGGTTCATCTTGGGTGGTTCTCGATGTGAGGACCTGGGTTTTTTCCATAGCTTCAAAATGAGCCCAAGATCATCAAAATCGAAGTCCGGATGTAAAAGTTGTGCCTGTTTCAGTTTTTTTTTTTTAGTAACGCCTGTTTCAGTTTCAAGGCTGCAGCAGTTTGGTTTGGCCGGATCATACGGGTCCTCTCCCATATCATTAGGGCGTTGCCCGGATCATCCGGGTTCCAGCCCAGATCATCCGGGTTATTCGTAAAATTCATCACAAGAACTTATTCCGCTAGCGGATCATCCGGTTACCCACCCGGATCATCCGGCTATGTCCACAGACATCCGGGTATCTACTTCACCACATTGTATATTGACCTTCTCGGATCATCCGGGCATTGCCCGGATCATCCAGGTATGCGTCGAGATCATCGGGGAGGTCAACAACTGCGGAAACGGCTCTATTTTCTTGGGGGGTATAAATATCCCTCTCCCACTCCGGGGGAGGGTTGACTACTTCATCCCAAATCGCCCCAAGAACACAAGTGGCTCCCTCTCACTTCTCCTACACCAAATCTTAGATCCCGGAGAGATTAGTGAGTGTTCTTGAGAATTGTTCCAATCAAAAGATAGATCATCTCCCTCTCCCTCTTGTGACCAAAGCAGTTCGTGATTTGAGCAAGTCTTGAGCATTTCCCCTTTGTTCTTGTTATTCTTGGAGGTTGGAGACTCCTAGGCGGTAGGAGTGCTCCGGTGAGGAATCAACTTGTGATTTGTCCCCCAGAAAGTTTGTGAAGGTTTGGAGGCCGCCTCAAGGTCTACCACTATCGCCTTCGTGGTGATATCTCAAGGAGAATAGGGTGAGCCTTCGTGGCGTTGGTGTGCCTTCGTGGTAACATCCACCTCTCTAATAGTGACTAGCTTCCCTCCAAGGAAGTGAACATCGGGATACATCCTTGTCTCCGTGTCTTCGGTTAATTCTAACCCTAGCCACTACTTGTGGTTTACTTTGGTCTCTTGACCTTGCATTCACTATATCTTGTTGTCCTCATTATATTGTGTTGGTTACCATATCGTAGAGATTATCTAGGCCAACACTTTTTAGTCCGTAATTCATACTTGCTACTATTGTTCTATCGTGTGCTTAGTGTGAATTGCTAGCTTGTAACATTCATTTCCATATCTTGTGACATAACTTGTGTAAGCTTGTAGTGCTTACTTGAGTTTGATTGTATCATTCAATTCCATATATTGTGATACAATTTGTGTAAGCTTGTATTGCTTACTTGTGGTTGTGTGTATTATTCATTTACATATCTTGTGATATACATTGAGTAAGTTTGTGTAACTTACTTCTGCTTACTCATATCCTCCTTGTTCTCATCTTGTTTATCCTAAGTTGTTGGTGCACTTAGTGAGCCTGGTATATTTAGGATTTTTGCTTGAAAAGTATCCACTTAGTTTATTTCCGCATTAGGATATAGCCAAATCCGTATAAGATTTTAAAACGCCTATTCACCCCCCTCTAGGCGACATCATGGTCCTTTCAACTAGGCCGAAGTAGTGTCACTACTTCGGTCTACATTTGGCCGAAGAGATGCGGACCATGGCCGAAATGTTGTCTTCGGCCTACACTAGGCCGAAGAGTACTCTTTGCTTAACCGTAGGCCGAAAGGTCCTCCGGGGCCCACCTCTTCACGTTAACTGTAGGCCGAAGTTGCATGGCATGTCTCTTTGGCTTTTGTTAGGCCGAAGTGCATTTTTTCTTGTTTTTTGCAATTTGTCCTATGAATCTTGTACAACCATCCCCGTCTTAGACATTGAAAGAATAAACTTTCCCGCCAACCCTTTCCCTCCATATGTTCCAGTCAATCCTTTCCCGCAAACCCTTTTCCGCTGTTCTTTCCCGCCAACTCTTTCCCGCCAACCCTTTTCCATCCATCTTCTCTTCTCAACCTATAAAAGTCCCTCCACACTAAGGTGGGTAAGCAGTCCAGTGTAGTCTAGTCAAGATGTCTGGTTATCCTTTTGACCGTAGCTTTCACCCTAGGATGAGCCAATGTCTTCTGAGGTTAGCCAGCAATTTCAAGATAGACAGTAGGATAGTTCCATGGGACGAACTCATCAGTAGTGACACCATACTGAATGAGTTGGGTCACACATTAAGTGGGTGTGGGTGGCCTGCAAGGACCTATGAGGGGATACGGAAAGAACTTCTCAGGTTGCATGGAAGGTGGAAGAAGCAACAACATAAGAGTGCAACTTACCTAAAGATTGCAACAGAGCATACTTATTTATGACCGCCGACAGCGAAGACGAAGACGATATCTTCATGCCGAGCACCAAGGGCAAGAGTACCGCATCGTTGAAGGGCAAGAGCACCGCATCGTCGAAGGGCAAGAGTGCTACATCCATGGAGCATGATGATGATGCCTTCATGTAGTATGTAAGCTGTATTTTTTAAGTTTAGCCCTACCGTTTAATTTAGATGTACTTGTATCTTAATTATCGGCTGCAGTCTCTTTGAAAATGTAACTGGAATAACAATGTGAATTAATAGTATGTCTCTCGCATACATAAAATGATATACATCTCCTGATCAGATAGAAGCATGTGCGATAGTAACACATACATGAAGCATGTCTCATACATAGATAATGACTCACACATGGGAACAAATCTGAAACTAACATAGATAATGACTCACACATAGATAACCATATCACTTCTTTGGGGCGACGACAGAATCTCGATCTTTCCAGGCGAGGACCGAAGGCGATAAGCGTTGAGGCGTTAGGCGAGCTCATGGTAACCACGACCATAGATAACCTCGTCTGCCATTTATGCGTGTCTCCAGGTGGGTGGTGGTGGTGGAGTCTGGCTCTGTCGAGAGAAGTCATAAGTGTTTGCGGCTTGGTCGTCGCCATCGCCGTAGCCCTCTAATTCACATCTAGCACCACTAAGTATTGGTGACTGCACTGAATGCATGAATTTTTGCGACTGGTTACCGCCTGCAGTATAGTAAAACATGCTAAGAATAGAACGAACATCCATAGGCAGACAATATTGCTTCAGACGTGCCACGTCCCAATTGCCATTGTGATCAAGAAGCTTTGGACACCCATTTGTAGCGACAATCCAACGGTCAAGCTAGATCCGTACCTTTTGTCCATTTGCAATTCGCCAAATCAACCCTTTCTTCAGAAGATCAAGGCCATGGCAAACAACTTGCCAGGTAGAAGAGGGGTTTCCATAAATCGATATCAGATCCTCGAGCCTCCTGCTCGGATAATACTTGGCTTTGAGTAATCTTGCACACAAACTCTCTCGATATACAAGGGTTCTCCAAGCTTGTCTCCCAACAAAGCTTGATTAAATAGACGGAAATCTCTAATCCCAAAAAATCCTGAATGTGATGATGTAATTTTGGAAGTCTGATGTCTACGGTAACTGATGATATTTATGTTTGGGAGCCGCTAGGGATCAGACTACTAACCCCTAGCTCCCTATCAGACTAGTCCGAAGCCGTAGGATGAGAATCATCACGGCTGTCTGATTAGTTTCCTTCTTAATTGCCTGTTTCCTGTTAATTGCTCCCGTAAATCTAGCTCCCTTCTAATCGTAACCTCACAGCCACAATTTGCTTCATAAAACTGCTTCCTGGCATGCCATCATATCCTTGATTTGCTTTGTAAAACTGCTTCAAATAATTTGCTTCCTAAAACTGATTCAAATCCTAAAATTGCTTCCTGGAATGTCGTCAAATTTCTTTTTTGTGTATGATTAAATTTAGCAATTAATTAAGTTCTCTTTAAATATGTGTTTCTTCACTTATGGCAACATGATTTTTGTACCACGGAATCACTCTTCTTGATGTAAGGAAGCATCATTTTCTAGTGTGATGGGAACAAAACTGTTCACATGGCCGAAAACTTTCTGTTCAATTTTTTTTCACTTATGGCAACATGATTTTGTACCATGAAAGCATTCTTCTTGAATCTTGATACACAGAAGCATCGTTTTCTAGTGTGATGGGAACAAACTGTTTGCATGTCAGGAAACTTTTTGGTTCATGAATACATCCGTTAGTGCTTTAGAAGCATCACTTTCTAGTGAGATGGAACATCTTAATAGCAAAAAAGCAGGTGTGGAATCCCAACAAGAAACAAGAAGAATTGGAACAAATCCACTCAGTACGAATAAAAGACTGCATATCTCTTGTTTAATAAAAAAAGAAACATTACTACAGAGACACTATTTTCACTTTCACCCACATTACTGTTGGGGAACGTTGCAGAAAATAAAAAATTTCCTACGGTTTTACCAAGATGCATCTATGAGTTCATCTAGCAACGAGTGATAATAGTGCATCTACATACCTTTGTAGATCGCGAGCGGAAGCGTTCAATAGAACGGGGTTGAGGTAGTCGTACTAAATGCCGTGATCCAAATCACCGATGACCAAGTGCGAACGGACAAAGCACCTCCGCGTTCAACACACGACTGGAGCGGATGACGTCTCCAGCGCCTTGATCCAGCAAGGAGGAGGGAGAGGTTGATGAAGATCCAGCAAAGACGACGGCGTGGTGGTGGATGCAAGCGAGACTCGGCGAGGCTTCGCCAAGCAACTACGGGAGGAGGAGGAGGTGTAGCAGGAGAGGGGCGCCAAGACTTGGGTGCGGCTGCCCTCCTCCCCTTTATATAGGCCCCTGGGGGCGCCCGGCCCTAGGGATGGGATCTCCTAGGCGGGCGGGGCCAAGGGAGGCTTGCCCCCAAGGCAGTGGGCGCCCCCCTAGGGTTCCCAACCCTAGGCGCATGAGGGGGCCCATGGGGGCGCACCAGCCAACCAGGCTGGTTCCCTCCGACTTCAGCCCCACGGGCCCTCCGGGATAGGTGGCCCCACCCGGTGGACCCCAGGACCCTTCCGGTGGTCCCGGTACAATATTGACCCCGAAACTCTCCCGATGGCGAAATAGCACTTCCTATATATAATTCTTTACCTCCGACCATTCCGGAACACCTCGTGACGTCCGGGATCTCATCCAGACTCGAACAACTTTCGGTTTGCTGCATACTCATATTCATACAACCTAAGCGTCACCGAACCTTAAGTGTGTAGATCCCTACGGTTCGGGAGACATGCAGACATGACCGAGACGGCTCTCCGGTCAATAACCAACAGCGGGATCTGGATACCCATGTTGGCTCCCACATGCTCCTCGATGATCTCATCGGATGAACCCCGATGTCGAGGATTTAAGCAACCCCGTATACAATTCCCTTTGTCAATCGGTATGTTACTTGCCCGAGATTCGATCGTTGGTATCCCAATACCTCGTTCAATCTCGTTACCGCAAGTCACTTTACTGCATTCGTAATGCATGATCCCGTGACCGAACACTTGGTCACTTTGAGCTCATTATGATGATGCACTACCGAGTGGGCCCGGTGATACCTCTCCGTCATGCGGAGTGACAAATCCAGTCTCGATCCGTGTCAACCCAATGAGACACTTTCGGAGATACCGTAGTGCACCTTTATAGTCACCCATTTACGTTGTGACGCTTTGGTACACCCAAAGCACTCCTACGGTATCCGGAGTTACTACGATCTCATGGTCAAAGGAAAAGATACTTGACATTGGAAAAGCTCTAGCAAACGAACTACACGATCTTGTGCTATGCTTAGGATTGGGTCTTGTCCATCACATCATTCTCCTAATGATGTGATCCCGTTATCAATGACATCCAATGTCCATAGTCGGAAACCATGACTATCTCTGTTGATCAACGAGCTAGTCAACTAGAGGCTCACTAGGGACATATTGTGGTCTATGTATTCACACATGTATTATGATTTTCGGATAATACAATTATAGCATGAATAAAAGACAATTATCATGAACAAGGAAATATAATAATAATACTTTTATTATTGCCTCTAGGGCATATTTCCAACAGTCTCCCACTTGCACTAGAGTCAATAATCTAGTTACATTGTGATGAATCGAACACCCATAGAGTTACGGTGTTGATCATGTTTTGCTTTCATGGAAGAGGTTTAGTCAGCGGATCTGCGACATTCAGATCCGTATGCACTTTGCAAATTTCTATGTCTCCATCTTGAACATTTTCACAAATGGAGTTGAAGCGGCGCTTGATGTGCCTGGTCTTCTTGTGAAACCAGGCTCCTTGGCAAGTGCAATAGCTCCAGTGTTGTCACGTAAGAGTTTGATCGGCCCCGATGCATTGGGTATGACTCCTAGGTCGGCGATGAACTCCTTCACCCAAATTGCTTCATCTGCGCCTCCGATGCTGCCATGTACTCCGCTTCACATGTAGATCCCGCCACGACTCTCTTGCCTTGCACTGCACCATCGCTCCACCATTCAACATATACACGTATCCGGTTTGTGACTTAGAGTCATCCGGATCTGTGTCGGTCAAGCCGGCGCCGACGTAACCCTATCTGACGAGCTCTTCGTCACCTCCATAAACGAGAAACATGTCCTTAGTCCTTTTCGTGTACTTCAGGATATTCTTGACCGTTGTCCGGTGTTCCTTGCGGGATTACTTTGGTACCTTCCTGCAAACTTACGGCAAGGTTTACATCAGGTGCAGTACACGGCATGGCATACATAATAGACCCTATGGGTACGAGGCATAGGGGATGACACTCATCTCTTCTATATCTTCTGCCGTGGTGGGACATTGAGCCGAGCTCAATTTCACACCTTGTAATACTGAGCAAGAACCCTTTCTTGGACTGATCCATTTTGAACTTCTTCAATATCTTATCAAGGTATGTGCTTTGTGAAAGACCTATGAGGCGTCTCGATCTATCCCTATAGATCTTGATGCCTAATATGTAAGCAACTTCTCCAAGGTCCTTCATTGAAAAACTCTTATTCAAGTAGGCCTTAATGCTGTCCAAAAGTTCTATATCATTTCCCATCAAAAGTATGTCATCTACATATAATATGAGAAATGCTCTGAGCTCCCACTCACTTTCTTGTAAACGCAGGCTTCTCCATAAGTCTGCATAAACCCAAACGCTTTGATCATCTCATCAAAGCGAATGTTCTAACTCCGAGATGCTTGCACCAGCCCATAAATGGATCATTTGGAGCTTGCATACCTTGTTAGCATTCTTAGGGTCGACAAAACCTTCCGGCTGCATCATATACGGTTCTTCCTTAAGATAGCCGTTAAGGAATGCCGTTTTGACGTCCATTTGCCATATCTCATAATCATAGTATGCGGCAATTGCTAACATGATTCGGACGGACTTCAGCTTCGCTACGGGGGAGAAAGTCTCATCGTAGTCAACCCCTTGAACTTGCCGATAACCCTTAGCGACAAGTCGAGCTTTATAGATCGTAACATTTCCATCCGCGTCCGTCTTCTTCTTAAAGATCCATTTGTTTTCTATTGCTTGCCGATCATCGGGGAAGTCTGTCAAAGTCCATACTTTGTTTTCATACATGGATCCTATCTCGGATTGCATGGCTTCAAGCCATTTGTTGGAATCTGGGCCCGCCATCGCTTCTTCATAGTTCGAAGGTTCACCGTTGTCCAACAACATGATTTCTAGGACAGGGTTGCCATACCACTCTGGTGTGGAACGTATCCTTGTGGACCTACGAAGTTCAGTAGCAACTTGATCCGAAGTACCTTGATCATCATCATTAATTTCCTCCCCGGCGGTGTAGGCACCACAGAACATTTTCTGAGCTGCACTACTTTCCGGTTCAAGAGGTAGTACTTCATCGAGTTCTACTTTCCTCCCACTTACTCCTTTCGAGAGAAACTCTTTTTCCAGAAAGGATCCGTTCTTGGCAACAAAGATCTTGCCTTCGGATCTAAGGTAGAAGGTATACTGTCGGTGTCAAAACTGGCGGATCTCGGGTAGGGGGTCCCGAACTGTGCGTCTAGGCGGATGGTAACAGGAGACAAGGGACACAATGTTTTTACCCAGGTTTGGGCCCTCTCGATGGAGGTAATACCCTACTCCTGCTTGATTAATATTGATGATATGGGTGGTACAAGAGTAGATCTACCACGAGATCGAGGATGCTAAACCCTAGAAGCTAGCCTATGGTATGATTGTTGTTACGTCTCACGGACTAAAACCCTCCGGTTTATATAGAAACCGGATAGGTTAGGGTTACACCGAGTCGGTTACAATGGTAGGAGATCTACACATCCAGACGCCAAGCTTGCCTTCCACGCCAAGGAAAGTCCCATCCGGACACGGACAAAGTCTTCAATCTTGTATCTTCATAGTCTTGGAGTCCGGCCGTGGCGATAGTCCGGCTATCCGGACTCCCTAGTCCGGGACTCCCTCAGTAGCCCCTGAACCAGGCTTCAATGACGACGAGTCTGGCATGCATATTGTCTTCGACATTGCAAGGCGGGTTCCTCCTCCGAATACTTCATAGAAGGTTTTGAACACAAGGATAGTGTCCGGCTCTGCAAAACAAGTTCCACATAACACCGTAGAGAGAATAATTTTTGCACAGATCTGCTGACGTATTCCGCAGCGTGACATCACACCACGGCCAGGCCTTTATATGAATCGTTTTTTACCGTTTCACCTCAGCGTGTTTAGCGAGGTTTCCTTGGCACGTCTTATCAAAGCATAGATCGTGCCCCCCTTATTGCGGGATTCTCATCAATACGAACGTGGGTAACCCATCCGCCGCCATTGATTACGGCGCTTGGGAAATAAGCGAGAGTTTTACCAGGCTGGTGGGGACGCGCATAGCTTCGTCCGTCCATATAAGGGGATAAGGATCCACCTTTTCACCTACGCCTTCTTCCTCATTTGCTTATCCATTTCCTGCGCACCCGAGCTCCAGCACCCAAGTCCGCACATCCCACCTCAACCTTTCTCCAACCATGTCAGGAGCGGGAGGCAGGTGGATGGCCTCCTCCGTCAAGGAGGGCACATCACAAAATCAAGGAGGCCGGATACTTGTCCCAAGAACATCGCCAGCGTCTGAGCTGCCCAATGCGGGCAGCTCATTCCAACCCCGGCCCCATGAGAGGGTAGTGTTTCTACCCCACTTCCTCCATGAGACTAGGTTTTCCACTTCACCCATTTGTCCGGGGCTCATGTTCTACTACGGCCTGGACTTCCACGACTGCCCTCAATTTCATCCTCAACATCTCGGCGTTTATCGTCGTGTGTGAGGCCTTCCTCTGCATCTGGCCCCACTTCGGCTTATGGCTGAAGATCTTCAACGTCCGGCCGAAGGTAGTGGGAGGCCGCCAAGCGGAGTGCGGAGGCGCCATGGTTGGCAAGATGGCCAAGGTCCTATGGCTCGAGGGCGCCTTTGTGGAGACAATAAAGGGGTGGCATTTGGGGTGGTTCTACATCACCGAGCAGCGCAACCCAGATGGGCGGCGGCCCCAATTAGATTCCGCTTCCCACACGGCTCTCGTCATGGAAAGAAACGGGCCCGACGTGGGGGGATTCGGAAGAGCTATCGAGACTCAGACGTGTGTCCAAACACAGTGGACAAGAATCTCGGGCTTGTCGGCGTAATCCGGTGATGCTCGTCCGCCGGATTCTCCCATGCCAACAACGGGCCTTCAATTTGTGGGAGTTCGATCCGCACAAAGACACGAACCTTGAGCCGGCTCTTCGACACTACGTCTGAAGATGCCCGGAAGGTGTCTTTGTTCAAAGGTCTTTCCCGCATCCGCTACCAAAGATCGCGGGTATAGCTCGCGGCGTCCAGCCGGCGAGGTAAGTTATTTTACCCTTTACGGGACTCTTTTTTCATAGATTGACTCTACGCGGGATCTGAGACTCCCTAATTTTTGACAGGACTGGCTGAAGACGTCTAGACAGATTAACTATCCGGCTCCTTTGCCGGAAGACTCAAGGACGCCTTGACCGAAGGCTGCTGGCTCGGCGCCCCATGTGGTGCCGGAGAAGAAGGCTCAAGAAGGAGGCTACGGGAACTCGAAGGAGATCCCGACGCCAGGTGCTGTCCGATTCTGAAGCAAAATCTTCTCCTGAGGACGAGGAGGAAGAAGAAGAAGCTCTCCCCTAGTGGGGGAGGAGAAGAAAAGGAAGGCCGCCCCAACGGGGGAGGCGGAGGGTCCAAGAAGGGAAGAACCCTTCCTCCGGACTTCTCCACCAACGTCGACGACGACGAGGAGGACTGGCCAACAAGGGCCAAGCCTCGGCGAGATTGTAAGTGTCCGGATACCCATTGTTTTTTCATAATTGCATAGTGTTCTCTAATGCCGAACAATCATGCAGCCCGCCAAGGGCGACTCGCCAATTCATCGGCGGGTCCCTGGGTTCGTCGAAATGGAGAGTACCTCGCTTCGGCGCCTCCTCGCCTCACGCGCCATGGACGACGCCGTGGTGGGGCCCCAAGGGGCTTGTTCAAGAGGAGGTAGCGCAGAGGCGCCACAAGGCGACCTCCCGGACTCAGCGCGGGGGCAAGACCCCGGGGGCTCCTAAGCCCGACCCTCGTCCGGACTCCATGCCGGAACCATCGCTGGTTCGAAGTCCGACAGCGGATCTTCGCAAGAAGGGTAAGACGCCGTGTCCTCCGTCCAACCGGAGGCACCGGATAGCTTCTTGGAGGCGCCAACGGTGCCTCCATCGAGGAGCACCGCATTGCAGGAGTGCGGTGATCCGGACGATTCAGTCCGCCAAGAGCGGACTGACGGCTTTATGTACCAGCCTTCTAACAAAGCTTTGAGGTAAGTTTAAAACATATAAAAATATTACCGCATAGACAGTAGTTCTCGATGCTTAGTTCGTGTTCGGAAAGAAAAGCCGGACTAAGGATCTAAAAAGATATACACAGGAGTCTAACATAAGTATGTCAATATGGGAATGCAGGGTCATTCTTGACCTCTCACCGCCTTGATCAGGAGGTCAATACATTGAAGCGTAACCTCGGCGGTCCAAGAACGAGCTCGGACAAGCCAAGAAGCAGCTCGAGGACAAGGAAGGTAAGAAATACCTTATTAAAGAAATACCTTATGGAAAAGGTTTTGGTTGCAAAAAATAATGTGAATAACATGGGTACCGCAGGGCCACGAACGAGGCGACCTCAAGGAAGCGGTGTCCGTAGTCGAAAACAAAGCTCATGGTGTGGAACGACCGAGCGAGAGAAAGGGGAGGCGCCGGGCGGAGGTGCGCAAGAGCTCCAGATTCTCGTGAAAAACACGAGGGTTTGGAGCGTGACTCAAGACCCGAGAGTCCGAGCTTGCCTCGGCTCTTGAGAGTGCCAAAGCTGCTAAGGCCGAGGCCCAAAAAGCCTTCCAAGAAATCGAGCACTAAAGAAGATAGCGGCGGGTAAGGCATTCTTTATGCAAAGCAAGAATGTAAAAGTCAATTACCTATTACTTACCCGGATTCGAACTCTCCGGGAGCATTCGCAGATTTGCCCGTAGTCGTCCGGATGTCAGCCGTTCTACCGCGCCCAGGAGGGGAGCTCCACGGAGAAGGTGTTCTGGTCTCAATATGCTGAGGCCGGACATCCGGTGCCCCTAAGCCACCAGCTGAAGTAGCTGGTCGAGCTCCACAAGGTCGCCGAACAGGCCATGAAGGGCCTTATAGAGCGGCTGTGGCCATTGGAGGCCATGCCCAGGAGCTACTTCGGCTTGGTGCAGCGGCTGGTGGATGCATGTCCGCGGCTTGAAGTTATCAAGCGCTCCGTCTGCATTGAAGGGGTCCGTCGGGCCCTTGCCCGTGCTAAAGTGCACTGGGGCAAGCTGGATGCGGAGAAGCTTGTGACGGACGGGCCACCGAAGGGCCATGAGCATCGTGACGCCGAAATGTACTATGAGGGCCTCCTGAAGGGTGCACGCCGAATAGCGGATGAGTGCTCCAGGGATGTAATTTTTGAATAGGCTCGCATTTGTTATCCTGTATGCTGAAAACTTTGTTCATATGCGCTAAGCAACGCTTATTAATTTAAAATATTACCTTCTGTGCGGCCGTTTATCAAATTTGAGAGATGGCAAGTTGTTGGCTTCAGCCCCCATGCCACGAGTGTTGGGGTGTTCGGGATAAACTTGAGCACTCTTGTTCCCATTCTTGGGTCCATCTAGGAGGTGCTCAACACAAATGAACAAGGCCACCAGACTTATAATGCTTGAACACTCTCACTTAGACATAGAATTCTATAATTTTAAATTTCGGCGAAGCCCCTAATATTTGGAAGACCGAGTTC
This sequence comes from Aegilops bicornis, assembly GCA_021605145.1. NCBI lineage: Eukaryota > Viridiplantae > Streptophyta > Magnoliopsida > Poales > Poaceae > Aegilops > Aegilops bicornis. Next base: position 627,791 of record JAHIAL010000136.1, read on the forward strand.
GGGGCGCTATCCACGCCTTGGCCGGACATTTCCGGTTCCTCGCTCTACGCGGCATAAGTCTTTTGGTACCAAAAAAAACCTCTCGAACAGCGATCGCTCTCGCCTTATCATGACGGTCAGTTTTAGCTTTCTCCATCGAGGTGCTCGACCCGTAATAAGCTGGGGCACAATCGCAGTGGTTCTCCCGGTGCTACCTTAGCCGATATAAGCGGAACGTAAGGTACCAAAACACGGAGCCGCAAAACCCAACTATTGACCCAAGACATGATTCGAGCCAATTCATATAATGCTATAAGTTCGGGGTGCCGCACTTGTGAAAGTGTTCGGTCTTTATCACACCATAATTTTGGGATACTTAAGCCCCTGGTGTATTGGCCGTACCAAAGTGTATGGTTGCAACATGTCGTGAAATGAACATATGTATATATATAAAGGAAGTAAAGCAATAATAAGCAAGAGCTATGTATTGTTTATTCAAAAAGGTACTGCAATGGAAGCAGAACGATACAAATAGTGTGATAAGCAAGGGATGGGACTATCTAACATGTCCCCCTCCAAGGATAAGCTGCGGGATGGTATGTAAAACAGGTATAATGCTCGTAACAGAGACCACCTGAACACTTGACGTGGCTTTCCGCTTCCCTGGCTGTTGCATCGTGAGTTCGGCGATTCAAGTGCCGGACAGGACTTCTCGAAGATGGAGTCCTGAAAGTAAAAAGAAAAGAAAGAAAAAAAGAAATGACACAAACGGGAGCCCCTGGTGCGGTCGAGCCGCATTCTTGGCGTCTTGCGTTGTCTTGCCCTCCCCATATGCCCATGGTATCTCCAGAGCGTAATTATGTACGCGTAATACTAGTTTCGCAATTTCGCGAGGGCTGGGGTTGGGGCGGATTGCTACTGTGCTTGAATCGTGCGGTGGTCTTGTTGCGAGGTTACTCCGGCGCTTGGCGGTGTCCGGACGCTTAGTGGCCGGACTCGAGAATTGCCGTGAGAGGCTGCTTTGCACCTCCGCCGCGAGGGTCGCCAGATGCTCCTCCGTTCGGAGAGAGCGTTCGGTGTTCCATTGACCGTGATTACTCCTCGAGGGCCTGGCATCTTGAGCTTGAGGTATCGTGGTCGCGGCACCGCATTGAACTTGGCAAATGCGGTTCGTCCGGCAAAGTGCATGATACCCGCTGCGGAATGGGACGATGTCGAAGATTAACTCTTCGCTTCGGAAGTTATCCGGGGATCCGAAGACCACTTCGAGTGTAACTGAGCCCGTACAACTGGCCTCTACACCCGGTATGACGCCTTTAAAGGTCGTCTTTGTAGGTTTAATCCTTGAGGGGTCAATGCCCATTTTGCGCACTGTATCCTGATAAAGCAGGTTCAGGTTGCTGCCGCCGTCCATCAGGACTCTGGTGAGGTGAAATCGCCGATAATTGGGTCAAGAACCAATGCGCGGCTGCCGTGACGGATGCTAGTGGGGTGGTCCGTCGATCGAATGTGATCGGGCAGAAGACCATGGGTTGAACTTGAGGCGTGGCTCCATCGCATATACGCCCCTTAGTGCACGCCTGCTCCCTTTTGGGTATGTGGGTTGCGTATATCATGTTCACCGTCCGCACTTGTGTAGGAAAACCCTTACATCATTTATTGTTCAGCGGCCGGGGCTCTTCCTCGTCATCGCTATGCAGCCCCTTGTCATTGAGTTCGCACTTAACTTGCTCGCTTGCTTGAACACCCAACAGTCCTGTTGGTGTGATTGGCTGATTTTTCGGGGTGCCATGTATCCGCACAAGCGATCGAGTATTCGGTCCAAGTTGGACGGGCCCCGGTATTTCTTTTGAATGGCTTCTTCCGCCGACCGGTTTAGAGCCTCTGAATCCGGCATTGACGGCCGTATCTTGACATTATCGCCAAGCACGCGGCGCTTGTTCTTGTTGCGACGCGTTGCTGTCCTTGGTATCCGGACTATCAGGATGTTTGGCCAAGTTGTTGCTTCGAGCTAGCCAGCTGTCCTCTCCCGCACAAAAGCGAGTCATGAGGGTTGTGAGGGCTGCCATAGATTTCGGCTTTTCCTGTCCTAGGTGCCGGGCAAGCCACTCATCACGGATGTTATGTTTGAAGGCTGCAAGGGCCTCTACATCCGTACAGTCAATGATTTGATTTTTCTTTGTTAGGAACCGTGTCCAGAATTGTCTGGCCGATTCTTCTGGCTGCTGAATTATGTGGCTAAGATCATCGGCGTCTGGTGGTCGCACATGTGTGCCCGGAAGTTATCAAGGAATGCGGCTTCCGTGTCCTCCCAACAACCAATTGATTATCTTTGGCAAGCTGTTGAGCCAATGCCGAGCTGGTCCTTTAAGCTTCGTGGGGAGGTATTTGATGGCATGTAGATCATCACTGCGGGCCATGTGGATATGAAGGAGATAATCCTCGATCCGCATCGCAGGATCTGTGGTACCATCGTATGATTCGATGTTTACGGGCTTGAAGCCCTCGGGATTTGATGATCCATTACTTCATCCGTGAAGCATAGTGGGTGTCTTGGCGCCTACAGATTGGGCTATATCATGACGTAGCTCATATGAGCTTTGTCTCATCGTGTTCGCCCGGCCGGTTTTGCTGTATCCGGGCCATGACGGTAATCATCCGTGTTCTTTGGCGCCCACGCCGATCCGTAGAGATCGATCTTGTATATTTTGCCTTATCCTCCAATATATCTCGCAAGTCCGGCATGTTTTCCCTTGCCTTGGTACTTTTTGAGCGGCGTCGGGGTGTGGCTTGAGCGGAGGGCCGAGAGGCTTCTCTGTAACGGCCATGGGGTGGCCGGTCCGCCATGTCGTCTTGTTGGCGACTTGGGTGCTTCCTCCTCTAGTCGAGGCAACGGCATGTGTTTGGGGTAGCTTTTGGAGGGGCGTTCGAGTTCGTACTCTTCGGCTGCAAGGATTTCAGTCCATCTGTCAGCTAGCAGGTCTTGATCAGCTCTAATCTGCTGCTGCTTTTTCTTGAGGCTGCTTGCCGTGGCTATAAGCCTGCGTTTGAAACACACTGCTCGGCGGGATCCTCGTGCACGGCAAATTTGTCGTAAATCGAGGCTTGCCTCATCTTCGGAGGGAGGCGCATAATTATCGCCCTCGACCTCTCTTTACCGCCTTTGTCATGCGAACTTGCTTCTCCCTTCTCCGCTGGCTGAGTCCTGCTGGAGGGAGTTCTCTTCGACCTTGTCCAGGAGTGCTATTATCTCCGTGCCGGAATCACCGCTTTTATTGTGGCGGATTTAGAGCGGCGCCACGACGTCGGGCGCTTCGGCTGTTTCTTGAGGGGTCATCCTCCGTTGTTCCATCGCCGTTCCCATCTTTAGGGATGTCCACCATGTATATGTCATATGACGAGGTGGCCTTCCAGTGCTCCGTATGGCGCTGAGTCTTGGTCGTCTCCGTAAATGCGTCCATCTTGTCGATGTCTTCGGAGTCGTAGTCTGGCATGTCGGTTAAATCATCGACAGTGGCTACAAAGTGGGTGGTGGGTGGGCGTTGAATTTCTTCGTCGTCCGCATCCCAACCTTCCTGTCCGTAGTCCGGCCAGGGCTCTCCGGATAAAGAGAGAGATTTTAGTGAATTCAGGATGTCGCCAAAGGGCGAGTGCTGAAAGATGTCCGCGGCAGTGAACTCCATGACCGGCGCCCAATCGGATTCGACAAGGGGGCGCTGAGGGTTCTGAGTCCGGAGAGGAGTCCGCACCTGAGTCGAGGTCTTCGCAAAGGACAGGGATGGAGTTCGGCTCGTTCGCCATAGAGATTGTAGTCCCCGAGGTGGTGCCCAACCACTCGTCCTCGATCGGGGAATCCGGCTCCGGATTAAGGGTCGGAGCGGATACTGGTGCAGCCTCCGAGGCAATCGCTCGCCGCAGGCGAGATCATGCCCATCGAGAGGCAGTGCGGCACGCTTGGGCTGCGGCTCGAATCCGTCGAAGATCAAGTCTCCGCGGATATCGGCCATATAGTTCAAACTTCCAAATCTGACACGATGGCTGCGTAGCTTTCGATCTGCTCCGGATGGCTGCTTAATTGGCCCGCAGCAAAGCCGCCGAACACGAAGATCTGTCCGGGAGAAAAGTCTCACCTTGGACCGTCGTTGTTGATGATCGAAGGAGCCATCGGGCCTATCGGTGGCGACAGGAGGAACTCTCAATGAAAGCACCAATGTCGGTGTCAAAACCGGCGGATCTCGGTGGGGGGCCCCAGGCGTGCGTCTAGGCGGATGGTAACGAGAGACAAAGGGACACAATGTTTTTACCCAGGTTTAGGCCCTCTCGATGGAGGTAATACCCTACTCCTGCTTGATTAATATTGATGATATGGGTGGTACAAGAGTAGATCTACCACGAGATCAAGGAGGCTAAACCCTAGAAGCTAGCCTATGGTATGATTGTTGTTACGTCCTACGGACTAAAACCCTCCGGTTTATATAGACACCGGATAGGTTAGGGTTACACAGAGTTGGTTACAATGGTAGGAGATCAACATATCCGTATCGCCAAGCTTGCCTTCCACGCCAAGGAAAGTCCCATACGGACACGGGACGAAGTCTTCAATCTTGTATCTTCATAGTCTTGGAGTCCGGCCGTGACGATAGTCCGGCTATCCGGACACCCCCTAGTCCAGGACTCCCTCATATACCCAATGGTTTCCTTAGGGTATCCTATGAAGACGCATTTTTCCGACTTGGGTTCGAGCTTTTCTGGTTGAAGTTTCTTGACATAAGCATCGCATCCCCAAACTTTTAGAAATGACAACTTAGGTTTCTTCCCAAACATAATTCATACGGTGTCGTCTCAACGGATTTATACGGTGCCCTATTTAAAGTGAATGTAGCTGTCTCTAGAGCGTATCCCCAAAATGATAGCGGTAAATCAGTAAGAGACATCATAGATCGCACCTTATCCAATAGAGTGCGATTACGACGTTCGAACACACCGTTACGCTGAGGTGTTCCAGTAGCGTGAGTTGTGAAACGATTCCACATTTCCTTAAGTGTGTACCAAATTCGTGACTTAAATATTCTCCTCCACGATCTGATCATAAGAACTTTATTTTTCGGTCACGTTGATTCTCTACCTCATTCTGAAATTCCTTGAACTTTTCAAAGGTCTCGGACTTGTGTTTCATCAAGTAGACATACCCATATCTACTTAAGTCGTCTGTGAGAGTAAGAACATAACGATATCCTCCGCGAGCCTCAACGCTCATTGGACCGCACACATCGGTATGTATAATTTCCAATAACTTGGTTGCTCGCTCCATTGTTGCGGAGAACAGAGTCTTGGTCATTTTGCCCATGAGGCATGGTTCGCATGTGTCAAATGATTCATAATCGAGAGACTCTAAAAGTCCATCAGCGTGGAGCTTCTTCATGCATTTGACACCAATGTGACCAAGGCGGCAGTGCCGCAAGTATGTGGGACTATCGTTATCAACTTTACATCTTTTGGTATTCACACTATGAATATGTGTAACATCACGTTCGAGATTCATTAAGAATAAACCATTGACCATCGAGACATGACCATAAAACATATCTCTCATATAAATAGAACAACCATTATTCTCGGATTTAAATGAGTAGCCATCTCGTATTAAACGAGATCCTGATACAATGTTCATGCTCAAACTTGGCACTAAATAACAATTATTGAGGTTTAAAACTAATCCCGTGGGTAAATGTAGAGGTAGCGTGCCGACGGCGATCACATCGACCTTGGAACCATTCCCGACGCGCATCGTCACCTCGTCCTTCGCCAGCCTCCGCTTATTCCGCAGCTCCTGCTGTGAGTTACATATATGAGCAGCGGCACCGGTATCAAATACCCAGGAGTTACTACGAGTACTGGTAAGGTACACATCAATTACATGTATATCAAATATACCTTTAGTGTTGCCGGCCTTCTTGTCCGCTAAGTATTTGGGGCAGTTCCGCTTCTAGTGACCCTTCCCTTTGCAATAAAAACACTCAGTCTCAGGCTTGGGTCCATTGCACGACTTCTTCCTGGCAACTGGCTTACCCGGCGCGGCACCATCCTTGTCGGCCTTCTTGGAGTTCTTCTTACCCTTGCCCTTCTTGAACTTAGTGGTTTTATTGACCATCAACACTTGATGCTCCTTCTTGATTTCTACCTCTGCGACTTGACATTGAAAATACTTCAGAATAGTTTTCACCACCCCCTGCATATTGTAGTTCATCACAAAGCTCTTGTAGCTCGGTGGGAGCGACTGAAGGATTCTGTCAATGAACGCCTCGTCCGGGAGGTTAATGTCCAGCTGGGACATGCGGTTGTGTGCAACCTAGACATTTTGAGTATGTGCTCCTTGTGAACTATTTTCCTCCATCTTACAACTATAGAACTTGTCGGAGACTTCATATCTCGACCGGGCATGAGCTTGGAAAACCCGGTTTTAGCTCCTCGAACATCTCATATGCTCCGTGTTGCTCAAAAGCGCTTTTGGAGCCCGGTTCTAAGTTGTAAGGCATGCATGACCGAACGAGGGAGTAATCATCAAGACGAGACCGCATAGCGTTCATAACGTCTTGGTTCTGCAGGATGGGTGCTTCACCTAGCGGTGCTTCTAGGACATATTGTTTCTTGGCAGCTATGAGGATGATCCTCGGGTTCCGGACCCAGTCCGAATAGTTGCTGCCATCATCTTTCAAATTTTGGTTTTCTCTAGGAGCAGCGTTGAAGTTCATGGTGACATGAGCGTTGGCCATTTGATCTACAAGACATTTTGCAAAGATTTTAGACTAATGTTAATGATAATAAAGTTCATCTAATCAAATTATTTAATGAACTCCCACTCAGATTTGACATCTCTCTAGTCATCTAAGTGTTACATGATCCAAGTCGACTAGCCCGTGTCCGATCATCACGTGAGACGGACTAGTCATCGTCGGTGAACATCTCCATGTTGATCGTATCTTCCATAATGTTCGACCTTTCGGTCTCTTGTGTTCCGAGGCCATGTCTGTACATGCTAGGCTCGTCAAGTTAACCTAAGTGTTTTGCATGTGTAAAACTGTCTTACACCCGTTGTATGTGAGCGTAAGAATCTATCACACCCGATCATCACGTGGTGCTTGAAGCACCGAACTTTAGCAAGCGGTGCCTGATTAGGGAGAACACTTTCTTGAAATTATTATAAGGGATCATCTTATTTACTACCGTCGTTCTAAGTAAACAAGATGCATAAACATAATAAACATCACATGCAATTATATAGTAGTGACATGATATGGCCAATATCATATAGCTCCTTTGATCTCCATCTTCGGGGCTCCATGATCATCTTGTCACCGACATGACACCATGATCTCCATCATCATGATCTCCATCATCGTGTCTCCATGAAGTTGCTCGCCAACTATTACTTCTACTACTATAGCTAACGGTTTAGCAATAAAGTAAAGTAATTACATGGCGTTAAATCATTGAGAGGCAGGTCATACAATAATTAAGACAACTCCTATGGCTCCTGCCGGTTGTCATACTCATCGACATGCAAGTCGTGATTCCTATTACAAGAACATGATCTCATACATCACAATATATCATTCATCATTCATCACAACTTTTGGCCATATCACATCACAAGGCAATTGCTTTGCCAAAAACAAGTTAGGCGTCCTCTAATTGTTGTTGCATCTTTTACGTGGCTGCAATAGGGTTCCTAGCAAGAACGTTTTCTTACCTACTGAATAACCACAACGTGATTTTTCAACTTCTATTTACCCTTCATAAGGACCCTTTTCATCGAATCCGCTCCAACTAAAGTGGGAGAGGCAGGACACCCGCTAGCCACCTTATGCAACTAGTGCATGTCATCGGTGGAACCTGTCTCACGTGGCGTGCGTGTAAGGTCGGTCCGGCCGCTTGATCCCACAATACCGCTAAAGCAAGATAAGACTAGTAGTGGCAAGAAAGTTGACAACATCTACGCCCACAACAAATTGTGTTCTATTCGTGCAATAGAGAACTACGCATAGACCTAGCTCATGATGCCCTTTGTTGGGGAACGTTGCGAGAAAATAAAAATTTTCCTACGGTTTCACCAAGATCCATCTATGAGTTCATCTAGCAACGAGTGATAATAGTGCATCTACATACCTTTGTAGATCGCGGCGGAAGCGTTCAAGAGAACGGGGTTGAGGTAGTCGTACTCGTCGTGATCCAAATCACCGATGACCAAGTGCCGAGCAGACAGCACCTCTGCGTTCAACACACGTGCGTCTGAGGCGGATGGCGTCTCCAGCGCCTTGATCCGGCAAGGAGGAGGGAGAGGTTGATGAAGATCCAAAGACACGGCGGCGTGGTGGTGGATCTGCGAGACTTGACGCGGCTTCGCCAAGCAACTATGGGAGGAGGAGGAGGTGTAGCGAGGGGAGAGGAGGCGCCAAGGCGTGGGTGCGGCTGCCCTCCCTCCGCCCTTTATATAGGCCCCTGAGGCGCCCGGCCCTAGGAGATGGGATCTCCTAGGGGCGGCGGCCAAGGAGGCTTGCCCCCAAGGCAAGTGGGCGCCCCCCCTAGGGTTCCCAACCCTAGGCGCATGAGGGGGCCCCATGGGGCGCACCAGCCCACCAGGCTGGTTCCTCCCACTTCAGCCACAGGGCCCTCCGGGATAGGTGGCCCCACCGGTGGACCCCGGGACCCTTCCTGTGGTCGGTACAATGCAGTGACCCCGAAACTCTCCCGATGGCGAAACAGCACTTCCTATATATAATTCTTTACCTCCGGACCATTCCGGAACTCCTCGTGACGTCTGGGATCTCATCCGGGACTCGAACAACTTTCGGTTTGCTGCATACTCATATTCATACAACCCTAAGCGTCACCAGACCTTAAGTGTGTAGACCCTACGGGTTCGGAGACATGCGAACATGGCCGAGACGGCTCTCCGGTCAATAACCAACAGCGGGATCTGGATACCCATGTTGGCTCCCACATGCTCCTCGATGATCTCATCGGATGAACCCACGATGTCGAGGATTTAAGCAACCCCGTATACAATTCCCTTTGTCAATCGGTATGTTACTTGCCGAGATTCGATCGTCGGTATCCCAATACCTCGTTCAATCTCGTTCTGCGGCAAGTCACTTTACTCGTCCGTAATGCATGATCCCGTGACCGGACACTTGGTCACTTTGAGCTCATTATGATGATGCACTACCGAGTGGGCCCGGTGATACCTCTCCGTCATGCGGGTGACAAATCCAGTCTCGATCCGTGTCAACCCAGACACTTTCGGAGATACATAGTGCACCTTTATAGTCACCCGATTACGTTGTGACGTTTGGTACACCCAAAGCACTCCCTACGGTATCCGGGAGTTACACGATCTCATGGTCAAAGGAAAAGATACTTGACATTGGAAAAGCTCTAGCAAGCGAACTACGATCTTGTGCTATGCTTAGGATTGGGTCTTGTCCATCACATCATTCTCCTAATGATGTGATCCCGTTATCAATGACATCCAATGTCCATAGTCGAAACCATGACTATCTGTTGATCAACGAGCTAGTCAACTAGAGGCTCACTTTGAGGGACATATTGTGGTCTATGTATTCACACGTGTATTACGATTTCCGGATAATACAACTATAGCATGAATAAAAGACAATTATCATGAACAAGGAAATATAATAATAATACTTTTATTATTGCCTCTAGGGCATATTTCCAACAAATACAATGCCTGCTGAATGGTAAGCATTCCACACAACGCAAGATCCCTGTCGCCAACATAGCGGACGTCGGCGAATGGTGATTTCCTCTTATTCACATCACACTCTACATCAATGTAGCCTTGTTGGCATATTGCAGAAACAAGAAGCATGGTTGCAGTCACCTGTAGCACAATGTCTGCATGTTGAAAAATATTAAGAAATAAGGATACACACACTTGCAATGGAAAATTTATCATGATAAGCAGAATATTAGTACTTTGAAAGTTTACCAGAGGATAGTATGCTCGCAGTGGTAGAATCACACATGGTTCATGGAAAATGTATGGACAATAAGAAACACACAATAACAATGGTGCTGCAAAATTTCACCACCATTGGTGCAATGTAAATAAAAGTGAAGCATAATTATATTGGTAGTGCTAGCAACACAAAATAATTAACCGTATATATAAAGATAAATAACCTAAAACATGTCAGGTAAAGGAAGAATGTATACCACAGTATGCAGCAAAACGTTTTTATAATAAAAGCTTATGTATGAAGCAATAGAAGCACGACCGTTGGAAATAGAAATGTGAGGAAGAATGAAGCTTTCTTGTTAATGGTTGAAGTTATGCTTGGTAACTGATGAGAAAAGTTAACAAACAATACAAACTTAACATAACTAATCTTCTTATGAAGCATGGACCGTTCAAAATATGCCTGCCGACAAACAAATTGAGCTGATTTTTGGTTGATGAGTAGAAACAGTATTCTATCAAAAGGAATTGATGCTTTCACAACGTATATGAGTCGTTGTAGAAGCATTCAAAGTTGAAATCCAAAATTAGTAGTTCTTGCCAGCAAGATTTAGGTGCATCAATGCTTTAGACAACTAAAAATGTCATGCTAATAAAAGTAGAAGCATGAGTCCGTTGAAGCAAAAAAATGTGGACTGAAGAAACAAATATATGATGATTAGGAATAATCAATGTTATTATTATTATGAGAATAGAAGCATGGATATTGGAAGCATCGATTTATTGCTATCACAACATAACTAATACCATGTGGAAGCATAGGTTTCTCATATTAGTGAACAACAATTATTGCCACCAACATTAGGATGCATAGTCATGTGATGTGCAAAGAAATTGCATTATAATGCATCTAGTTTTCTCACACTAAACCAAGCAGGACATATAATATAGATATAAATCAATTAGAACAAAATACAATCAATCCGTAGCACACTTGAATTATGAAATTACTAGATCATCTAATTTCATTACAAGGGTTTCAATTTTGAAACAGATCAGAATATAGATGCATGGTCACCTAGCCAAGTTGAGAAGATGTGATACGTGGATCGTGCGAGGCTAAGAGCATAGCCGGACTTCCCATCGACCATGGGAACCACAGCAAGAGAGTGCTGCTTCCTTAGAGATGGATGATGCATCAGAGAGTAGAGAAGCCATGCAGTGCGCTGGATCAGGAGTGGGGACAAGGGGGGAGAAGCAGAGGGGCACAGTTGGATCAGGCATGGCACGATTCGGTGGATCAGGGAGGTTCCGTGATTGGGGCGGGATGAAGCGCGGGGGAGATAGGCAGCAGCCGCAACGACGAGAAGCAAAACGAAAGCGAGGGCCGGCCGGCGGCCGGTGTAGGAGAGTTACGACGAGTGGGCGCATCCATGGGAAGCAGAATGAGAGTTCGTTGCAAGAACTGCTCTAGCGAGATTACGGGAGTTTCTTTGGAGAGAGAGAATTAGCGAGATTAGGCCTTGTACAATGCAAGGTGCTTGGAGAAATAAACCAGACTTTTCTTAAGCACCAGTGCTTATTTGACAGGGTAGACGCTTAATTAGGCTCTCTCCTGTAGAAATAAGCACTGATGCTTTAGAAAAATCCGGTTTATTTTTTTAAGCACCACTTAAGCACCTAAGATTGTACGAGGCCTTAGGGGAGTTGTGGCATTATGGTGCATGAAAAACGGTTTTTGGAAGAAGATTTTGAGGGATCTCTGGCCATGCGATCAAATAATCATCAATGACAATGGATCGGTCTGACAAATTGTGAGGATCAGACGATTGATATAAAGTGTTTTCCCCTAGTTTCTTTAGTACCCTACTCATTTAGAAAAATTGAGTGTCATTTCTGGGCTGCCCGTCAGCATGATACCATCGATTGGGAGAGAAATATACAAAATGATGGCTCTAATCGACACTCGAGAGACCAACAAGAAAAATATTTAAATTTAAAATTAACCTTTGACTTTGACACAATACATGTAGACCAATTCGTTGTCTTCGAATATAAACACTCAATTTGACGTGGGGAGGCAATACATATGCCAAGGCATCGCTTGCAAGTTGCAACTTGCAAGCTAGCTGCGTGGGTGCCGCGCGGGCTAACTATGGGGTCCGGTTCCATGGGTGCTTCAAGGAAGTCGACGGCGTCTTCGTCGTCGTCGTGGAGGTCACTCCTCGACGGTTGCCTCGGCAGGACCATGGCGGCTGGGGAGAACGTCCGGGCAAGCGACGGGTTGGCGGAGCAGCCACCGCCAATCGTCAGGAACAACGACCTGCCGCTGGCGGCGTCCAACTCCAACCTGCACGCCTTCACGTTCGCGGAGCTGAGCGCGGCGACCGAGGGGTTCGCCTGCTGGAACCAAATCGGCAGCGGCGAGTTCGGGACGGCGTACAGGGGATTCATCGAGGACGGCGTCAGGCCGGGGCTCCCAGCGCAGCCCGTCGCCGTCAAGCGAACACGGTGGCGGGTAGACGACTACGTCGAGGGAATGGTGGTACGTACCTATTACTCCTCAATGTCGGCCCCCAATTTCACTTTGATGTACTCCATCTCCATCTCGGCTTCCGTGTGATGTGATCAGAAGGAGGCGATGTTCCTCGGGGAGCTCCAGCTGCGGCATCCCTGCATGGTGAGGATGATCGGCTACTGCTGCGAGGAGGAGCACAGGCTCCTCGTCTACGAGCTCATGGCCCATGGCAGCTTGGACGACTACTTCTTCAAGCGTACAAGGCTGCCCTGGTCTACATACAAATGTCTCCATGTCAAACCCGAGGACAGGTCAGACATGTCCGACGTCGTGAAGGCGCTCGATCTGCTTACCGCCGCCGCCGTCAAGGAGGATCAGTTGCCGGTGCCGGCGCCTGTGTCACCCAACTCCAACCTGTACAGGTTCACCTTCGCGGAGCTGACCACCGCGACCGGAGGGTTCGCCTCAGGAAACAAAATCGGCAGCGGCAGTTTCGGGACGGTGTACAGGGGATCCCTCGAGGACGGCATCCGGCCGGGGCTCCCGGCGCAGCCAGTCGCCGTCAAGAGAGTGCGTGCCGACGACTACCACCTGAGGAACATCTGGTACGTTGGTAGATCCATGTACGTGTTCCGTTAGTGAATAGTATCTCTAATCAACTTCCTTCTCTGTGATTAGAAAGATTCGATATTCCTGGGGGAGCTGCAGCCGCGGCAGCCGAGCCTGGTGAAGATGGTCGGCTACTGCTACGAGGGGCTGTACAGGCTTCTCGTCTACGAGCTAATGGGCCATGGTAGCTTGGCAAACTACCTCTCCAATGGTAAGTCAGTACGCACGAAACCTCCCAATTAACGCCTTCCCTTTAATTAACCCACATTTACAAAAGAGGTTACTCCTTTTGGAAGTGATCTGTGGTGTGTGCAGAACATGATTCATGATTTCTGCTAGACTAGAATTGAAATGGATCAAGCTAATTTTCTAGTGATATGTACCTGCAAAATAATTTCATGTGATATCTATTGGCAAAATAATATCATGTATCATATGTTTTAGATATCCGTGTTGTGTTGTCATGGTCAACACGGTTAAGCATTGGTCTAGCTACCGCGAAAGGGTTGTTGTCCCTCCATGGTGAAGAGAAGCCATTGATCTCCGTCAAATTTAACGCCTCCAACATCTTACTAGACTCGGTGATCATTCTTCCTCTTTTTAGTGATTGTTTATTTATTCCATATGCATGGAATTTTGAGAGGATAACAATTTTTGATGAAAGAAACTTTGCACCCTAATTTCATTGAAATAAAATTGATAGTATAACACAATAAACATGTTTTGTTTGGTTGACCGTGCCCACTAGCCAACGATTGGAAAGAAAGAAACATCCACCTAACACGAGAGGAGCGGGCAACCATTTTTCAATAAAGGGTGCTTTTTATTAACTCAAATGTAACATCAAGCAGATACAAATCATGATTAGCAATACCCGACCTCTACATAATTAAGATGCACACAGTCAAAAATATGCTTAATCATAATTAAAGAAGTGGTTCTAGGTATATTTTTCTTATTTTACTTTTGCAATCACGATTTTTTCCATTTGACAAGAACTTCGTATTTTCATTTATGCAATGAAAGAGTCAGGACATCGTAATTAAGCATTTTATCAGCAGGGCCACTAGAAAGACCATCGATTGCCACTATTACCTGGCTAGACCCAACATACACTCGCTAAATGATTTTTACTCTTTGTACACTTCAGTATAACAATGTCAAGCTATCAGACCTGTGGTTCGCCAGAAAATATGGGAAAGGTGACGATCCTAACGTGTACACACTCATAACAAGTGGGTACGGCTCTGCGCCCGAGTACGTCATGTCCGGGGACTTCACCAAGAAGAGCGGCGATGTACTGCTTGGAGTGGTGTTACTGGAGATCCTAACCGGGCAGAGGTTGGCCTGGTTGGCACATGCTTGAGCAGAACCTGCGGAACCTACGACCCGCGTCTGAGAGACCCGCTCAAGCTAGGGAGGGTCATGGACCCGGTGTTGAAAGACATTTACCCGGTGGCAGCGGCACATGATGCTTGCATGGTCGTGTATAGGTGCCTTCACGCAAGCCCCGGAAAACGTCCAAGCATGTTGGCTGTTGTGGAGGCGCTTGATTTGCTTGTTGGTGTCACCGTCGCGGACAAGGTCGAAGTTAGTCAGACAAGCACAAGGTCGTGATCGTGAGCTAAGCTTTGTCATCGTTTCCATGTAAACATGTTAATCCGAGATCTCTATTTTCTTGTAGAGAGCGGTTTTTTGTAGCTCGAGCTACACTGCACCTCTTATCTTAACCGTTCGTCCTATTCTTCCATGCATAGAGATACGAGCTATGTTTTAAAAATTGGCAGATGTGGCACTGTGATCAGTGCCTAATACACCGGTGGGAGACCTACAGAATTCGAATCTCTATAGGCCTATAGGATACTGTTCATGACAGTGACTTCTCAGAGGGGTCGGATGCATACTTTTGTCCACTAGAGGCCGTCAAATCCATTGCTAGTATGAGGCCTACTTTGCTTTTTCAGGAATTGCATTGCATGTGTCCTGTATTGTCTACAATATTAGCCATGAATAATACATTGGAAGAACGTGGTAGATTATATGCACATTATTTTTCGGAAATGACTGAACGAACATGCTGAGCTTTCAAAAACCACTTGCGATCCATAACAAATATTATCTTCTGTACACTGTATCTATAAACATGTGATCATAACGAAAATTCTAGAAACATTCAAACATGTGATAAATATTAGTCTGTAAATGTAAACAGTAGTTGAAGGAGGAAGCCACCCAAATAAAAAACGTATGACCGTCAGAGGGGACTGTTCATCCAGCAAAGATTCCAAGGGCTGGCAATATTTTTTATGATTACTCAAGATGTCGTCATCTCTTATTAAATCCCAGGAAACTTTGCACATCGCAGCGGTGTGAGAGAGAGCATTTGCAGTGTCAACATAAAAATATATCCTGTTCATGCATGTGAGAGAGTCTGAGGAGAGACAAAGCTTGTGGGAGTTAAAAAATAATGTACCTCACATGACTACATGCAGACCGATACCCCACTTTGATTCCTTTTTTACCTAGACAGGACAGCTCCTGTTGATTACACTGCATCATCGAACTGATGCGTGACTCGGGCTGCTCCTCACTACACGAATCCCCAAGAAAAACAATGGTGTAGATAGACGGTACTATGGAGCTCGTCCTACAAGAGAACTTTGCGTTTCTTGTAACTATATAGACGATCATTGTCCTTGTGTTTATACTTATGTACTATGGCGTGTTTGCATGTTTAAATCACTATGTTTTCTCTCTCTTATGGATACATCAAAAAAGACATCAAAAAGGTATATTATATCTGATATTTAGCAAGGAAAATAATAGGTAGTACAACTGAAACACAACTAAAGGGGGACATTAGAGGAGGCGAGCGGGATGGCTATTCTCCTGGCGCTCCCGGCGGCGACCGAGCCTGCCGTCGGGCTCCCTTCCCCCATTGCCGCTCCTCCGTCGTCCTCCCTCGCCGGCCCCCCGCGCCCTCTCCGCCCTTCCCTCCCTGCAGGCGCCGCCTCTTCCTCTCGGTGCAGCGAGCTGCGGCCTCGACCTGCCCTGCCCGCTGCCTGCCTGCGGGACTGGGTGGCCGAGGAGGACCAGGCCGATGCCGCCGCGTCGTCGTCGGGCCTTCCACGGCCTCCTCGCCGGTTTGGTGACAGGCTGGCTGAGCTCGCCGCCTCGGAGCTTGGCCTCGTCGCCGTGGCACCGCCGCTGCCCCCCTCCCCCTTCCTTTGCCGGTGCGGCCTAGCTCCCACCGTGCACAACCTTCCCTTCCATTGCCGGACGCGCATCGCGCTGCTCTCCGGCGCGGCGGAGGAGCCCGAGCCCGTGCTTGGGGGGTGGCCGGAAGGGCGGACTTCAGTCGCGCGGCGCTCTCCTGGCGCCGGCCATCGCCGGTGTCGCCCTCTCTTGCGGCGATGTCGCGGTTGGCTGGCGAGGGGAATGTCGTGGCCGTGCCACAGGGACGAAATTTCGCTTTCGCCGTCGGCCAAGGCGGCGGTGCTCGGCATTCCGGCGGCGGCGGCGGCGGCGACGCACTCAAGGGAAACCCTAACTCCCTCCCTACCATCCCTTGTGGATGGGCTGGGCCGTCCAGGGCCGTTTGGGCCGGCAGGGATGGGGGAGGCCGCTGGGCCCCACTACAAAAAAAAGACACATTCGTGACATTTTGGGCCGAACGAAACTTTTTTCTATCATACATATGACACTTCTATGACGATAATTGTGACAAAACCCAGTATCATCATAGATGTGGTGGGCTCCTACTTCTATGACAAAAAAACATGACAGAAAATGGGCTTTTCGCCTCACAGGGCCGGAGACGCAGCTGCATGACATTCTTTGGGCCGTCCATGAAGGAAAAAACCAGGGTAGAAGCGAGGGCGAGGAAAATTTCGGGGAGTTGCCGGTTACGGTGGGAGGTCGGGTGTCGAGCGATGCGCGTTTCTCTTGTACACGTACGCGCGTGTGTGCGAGGCATTGGCTCTAACTAAACCCGAGCGAGGCGTTGGGCTCTAACTGAACCCGGCGATTACCTTTGCAGGCTTCTGGCGTTCGCGAACTCGGCGATCGATCGATGGTCGTGGCCCGAACCCGATCGAGCAATTCCTTCGCTCTGCGCTAATCGAGGCCGATCGATTGGATGAGCAGTGGCGTTGCGGGGGTTTGGATGAACGAGGAGCGGTGGCGTTGCCTCTGGATGAACAGGACCCCGTGGTGTGGAGGGCTGGATGAATAGTAGACGGTGGACGGGTGCCCGTGGAGGGGTGGATGAACATGACCCCATGTTGTGGAGGGCTGGATGAATAGTAGACGGTGGAGGGGTGTCCGTGGAGGGGTGGATGAACAGGACCCCGCGATGTGGAGGGCTAGATGAACAGTAGACGATGGAGGGGTGCCCATGGAGGTGTGGTTGAGCAGAGCGGTGGAGTAGCGCGCGGTGGAGGCCGGATGAGCGAGAGCCCGTGGAGGCTGGAGGAGGTCGGCGGTAGCCCGTGGAGGCCGGAGGAGGTCGACGGTGGAGATGAACGATATCCGTGGAGTCCCGTTTGCGGTACGCCACACCCCTCCCGGAAAGCGTGACCCCCGTTTCACCGTGGCGCTCAACACAAGTCTGTTTGGTCCGTTTGTGGTACGCCACACCCCGATCAATAGGACCCCGTTTGACCGTGGCAGTCCGCTTTCCTCCGCTTTGCGGTACGCCCACACCCCTCCCGATCAACGGGACCCCGTTTCGACCGTAGGAGGTCCGTTTCCTCCGTTTTGCGGTACGCCAGACCCCTCCCGATGAACAGGATCCCGTTTTCAACGTGGCCGGTTGAACACAAGGCCGTTTCCTTCGTTCTGCGGTGCGCCAGGCCTCGTTTCCATCGCCTGTTCCATCCAAGCCCTCCCGATGAACACGACCACGCATTCCGTTCCGACCCAGCCGGTTGGCTCCCCATGAACTGCAATGACGATCTGTTTCTCCGTTCCGACCCAGCCAATGTACACGAGCCACGGCGTGCGTATATATCGCAGCGAGTAGGTGTTGAGACCCTACCGTATGTACACATACATGGCGTATTTTCTTTCTTGCACCACGGCGCTGACGTGCGTGTACATGCTACGTCGCGTGCCTCTACTACGACACGTGTGTGCCTCTACATCCACCAAGATATATGTATGTACACGTTCGCGACACCGAATGACAACACTACGACGCTTGACCGGGTGGGTTCGGTATCGTGCACTTCCTTGCGTGCGAAGATGTAGCTGGTGGGTCCCAGCAGTCAGGGGGGCGAATCGGTTTTTTTCCGGACGCACTTCCTTGTGTGCGAAGATGTAGATGGTGGGTCCCGGCAGTCAGAGGGGCGAATCGTTTTCTTTTGCCCGGACGCACTTCCTTGTGTGCGAAGATGTAGCTGGTGGGTCCCAGCAGTCAGGGGGAAACGTTTTTTTCGTGAAATACGGTGGCCCGTCCGGTGGGTCCCTGCTGTCAGGTGGAGGACTAATTATTTTCCGCGTAATAAAGAGGCACTTCCTTCTTTGCGGCCGTGGACCCGGCTGTCGACCTCTCCACGCATACCAGTCCACGTCCGATGGAAGTCGTTCCTGACAACATTGGACCACGCCACACGAGCGCATCCGTGGCGGTGGACGGCGCGAGCCTAGGAAGGGGACGACGCGGAGCGGGAAAACGCGGCGGTGTAAGCCCGTGAGAGAAAGTACGAGGTTCACTGGATTCGGCTACGGTGTGAGGCTGCCGTCGCCCATGAGAATAAAGGGGTGTGGGTGAGTAGAGGGATGCCACGGCCAGCGGTGGGAGTAGTAGGGGGCGCCTCAGGGTTGCGCAGCAAGACAACCGACCATGGGAGGCGGGAGCAAAAGCGGTTCCGGCCCAAGGCCTTTTGGCTGGCCGGGAGCAAGAAGTTCAGAGATTGAAGAAACACGGCCCGTTGGATTGACATCCAACGGACGTTTACTAGAATCGCTTTGTTGGCGTATATAATAACTAAAAAAATTTTGCATATCGCGTCAACTAAACAGGCCCACAAGTCAGACCACTCCTTCTTTTTTAATAATTTATATACAGCTCATGGCAACTTGATGCAATTTATTGCGATCGGTTTTTGGTTGGCAGGCCAATTTCGCATATTTTTGTGGGTTCCAAACTATTTTTAATACCAAAATGTCGAGCCAGATTTAAAGTACTTTTGAATATATATTTAAATTAGGTTAATGCCGGTGAAATAGGAATCAAATGTGAAAAAATTATAAAGTAATTGCCAATTTGTCATATGTTTTTATATTTACAACCCATTTTCATATTACTTTCAAGATTTGCAAAGCGTCTTGAAAGAGTTGCAGCCATCGTAAGCATAGAAAAATAAGTAGGCCTGGATTGGGTATTCTTCGGAAAAAAAATAAACTGGGCTCATTTTTACAAAGAAAAAATAGTTGGGCTGATCACATGGTGAACATAAAATATAAGCCTGGGTTAGACGGGCCACAGCCCAGTTCAAACCATGCTCCGTCTCAACAATAACAAAAAATGCTGCTTTCGAAAGCAAACTCGTCCCAGCTTGTCGGCCGATCTTGTGTTGTTCTCTTGTCTATTGACTATATCGCTCACAATGACGTGGGTCCCGAGATGTCGTGAAAACACTAGGAGGAAGCATTTTGTTTTTCCACTCGCCGACGCAGTGGGCCCCTCATCATCCTATCCACGTATTTACGCGATTCCTGTTGTTTGTCGACCATGTTGACTACACGAGAGGGCGCGGCGCCAAGCGCACCAAAGCTGCTGGGGACGCCGGGCGTTAACGATTTAGGACGGGGTGGGCGATGATGCGTCTTGTTGTGGCAACCGACCGTGGGAGGCGGAAGCGTAGCGTTGCCAAACGGCCCGTGGTTTTATTTTGGCGGCCGGAGGAAGACATGGTGAAAGAAACACAATGATTGTAAAAGCAGCAGAGTACTTAACAACCAAAAAGCTGAAAGCGGTATGAGTACTTATATGTTCAACCCATACAAAGCACGCCTCGAACAGTGCTACTTTGCCTACTGATTAACCAAGTGTGAGGCCATAAGCCCAGGACCGCCACCTCAAGATCCACAACCTTCTAAAAGCGGCTTCATCTCGCAATGTGGTCAATAAGCAGGATATTCGCTTTAGAGCCATGGAAAAGCATGAACATAATCTTACATCCTATTCTCCAAGATGGGCCGGGCCTTCATTATTTGAGACCACCCATGAATAAGTATCTTTTCACCTCCAAGGGGAATTGAGTAGATCGACATAAACATCATGTTGTGACCAAGCGCAAATCCTGACCTTTACCATGGTGGGAGCATCTCAGATAGGAACAATAGAACTGGCAGGCGATTCATGTTTCAAGAAGATCACAAATTTGTAAAAGCGTGTATAAGCAATAGTTTATGAACAACATATATAACGTAAAACAGCTCGTACCATAAGTTTCTCGACACGCTTGGACCTGTTCAACGAGTGCGATGGCACACATATCCCACGTGGCCTTCCACCATTGAAACGCCCCACAAGGACCTCAAGACGATCAATAAAGTGTAGGAACTTGTGGATGTCGATCCAAATAACTTCAATGCCATCAAGTAATGCCTTAGTTATTACAGAGAGTAACAAATGAGCGTAGGCCTTAACTCTGAAAAAACCTACACGTGCCACCAATTATAAGAAAATATTAGTCGAAGTAGCATCTTCGTGAGAGAGATTCTTTGCTACTTCTAAAGTTAAATTGTGATTAGTTAGATGTAATAGGTGGATTAAGAGGTAATCGAGGCAACAAGCAAGAACCGGATACAAAACTAACATGGATGAACAATTGGAGCGACGTCCGGGTGGAAGATCGCGGTAGAGAAGATGAGACCGAGGTTACGCTATTTCCATCAACATTCGTGCGCCAACTTTCGATGCAGAACACTTGAGAAAGTTTATCCAAGTTCGGCCATAAAAAAAGCAGCGATCTTCTTGGTTCATGAACCCAACTCGGAACTTATATCCATGGCTTGTCTTCACTGTGACCATTAAACTAGTGTATTCAGTTATGGCAAGGCCGATGAAAGCACAAGTGCTCCCTAGGTGGTTTTGGTAATTAATCTCAACATATCTCTTGTTGGACTAACACTTTTATCTAGTATGTTTCAGATAAGTTCAACAATGGAGTGGCATGGACTAAAGGATGTGGGAACTCCGTCAAGATGCTAAGGACAAGGGATTTGCTCCAGCTTCAAGCTCAAGACTCTTCATTTTCTATTTTAGTGATCCAAGATCACATTGAGTCTATAGGAAAAGCCAATACTATCAAGGAGGGATGAGGTGTTTCTTAATGAGCCTCTTGCTTCATGTGCTTAGTGATATGCTCCAAAACCCTCAACTACTTTCCCACTTCCACACAACTGTCCTAAACCTAAAAGTCAAACTTCATTCCCTTGATTCTTTCTATCCGCTACCAATCGAGTTTTGATGTCTTAGCCACCGCCACAAACCCTAGGCAAACCGTCGGTTCTACTGTGGGATCTCGGTCTTGCCGAGATGGGATTATAATCTCTCTGTGTATGTCCATTATCAAAATCGGTCTCACTGAGTTTGAGAATCGGTACTACCGAGATTACAATGCAAACTTTCTAGTTGACTCATTACCAAATCGGTCCCACCCGAGTTTGAGTAATGTCGGTCTCATCGAAGTTTGCTGACCAACTCTCCGGTTAGCTAATTACCAAAATCGGTCTCACCCGAAGTTTGTATGTCGGTCTCACCGAGATTACGTTATGCCCTAACCCTAACCATGTCGGTCCTACCGAGATGCAAGTCGATCCAAGAAAACCCTAACGGTCACTAGGTTTACTAAAATCGGTTTGGCCGAGTTTGTTGATTCGGTCCCACCCGAGATTGGTAAATTGTGTGCTAGCAGTTAGATTTTTGTGTGGAGGCTACTATATATACCCTCCACCTCCTCTCTTCATTACGTGGAGAGAGCTATCGTAACAAACCTACACTTCCAACTTACCATTTAGGAGAGAGCCACCTACTCATGTGTTGAGGCCAAGATATTCCATTCCTACCATATGAATCTTGATCTCTAGCCTTCCCCAAGTTGCTTTCCACTCAAATCTTCTTTCCACCAGATCCAAATCCTATGAGAGAGAGTTGAGTGTTGGGGAGACTCATCATTTGAAGCACAAGAGCAAGGAGTTCATCATCAACGCACCATTTGTTACTTCTTGAAGAGTGGTGTCTCCTAGATTGGCTAGAGTGTCACTTGGGATCCTCCACCTAGATTGTGGAGTTAGACCAAGTAGTTTGTAAGGGCAAGGAGATCGCCTGCCGTGAAGATCTACAGCTAGTGAGAGCAAGTCCTTCGTGGGCGGCAGCCATGGTGGGATAGACAAGGTTGCTACGTGGACCCTTCGTGGGTGGAGCCCTCCGTGGACTCAAGCAACAGATGCTACTCCTTCGTGGGTTGAAGTCTCCATCAACGTGGATGTGCGATAGCACCACCTAACGGAACCACGACAAAAACATCCGTGTCTCCAATTGCGTTTGAATCCTCCAAACCCTTCCCTTACTTTCTTACAAGTTGCATGCTTTAATTTCCATTTTGCCTATATACTCTTTGCATGCTTGCTTGTTATGTATTGTAAATGTTGAAATTGTGCCTAATCTCCACTTAAACCTAAAAAAGTTAAAAACTGCAACTTTGGTACTTAGTGTGTAATCACCCCTCTAGACACCTCTTCTCAAGATCCCACAAGTGGTATCGTGAGCATTGGTATCCATTGCATTGGTTTAATCACCATTGGAGGAAGATGGATGAGTCTACTTTGAAGTCTTAGACATAGAGTGCCTATTCTTGATGGAGAAGTATTTTCATGAGTGGAAAAATGAGATGCTTGCAATTTTCAATCAATATCATTTGTACAAGTACATTGCTAGCCTTATTGTGCTCCTCATGTTGATCCTATGCATCCTACCCTTGATGAAGCTATTAACATGACTAGAAATCTTAGAACTGATAATCTTATCACTAGAGGCTTGCCTAGAAACTTGATTAGAATCTTGCCTACCCTTGAAATTGTGTGCCTACACTATATGGAAATTTCTTGAGGAACGCTTTCCAAATTATTCCTTGAAAATCTAGATGAAATTGTCCATAAGTCTATTGCCTTGAGTAAGATGAATACTAGTGATCCTATGTTTGGTGATCGTCTATTTGAACTCACCGACCTTATCTGACGTGCCAAAGGATATGTTGGAATTATTGGTGATATTATTTCGAAGCTATAAGAATTCATAGACAAGATCATTGTCAAAACTCACTCTAACGAATTACTCCTCTCTAGGACTTGATCCACCACATGACGATATTGAACATGGATACTATGATGAGGATGATGATAGTGACTTGATCTTGATGATGCAATGAGACATTTTGGTCTTATGGCAAATCTTTGGGGATATGTCGTGAGGAGAAGGAATGGGTTCTCGACAAAGTGGATGTACCGATCACATGACCCGGAGATAAAGACATGTTTCGTGAGCTTCTTTGAAAATGATAGTCCTCGAAGTATGTCACTTTTGGTGACAACTCAAAGAGGTAAGGTGGTTGGCCTCGGTAAGGTGGCCATCTCACATGATAGCTCCATACAAAATGTCATGCTCGTTGAGTCTCTTGGGTACAACTTACTTTCAGTATCTAGACTTGCTGATTTCGGTTCGATGTCTTATTTACTAAAGTAGATTGCCAAGTGTTTCGTCGAGACAATCATAAAATGGTCTTTACCGGCAGCGTGAGAGTGACCTATACATTGTTGATTTCTCTAAAAGGCACAACCTAAAACTTGCTTCATTGCTAAATCCTCAAAAAGGTTGGTTATGGCATGAGCGACTAGGTCATGTTGGTATCTGCGAAACCTTGACAAGCTTATTAAAGGGAATCATATCCTTGGTGTCAACGATGTTATATTTGATAAGGATAGACTATGCGGTGCTTGTCAAGCGGAGTAAACAGGTTGGAGGAAGGCATCCCGTGAAGAACATTATGACCACGAGGAGGCCACCTCGAGCTACTTCACATGGATCTCTTTGGTCCCAACTCTTACAAGAGTCTCGGTGGAAATTCTTTTTGGTCTAGTTATAGTTGATGATTTTTCAAGATTTACGCGGGTGTTCTTTCTCAATGATAAATCGCTAGTCCAAAAGATCTTCAAAACTTCGCTAGGAAGGCCCAAAACAAATTTGAAGTGAAGATCAAGAAGGTTAGCAGCGACAATGAGCGAATCGGAGTTCAAGAATGCAAATGTGGACACCTTTCTTGATGAAGAAGGGATTTCACACGAGTTCTCGGCTATGTACACACCTCAACAAAATAGAGTTGTTGAGAGGAAGAACCGGACGCTCATCGAATGGCGAGAACGATGCTTGATGAGTACAAGACACAAACGCACTTTTGGGCGTAAGTGGTTGAGACAAATTTTTGTCATGCAACAAATCGCTTGTACCTTCACAAGCTACTCGGCAAAGGGACTAGATACTGAGCTCCTCACCGGTGAATAAACCCCAAGTTGGATACTTTCAAGTATTCGGCTCAAAGTGCTACATTCTTGATAAGCATCATCGTTCTAAATTTGCCCCTAAGTCTCATGAAGGTTTCCTATTAGGTTATGGCTCAAACTCTCACACTTACCGTGTCTACAACAATTTCACCCGAAAGGTTGAAGAGACGGTAGATGTGAAGTTTGATGAATCTAACTGACTACTTAAGTAGAGCAATTGCCAATTGATGTAGGAGACAAAGACCCTTCTAAGCAATCCAAGACTTGTCTATTACAAGAAGGTCCGTCCAACGGAGATGAAGGAAAGTACCTCGTCCGTCCAAGTGGAAGCTTCTACTTCACGACAAAGGTGAACCAAGAGTTGATACGGAAGCATCCACAAGTGGGACACACCAAGATGAAGAAAAGCGAGGAAGAACATCACGAACGCCAACAACCCCCCTTCTCCACCTCGACAAGAGAACGACAACGCCAACAATGAAGAAGGCCAAGAAGAAGAACAAGATGAAGAAGATGTTCAACGAAGACCCAAGCAAAAGCTATCACAAGTTTGAGCAAGAATTGCTAAAGATCATCCCGTCGAGCAAATCTACAATGACATTCAAACCGGGAGAATCACTCGCTCTAAAACTTGTTTAGCTAACTTTTGTGAAAACTATTCTTTCATCTCTAGCATTGAACCTATGAAGGTTGAAGAAGCATTGGAATATCCGGATTGGATAAATGCTATGCATGAAGTGCTACACAATTTTGAGAGGAACCAAGTTTGGACATTGGTTGAGAAGCCCGACAACAACCACAACATCATCGATACCAAATGGGTGTTTAGCCAGAATGCAAGATGAAGATGGACAAGTAGTTCGCAACAAAGCACGCCTCTTCTTTCAAGGCTACACACAAGTCGAGAGGTATGGACTATGGTGAGACTTATGCTCCGTTGCTGCTAGACTTGGAGTCCATTAGCATCTTACTTGCCTATGCTAATCATCATGATATCACCTTGTACCAAATGGACATTAAAAGTGCTTTTCTAAATGGTGAAATAGAGGAGAAGTTTATGTCAAACAACCTCCCGGCTTTGTCAATCCTAAGAAACCAAATCATGTTTACAAACTTCACAAAGCTCTTTATGGTCTTAAACAAGCTCCTAGAGCTTGGTATAAATCTTGACCAAGTTTCCTTATTGAAAAGGTTTTGAAATTGGGAAAATTGATTCCACACTTTTACTAAAAGGGTTAATGGGGAACTTTTGTATGCCAAATTTATGTTGATGATATTATATTTGGTTCAACTAATCCTCATTTTAGTGAAAAGTTTGGAAAGCTAATGTCGGAGAAGTTTGAGATGTCAATGATGAGTGAACTCAAATTCTTTCTTGGGTTGCAAATCAAGCAAAACTAAGGAAGGTACTTTTGTCTCTCAAACGAAGTACACTAAGGACTTATTCAAGAAGTTCAATATGCAAGAATGCAAAGGTATGTCTACACCCATGCCTACTAGTGGACATCTTGATTTGACCAAAGATGGTAAACCAGTTGACCAAAAAGGTTTATCGCTCTATGATTAGTTCATTGTTATACCTATGTGCTTCCGTCCCGATATTATGCTAAGTGTGTGCATGTGTGCAAGATATCATGCTGCTCTAAAGAATGTCATCTTAAGGCCGTGAAAAGGATAGTGAGATACTTGAATTCATACACCAAATTTGGCATTTGGTATCCTAAGAGGGCCTCTTTCGATCTTGTTGGCTACTCCGATTTCCGGACTATGCGAGGAGATAAGGTTGATAGAAAGTCCACTTCAGTGCTTGTCAATTTATTGGTAGATCTCTCTTGTGTCTTGGTCCTCCAAGAAACAAAACTTCGGTATCCTTATCCACTTCGCGAGAGCGGAGTACATTGTCGTTGGTTCATGTTGTGCTCAATTACTTTGGATGACCCAAACTCTTAAAAGATTATGGGATATATGTGAGACATGTTCCATTGCTTTGTGACAATAAAAGTGCTATCAAAATTGGTGTCATAATCCTATGCAACATTCTCTAAGACTAAGCATATTGAAGTTCATCATCATTTCATTCGAGATCATGTTGGTAAGGGTGACATTGATCTTAAGCATGTTCGCACCTTTGAAAAGCAATTAGCCGGATATTTTCACTAAACCCCTTGATGAAAGTGTTTTTGCGTGTTAAGAGGAGAATTGAAACATCATTGATGCCTCAAACTTGGAGTAGAAACTCCATTGGATACATGCAAGACATGAGATTATGACTAATCCTTGATATTTCTCTTATAGACTAATATATTATATCTTGGATATTTGTCTCTTGTATGTTATCTAACCCATG